>CM034149.1:161191811-161832520 GCA_019776745.2 Taxus chinensis
TCAGTCCAAAAATTACTAATAAATATTGGATCATGATCACTTACTATAATATTTGGCGTGTCATGGAGCTTTTGAACTTTGTCCATAAAATTGATGGAAATTGTACTAGCTATTAAAGGATGAGACATTACACAAAAATGAGCATACTTGGTAAGTCTATCCACTACGACCATGATAACGATTTTACCTTCTAATTTAGGAAATCCTGTAATGAAATCCATAGATATATCTTCCCATATCTAACTAGGAATATACAATGGTTGTAGAAGATCTGGTGTCTTGATGGTCTTTCTCTTATTAAGTTGAAATAAAAAACATTCTGCCAGAAAAATTTAAACATCTCCTTTCCACCCCTCCTAGAGGAAATATTGTTTAACTCTATGATAAATTTTCAAGAACCCAAAATGACCACTTAGTGGAGAAGAATGGAAATCTAAAATAACATGGTGTTTAAGTGTAAAGGTTTTACACAAATAAAACTTTTCCTTGTACAAAAATGTAGAATCAATGCCTATAATCTTGACTTTTGGATATAAAAGTTGGACCTTTCTATAGGTCATTCATATGCTACTCATGCCACTGCATGTTTTACTTAAATGACTACTTTAGTGTAAATTCATGTCTCTCCTTCCACAAATGGAGGTTTATGTGATCAATCCTCAATCTAAATCATATGATGCTAATGTATATTGTGACTATCACCATTGTATCATCCATTCTACATTTTTATTTCAAGTTTGAACATGACATTTAAGATCTCCTCAATAATCAAACTATTGAATTTGAAATAAATCAATAAAAATATTGATCACCAATCAATGAAACTAAAAATTTAAAACATTTAATGACCCATTACCTCAACATATGACTGATCCTAAAGGTACTTCAAAGGTTCATCATGCATACAATGTGCACCCTCCTCTAGCTTCTTGTATTCATCCATTGGATGTCGTTATTGAAACTATAAATATTAGTTTGTCTCCATGACCCTACTATTACCTTTTATGAGAATGAAATCATGAATGATGTTTTAGATACACATGCACTTTGTATTTGAGATTAAATTAATAAACAACGTATCCACAATGTTCACATCAACAATGGATCCTACAAATATCTATGTAGTATGTCATTTCATAAATCTTTAGGATACAATGAGAAATACTTACAACCAACTTATCATGGTGTTAACTAAATTATTAGGCATGTTATGTTACCCCTTTAAGTGGCGAAATATGTGCTATCTATACCTTTCTTGGTTCTTTAAAGCATTCATACATGTGACATGTTGCTAGGATGTCATTAGCTTCATGAGTTCCATGTTATCAGTTCTATTGTGCATAATTATGTCAAATACATCTATTACATAATAAAGTTTTCAAAGTTCAAGGCACCACTTATGATTCTCATTTTCCACTTATAGCTAATATTCACAATCCTATTCATGTGGAAATGGTCACATGACCTATATTTTCCCCAAGAATTCAAACACTTCATAATCAAGTGAAGATCACTCTTATACTATCACCATGTCAACATAATCCGCAATCAAAATCACATAAATTTAAATCAACAAATTATCCTAGAGCATTACAACAAAATTATTAGATCATGCATCTTAATCTTAAAGTGACACAACCTCCTATATCAAATAGTACTCTTGTGAGGTACACACATCCTCCAATGGTCCATTCTACACATTCACATATATCAAGACATTTTGATTTTATGGAAAATAACTTCCTTCCAAACTATCATGCATATTCAAACCTCATTCTTTATTCCCCTTATTTGTATGATTTTTTCATCATACAACATGTTATCAATTTTTTCGCAACAAATAAAAAAGCAAAAACATAAAAATATTTCAAAAAATAAAAAACATTCTAAAACCCTAAAAATACAAAATCAAGACCTAAACATAGCTTGAGATACTAGTTTCTACTTTATATATGTTGTTTGTCACATGTTTTTATAGATATCATATTCTATTTTCTATACACGCATGATTTCAATAAGGTATATAAGCATCATGCAAGATCAATAGGGCTCTACGTGATTTCAAATGTTTGACTTTCCCTTCACCCAATGGTTTTCTTAATTCATGGGCATCTCTTTACACTATCAATTGTTATTGTTCTATTTATTACACAAATCACACCATTTCTAATCCACACATCTTGGTTTTATTCATATTATACATTGTGATATATGTTTTTATCAGGAGTTTTGGGCCTAACACATGTGGGCTTGTACAAGACTATTATATCTTGTTATATGTGCACATTTCCTACTATTTATTTATTCTTTGCACATTGTATTGTTTATTGTTTGTCTCATCTAAGTGCAATGCATCTTATTTATGTGTGTGTGACACTGCAATGTCCCTTGTTTACAACCTCATTAGCCTTTATTTGAATGGAACATGGCGTGGTGTGTGTGTGTGTGTGTGTGTGTGTGTGTGTGACACTTATGTGTCCCTTATATATGGTCATTGATCTTTCTATGTGACATCGTGTATAATGTTTTGTGTGATCTTGTTTGTTTGTATGCTTGTACGTGTTATCTCTATGTAACATGATGTATATCATGCAATATCTATACCAAAACTAGTTCTACAAAGGTGTCCATATACAAACACCTCATACATGTGTTCCAATGATAACTATTAGATATATCATACATGAACACACTTCCATTATGTTTAGCCAAGTGATTCGCAATCTATCTGACTCACCTGAAAAGAGTGAGCATTTAATAGGGTTATCACATAAATATCAATTCAAATCAAGCACATGAACATAATTACAAGATATATACATATATGAATAAGTCACATGGATATATGTTATAGGGTTACAAATAAGAACAAGTACAAACATCTATATAGAGACAATATCATGCTCTCAGACATAATCGTCCTATGATAGTGTCCAAATCTTGATGGTTTGTTCCTAATCAATTTCAATACTAAAAATACAACTCCTCAACAAAAATTCATATTTGAAACTGGTTATGACTAGAAATTATATATAAGAACACATATTACACTAAAAAATCATGGCTTTCATTGCAAACGCAAGGGGTGTGGTTATTTCTATTTAGAAATTCACTACATTTCATTGTAAAATATAGGGGACATGATTATTGTGGCAAGTATAGTATACAAATATATTTAATTTACATGTTATTTTTATTTCAAAATGTTCAATGTCAAGATGTTCAACAAGTACAAACTTAGATCCGTTTGTGATTTATTACAGGCATGTCAGGTTCTAGTGACACCCAACGTCTTATGGAATTACAATTAGTGGGCCTATGTGGTTCCATATTTTTTGAATTTTGGAGTTATTGTATGGATGAAAATTGACATGCAACCTTCAACCGCACTCGACCCCCCGAGGTCATGTTGGAGCAACCAATGTTGAATGTGTGTGGCTAACTATAGGAGGATCAGTGACTAAGATCTGGTAGTGTGATCTCCTAGTAGCTGAGTTGGCAAAGGGGAGATTTAGAGGCTATGAACGGGTAGCATAAATTCCCTATGGTTTGTTTTCCTAACTTGGATCTAAGTGTTAAATTAGTTTGAAGTGTCAATATAAACTAAATGAAATCAACAATCTATGCTACTGCTGAAAGGAAACTAATCTAAAAAAATTAGAAAACTGAAATATTACAATCACAAACGACAATTTGCTTCTATTCTAAATAATTAAAATATTTTTAGACTAAAAATAAACAAGAAAGATAACCCAGTGTGGCTATTCACCTGTGCTGAGTGTATTGAAACTAAACTAACTTAAAACAAGAAACTTTTCCAAATGATCTATGATATTTAGACAACCTCCTACAGATATTCTCTCCTTCAGATCCACAGGGATAGGAAGAAGGGGATCCATCACCAGGGGTTGCTATGAAAGATTCAAACCCTCTTGGAAATTAACTAATTACTTGCAAATGAAAGGAAATTGATTTCTACTCTATTTGATATGATGTAACAATGATAAATTGTAAGAATGAAGGAAATCAAACAACAAATCCAACCTGGAATTCACAGAACAAAGGTAAATCCAGCTGTGTAGTAATTTGTCCCCTCAGTTTGTTCCTTTCTTTCTCCGAGTGTTCATATGAGTCCAAGGGATTGGGAATGCAAGAACAACAACAAGAGGATGGTGCTTGAGTAATGGCAACTTGAAGGCAGTCTGGATGCAATGCAAGTAGAAGAGAGATAACACAAGAGATCTGAGCTTGGCTATGCAATTCCTAGCAAGATTGTGGCAGCAATACAATACAAGATACATAAAAATTATCAAGCCTTTTTCTTGAATACAAGCATGGAATATATAGGAATGGAGGATGGGAGGTGTCTTCATGCACAAGGAAAGAAGGAGAAGTTCCAACTAATTAAATCTATTTAAAAATAGAAGGAGGAAGGAGAACCAACCAATCAAAGCTAATTTTAGACAATTTGGCTCACGGATGCATGCAAAAAGTGAAATTAAGTGAACTTTCGCATGTTAAAACATGCACAAGAGAATCTGGAAAAAGTGGGCAAGACCATGCCACCCTATGCAGGGGAGTTTCAGGACCCGCCCTATTTTGGGTAGCGGTTTCAGAACCTCCACCCAGGCAGGGCGGTAGTCCTGGCACTAAAGGCCAAAACATGCACAGAAAGAGGCAGGAAGCTAGAAAAAGCGTGGGAAGGCTAAGTAAAGATGTCTAGGAAACAAATATACAATGCGAATGGAAATTGGAGCTCGAACACCTTCTTGAAAGGACTTGAATCATCATTGGGGACTTTTGTAACCATTTTTCTGATAATGTAGCACATGTAATTTTGGGTGCATACATATTGCCCCCTCGGAGAAGTGTTTTAGCCATGAAAAGGCATAAAACGTAGAGTCTGAGTATGAAGTTCCCAAAAAGGGGAGTTAGAAGTTATACCTGACATGCCTGTGTGTCAAAATGTCACCGCCCAAACTCCCGCTACCTACAAGAGAAAAGAAGACTCAAGTGTAGATAGATAAAATATTGAAAAATAAACACTAAATTAAAATGACAAGAGGACTTACCATTTACGTGTGGGGATATAGAAATATACCTGTGCCAACGCTCCAGCCTTATGAACACATACACTCAAAATGAGGTTAAAAACAATATATATATATATATATATCAAAACAAGATCACTTTTCAATTCATTTGTGCATTGTTGATTTGGCGAATTTGGAGCTCTGGATTCACGGTGACCATTTCCGAAGAGAGTACAACCGAAACGACCATTTTGAAATAGTGATCATGCCTCCACGTGCGGGAGATCGACCAATGTGGTCTAAGGTTGGTTATTTTCACTTTTGTCTTTTTATACCCTAAATGTAAAAATGTTGAAAAGTTCACCTAGGGGGGACTATTTTCAAAAAACTTTGTCCTAAATGAGTCTCTAGGGGGGGCGCCCATAAGGCATGCTTTTATTTTTTCAAAAATGGTCTTTTTTTGAACTTTTGAACATTTTTTAGGGTTAAGGGCACATTTTAAAAATCAGTTTAGGACCACCGCCCAAAGCAGGGCAGCAGGTCATTGCCTTTCTTGGGTGGACCACTGCCACCTGCACTGGGTGGCGGTTCTAAACAGAATGACCAAAACGTTCACTAACTTGGATTTTTTTGGATTTTTCATGTTTTATCATGTTTTTGGTGAGCTTGTCTTCTTGTATATGTTGCTAACTTGCTCTTTTCTCATGTTTTTGTGAATGTAGAAGAAGGAGGAATACATCCGTTGGAGTAGAGAGAGAGTGTGTGATTGGCTCCCTGGGATTCTGGATCAGTTGACTCAGGTTGAGAGGGACACTCTACACAGGGAAGGTATCTAGAGGATCACATGGGTACCCCATGTTACCCCTGTCAGTCACATATTGTGTGACTTGTTCTCCTACTGGGATGCATATCAAAACACCTTCCAGTTTCCAGGTGTTAGGGGTGAGTGGACCATTACTCTGGAGGATGTATACCGCATCCTTGGGCTCCCAATTCTTGGGAGGAGATTGACCTTAGAGACAACATGATCCAGGGCCACAATGACACAATGGACCACATATATGGGAGACGTCATTGTCTCATCTAGTTTGAAGAATGGAATGAAGGTCTGGTCAATTACTACCACTCCTATTCCAATCATCCAGAGATCCATTATGGGTATCTTGTCCTCACGAATGATCGAGGACAAGGGAGGTGACACCCTTCTATACTACTGGGCTCCCTATTATCACACATATTGAGGGACATGGCCATAGGTATGCATGGGGAGTGGACATCTTAGGGACTACCTACCATGACATGTATAAGGTAGTCCGATTCCAGGGGAATTCAATGAGCAACCCCACTCTTGTCATGAGCTGGGTATGTGAGCGTATCACCCCCTATGGAAGGGGAGTACATGTATTGGACCCAACGGACTGTCTGGGTAGTGAGGTGGATAGCTATGTTAGTTCTTAGGACACCTTATCAGCCAATGGCTTCTCTTGACTATGAGTAGACATGGTTTCCACACCCTACCAGGACATGGCAGGGTTATGGGGATAGGAGGTGACCACAGTGGTAGCTTGTTCTACTACATGCTAGCTAGTTGACAGAGTTGGGAGAGTTGAGATTCACCCATTTGATCGAGTTCCTCAATAGTTTGGCCTACCATATGCATACATTCCTCCCCCAGTGGTACTAATTTATAGGACCATTTAGGAGGCCTGAAGGGGCCCTAGAGGAGATCCCGGTTGGACAGTGGTCACTCCATGTGTGCCTATTGTAGTTAGGCATGTGGTTCATGCTCGATGGGAAGCTGGTGCCCCTCAAGCTCCTTTACTCCATATTGTGGTCGCTCCCTCTCACAAGCGGAGAGGAGGATGAGCCCATTAGTGTAGACTACTGATTCTGAGGAGCACACAGGGATGAGATGGAGGAGGAGTCAGTTGGAGAGGAGAATGAGGAGGATGAGGGGGGATCTGAGACTAGCGAGGTATCCATACGACAGAGGAGGAGAGCGATCCTTGAGTGGCATGAAACTCAAGAGATGTTGAGAGCCACACACGAGGAGGCCAGTGTAGAGAGAGAGACCTTAGTCTCAGAGGAGCCATTTCCTCTAGGTGGGGAGGGGGATGATGAGTCCGTGATCGGACAATGCTTGGCCTCTAACTTTGGGGAGGCCCCACAACCACCATAGTATGGCAGCAGCAGTCACTGAACCCTACCTAGATGCTCAGAAGATCTGAGTATGTTTGATATTCTTTTCTCAACTTTGTTAATTTGAAACCTTACTTTTGTATTCTCTTTTTATTATGTTTTTGTGTTTTTCTAACTTATCTACTTCTTCTCCTTTCCTTCTTGTAGTGACTGCACAGGAGTGGAGAGAGCTCATTCAATGGGTGTGTGTGGACACCCTTTGATCCCCTCGGGGAAGACCCGAGCTGAGATGACTGATGATTCGGGTCAGCCACTAGCTGTTGGCAGACACACTGATGTGTTTTCTCCCATTTGGAGGATAGCAGAGGTGGTGACCTCCCTTCATACCACGGTGTTTAGATATGAGGTCATTAAAGTTCTGATGAGTTGGAGCCATTCCCATAGTGAGACCACAGCTAACATCCATCACCATGAGTACTCATACCATTCAGTTCACTCCCAACGTCGTTGCAGCTGTAGTAGGATCCCTGGATGTGGTCGTGCACCACCCGAGGGATCCCATAGGGATTGACAGGCCATTGGGCCATTTATTTCTTTGTTTCCATTTTATCAGGCATTATACGATTTTTTTGTATATTTTGGGCTCATTGCGAGCATTTTGACCATGCCTTAGCACGTGATGGCATTGTACAAAAACTTGACTCACTATGATATATACATACCCTTATTTTTGGTTCGGTAATCCATTGTATCTGAGTTGAATCTCTTTTGGTTTATTTCTCATGTGTACTCTAGATGTTTAGAATTTCTATTTTTCTATGCTTTTTAGAATGTATGTAGTGATGTGAAATGATAACAGAATGATTTATTTTTGTATTTTATAATGCTGATATATGATAATGCAGAACACAATGTGATGTTGAACTTTAGTTTCTTTAAGCAATATTTGATACTTCATATTGTCTTGGACAAAAAATGGTGATACAATGATATGATAAGTGAATGTACTTTCCCCACTCCCAACTCCACACAACTAGTAAGATGCGAGGGCTCAACACCAAGAGCCAGAAAGGGCACAAGTTATGAAAATTTGTTGAATGGTAATGATGAGAGAAAGACAATGATTTGACAAAGACCAAATTGAGACACTACAACCTCACCCTACTCAAGCTACTTCATAGTTTAGAATGTGATTTACTTTCCATTTTATCTAGACTTAGATCCGTAGATGACTACTTGGTTGAAAAAATATGGTTTTGAGGTTTTAAACTATTTTGGAATTTTGGACATCTAACTCACTTTGTTTTTGAATTATGATTTCACAATATTTGAATGAATTATTTGTAACTTTCAAGTTTATCAAAAATACCCCCTACACCTTGCCCCATGCTACTAGTAGGAAGCACATGCTCATCACCATGGACAAGGAATAGGTGAGTAAGGGCATTTCTCTCCTTTCCCATCCCTACATCACCAGTAAGAGATGCAGGCTCAACACCGAAGGTTGGTAGGGAAAAGAAATGTGTAAAATATTTTTTTTTGTGGATTTGCATTTGACTTACTCATCTAGAAAAAATGTTTAGTATGTTCTTATTTCCAAAGATATTTTTATGGGATAGATGTGACACCATGAAGCTTCTAGAACATACTATAGGAAAAGACACCTAATCTAGAAAGAGACTATAAGAAGAACCAAGTATGTAGGCCTTGGTATGGTTACGGTCAAAACTTTTTCTTATCTGTTTGGACTGATGAAATGATTCAAAAATAATTGATGATACCATGAAAATTTGAAGAGACATGATTTGAATGTTTTCCAATATTTTCAGAAGTTTTTAGGAATTGCTATAAGTAATAAGTCTCTTGATCACAAATTTACGAAATGAACCAGTAGATGAAAATGCAATGCAGATGCAGTAATGTACATATGGAAATGCAGGTGAAACTACATGTCATGATGCCTAAGGTGAAGAAAGTTGATGAATATCAAATTCTTCACCCCTAAAAGTACACAATGGAGAACCATTATCCTCAAAATTTATGTTCTCTTGACAAGGGCCTACCATTCTGGGTTTAAACTTACAACCCTTTCCCAGAAGTGTATATGTCCAATCATTAAAATCATTTTTCTGAAAGAGGCATTCATGCACCTCTTTGTCACATTCTTGAGACATGGTGTGTGGGTGAGCATGACTATGTTGCTTGGCCTTGTTTCCTATGTGGAGCGTTGTGTTTATTTGTGACACTTGTTGAATGATGAGGCCTTGCCCCATGGATATGGAAAGCTTAGTTTCAGATGCACATGGGTTGAAACTGGGGTTTAGAATAGAACAACCCTCAGAGATGGTTTTTGATGGGCATCATTTCAATCTCAAATCACCCTTCTTCATTTGTTAATTCTATCATGTTCACACCTAGACCTAGGTCGTTGGAGGGAAGAGATGCTAAACCGAGAAGACTACCCATTCCCTATGGTTCAAATGGGAGGAAGATCAGATCGTCACTCTCTAAGAGTTTCATAATTCCTGTTGTGGTTTTAGTGGACACTATCTTCCACATATATTAATTTACCCTTATATGTCTTTTCCACCTCAAATGTTTTTGGGTCAATGGCTTCATCCTTTGGAATGACTAGGGTGACTAGGACTAACTCTTTTGATGGAGGTGGTTTGTTCAATTGATTCACAAGAATTTCATACTCCGTATGGACTCCTTTCTTCTTCTTGAGGTTTTCTAAGTGTATATCAAAGGGCTTAGGATCCCCTTGAGCAATGAAGACCTTCCCCAAATGGAGGAATCTAATCTCCTGGAACAAGGTAGAAGGGATAGCCTTCATTTGATGAATCCAGGGTCTCCCGAGGATCATGTTATAACTTGTTTCCCTGTCGATAATGTAAAACTCTGTTAAGATGGTTTTTGGACCAAGTGACTAGAAGAACTATGGTTCCAATCGAGGTTGCTTTAAGACTATCGTACCCCCATAACGTGTTTCTTGTAGAGGAACAATTTGTCTCTCCATATCCCAACTTCTGCAAGAAAGAGAAGGGAACCACATTTACAACAGCCCCATCATCAATCATGGCTCTCTTAATGCAATTGTTATAAACCCAGACTTGTAAAAATAAGGCAGGATCACCTCTTCGGGAAATTTCAGCGTCAGATGGCATCTTGTCTATATCAAAAACAAACCTAGTATCCCTATCATTCTGTCCTAGAGGATGTATGTCAAAGTCAATATGATTTATTTGAGTTCTAGGAGGTGGCGTAACATGGATTAGATGACCAAGACCTAGTGCATTGAGCAACGCAGAGTGATGCGCAGGTGAATTCTTCAACAAATCTAGAAACGAAATGTGAGAAAAGGTCTTGTTCAAATCGATATTAAATCATAGGCTCCTACTTGTTTTGCATATTGTAGGAACGTCATCATGTGGGAAGGAAAGAGTGGGAAGGGGTTGTGAAACATACTCCTTGTCTAAGTTATTGCATTAATTTCATGCTCAACCTCTAGCTCAACAAATATTTTTGTGTTATCATTTGAACCAAGGTTAGGAGTGACCCGAGAGTTATTGGAAGTTGAGGCTTCATGGTCATTATTTCCTATAGGAATGCCTTTGTTTGTGTTTTGTGAATTCACCTTGAAATTTTTAGGATGTGTAGGGAGAAGATCTTGAAAAATTCTCACATTAGCATTCTGAGGAGCTACAAGTCCTGTATAGTCAGATTGCAAGTTTGTTTCAGGATTTGTTAGGAACATGTCTACAAAGAGTTGCTTTTGGTTTTTGGGAAGTCTTTGAAGAAACTTGTTGCAATCACGGAAATTCCTATCTTCATGACCTCAAACCTTATGGAAACCATAGTATAGGTTGGGGTCATAATCTCTTGGCCTTTGATAAGTGTCATGTTGTTGTTGATTATAACCTCAGTTGTAGTTTTGAAATTGATTGTTATAACCATGATTCGTTGCCCCTTGGCCAGAGTTTTGATACTGGTTTGGGCCTTGGGTTTGATTTTGTTTTTGTGGTGGATGATTTACATCAACTGTGTTGACAGAAGACACAGTGTTAGGGCCTCTTTGATTTCACAAGTTTTTATTATTATTGTTTCCGTTATTTGGAAAACCAACGTTCTTGAATTCATCAACATTCGTGGTAGCATCATGATTGCGATTCACACCCTTAGGTCCTTGGTTGTTGGCACCATTATTTTGATAATTTGCATTATTTTGATTTGGGGATACCAATTTCCCATTGGAACCATAGGTCTTATGCCCACTATCAATAGTGGCTTGGTCAATCCGAAGTGCACCTTCCAAAACTTCCTCATAACTATGGAAAGGAAACTTTTGGACCTCTTCCTTAGTCTCTCGATTGAGCGAGTGAAGGAAAAGATCACAAAGTTCCATCTGGTCCATGTTGGGCACACTTGTAGAGGAATAGAGAACTTGGTGCCATCTCTGGATGAAATGGGTGGCAGATTCATTTTTCTCCTATCTAATATGCAGGAACTCCCTAATCCATGTATGCAACAACTTGTTCATGTCAAATGCTTTGATGAACTCAGAAACAATTTGTTTGAAGGAATGTATAGAAGCTTCTGGTATACAGTAATACCAATGCAATGTAATTCCTTCAAGAGTCTTTGGAAATATCTTATCCACTACAACATCCCAAGGAAGCAATTCCCTGATAGCAGTAGCATAGGCCTTGATATGAGCATTCGGGTCTCCTTCTCCCTTAAATTTTGGAAGATCTAGAAATGGGCGTGGAAGCATGACACCACGTATGGTGAAGTCAAGAGGCTCCTTTAAGTACTCAACATATGTACCCATTGCGTAAGATTCCACCATTGAAGATCCTTGATGAGGAGGTGGAGGAGGAGGAGTTGGATAAGTTGCATTATAAGAGTTGACAGGAACATATGGGGTCCCTTGATATGGCATGTAGGGAGTAGGAATGGTATATGGGTCCATCTGGGGAGTTTTTGAATACATATGCATGTAAGGTGGGATAGTACCAGGATATGGACTAGTGGGCGTAAAATCAGGGAACGTCACATTTCCTATTGTGGTGGAATTCAAGAACGCACTTCTGGCAAGCCCTTGCATAGGATAAGCTTGAGAAGGATGAGGACCCATCCCTAGTGTGTCTAACCTTGTGAGAAGATCACCTGGATTTGAATGAATCTGGATAACCTTGTTGTACATGATATTGTGTTGGTTTCTCATTGGAAGGGATGTATCCTTTGTTGTCAATTGGATACCCCATGTTCTGCCCTACTGCATGTGTTGGTTGTGAAGTCTGGGCACTTTCTAGTTCTCTAATCCTCCCCACTAAAGTAGAAATGAGATCATTGGGAGAGGATTGAGTCCCTTGTTGGGGTGCCTGTGGCGTAGGGTTTGATTGAGCAGGCTCATGATACCCTGTCATGAATTGTTCAGTGTTATAATTCTTGTCTTCCTCAGAAGTAAGAATCTTAGGATAGGTATTCAAAATCTCAGAGGTTGAAGCCTTCATTTTATCTAAAGACTCATCTATCTGATGAAGAGGATTAGCTATTCATGCAAATAGATCATCCTCTATTGATTACATGGAAATGTGAGGTCTTGACAAGACCCTATGGTAAGAACCTATTCCATTTGTGATAACAACGTGGTTTGCATTGGGTTGACCGTATTGCATGTCTAACGGTTGATCAACCTCCTCCATCCTTACATAGCTAATGGGGTTTGAAGTGTAACTAGGGGAGGTTTGGACGTTGCTTGTGTAATTGTCACCCCATCTCAAAAGAGAAGGGGATTATTGTGGTTGCACGTTGGTGTAATATCTATCAGAGTCAAATGGCCCACCAAACTCTCTTCCAGACATATTTTAGAAAGTATAAAATACCTACCAAAATAGGGGAAGAAATGGAAAGATGAGGTAATATCAATGAAAGAAAAGGAAACAAGAAGGAATTAATCCTTCACATCGGGTTCACCAATTTGTATGGATGAAAATTGACATGCAACCTTCAACCGCACTCGACCCCCCAAGGTCGTGCCAGAGCAACCGATGTTGAATGTGTGTGGCTAACTATAGGAGGATCAGTGACTAAGATCTGGTAGTGTGATCTCCTGGTAGCTGAGTTGGCAAAGGGGAGATTTAGAGGCTATGAACGGGTAGTGTAAATTCCCTATGGTTTGTTTTCCTAACTTGGATCTAAGTGTTAATCTAGTTTGAAGTGTCCAAATGTAAACTGAATGAAATTAACAATCTATGCTACTACTGAAAGGAAACTAATCTAAACAAATCACAAAACTGAAATATTACAATCACAAACAACAATTTGCTTCTATTCTAAATAATTAAAATATTTCTACACTAAAACTAAACAAGAAAAATAACCCGGTGTGGTTATTCACCTGTGCTGAGTGTATTGAAACTAAACTAAATTAAAACAAGAAATTTTCCAAGTGATTTATGATATGTAGACAACCTCCTACAGATATTCTCTCCTTCAAATCCACAGGGATAGGAAGAAGGGGATCCATCACTAGGGGGTTGCTATGAAAGATTCAAACCCTCTTGGAAATTAACTAATTACTTACAAATGAAAGGAAATTGATTTCTACTCTATTTGATATGATGTTACAATGATAAATTGTAAGAATGAAGGAAATCAAACAACAAATCCAACCTGGAATTCACATAACAGAGGTAAATCCAGCTGTGTAGTAATTTTTCCCCTCAGTTTGTCCTTTCTTTCTCTGAGTGTTCATATGAGTCCAAGGGATTGGGAATGCAAGAACAACAACAAGAGGATAGCGCTTGAGCAATGGTAGCTTGAAGGAAATCTGGATGCAATGCAAGTAGAAGAGAGATAACACAAGAGATCTAAGTTTGGTTATGCAATTCCTACCAAGATTGTGGCAGTGATACAATACAAGATACACAAAAATTCTTAGGCCTTTTGCTTGAATACAAGCATGGAATATATAGGAATGGAGGATGGGAGGTGCCTTCATGCACAAGGCAAGAAGAAGCAGTTCCAACTAATTAAATCTATTTAAAAATAGGAGGAAGGAGAACCAAGCAATCAAAGACTAATTTTAGACAATTTGGCTCACGGGTACCATGCTAAAAGTGAAATTAAGTGAACCGCTGCATGTTAAAACATGCATGAGAGAATTTGGAAAAAGTGGGAAGGACCGCCGCCTTGCACATGGTGGTAGTTTTAGAACCATCACCCAGAAAGGACAGTGGTCCTAGCACTAAAGGCCAAAACATGCACAAAAAGAGGTAGGAAGCTGGAAAAAGCATGGGAAGGCTAAGTAAAGATGTTTAGGCAACAAATATACACTGCGAATGGAAATTGGGGCTCGAACACCTTCTTGAAAGGACCTGAATAATCATTGGGGACTTTTGTAACCATTTTTCCAACAATGTAGCACATGCAATTTTGGGTGTGTACTGTTACTACACCACAAAAATCTTTGTTTAATTCTTCTGGTTTAACGTGTTGGGGTTCTTACATCTCTCATCTCTCTTGGAATTTATGTTTGGGAAAACTATGTCCCTAAGTTTACTCTAATCGGGGATTTTATCACCTTTAATTTTGTATTTCTATCGCTATAAATTCCATCTCCTCATGCCTTGATAAGGGGGCATGGTCTTCTACATCTACATGGAATATTTGTTTTCTACACATATAAGTGTACTCCTTCCTTTATCCTCTCTATTTTTTTACAAATTTCAAGTATTACTCAAATTTAAAGTTAAGTTTTCATTATATGGCCATTGACTACACTCTTTTGTTACATATTGTAATCTTGGGGACATATTATGGCCATTCAAATAATTCAGCAATCAAGATATCAAGAAAAGAGAAAGTGTGTTTACACTTTCTAGTATCTTTTCCTTGAAAGATAGCGAAAATTAGTTATTATCTTAAGGGTACATGCTTGAAGATGGGATACAAAAGGGGGTCTTAAGTGGAAATGTTTTCCTGAAAATTTGAGAAACTTGTACTTTTGTTGATTATTTGAGGTACTTACGCTGAAAATTTGAACAAGGTATAAAAACATGAATTGTTAAATTTTTAGTCTAGTTTCCAAATCACTACTTATATTTGCAAATGGTGAAGTATAAGTGGTATAAATTGTTAAAATTAAAAGAATTACTCTTGTTTTTAGATAAAGCAAAGTTGATAATTGACCATTTTCCCCTCACTTATTTAGCATCGTTTAGAATTTTTAAAATCCTTATGTGGAAAATTAGATAAGGTTATCTAGTATGTTATGGATATTTTTAAAAAAAATTATCATACATATATTTTTTAAATAATTTTACCAGTAAATAGGTTCTAAATTTGATTAAAAACAAATAATTGAGTGTTTTCCCCGCATAACTACCTCAAAATGAAGTGAAATTGAGAATTTTTTTAATGTACATAGAATTAGGTCTAGTATGCAACGTTTTAACTTTTCAAATTTAGATGCATACATCAAAAGTTACATACATAAAGTTAGACCTATATTTTATTTCAATATAATGGAATAGGAAGACATATTTATAATCATGTAACGTTAGTATCCTTATCGTTATCAAAAAATCAAAAAACTTGTATCATTAGAAAGAGAACAATTTGATCTTTGTCATAGTGATGATTTGATGAAAATTGTGTATGAAATACATAGTGTATTCTATGCTCGAAGTTGAAATTTGACGTGGAACTCATTTCGCAGTGGAAAATGACAGGTCCAAGATTTTGGCTCATACATTTAGGGCATTCTCGAGCCTGGAGGGATTCTTTGGGAAAGTGAATTTAACCAACACATACAAGATAAAATGCATATTCATTATAGAGTGTGTATGCATTATTAAGCACATACTCGTTATGTAGCGAATACGCATTATTGAAGTTTAGTGTTTTGAAGGGGTTTTATAGGTGGTGGGACATGCTAGGGGGAGCATATTTATTACAGCAATTATTAAGTATAAGATTTCTTTTATTATTCTTTATAGTTTTATTATTTCTTATAAGATTTATTTTATTATTCTTTATAGTTTTATTATTTTATTAAATGTAAGAAATTAGGGTCACTCTGCACCTAATAGAACTAGGCTCGTAGCTCCAAGTGTTACAATGTAGAAGACCATTTTTAGTCATTAGGTATTTTAAGGAGTCAAATATATTGTTATAACTTATATCTAAATTAGGAGAAATAATCTCCTACATTCTAACTAGATGGTTAAGAGAAAATCTAAAAAACTGTATGACTTTCTATACTGGGTATAGAGTAAAAAATAGTGGGATAATAATCATCTCATTCTAAATAGGTCAGATCAAGAGCATAAGGAATAGAGATGGATGTAAGATAGTTTATTAAGTGTGTATGAGTGGTGAATGAATAAAACAAAGAGTTTAGTCAGCCTCCACATCCTTCCAATATCTCTTTGCATATTATCAATGATCTTGATGCAGGGATAATTCTAGTGGAGAATATTCATAATATGGAAAAAATTTCATTTTAGGAAAATTTGAAAAGGAAAAATTTTCGGAGCAGGTCAGTGTCCTATTTGCCTAAAATTTATAGTATATTTTTTTAGGGGCCATCTTTTCCTATCTTTGAAAACGTCTCCTATAAAATCCTAGGTGATTCATCGGGTAGTATACTACCACCAGTACCAACCTAAGTTACTACTAGTTGAGCTACCAGCATATCAAATACCATGAACTTTGCATAATCTAAGCACCATTGCACAGTGAAAATTTGTTTAATGTTTAGTAGTTTACATTCGGGTGATAGGTGTTATTTTCTTACGCGTTACTAGTAATATTTGCTGACGTGTGAAAAGGGTTTGGTTGTTGATGCATGATTGTAAGTTATTGTTAACACATGACAGAGTTTTTCTCTGAATGCGTGACAATGATATTTGTTGACGCGTGACTTATTGTATTATGATATTATGTTGATGATAAAGGTTTTCTATGGACGGGCAACAAGGAGAATCATGTTTTGATGTTGTGATAAGGAGACTAACTGACACCCAACAAGGAGACTCAACTGATGCTCGAAAAAGCTATTATTGATGCACAATAGTTATTTTGTTGACACATGATAAATTTGTTCTCTGATGAGTGATAAGGATATTTTTCAACACATGACTCAGAGATTCTGACGTTGTGATATTAGTTTCAATTTTGATTAGCCGTTCAGAATAATGGAAGATGCAAGCACTCAGAATGAGAAGACCCAAAAAGTAACTAAGAAATCTAAGAAGTACATGTTCAAGTATTTTGGAAACTCTGCTACTACAGATACCAAAAACACCAGCACTCATACATCTGTCACTGGAATGAATCAGAGTACAGACTATGTGGAAGGTAATATTGAGGTGGCCATACATTCTACACAGTGTCAACCAAATGACATGTATGATGATACCATGCCATATCTTTAAGATATACCTGTTGGGATGCTCGAGCTTAAAGATATTCCTGTTAAGGTGTAAGAAGGAATACATCAAGATATCACACATACAAATACTCAGAAAAATGGAACTCAAAAATCAAATGCAAATTCTTGAAATTGGGAAAGCAACAAAAAATGCAACTAAAGTTGGACACTATAGACAAATTTGAAACTGTGGATTTAGAAGAGATCTCATAATATTTGACGTGTGACAAGGGGAGCTGATGATCAGAATATTTGACTATAACAAAACACACAGGTGGAAAACTGAAAAAGAATACATGCATGTTAAATACATAGTAGAGTATGAAGTAGGGAAGAAAAAATGTAGACATCTCGTGGAAAAGGGAGGAACGATCACATCACAAATTGGTAAGATGAATCAATCCAATATGCATGCAAAACTCATACAATTCTCTACTTTATTTCACATACTTAAGAAAGGAATACCGATTTCATATTTCCTCAATTTTAAATTTTTGTATCAATATAATGGAATGCACAACATTCCTCAGTCTCATTGGTCTGACAGTAATGCATGGGAAATGGAAAAATGTCTTTCAATGATAGAGAACGAAGATTTGAAAGAGAATGTAAAATAAGCAAATTTATCTCTCTTTCAATTGATGAATGACAATAGTCGACAACACTGCATGGGTATGTATCCATGTTTATACTTTAGAAAATCATATGAGGACACCTCATCTATTGGGTGTTATGAAAATGATTGAAAACTGTAATGTTGAAAACCTACATAAAATAGTTGTTTCTCATTTGAAAGATATTGTTGGAATGACTGATTATGAAATTGCTACAAAGTTGGTATGCATTGGAGCAGATGGTGCATCAGTCATGCAGGGTCACCGAATAGGGCTATGTGTTAGATTGCAAACAACAGTGGCCCCTTATATGCTAGCAATTCACTGTATGGCTCACAGAATGAATTTAGCGTATAAAATGGTTTGCAACTATGAAAATGTTGCTAAAGTAGAAGACCTTATAAGAGAGCTTCATGCCTATATGGAAAGTAGCCCAAATTGATTTATTGAGTTCTATAAATTCGTAATTGGAATTACAAATGGAAAAATACTTTTAAAATATGTTGAGACGAAATGGATTTATTTGTATGGAACCTGCATGCAGAGTTCATGAGGAGTATCCTTCGTTGGTTGGTTTCATGCACAAATATCATCATGAAGTTGATAGGGTGAGGGACTTGTTGTTCCATTTAACTGATTTGGAGACATTTCTTACATTGGTTGGTATTCTTCCAATGTTGTAGGAGATCAATACACTAATGAAGCATGCACAGGGGAGATTAATCTATATTGTGGATTTTATACGGATGAGAAAAATGGTATGTCAAAGTCTTGATATCTTGTAAACTTCCCAAGATAGTTTTGATACACCTATTTTTGAGAATTGGAAAGCTTTATTAGATCTTAAGAATCCCAGTAACTATTTGAGATTTAATATCCACGATCACCTCTACATCAATGTTAATGGGAGGGACATACCACTACACATTTTGCAAAAACGTCAAGCTATTATAGGATCGGAAAGAGAAGAAGTTCCTGTGACACGTAATCTCTTTGATTCTGTTACAGTTGAAACAAGAATAAAGCTTATAAAAATTTCATAATCCTTATCATAAGAAATTAGAGAACATTTCTCCAAAGATAAAATTCTTGAAGCAATGGGTGTGATGAATCCTAATTTTTGGAATACTGAAGGTGCTTGTGCAGACTTTGTAAGAAAGAATTTCTATAAATCCATGGGTACAATAATGGAAAATTTCACAAAGACTTCAGAGGTCAAGGGTATGGAAATCAAAGGTATACTGAATGTTGATTTATTAAATTCTCAATCAACAAATTTTTCAACAATGATGAGGAAATAATATAAAAAGCTAGAAAAACCTTCTGAGAGTGGTTTTATTACAAGGCTCTGGCGAGGAATCTATCAAAGTATTGTCTTACAAGAAGACATCAGTGAATATTTTAGATTATATGAGTTATGCCAAACAATGATTTTGGGGTCTGTGGAGGACAAAAGGGTTTTCAGTGCTTTATCATTTATAAAATCAAAACTGAGAAACAGGTTGGATAAAAATTTGGAAAGTTGCATGAGGTGTTATGTTTCTCACTACTCCTTGGAAACCTTTACTTTTGACAGAACAATTATGCATTGGAATTCCCTTTTTGATAGAAGAGGTGTAAATTATACAACTACAAGTACAAATGTTCCCGACAATGAGACTGGGATTGGTGTGTCGTTACACTCTACAGAAGAGAACATCAACTTTGAAGAAGCTCTTGATAATGGATTGTTTCAACTTTAAATAGGTATCTCCTTTACCTTATTTTTATTGTTTGTCACCTTACATTTTAATTGTGTTTATTTATTCAATTTCATATTAACATTTATTCAAATATAATATATTGTAGTTAGACGTAACAGTGAACACAATTGTAACTCTACAAATGCAAATATTGATTGAGGAGGAATTTTAACATATTTTGTTTCAACTCTTGTTATCATTAAAGATATTTACAAGTATGTATATTTATATTTATATAATTACTATTTTGGATTTTTCAAAATACCAATTTCTATTTTATTTATTTTTTTATTACATGCATTTGTTGAATATTAATTTGCAAGGCCTTCATATTTCAGATCTACATATTCTTCCATTGTTATACTCTTCCAGACTTCCACTGTCCAGACATGCACATGTTCTCATTTGCATTTTTTGTAATCTTTTTGTTTTAAAAATATGTTACATGCATTTTTTGAATACTAATTTGCAATGCCTTTAGAGTTCAGATCTAGATATTCTTCCACTATTATACTCTTCCAGAATTCCAAACTTGCACTATCCAAACATGTACAGGTTATCATTTTTATTTTATTTAATCTTTTTGTTTCTTCTTCAATCCACTCAATCATTATTTCATTTTTTTTTTTGAAAACATGGGTTGATATCCATTTGAGGAAGCTCTCACTTCTTGGGACTAATAATGTTAGACAACTCACCCATCTATATACTAATCCATTTTTCATGTTGAGTTTTCTAGAATTGAAGGTCATCTAACATGCTACGAAGGATGATTCCTCATTTTCCTTCCATATGCTTTATCACAACCATCTAAAAAACAATAGGTAGCCTAAACCCTATCATATGACATTGCTTGAGTTTTTACAATTATGTTTAATTTATTTTTGTATTTGCAAAATGGTTTGATGAAGTGTTTGAACTTTGTGGGATGAATATAAAATCACACGTAAAAATCACACATTCTAAATTTTCTTAAAACAATTATCCATCATCATCATCCATGATCGTGCTTAAAGCTAAATCAAGTAGAGAGAAGATAATTTTACATCCACACATTTTTCTTAAAACAATTATATTATAATCATTCACTCATCATCAATTACATTTTCATCATCCATATCTATTTTAATGTCCTAACACATTCCAATTTTTCTTAAAATCATCATCCATTATAATCATTCATCATCATATACATAATGATTATCATTACAAGTAGAGAGAATAATATTTTGAGAAGGTTTAAAATGTGAAAATTTTCTTAAAACTCTATCATACAAAATATATTGAATTCATCTATATCCATATCTAGTCATTAATGAGAGAAGAAGAATATTTTGAGAATGTTTACAAAGAAACTGGATACAGAGTTCAAATTTTTGTAGAGAGAAGAAAATTTTACTATATTAAGATGTATGTCTAACACATTCAAATTTTTCTTAAAACAATTATCCATTATAATCATTCATCATCATATATATCCATTCTAATTTCATCATATCATTACAAGTAGAGAGAAGAATATTTTGAGAAGGTTTAAATGTCTCTGTTGTACCACATTCCAAATTTTCTTAAAACAATTATCCATTATCATCATCCAGATTCCATGATCTACGTCCACATACAATTCATCATCATCCATATCTATTCTAATGTCATCATCCACATCTAATGCAATCATCATTACAAGTAGAGAGAAGATTCTAATAAAATTTATATGTGAAGAAACCTGGTACAAAGTTTGTATTTTATAAGTAGAGAGAAGAAGATTTAACTCTATTAAGATGTCTTTATCATACGACATTCCAAATTTTCTTAAAATAAATAATTAACCATTATCATAACACCATCACATTCATATCAAACATAAACACCATATACAATCTAGAAATTCTATATATAATATATAACAAGATATAAAAAAATCCAGATTATAAAGTATTTCAAATACTTTGAAATTCATCACATTCAAGTTTCATACTTCAATATATAAAGTATTTCAAAATACTTCAAATTTAAAGTTTCAAATTTTCAACCCTCAATCATGAAATTTTTCCCCAGACAAACAAGCATCTTCTGTACCCCTTTCCCCAATGGTTTTCCCTCATGTACTCTTTGCTTGAATAATTACATAACTAATCAAATCTTCCGCAACATTGTTTAGATTCTTTAATATTATTTGTTCTTCCTTTTTCACATCTCCATGAGATACCAAACTAGCATCTGCAACTACATTCTCTTTAATTATCCACTTTAGTGTATTGTTTTGTTTGTTAACTAAAACAATATTTTCTTTCATTTTAATTGTTACGGATATACTATTTTTCGTGGTTTCAAAGTGTACTTGGAACACCTTTGCTTGCATCTTAAAATTTTCATATTTCAACTGAAAAAAACAATGAGCTCAATTAAACATATTACTAAAATAAGAAAATTTCAAATTAACAAAAAATATTGTTTCAAAGTGATAATACTTACGACTTCTCTATCTCTTTCGGCATTTGCAATTACCATCAGATCCTTGTCCTTAGACCATTTGTTAAAATATGTCTGGGATTCAGCACTAATATTTTCTAATTTGTTTAATGCTTTATCTAAAATATTGTCTTTATAATTGTTGTTATATGTGATAGTCCCACCTCTTTCTTGGGTAAGTAAGGCATCCATCTTCGCAGGTTGATTCTGGACTGCAGCGTATAAACTATCCCTTTGCCAATAATTTTCATAATGACTTATTATCTCATTGATTATTACTTTTTCCCTTCTCTCCCATTCTGTGAGCTGACTGATATGAGGTACAATAAACTCTTGGACATGGGATTGACAATCATAACCAATCAAGTTCTCTAAAGGAAATGATGGAAACTGTTCACCTTCTGTATCTGAAGAAGATGATGTTGATGGAGAGGTATGGGGGATTTCGGGTTGATCATCATCTACTACCTCTTTTTTCCTTTGGGTGGCCTGATCCAATTTGTGATAAAATAAATCAATATTCAAATATTGAAATTGAAAGTGAAATGTAAAAAAAGTTGAATAAATTACATTGAAATAGAAATATACTTGCTGGCCTTGAGTCATCTCACGTGTATTGAAAAATATTGTTGGTTCATTGCTATTAATGCCCAAGTAATCTTCATCTAAAGTTATATTATTTAAAACTTATACGTCAGTTGCGTTGGGTAAGCCACTGAGAGAGAGAGAGTTGGAATTCAAAATGAGGAGGCAATGTTTAATGTCCCATTAGGGGTCAGAGGAATTGGAATGCATTTACCAATGTTCCTTTTTCTTGAACTTGTGGTTGGCATTTTGAATTGTAATGGTGGAGGATGTGGTGGTGTCATTGTTTGTACAGATGGCAAAGGACTGCAATGTCCTAAAAATTCCAAGAAAAATCAACAAAATCAATACTAAATCATATGAAAAGCTGTTAAACTGTTAAACTATGCAAAAACTACGAAATTATATGAAAAAATATTCAAAACTTGTACTAAAGCAATAAAATCATACCTTGTTATTGAGGGGTAACCTGTCGCTGTATTTGAGGTGGTCGTATTGGAATAGTAATTGGTTGTGTTTGAGTTGTGCATGGTTGGGATTGCTGAGCAGGGTCTTGAGAATCAATAATTGCATGCAATTGAACTGAGTGAGTTGGCAAAGATGGTTGAGAAACACACGTATAGTCCAAAGTCCCTGTAAGTGCAACAAAATTCGATTGCATGTCAATTCAATATGATAAATGGTAAATTGTAAATATAAAATGGTAATTTGTAAATAGTAAATGTTAGGGTATTATGTCTCTATCGTTTAACTAATGCAAATGATTGGGGGTTCTACGATGAGTGAACTTCCATTTTAGATTGTGAATCTGCCAGTGCCTCAGCGTGTTGTTGGCCTCTTCCTCTTGATGCCTCTTTTTTTCGTGGAAGGGCCTCAAAAAATCTTCTTTGCATACAATCAAGATTTGATCAGATTCAGAAGTACATAATGTTAGTACTGCATAAAAATTCAATCACAAGTACATAATCAAGACGATAACCATACTAAAGTCTAATGTCGAAATATAAACTATATACTTGTTGTTCCTGAAATGGAATTGACAAATTATTCATTGTCTCATCCTTACAAGTAGGAATTGGTTTGTCTTTTAAATTAAAAAGAGCCTCGTAATAAAGGCCAAGGAGATAGTTTATGGATTGAATAACTGGTTTTTTAGAAAGCAATGCATTTGTAATGTCAGCTTTTATTTTATTAGATAAAAAGGTGCACCAATCAAATTTTAGCTTTCCGATCGTTGCAAGAATGTATGCAATAGCCCAGTTTGGTATATTCATTTGCCAACCCTGCAAAACAATTCTGGCTTGAAAGAAAGAAATCACGACAGTAAGATAATGGTGTGCAATGTTTTGTGTATCTTTACCTCATCTTGATTTATTGATGTGAGTTGCAAAAATTCATTGGAATTAATATCAATTTGAATTATATCAAAACAAAAAATTTCAATGAAAATTGAAAACAGATTACACATACAATCAACATGGAAACCAAAAGTAGATTTGAGGTACTTCTTATCATTTTTTATGAGGGTTTCTTTCATTGTTACTATGGGGGAATTTTTAAATAGAAGGCCTATCAACCAATGGATATCAGCTGGATCAACACTAAATTGGAATATACGACCATCATCCACATTAACAATAAAATTACCATCTTCTGTATTATATAAGGAGAGAAGGTAGTTTCGAATGTCATGATCAATTTTGAACTAGGGCATCTTAACGAGCCCATCAAAATAACATGCATCTAGCAAATCCTTGTATTCTGTATTCATTTGTAAACTATTTGAATGTGGGGGCACAACAAGTTCCTGTATTATATCTTTCCCTTGGGTAGGGCTTATGGGTTGACCAATGCCTCGTTAACCTAATTTTCCGTTGGATCTTGGTCTTGAGCTTGGGCTGCACTTGTAGTAGCCATTATAGTTGAGTTTGATTAGAGTATCTTGTGTTTGGTAACTTGGTTGTATCGCTGGTGGAGTGACATATTATTCCTATAGCAGTAAATGTTAGGAGAACGAATAAATTTGGGAGCCGAGAAGTGTAAACATGAAAATGAGGGGCGGTGGGGTATTTATAGGACAAAATTAGGGTTTCTCGAGACTTGGGCGCACGTTAGCAAGTGTTGACGCACGACAACAAGTGTTTTTGTCATGCTTCAACAAAGTTTTTTGATGCATGACAACAAGGGTTGTTATCGTGTGTCAACAAACTTTGTTGATTGACAAAAGACAATAAGGGTTGTTGATGTGCGACATCAAGGGTTTCCATCGAATGACAACGAGCCTTTGTTGTCACGCATCAGCAACTCTTGCAGTTGTTGTCCTGTGAAAATAGTCATACAACACTAACTGTTGGGTGATAAGTATGTGTCAACAATGAACAATACATTTTTTTATGTGTTTGCATAATTTTTTTTCCTCAGGGTGCTCACTCTCGTTGAAATAATATCAGGTGAAAATTTCATTCTCAAAAATTAGAAAATTCTTCTTTACGCGAAAGTGGTTCCAGGTATATTTTTCGGGGATTTTCCACCTCAATTTTACCAGAGGCTTCTTAAAATGAACCTTGTCTTGATGATTAAAAACCAATACTTCAAAGATTGAATGATTTGATTTTGTAAGTTTCCTTATGTACTTTGTCTATGCACTACTATATTACTCTGTTTTCAGCCAAAGCTTATTGTTGGGAACGATTAGAGAATCCTAGGAACGTGATACCAAAAGAGGAAAGTTGTATTACATTAGGAAATAGTTTAAAATATTTAGTTTATATCTTGAAACATTATTGGAACAAAATTGGACAAAATTTTCTTTCTTAGGTTGATTATAACCCTCAACTAGGGTTTAAATACTAAAACCACCATAACTTTCATGTTATTTAGATTTAAGAGATTAAATTTTGTATGAGAGGGATGAAGGAGGTTTATAAAGTAATAGAAGTGGTTTGGTTCATTTTTATCACGTTTACAAGAAGTTAGAGCTAACAAAGATGATTATAGTAGTAAAAAAGCCTAATAAGGTCTGATTGGGACAAGAACAAGAGACAATTGGGCATGTTTTTTAAAGATTTTTCTAGATGCTTATAAGATCTATTATATCTTATAAAATGATATCTATAAAACATTTTATATAAGTCTAAAACCTAATTTACAAGTTTTTATATTCAGATTTCTTCTCTAGTAAGGCTTTAAGAAAAATATGGTAGTATAAGGACTTTAAGCCAATAATGCCAAACCATAGGTAGAAGTCTCTTTCATTACCTTTTGAAATGGATTTGTAAATGTTTATGGATCTTCTAAAATAGCATGTTTTTTCCTACATTTCAAAAGAGTGGGAATTTTAATGTTAATCAACCATATTTCTTAAGTACATTCTTAAGAAGGTCATTGTTTATAGAGGAAGAATGAATTATTTATAGAATATAATTGATTTGGGGAATCAAGTGTGGTATCAAATAATTATAAGGACTAAGATATCAATCAAGAGATTTAAGGAAGTCAAAAGATTCAGGGAATCAAGAAATTTAAGACATATCAAAATGGGTATGAAAGTAAGATGTGGAGAAAGGAGATAGGCTACTCAAGATATGTTAATGGAGGAGATAAGAGATCTTAGAATAAGGTTGCAAGAGGTCGAACTAACTAAATAGAGAGGAGATAAGAATAGAGACATTAATGATATATAAGAAGAGCCTAGAAGATGAGAAGAATTGGTAGCAGAAGAAGAAACTACAAAGGATATAATTGTCAAAACACTCTTGGGAAATACTTCTAATCCAAAATCAGAGGTTCATATGTATGAAGAAATTCTAAATGTGGAGTAGCTAATTTATTTAATAAATTCCATAGAAAAATATTTTGATTATGAGAATGTAAGTGATGACAAGAAAGTGAATTTTTTTGTCACTAGATTGAGAGGTCATGCATCTCTTTGGTGGGATGGATTACAATATGAAAAGAAAAAATACAAGCCCAAGATCAGAAAATGGGATAGGATGGTGGCCAAATTGAAAGGAAAGTTCATTCCTAAAGATTATCAAACCAATATTTTCAAAATATTACAAAATCTTAGTCAAAAGGAAATGTAAATGAAAGAGTATATAGAAGAATTCTACATATTGACCATTAGAGTTGGTCATATTGAGGATGATGATGAGAAAGTGGATATATATATTAATGGTTTGAGGATTACAATTCAAGATGAAATTGGTATTTTGATGCCTAAATCATTTGAAGAGACATACCAATATCATTTAAGAGAAGAAGAGAAATTGGAAAGGAAACAACCTCAACATGCAAGAGGTAGAGACAAATCATATAGAGGAAGAGGACGCCAAGGAGGAAGGATTCAAATGAAAAATAAACAAGAATAAAGTAGTTTCTCACAAAGAAAAAAATAATCTTCAAGAGGTAAGTATTCTTTTAAAGAGGTAGAAGATTCTTTAATAGAGGTAGAGGTAGATGATTCATTGGAAAATGCTTTAAATGTCGAAAGTTTGGGCATAGATCTTATGAGTGCCCTGAGAATCCATCTACAAGATAAGGGAATGTTAATTTTTCTCAAGCTAAGGGTGAAGGAAGTATGTCCACCTATCCAAGAATATGTTCCAGAAGTTGGAGAAGCATTACTAATTAAGAGGATCTTTCTCAAGCCCAATAAGGAGATCAATGAACCACCTCAAAGGAAGACACTTTTCAAGACTATTTGCAAGGAAAAAGGTAAATGTTTTCAAATGATCATTGATAGTGGAATTACTGATAATTTGGTGTCTATAGAGATGATTAACAAACTAAATTTGAAGAAGATAATTCATCATTGTACTTATAAGGTATCTTAGTTGTAAAAATGTCATCAAATCCCAGTGAATGAATAATGCAAAGTTGAATTCCAAATAAGAAGCTACAAGGATGAAGTCATTTGTGATGTGATGCTTATGGATGTGTGTCATGTTATTTTAGGCAGGCCTTGGAAATATAATATAAAATCAATACATGATGGTAGGCAAAATACTTACACTTTTGAGAAAGATGGCAAGAAACATGTTTTAACTCCATTGAAAGAAGAATGTGCAATTTTAGAATAAGGTTTTAAAGTGTTGTTAACCAATGGCAAGGATTTTCTACAACAATTCAAGAAGGAGGTTGGTTATGCAATCATTGGTAAGCCAAAAATAGTAATTACTACTACAAAATTGAATGAGCTGCCCATAGAAATTCAGAATTTGTTGAATGAGTTCGTTGACATTATTGTGGATGAATTGTCAAATGAACTACCTCCAAAAATAACTATTATCCATCAAATTGATCTTATACCAGGATAAAGCCTTTCAAATAAGGAAACCTATAGATTAAATCCACAAGATAATGACGAAATCAAAAGACAAGTACAAGAACTATTGGATAAAGGATTGGTTAGAGAGAATTTGAGTCCTTGTGTAGTTATTTCTATTCTTACACCAAATAATAATGGAGGATGGAGAATTTGTATTGATTTAAGGTCCATCCAAAATATCACCATTAGTTATAGATTATTTTTCCAAGAATAGGTGATATAATGGATTGTTTGAGTGGTGCCAGATATTTCTCCAAGATAGGTCTAAAGAGTGGATATCATCTGATCATGATAAGAGAAGGAGATGAATGGAAAAAAACCTTTAAAACTAATGATGGTATTTATGAAGTGATGCTTTTTGTCTTGAAAAATGCTCCAAGTACCTTCATGAGGATTATGAATGAGGTACTTAAACCATTCACAAGTAAATTTGTTATTGTTTATCTTCATGATATTCTGATTCGTAGTAAATCAAAGGATGAACATCTTGAACATTTGATAGTGGTATTAATAAAAATTCAGGAGGAAAGGTTACTAATCAACCTGAAGAAGTGTAAATTTATGAAAACAGAGCTTTTCTATTTGGGTTTTGTTATCTATCAAGAGGTATTAAAGATGGATAAGAAAAAAGTAAAGGCTATAGAAGAGTGGCCTACACCCAGGAATCCATTTGAGGTAAGAAGTTTTTATGGCCTTGCTAGTTTTTACAATAAATTCATAAGAAATTTTAGTACTATTTTTGCTCCTATTGTGGAGACTTTTAGAGGAAGTAAGCACCCTTTCAAGAGGACTAAAGTTGTTGATGAGAGTTTTCAAATTTTGAAAAAGAATATTATGGAACAACCTGTTTTAGCATTCCCTAATTTTAGTGAATTATTTCAAGTTGAATGTGATGTAAGTGGAACTTGTTAGGAAATAAGAGATAAAATATTCAGTATAATCCCTCACAGAATTGCAACAGTAGAAACTAATATGCAGAAAATATTACAGATCTCAAATAAAATTGTAGAATAAAATAACACAACACAAAGAGACAATATTTAACGTGGTTCACCCAATTTGGGCTACGTACACCAAGAATCACTTGCTCAGATTTAATTACAAGCCACCGATCTCTCAATACAATACCCAGATTTGTTTGGAGCTATACTTAACAAACTCTACAGAATTCACATCCGAATTCAAAACACATCTATAATGTTACATAATAGCTACCATATGCACAAAACCATATAAATAGATGACTGCTTAAGAAGTTTTACAAAACCGTGGGTATCAAAACCATGGGCCAAAACCGTCGCATAAGCCTATGGGTCAAAATCCTGCCCATATGAGAAAAACACATTTCCCGGTATATTAGGCATGTTTTAAGGCCAAAACAAATTCTCGGGGGCTGCGCCCCTGGACCCCCGCTCAGGGCCCAGCCCGGCCCCGAAAACCGATGAGACAACTATGGAAAGTGTACAATACTCTTAGTGTACAGTCTTCAACACTTTCCTACATGAAAATAGGCTTCACAACCTAACAATCTCCCACTTGGAGACTAGTTTTCCTCTGAGCAAGCATCTCAACCCTTCACTAGTTTCCATGAAGACCAACAAAAGCTTAACACAACTTCAATTTTTCCCTTGTGACCACCTTGGTCATCATGCCTATAGGATTCTGACTAGTATGACTCCTTTTCAGCTTCAACTTCTCTTCCTCCAAAGTTGTCCTGATGAAATGGTACCTTAACTGTATATGCTTCATCCTAGAGTGGAAAACAGAGTTCTTAGCTAGGTGTATAACACTCTGACTATCACTATGCAACTTTCCTTCCTCCTGCTTATGCCCCAAATCCTCAAGTAATTGCTATAACCAAATAATTTCCTTGCTTGCCTCTGTGGCAACAACATACTCAGCCTCTATGGTTGACAAAGCCACCAACTTATGTAGTCATGAAATCCAGCTTACTGTTGTCCCACCTACAGTGTAAACATAACCTGTTGTGCTCCTCCTGTTGTCTACATCTCCAACCATATCTGAATCTACATAACCACACAAAGTGGTGTCTGATCCACTGTAGCACAAAACTGTCCCCATGGTCCCTCTCAAATACCGAAGGATCCACTTTACTACCTGTCAGTGATCTCTACCTAGATCACTCATAAATCTACCCACTGCTCCCACTACATAGGCAATATCAAGCCTGGTGCACACCATGGCATACATCAAACTACCAACTGCTGATGAGTAAGGTACCTTGGACATTTGGTTTCTCTCTTGCTCTGTCTTGGGACACTGCTCCTTTGATAACTTGAAATGGCATGCCAAAGGAGTCCCAACCGGTTTAGCATCCTACATATTAAACCTCTTCAAGACCTTCTTAATGTAATCTTCCTAAGATAATGTTAGCTTCCATTCCTTCCTATCCCGAGATATCCTCATACCAAGGATTTTTTTGGCTGCCCCCAAATCCTTCATAGCAAAGGATTCACTTAGCTACTTCTTGAGTACTTTTATTTCCTACATGTTTTTACCTACAACCAACATGTCATCCACATACAAACACAAGATAATATAACTGCCATCCTCAAATTTCTTAGTATACGCGAAATGGTCAAAATGACATCTAATATAACCTTGCTCCATCATGAAGCTATCAAATTTCATATGCCATTAATGTGGATTTTGTTTCAAGCCATAAAAACTCTTCTTCAGTTTGCACACCACATCCTCTTTACCTTTGACCTCATAGCCCTCTGGTTGTTGCATATATAGTTCCTCCTCGAAATCACTGTGGAGAAATACAGTCTTTACATCAAGCTATTATAAGTGTAAGTCTTCTGCTGCAACTATTCCTAGAATAGTTCTAATATAAGTCATTTTTACTACAGGAGAAAAAATCTCATCAAAATCTATACCTTTTTTTTGTGCAAACCCCTTGACCACCAACCGGGCCTTGTCTCTTTTCTTGCCTCCTTCTTCCTCTTTGACTCTAAACACCCACTTGTTATGTAATGATCTTTTGCCTTCGGGTAGCTTCACCAAATCCCATTTCTGGTTCTCCACGAGAGCCTGATGCTCCTCATCCATGGCTTGCTCTCTGGCTCTCCACTATATGTGAGTAATAAATAATAAAGAGAAGGAGAAAAACATTCAGGTTCTCTTCTTACCCTAGAATACCTCCTCAATATAGGAGTTTGGGGTTCCTGTTGAGGAGGTTCCTGGACTGAGTCATGTGTCACTTTCCCATCCAGAAGATCCTCTACTGTTGCATATTCTTTCTTGGATTCTTCCCTGTTTTCCTGTAACTATTGCTTATACATGACTTTCTCATTAAAGACCACATCCCTAGATCGAATGATTTTCTTGTCCTTAATACTCCAACATTTATATCTAAAGTCATCACCACCATAACCAATGAAAGTAAATTTTTCTGATTTAGCCTCTAGTTTGGTCCTATCATCCTTGTCTATATGGAAAAACACCTCACATCCAAAGACTCTAAGAAATGAATAATCAAATTTCTTACCATACCAAGCCTCTTTACATATGCCTCCATCCAAGGAACTTGAGAGTCCTCTGTTTATCAAGTACACAGATGTGCTCACTGCTTCTGTCCAAAAATAAAGGGGTATTCCTCCATGTAACCTCATGCTCCTAACGCGTTCCATTATTGTTCTATTCATCCTTTCTAAAACCCCATTTTGCTGCAGAGTTTCTGGAACCATCTTTTGCCTACAGATTCCATTCTTAGAACAATAATCATCAAATTCATTGCTGCAATACTCCCATCCATTATCTGACCTGAGACATTTTAGCTTAAGACCTGTTTCATTCTCTATTAAGGCTTTCCATTTAACAAAAGTGTCAAATACATCATATTTGTTTCTAATACAATAAACATAAACTTTCCTTGTTGCGTCATCAATAAAAGTAACATAATTACTTGAACCCACAAGAGATAATACCTGAGCCAGCCCCCATACATCAGAATACACCAGCTCTAACTTACTCTCTTTCTTTGTAGGTCCAACCTTGAGAAACCTTACTCGATTTTGTTTCCCATATATGCAGTCTTCATAGAACTCCAAACCTGTTTTTGTATATCCAGGAAATTCCTTCTTTATGATCTCCATGCCCTTATGGCTCATATGACTGACCCTATAGTGCAACAATGTTTTATCTACTTCTGAAGCCACAAGATTACAAACATTAGTGCTATAAGTGATTAAATACAAGGTTCCAACCTTCTTACCTCTTGCCATGCTACGCCCTTAACCTGTTGTTTGTATTAGGATATGAATAGCCAACTTGTGGCTTACCATATTATTTTATTATATCATTTATACTTTCTCATGCTTAATAGGTCGGCTTGGGTGATGGCCATAATATATGAATAGTATATATAAAGGATTGTAGGTAGTAGTTCATTATCATTTAAGCATTTGAGTCTTATTATATGGTTTGGAGGTTGCCCCCTCGAAGTGGCAAAGCTATTACAATTACATATTGAGATCATTATTCTGAAATATTGTATTATTTGGTGTTATATTGCTACTCATAATCTGAATTCTACTAGTAATTTCATTACAAGTGGTATCAAAGCTATGATCTGGGCCAAAATTAGGGCAAAAACCTTAATTTTTTTTGTGTCCGCAATATATTTTGAACCAGAGTGAATTAGCAAGAGATATTATTACCAGATTTGCAAAACAATTCAAGTAAGGTTCCCTAAAAATTTTAGACTTTTTTGATTAATTTTGCACAAGTTATTACAAATTTAAGGTTTTTCATAAAATCACTCCCTAGGGTGCAACTTGTGGAATTTTTTCAATTTATTTACATTTTCGGAAAGCTCTAAAAAAATAGTATTAGTATCTTCTCTATGTTTTTTCCTGTTCAACCGAATTTCATGGCGGGGCCTTCCACAAGAGAAAAAAATAATCTGGTTACTCCGGGTAAAACCCCAGATAAAGATGAGATAGTGATTGAAGACATGGATTCAGAAGGGGTAAATACATATTCCTTAGCACTAGGGTTTACTTCAGTTGATTATAATGTGAGCCAACTTGAGTATGAGCTGCGAAATGTACAATCTGAGATGGTCTCTAAAGGAGACATAACCCAAATCAATCATCGGTTGGATGATATCATGCAACATGTAAAGGGTAAACAGTATGGCCCAAATCCATCCCATATCAACCAAGGAGGATCTTTAGTTCAAAATCATGGACAAAATAACCATGTTGGATCACTTTTCCAGCCCAATCAGAATCCAACTTATTCATAACCACGGAACATGATGTCGAAATTGGATATGTGCAAATTTGATGGTAAAGATCCCTTGAATTGGATAAATCAAATGGAGAAATTCTTTGAGCTACATCAAACACCATCAGGAAAAAGGTGACTTTGGCATCCTTGTATCTTGAACCAGACCAATTCATTTTGTATCGATGGTTATGTGCTCTGAGGGAGAAGAATGGTCTCGGTGTCACTTGGACAATTTTTACCGAGGAGTTGCAATTGCACTATAGTTCCAGTGTTTCAGAGAACTACTTTACTTAATTAGCAAAGTTACGACAAATAGGATCAGTCAAAGATTATGTGCATCAATTCCAGAACCTATCCTTAAGGGTGGAGAATATACTAGAAGAGAATTTGAATGACCTATTTCTTGGGGGTCTTAAGGACCACATCAAGCATGAGGTACATATGTTTAATCCACTCAAGCTTTTTGATTCTATTATCATGGCATGTCAAGCAGAGGAAAAAATTATTTGTAGTAGGAGGCCACCTTTCATTAACACCAAAGACCGTAGTATCTCTTCCCCTTCATTTTCTAGGCCAATTAGACTGACTCCTTAACAAATGGAAGAAAAGAGAGGAAAAGGATTATGCTTTAACTATGATAGCAAATATGGACCGGGACACAAATGTGCTGAGAAGAAGTTGTTCTATATTGACAGAGGTAATGAGGATGATGAGGATGCTGAAATTATAGGAGAGGTTGAGGAACCAGTAGAAGAGGAAGTAGAGGATCACCAACCTACAATTTCTTTCCATGCATTGTCAGGTATTAGTACTCCTCAAACACCCAAGGTTATTGGCTATCTCAAAAAACAAAAGGTGATAGTGATGATTGACTCGGGAAGTAATCATAACTTCATAAATAGTAAGTTAGTTGCCCGCCTCAATTGTTTTATTTACCCAACTCCAGAAATGAAAGTTATGATTGCGGATGGTGGGACAGTCAAGTGCACAGGAAAATTCCATAGTATCAAGCTTTCCATGGGAGACTACATGTTAGACTCACATATGTTTGTTATTTCTATGGGAGGGGTAGATATTGTTTTGGGTGTACAATGGCTCACAACCTAAGGTACTATAGAGATGAATTTCCAAGAATTGTTCATGCGATTTCATTCAGATGGAAGGACAATACAATTGAATGGGATGGTAGCTAAGTCTCCACAGATTATTAGCTCTCATTAGATGTAGAAGGTTCTCAGAAAAGGAGTAGATGGATTTATAGCAAATTTATTTTCCATAGAAGTACAAAATAAAGAGTCTTCAATGCCACCTGATCTTTAGAAGATTGTTGATGCTCACTCATTTGTTTTTGATGCAATTCCAAAGGGACTACCACCAGTTAGGGATCATGATCATGTCATTCAGTTGATTCCACGGATCCAAACACCTAACATCAGACCATACAGATATCCATATTCCTAGAAAAGTGAGATCGAGAAAATGGTTCAGGAAATGTTGAAGGCATGTATCATCAGGCCTAGCCAGAGTGCATATTCTTCACCAGTGGTCATGGTACGTAAGAAGGATGAAACATGGAGGATGTGTCCAGATTACCGAGAACTCAAAAATTACACCATCAAAGATAAGTTTCCTATTCCAGTAATTGATGATTTACTTGATGAATTGCATGGTGCTATATATTTCACAAAATTAGATCTTCATTCGGGGTACCATCAAATTAGAATAAAAGAGGAATATGTTCATAAAACAACTTTCAGAACTCATGAGGGCCATTATGAGTTTTTGGTAATGCCTTTTGGTCTTATAAATGTGCCTTCAACCTTTCAAAGCTTGATGAACACTGTTTTTAGGCCATTTTACAGGAAATTTATATTATTTTTCTTTGATGACATTGATTTATAGTAAGACATGGGAAGATCACTTACAACATGTAAATAAAGTGTTGGAAGTTTTGGAGAAACATACTCTCTATGCAAATCAATCCAATGTTCTTTTGGTGTACAAGAGGTAGAGTACTTGGGTCACATTGTATCCCATGAAGGCATCAAAGTTGATCCTTAGAAGATCAAAGCTATGGTGGAATGGCCAAGGCCCAAAACTCTCACAAATATTTGTGGGTTCCTAGGACTAACAGGGTACTACAGAAGATTTGTGCGGGGATATGGTAGAATAGCAACCCCACTACTCCATTGCTAAAGAAGGATGCCTTCCATTGGACAGACATAGCCACTAAATCCTTTGAGTAGCTGAAGGAAGCCTTGTGTAGCACCCCAGTTTTAACTACCCCAACTTCTCAAAAACCTTCATTGTTGAATGTGACGCTTTAGGATCAGGATTAGGAGTAGTTATAATGCAAGAAGGAATACCAATTACATTTTAGAGTCACCAATTCAAAGGAAAATATCCACTTAAACCTGTCTATGAGAAAGAAATGATGGCTATTCTTCATGTGGTCAAGGAATGGAGGCCCTATCTCATGGGTAGACACTTCAAGGTAAAAATTGATCATGATAGTCTCAAATACTTTTTGGAGCAAAGGTTGTCATCTAAGGAACAAAAAAAGTGGGTAACAAAAATTTTGGGTTATGATTTCAAAATCATATACAAAAAGGGTAAAGAAAATGTAGTAGCTGATATGTTGTCCAGAAGTGATACATCCGCAGATGCCTTATTATGTGGAATGTCCATGTTGACGGCCGATTTGATGGATGAAACAAGATTGGAATGGGATCAAGACAAGGATACACAATCTCTAATACATAATATCAAGGAAGGATCTATGACATCTAGTAAATTTTATTGTAAAGGTAATGCCCTATGGTACAAGGACAAGTTATACTTGAGTAAAGATTTTTGAGTTGAAGCATAAGCTTCTTGCAGAGCTACATGCCTCACCTATTAGAGGAGACTCTGGGTTTTTGAAGACATATCATAGAATAAAAAGAGAATTATTTTGGGAAGGACTCAAGGGGGATGTAAAAATTTTGTATCAGAGTGTTTAGTGTACCAACAAAATAAAGGGGAAATAATTAAGACACCAGGTCTGTTGGAACCCTTACCAATTCCTAGCCAGAGATGGGAGGAGGTCTCCATGGATTTCATCACTGGATTGCCTTGTTCAGAGGGTAAGAATGTTATTTTCATGATTGTGGATAGGCTCACAAAATATGCCCATTTTTGTGCCCTATCACATCCATTTACAACCAGTACAGTGAAAGCTATTTTTTTGGAGATAGTTCAAAGGCTACATGGAACCCCAAAGATAATTATAAGTGATCGTGATCCTATTTTCACAAGTAATTTTTGGAGGAGTTATTTGCATGTTTGGGTACTCAGCTAGCTCACAGTTCATCTTATCATCCTCAAATTGATGGGAAAATGGAAGTGGTCAACAGATGCTTAGAGGGGTATCTATGTTGTTTTGTATCAGATAAGCAGGAAAGGTGGATTAAATGGCTACCACTTGCAGAATGGTGGTATAACACATCTTTTCATACCTCTTCTCAAATGACCCCATTTTTAGCATTATATTGTTACCATCCACCTTCTATCACTTCCTCCTTAAGGGTGCAAACTAAGGTCAGAGATGTTGAGGAACACATTCAACATCAATAACAGGTTTTGGCTAGTTTGAAGGAGAATTTAGCATTAGCACAAAATAGGATGAAACAACAAGCAAATCAACACCATAGTGAAAGAAATTTTGAAATTGGTGACTGGATTTTTGTACGTCTCCAGCCTTACAAAAATATGTCCCTAAAGCAATAGAAAAAGGACAACAAACTTTCTCCTAAATATTATGGCCCTTATCAGATTCTATAGAAAATTAGTAGTGTTGCTTATAAACTAGAGTTACCTCCATCTTCACACATACACCCAATATTCCATGTTTCATGCCTGAAGAAGGTTATTGGACAGAAATTTGAAGCCCAAACAGAGTTACCAGAACTTGAAGAGGAAGGAAGAATCATTTTGGAGCCATAGAAGATTCTGCAAACACGTACTAAGAGGCTGAGAACTAGAGACATTAAGGAATATCTGATCAAGTGGAAGAATCTGAGCATAGAAGATGTAACCTGAGATGATGAAGGTTTTATGTAACAACATCCAAGATTATTCAACATTGAGGACAATTTTGGTTTGAAGGGGACGGACATGCTACGCCCTTAACCTATTGCTTGTATTAGGATATGAGTAGCCGACTTGTGGCTTACCATATCAATTTTATTATATCAATTTATACTTTCTCATGCTTAATAGGTAGGCCTTAGTGATGGCCCATAAGCATATGAATAGTATATATAGGGGATTGTAGGTATTAGTTCAATATCATTTGAGCATTTGAGTCTTATTATATGGTTTGGAGGTTCCCCCCCTTGAAGTGGCAAAGCTATTATAATTGTATATTGAGATCATTATTCTGAAATATTGTGTTATTTGGTGTTCTATTGCTTCTCATAATATGAATTATACTAGTAATTTCATTACATTAAAGTACTATCGAGCTATCCTAATTTGCCTCTAAGAATCCAGTACATTCATCACATGTACTCTCTCACCCACAACTAGTAATCACAATATATGATATACATCCTTTAGGGTCACAGTCATCTCCCTAGTAGGCAACCAAAAATTAAAAGTATTTGTACACCATCTCTCACACAATGTAGTAATCATCAGCATATTATGGGGTACCTCCCCTAATCTCACTATGTGTAGTAGGCCGACACGGTCTATTATAACCAGGCCGACACGGTCTATTATATCCAACTCAGCGTCAGATAAGCCCAATCTCAACAATGTCCTCAAATGATGACCTCCACATAACTCCATTGAATGAATATCCCTTTGTAAAACACAAACACCAACAAAATTACAAAATTAACACCTCATATACATGCACATATAACCATTCATACTACTAGTAGTCATCAAATTTCACATATGTCATATTTTGTGGTACAAACAACCTCCTGGGTCGCCAGCACCCAAAATTAGGAAGTGGGTGCCTAGGAGCAGGTCACTAGTGCCTGAAACTGGGTGCTGGTGTACCGAAGGACGTAAATGTCTTGACCACTCCCACCTAGGTTAGAAACTCCCAGAAATTAAAAAATTCAAATTTTGCAAAAAATCGACAAAATGAAATATTTTTTTCAAAATTACTCATACTTACGAACTCATCTACCGTCTGTGATGCCATGGCCGCCGCCACCATCTTGAACCTAGTCAATCTCACTGCCCTAAGCTCAGAGCTCAAATTCTTAATCAACCAAGCTTAATCAACCAAGGTTTAAATAAAGTCACTATTCACTTTTTACCATTACTACATATAGAACTTTTCTCAATTTATAATTTACGATAGTTACCATTTGCGATCATTCTTCCAACTAATACACAACACACGGTTTTGCTCATATCTTGAGCTTTGCTACTTAGTTTTCTTCTCTTTTTGTGCCATTCAGTTTAGAATTTTTCCTAGCATTGTAATGTACAAATTTAACAACACTATATTCCAATTTGGTACATTTTTAACTCAACATACACATAATTTTGAGACATTTACTATACTACATCTTTCTCAACATTATATCGTTTCACACCTACTTTTGGCTCAATGTTCGTTCTTATTATCCATCACACTCTAGCTGAAAGGGGTGGCATATAATTAGGATCACCCTATGATTCTCCTCAGGATACTATACGATCACTACACACTCCCAATATAGCATTATTGAAAAATTTCTCATACAACATTCGACATTTTCTAATATTTTCCATCTATTCCCCCTAATGACCTAATCTGGGGGAAAAGTTCAAAAATCTCACCATGAGTAATCTATCACATACATTTAATTTCAAAACAAGCGTTCAATATTCAAATCAAGTTAATCGATCAATACAAAATCACTTCATTATTCCTCCTAGATGACCTAACTTGGGAGTTGTATCACCACTTTCTCAGATGACCTAACATGGGAATCATTTCTACATCATTTCCAGGTGACTTAACATGGAATTCATCTAGTACTCTACATATTGTGACACCCGCAGAGTGGGGGAAATGAGACGTCGTTGTCTTTCCTATATTACTCCTATGTGGTTTATTCAACATGGATCGAAATGGAACAAATATTTGGTCTTTATCCATCTATAGTGGTTGGACCTTTTGAGGATGTAGTCATAGTTGGAGGGTGAAACTAGACCTCTCTCCATAACACTCTTCCTCTAGCAAAAAAACACCAAAATCCTCCAGTATTTCAAACATATAAAATCGTGTTGGGAATTGATCACTCCCTACCCCCTCAAATCACCATTAACAACAAATTCAAAATATCCAAATCACTCAAAATCAAATCGTCAATTTCTCCAAGTTCTCCTTACAATGGATCGTTGTCTCTACTTACACCACATTGATTAACACTTTTATCCATGTTTTTCCACACTATATGTTCTCATATTCTGCACATACTTCCGCACCATGGCTTCTCCAAACTTCTCACAGGTATGCTCCTTACTTCCTTTACACTATTTGAATTTCATTCAAATATCATAAAGGGGGGGGAATTGTAGACACAAAGTCACACATATAACTATTTTATTATACCACCAAGTATGTTGTTATATGTATAGATCTTAACTAAGAAAATTATTCACTAGTGACATACTTCCTAGTCCATCTGCTTGCTTTGATTGTTTCTATTTTCTTTCTCTCTCACTTCTATCACTTCTATACCCAATTTTGGTTATGTCATAAGGATCCCTTTCTATTGGTATTTTCACATTTTTCATTAATTATCTCTGGACACCAGTGCCCAGTCTGGACATTAGTGCCCAGGCACTCCTGTCCACCTTGGGAGATCATCCTCTTTATTATTGGTAACATTTTTGACATTTTTGGTTGGTATCTTAAATTTTATTACTCCTATCCCAAGGTCCTAGCTGACATGTCGTGTCACTAGTGTCAAGATTAAAGAAAGATATCCTTATATATACACAATATACATACTATTATAAGGGTGGGAAATTTTATCAAGGACTATCTTATCGACATACTATCAAAGGAAATGCATTTTTGGGCTTGTTACTCTACATACACTGTATAAGAAGAGGAATTTATGAATTCCATCCCAAACATTTTTATTATATCTATCTATATCATGTTTTCTTAGCGTCATCGGTGTGAGGGCCACTTAAGGACACAATTTCACACACAAACATAGAGAACTACATGGAGTTTGAGATGTAATGCAATGTTCAGTCGTAAGTTCACTCTTCGGGTGACCTCCAGGGTCAGTCTGACTCCACATTCTAGATATTTTTATTAGATTTTATATGGTTTGTGGACATGTGTAGGTAGGCAACTAATTTACAAGTTATAGGTACAATCAACAATATAAAATTGAAACCAGAGTGACAAAATAAGATCAACAACGAAGCTCTTACAACCTAGAAAAGACTAGAACTTGAGCATCTAAGTAGTCACTAGCACCCAGAACAGTCACTAGCGACCAAGGCACTCCTGTCCTCCTTTGGGAAATTTTGACCAACACATATATGAGTTCCAGAACCCTTTGTGAGCCTTGACGACACTATTTTTAGCCTGTTCCTCTAGTTATACAATCTAGATCACTCACAGATTGCACAAAATCAGCTATGTCATCTCTCCTCTCTCATTTTCTTAGAGTTTTACATTGTTGCATGTTTATTACTTGGACATTACTGTATATTATCATATGTATATAATATATTACAATAGTTACTCTAAAATAAAAGTTTAATTAAATTTCGATTAAATCATTTGGTGAACCCAATGTGATCACATCACACCATCACTTTTGCACACAACATCTACACATCTTGGTTATATTTACTCTTTTTGGCTTATACTATTTACATGTTACACTTTGTTTCCCATGTTATTTGGATACTTAGTATGTCATTATGCACGTTCACTTAGTATCTTGAGGTGAATGTAGGACTTTCATAACTTCTTACACGATGCATGATGCTCGAAAATTCTCTTTACCAGTCCCCCCAAGACTCCTGGGGGCATATACCTTTGTTACTCTCATACTACACACTCACATGTCATATTGTTACAATATTTACTAATTCTAGTCACTATCACTTAATTCTTGCTGATCTATACATGTTTTGACATAATATTTATCATTCTAATGTGCTAATGGGTGCTTCATGTGTAGCATTTTCATTGCAGGATTCTATATAACCATGGTTATCTGTTACTTTTTGCTTGTTATTATTTGCCATTGTTTGTTGGTTATGCCCTATGTCATGATTGATCATTGTTTGTTATTGGCCTCTTCGGCCCTGATTGTCTTGTGACATTATGAGAAATGTCCCATGTATGTAACCTGTTTTTCACAGTCCTTCTAGTCTTCATAGTTTCTCCTTACATTGTATTTTATTGCATGCTGGCTCTTTACACTAATACTTGTTTCTAGCCTACATTGTTTGCATGTGCCTTAGTTTCCACCATGCACATCCCCTGTTCCTACAGGTATCCAATATCCAATATGCATATTAGTTTTAGGTCCTCTTGTTTGGGCTTATTCCTCCTACATTCTTCGCATGCACCCCAAACAAGGGGGGTATCAATTGGGTGAGTAAATCACCCTTCTAGTAGCTCAGATCTCTAGAACAGAACAACACAATACAGAAATGGAAAAAACACAGTTATAGAGTGGTCTAAAATCAGACTTGGATCACAAACACAGAACATACACTAGCGAATAGTAACAGACAAGAACGGTGAGCACTTGTGTCCCACTTGGGCGCTAGTGTCCCAGAGGAAAAAATCAAACAATTTCTCAGTTTAGTACAGTTTCCAATAGTTTACATAACATATACACAATATCAAACACTTGACATCACTTACATAATTCATTCAATCAGTTACAAATCGGGATGTTCCATTTTGCAGTGGCACTTATTTGAGAAGTGTCATGGAAGGATAAAAAAACATGCCTCTCTCCCGAACACTCTTCTCTTGACGTGAGATCACCCAAAAAACTCTTCTTTGGCGTGAGATTGCCTAAAAAACTCGCTTTTGACGTGATATCTCCCAAAAACCTCAACCTTGGCAACAAGACAGTCAAATCCAACAACATCTCCAAAGCAAATAGGACAACTTTCTAACTTTTACTCTCTTATACATCACGTGCACTCTTTCCTTGACTCTTAATTTCTACACATTTTACACATGTTACTATGATTTTTCACAAACGAGACTTTGACTAATCTTTTCTCTTTTTTTGTAGGTCCATCCTCACAAGCAATAAGAAGCATCTCACATCAATAATCACAAGCTCCAACAACATGCTACTACGCATATGCTTCACCCCTAGGGTCTACCTCCCTTTCCTAGTTTCCACGCTGTACATTACGATCACTTCACCCTTCACATGACTACTTGTCCACTCAGCATGCTATTGGCTACACTCTTCTACGAATTACAAAGTATGCATCTTCTATCTACTTTATGATATCAAGTATTCACTCAAAAACATAAATGGGGGCAAACGTAGACACAAAATCTATACACTTGCGTACAGTTCTAAGTCCTAAAGCATGCTAATATACACATGATTCATATGAAAGAAAACTAGTGGTTGACAACTCCTTTTGGCATTTTGGTTGTTTTATCTCTTGCACTTTACTGGCTTTACACATCTTACAGATATGCTGACACTTAATTGATTTACCTTTTAATGGCCTCAGACACTAGTGCCCAGTTAGGACAGAAGTTCCCATACGCTGTTGTCCCTCCTGGGTTCCCCTGTCACTCTCTTACTTCTTCTTACTCTTTTGGGTCCTTTTCATTTCTTGGTCACCTTTAAACACTTTGGGTCAGCCTTTCAATTGTCAATTACGAAATTCAAACAAGGTAATCATATATATACTTAGTTACTTATCTCAAATAAAGGTCCAGACACTATAAACATTATTTATTATCACCTAAGCTTACATCAAGGCATAAGAGCATTACAAGACATAAATATAGCACAATCATAAAAGGGAAAAGGGATACATTTACTTGTATACACATCATAAGAGGGGATTTCATTCTATTCCATCACACACATATTGCATACTCAGTACAATCTATCCCACTATCATTGTGCACTTGCACAAGGGAAACCTAGGGCATCATTACACACACAAGCACATAGAACTACATGAAGTCTGAGATGTAGTGCAATGCTCGGTTGTAAGGTCGCTCTTCGGGTGACCACCGGGGTCAGTAAGACTCCATATTCTGCATTTTTTTATTAAATTTGACATGGTTTGTGGACACATGTAGGTAGGCAATTGTTTTTCAGGTTACAAGTATAATCATTGATATAAGAGAAAAACTAGAGTGACAAAATAAGATCAAGAACGAAGCTCCTCCAGCCCAGAAAAGACCAGAACCTAAGCATCTAAGCAGTCACTAGCGCTCGAGGAACTCATGTCCTCCTTTGGGCACTTCTTTCTAGCACAGATCTGAGTTCTAGAACCCTTTATGAGCCTTGACGACATTGTTTCTAGTCTACTCCAGCAGTTATATAGTCTAGATCACTCCCATATTTCACAAAATCAACTAATTCATCTCTCCTCTCTCATTGGCTTAGGGTTTTACATTGTTGCATGTTTATTTCTTGGACATTACTGTATATTATCATTTGTATATCATATATTTTATTAGTTACTCTGAAATAAATGTTTAATTCAATTTAGATTAAATCACAATGACATGCTAAACGGGTCGAATTTTTGCAAAGTTTTTCCTTTGTTATAAAAAATATAAGTGGCCAATCTAGCAAGGTTGTTGATGCTCTAAGAAAGAGAAATATGTTTTTTTTAGAAATGCATGTGAATGTCATGAGTTTTGATGTGTTTTTTATATATGTATGTATATATATATATGTATGTACACACACACACACACATCTGTGTGTGTGTGTGTGTGTGTGTGTGTGTGTGTGTGTGTGTGTGTGTGTGTGTGTGTGTGTGTGTGTGTGTGTGTGTGTGTGTGTGTGTGTGTGTCTATATATATAAAGAAGATGTAGATTTCAAAGAGGTACATGAGGCATGCAAGGATCCTACAAGTATCAATAAAATTCCCTAGATGGACTATATGTTACAAGATGGATTATTATTCAAAGGTAAGCAATTATGTATTCCTACGGGATCCATGAGAGAGAATCTAATCAAAGAAAACAATGTGGCAGTCTTGCAAGACATTTTGGATAGGATAAGACACTTGCACAATTAAGTGTATTCTACTTTAGGCCATGTATATTAGTGGATGTAAGAAAATTTGTTGAAAATTACAGAGTTTGTCAATATGTAAAAGGAAGAAGTCAAAACACAAGGTCATATAAGCCATTACCCATTCCCAACAGACTATGGGATTCAGTAAGTATGGATTTTTTTCTTAGATTGCCTAAAACTCAAAAAGGAAATGATTCTATTTTTGTATTGTTTGATAGATTTTCTAAGATGGATCATTTTATGCCACGTTTCAAGACAAGTGATGCAACTCATATAGTAAATTTGTTTTTCAAAGAGATAGTAAGATTACATGGGTTTCCTAATAGCATTGTATCCGATAGAGATACTAAATTTGTTAGTCATTTTTTGAGAACTCTTTGGAAAAAGTTGGGTACTAATATGAGTTTAAATTTAGCATATCACCCCAAAATAGATGGGAAAACAAAGGTAGTAAACAAAAGCCTTGGAAACATTCTTATGAGCTTGGTGAGTAAACATCCCAAATAGTGGGATCAATTGTTGGCACACACTGAATTTTCCTCTGATGATTCACCAAATAGAAGTACGTGTATGAGTCCTTTTCAAATTTTGTATGGCATGAATCCTATGGGTGTGTATGAATTGAGAAATTTAAGCCAACAAGAAAGAAAAAGTGTTGAAGGAGAGTCATTTGTAGCAGCTATGAAAGAACTCCAAGAAGAGGTAAAGAAGAGATTAGAGGTAAGTTCAAGTAAGCACAAAAAGAGGGCAGATCTGAAAAGAAGAGAGGTACAATTTGAGGTGGGAGATCTTGTATTGGCTCATTTGAAAAAGGACATATTCCCAAAAGGAAAATATAATAAGTTGAAATTGAAAAATATTGGACCTTGTAATATTATAAGGAAATTCTTAGCAAATGCCTATGAACTAGAACTTCCAAAAGGTATAGGAATCTCTCCAATATTCAATGTTGCTGACATCTATCCTTACAGGAGGGGAGAAGACCAAGATGTGGCACCTGAAGATGAACCAAATTAGATCATTCCATGGGAGCAACAACTGCTAAAGAAGCCACCATATCAGTTAGAATCCATCATAGATCAAGAAGACAAGAGACAATGAATACTAGCAATATTTGGTGAAATGGAAGGATCATCTAATTAAATATTCAACTTGGATGTCAGCTTCAAATATCAAGAAACATGCCAACAACATAGAATAACTCATGAACAAGATTCCATGATGAGTTCTTTTGTACCTTAGTGGTTTGATGTAGGTGCATCACTTTTTCTATGTCAACAAGGTTTAAATGGTATTTGCAAAGTTTTAGGAGGTCTATCAGGACAATAATAAGCCATGTTAGGCATTAGGAGTGTGTTTTCAGTTGGTTTGAGTCTTTGGGAGGTTTTCCCTCCAAAACATTAGATTTGAATTTAAATGCTTATTATGCAAATACATAAGGATAAATCATATGTAATTGTGAATCATGGTGAACTGTCACAAGTTTCTAGAGGATATACTACGTAGATTAGGTGGCTTTTAGCCATTCTAGGTATTTTAGGGAGTCAAATAATTGTTGTAACTTATATCTAAGATGGGGGAAACAGTCTCATATGTTCTAGCTAGATGGTTGAGATAAAATATCAACAATTGTATGACTTTCTATACTAGGTAAAGAGTCAAAATAGTGGATAATCATCATCTCCGCATAAGGAGGTTGAATGAGGAGTATAAGGAATAGAGAAACTAATTTGTAGATTTTGTTCTATTGATATATGGATGTAAGACAATTTATTAAGTGTGTATGTGTGGTGAATGAATAAAACAAAGATAATTTTGAGTCCACTTAAAAAATAAGACTTCAAAGATTGAGTGATCTGATTTTACAAATTTCATTATGTACTCTATCTGTGCACTGTGATATTACCCTATTTTTGGCCAAAACATATTGTTGGGAATGATTGGAGGATCCTAGGCACATGATCCCAAAAGAGGAAAGTTGTATTACATCAAGAAAAAGCTTAAAAGATTTGGTTTAGAGCCTACAACATTACTGGAACCAAATTAGACAAATTTTTCCTTCTCGAGTTGATTGTAACCCTCAACTAGGGTTTAAAGACTACAACCACTATAAATTTCATGTTTTTTAGAGTTGAGAGCTAAACATTTGTATAAGAGGACTAGAGGAGGTTTAGAAAGTAATAGAAGTGGTTTGGTTCATTTTTATCACGTTTGTAAGAACTTATCTATCTGACAAAGATAATTGTAGTAATCAAGAAGCCTAATAAGGTCTAATTGGGACAAGAACAAGAGCGAATTGGGCATGTTTTTCAAAGAGTTTTTCTAGATGCTTCTACATGATCTATTAGATCTTCCAAAAGGGTATCTAGAAAATGTTTTATACTAGTTTAAAACCCTTGTTGCAAGTTGTTCTATTCATATTTCTTCTCTAGCAGGGCTATAAGGAAAACATGCCAGTATAAGGACTTTAAGCCAAAAACACCAACCCATAGGTAGGAGTCTCTTTCATTACCTTTTGAAATGGTTTTGTAAATGTTCATGGATCTTCCAAAATCGTATGTTTGTTCCTATAGTTCAAAAGAGTGGGTATTTTAATGCTAATCAACAATATTGCTTAAGTACATTATTAAAAAGGTCAATGTTTATAGAGGAAGAATGAATTGTTTATATAATCTAATTGATTTGGGGTATCGTTTGCATACTTATTTTATAGTGTATTCTCCATGTGATGAGGCACGCATATGAGCATAATATATTGTAACTATCCTGCCTTATTCACATATGTGATTAGGGGTAAGCACTTTTGAGTGGAGCTATAAACTGGATTTAGGACACAAACATGGGACGTAGTTCCCAAAAACCACATTACCAACATAAGTTACAAAGCTAACATAAACAACCAAGTCACAACCAATAACACAATGAACGTAATACTTTGTGAGATTTGACTTTAGGTACAATTGGACACAACCAATCTACTTTCACAAACCCGTCTACTCCTCATCGACTAAAATTCTGAATTATTTTTCAATTTTTAAAAAGGAAACACAATTTATTGACTATTTAAAAAAATAATTAAGGATGTATAAATAATCATTACCTTTCCATTGAGCTCAAAGTTGTTGAGTAATTTTAAAATTACAACTTTAAAACCAACTAGTTAGCCAACAATTATTGATCAATATACGTGTCTTCTACAATTTGACATGTCTTCTAAAAGTATGGAATAGACGGTAGAGTTTGGAATTTGGAGTTTACAAGTGAAACATTAACAACTTTGTTGACTCTAATGTCAACAATCATTTAAAAAATTAATTAATTAATTTCACTCTCATTTGAGCGTGAATCACCCATGTACATCCATATAGGGCATGCTATTTTTTATTTACTTCAACTCTATATTTATATGTTTGCCATTTTTATTGGGTTTTATTAATTAATTTGTTTTAAAAAAAAACAGTAAATGTATTTTATAATTATAAATTAGATTGAAAGAAATCTTCAATATGTAAGACGTCTTATTTTGTTTGGAATAATTGTATAATTTTAAATTTAGTAATAAAAATATTGAAATACATTAATTTTGTGGTGTCTCTTTTAGATTTGTTATGTATTATGTTGATTAATGATTATATTAATTTTATTATAAATTTTCTTTTAGGGATACAGGGTTATAATTTAATTATATTTTTGTTGATAGGTGTTCTACAATGGTAAAGGGTTGGTTGTGATAATGTGACTTATAAGGTTTTATTTTTTATATTAAATTTGATGTCCATTTAATCGTCATAAAGTAATTTTGACCATAATTTACTTGAGAGTCACTTAATTTTTTTTTTAACCTTTTAATTTTGAAAAAATAGCAAATAATAGTAATATTTTGGTCATACTATAATATTAAGTTAAGTTTTGACAAAAAAATATATTAGGTTTTAGAATCTTTCATATGTTTAAGATATTATAATTTTTATATCACAACCTCTAAATAATACAACAAAATATATGTATGATGATCGAATTGATATTAAATTTAAGATTTTATTACCTTATAATAATCAAATAAATATCAAGTTTTAAAATTTGTATTCATATCTCACAATATAACTTCACTACCCACCTTGTAATTATAAATAACTTATCCTCAACAATATAATAGTATATGTAATTAAAATATGTAGAGAGGTTGAAGGGCCCTTGTTCTATTGATGTTGACGTATGGCTTTTAATGACTCTACTAGTGATCAATTCTTGTTGAGTGCAAGTCTTGGGGACACCGGACACAAAGAGTCAAAACGGTTACGGCCAAGATTGTACCTTGAACTTTGACCGTTGTATTGATCTAATAAAAATTGTTTGGGAAACACACAAACTTAAAATCTTGGTCATGAAAAATTTGTACGTGACAAATTAGACATCAAATTTAAAATTTAAAATAAAAGTGAACGACTGTTGGCCCATTGGTGAAGTTGCTTGGCTCACAAAGAGCCCACCAGGGTTCAATTCTTGCTGAGTGCAAAGGCCTAGAGATACCATAATAAGGGATGAGGCCGGGATTATGCCCCGACCGGATTTTGGTGGAATGGAACCCCTTAGTCCTTGACATCTAAGCCTGGAATAGAACTCCTCAGTCCTTGACATCTAAGCATGGAATAGAACCCCTTAGTCCTTGACATCTAAATCTAAGAATTTTGTGCAAAAAAAATAAAATAAAATAAAGGCGAATACCCTCACTTTATTACATCCCACCATTTAGCACTATTTCAAAACACATATTTACATAATAATTAATTAGAATATTTAATTTATAAAAGCAGTCATTTCTTACTCCGTGAAAAAAGAAAAGAGATTTGATATTTTATGTGCTTTGCAAAAGTTCGCAAAAGAAGGGAAGCACGCTTCTAAAGATGAACTAAATTACTTTGTTAAAAGGCACGAACCACCCGAATGGATTTTCCTTTGCTTTATCGAGGCCTATACATTTTTCATTCAAGTCTATTTGCTTTACATTACTATATTATCCTCCGGACCCTGTGTTTAATTAAGCATATGCAATTTGTGAAATTTAATAGTTGGTATCATGTTTGGTTGTCTATTGTTTTAGAATTATTAAATGATAATTATATTTTAATTTTATTTTTTTGATTGATAAATGCTTTTGATTGGAGCTATGAACCGGAGGGTTGCTTGGGACTCCACCCGTTACAGTCAATGTCCTGAGACAAGATATTACAAGTATACCAACCTAGACCGTGATCAGTGATCCCACATCGACGATGCAATTTCCGCCGCCACCGTTTGTAGAGCCACCAACTGCCTTGAATGCCAATGCCAATGATGCAAAGTCCGCCACCGCCGAGAATAACCGCCAGTCGTAACCACTGGTGATGCAACAACCACCATTACCGATAACCACCCCGAAGGGATCGTGCCTAGCGGGATTTGAACCTGGGTGGATCCAGACACAATCGTCCGTCTTAACTGATCCACCCAAACCCCATTGGCATACTTATATTTTAATTGGTTCAAGAGTAATTTCTTATTTATTTGGATTTAATGTAATATTTCGTATCGTCTAAATATTAGTGTAGGTTTGGCTCAAGTGCCATCTACATCAACATCAAACATGGATGATACCTATGTTTTGATTATGCTTGTGTAGGCTCTTTCCACTATTCCTTTTGCATGACCTCTGCCTCGCAATCAACCTTGAATAGTTTGGAAAAAGGGTACTAGTATACGTTTGTCTAAAGATTGTTTTGAAGATTTTGCAAAGTACAATCCTATGTCTATTATTTTTCTACAATTTTCGTATTGTGGCCATTCTACACTCTTATATCTTTAAGAAGCTCTATTCCTTTTTCTTATAGTATATAGTCTCATGAAATTATTATTTTTTGTGGTGGGAATTCTACCATTATATCTTGCAAGCTCTTGTCCACATATAGATGATTTCTTCAATTATTTCTATAATAAGAGATATGATCGTGATTGTGGAAAGTTTGACGTTATAGTAAAAAAAATTGACCATACAAACATATGCGATGTTTAGGCACAACTCCAAATGACTATGACATACCTAGGTGAAGAACTTTAAACGAAACTAGTTTCATATTATATAGATTTAATATTTTCTTTTGTATATTGAGATGTTTGCTAGACACTTATTTAGAAGATTTTCTTTTGTGGGTTTATTCATTTAGATTGAATCCAACATTGTTTTCCTCAATTTGATTGTTTGTGTAGATTCAATACAACATATATGATGGATATTTTTCGAGGTTAAAGGCTTGCTTTTGTGGGAGAATCTTTGGAAGAGACTTGAGAATCCTTGGGTTATACTACTTGACATGTTATGGCAAACAAGAGTAGATTCTAAATTATTTGGAAAAAATACTTTAGAGATGAAAAGTCACATATCTATGAAAAACTTCCATACTTTCATGGTATAGATGGAGCCAAGACATTTCTAGGAGATTACTTGCATTACTCTCATCATAATTTTGCCAATATCCATCCAATGTGTATTGTCAACACCAATACATCCATGACATGTATCGACTCCTTCCACACCTTTACAACGAAATGATTACTCCTGTCATTTTTCAAATATTTCAAATAATATTTTATAGAAATTTTGGTACTATGTATAATTATGACTGGTTATAAGAAAAATTAATGGATATACACCAATCTCTTGCTTGGTTATTGTTATTTACCAAGCCATTTATTGAAGAATCTATTTTGAGGCATTATGTGTGGACGTGTGCTACCATTAGTGGATTAGAATGTCAAAGAATTGTTTTTGTTTTAGGGATTTATAGAGTTTTTTCCATGTAAAATTAAAAATTTAGCATTATATTTACCTCGTAGATACCTAAATTTGGTAATTTATCACTTGGCAAAGACAACATTTAATTTATTCTGAAATCATGAATTGTGCACACATTGTGAGATAAATTTCTTATTCGTAGTCCTATATATGAATTTATTTCATCAATAACACCGCTCAGTCACTCACAAGTATTACTTGCATTCGTCCACTGGTGGTGTAAATCAACTTGCAACAATTAATATGTTGTACATTGAGTTACATTCATTTAATTATCAGACTAGGGAGCGTAGACTTGAAATAATGCCGGTGCTGAATGCACAGTTATAGTTTATCTATGAGGTTGGAAAGGAAATAACTATCATGTAACAATGTTGAAAGTAAAATAAAACTCAAACTTGAAAATGAACTATTGCTAAATGTTATTACTGAAACAAAGTTGTAGATTCAGAGAAAAGATTGTTCCGAAGGAAATGTGCATGAAATGAAATAACAGAGGGGATGTAACAAACCTTAAGTGGGCCTTGAATTGGGAGTTAATCCCTCCCTAACTGTGTGACTAAAAACTAAATAACAGAACTCAAATTTTTTTATTGATTTGCATAAAACATTACATCTAGGAACAAAAGATTAGAGTAATCTCTTTTGTCTAATTCCAAATATGGCTCACTAACTTCTTACTAATTTCTAACCGACCTATTACAAGATACCAACCCTTTCCTTTATATCCTATCATTTACAACACACAAGAAGAATAAGAACAGAATAATGAATCTTCAACAGAACAAGTGAGAGATTCAACACGTGTTTGAAACACATAACAAGTGTTCAATTAACAATCAGTTCTTCACTAGTTCTTAATCAATGACCAAATCAAAGATTGATTTTTTTCTTAGTTTTTCACATTTCTGTTTTAACTACTTCTCCCATGGCACATAAGGACTTCAGTTCCATCACTTCATGTTTCAAAAGATCTTCATAAATGTGTTGTAACTTTCTGTGAATGATTTCCTTATGTTGTGGACAAGTTGCTGTGGACATGTTATTTGGATGCATATGACAAATTTATTACAACCAAGAGTGGCATCAACAATTATAATCATCCAAACAATTTATTGGAATAACAAGAATAAATGCACACATAATATCACAAAATAAATACAATTAGATATAATTATATCAATTAGTCATTATGCCAAAAGTTCATGGTTGAAATGGTGATGTTCAATCATGTACTTAGGAAATACATAGACATGGCTATAATGGTCTTAAATAAAAATACAAAAGATGAGTTATTATGAAAGAAATAAATACAGCTCATCATCCACAAAAGTATATTATCCCCAAGCCTCACTCCTAACACCTACCTATATGGGATTTCCAAACAAGGACCAAACTGCTAAACAACGTATCAAAAGCACCATCATGATGTGCATCTCCCTTCTCTTGTGCTCTATGATCCTCTACTACACGCGCAGGCGCGCGCGCACACACACACACACACACACACACACACACACACACACACAAATCACCTCTACCTCTACACCATTAATTATAATTAAAAGAAAAAAGGAAACTATGATTATATCCACAATTTAATAAAGGCCAAAGTATATCCTACATCATCCACATATGTAATATCAACTAGAGAATCAACCTCCAATGCATTAAAACCAAAATTCTAAGTTTTCTTTCAATGATTATTCATAAAGATCCTAAGCGTATCCTATGGAAAGTTAGAAACTACCACCCATGATCATTCAATGATGAGCATTGAAACTATCTCCACTTATACAACAAAGACCATGAATTATACTATATAAAATCCCTACAACTACTAGAGTTGTACATCACATAGATGACCATATTTCTACTATATATGATTCATGTTACGTTACTACCCAAGATCATTTTTAGATACTAATAGTGATATTTTGATTCTCCCTTGTACAAGAAATGTAATACTTACATTTTCTAATCATGGACATTTACATGATCATCCCCTGCATGGGATTATAAGTTAGCAATCCTAACATACTTATATGTCAACTTAACGATGTAGTTTATTGTATATATTCTTATTTCTTATTTGTTTGTTTTTTAATTTGATCACCCTCTTGTTAATTGATTGATAAATTCCTTCTTTTTATTTTGATATTGAAATTGATTGTTTTCACATTGATTATCATTTTATTCTCTTGGATTTTATTTGTTTTCTATATTTCACTAGGCCTTAACTTTTGATTGCTTATCTTCGTCTAGAAATTCATATTGGATATCTTATGATGGCACACACCTACATACTCTCTAAAATAGTATGACCCTAACAAGCATATTTTGAGGCATGTTACACCTTAAATATAACACTACTTTCCCATAATATATTGAATATTTCTCCTTGCTTTTCATGACACACGCTAAGCTCACATTCTACACATTCTACTTTTGCACTAGGGGCATTCACCTTCTATGAACTTCATATTGAAAAATAAAATTTAGAAATGACTACACTATTCATAGTTACAGTACCACTAAGGCATATCACTTCCACTCATCCTCCTAAGCCCACATCAATTTACACCTAGTACAAATTATGATTTTATGGAAGCCATAAGATATTTCAAACCTTACACTCTTATATTTTTCATTCACCATCTTCTTACCTTTGTTTTCTTGATTGATTCTTGAATTTTATTTTTCAATTGCTTCTTGGATTTGTTTCATAGCTGATCACTTGGATTTGTTCTTTTTTTCATCTTGGATTTATTTCATTACTAATCTCTTAGTTTGTCTAATTGATTTCCTCTTGGACTTTGCATGCTTGATTGGATCTTGTTTGGTAATTAAATATTTAAAAAATACCAAACCGTGATTTGTGCACTACTTCCTATTTTGGTTCACATTGTTTATTGGATGTCATTTAAATCATATTACATGGTGATTTACATATCCATTTTATGCACATGATTTTCATGGTATAATTGAGTTAGATATAGTGCATATGTGTTATATGTGGACATAGAAACTTGGATAACTTTAAGGGAAACCTCTCTACACATGGTGCAACCTATATGAAATGGGATATACCCATGGCCCACTAATGCTGGGGGAATCCTATACATATTTTTTAGGTTATATTTTTCTCTGCAGGTCCATTGACCATATGAAGCCACTTATATTATGTATACATGATTTATTTATCTTATATCTTCAAAGTTATTTTTTATATTAATAGGTAAAAAGAGGGTTTTTAAATATGCACACTCCCTTATAAAATACTAGACAAAGAGATATGAAATGTTAAACTCCCAAAAGAAACATAAGACTATAAATTATTATTCACTTGGACATCATAACTTTCTTCACATGATGATGACATTGATATCTTATAGGTACTTGATCAACCTAAATGGTTAAATTGTAGGGGGTAGTAACCGATGTTATATTATCCTAAGCAACTAGTTTCCAAAGCTAATTGTAATAATATCCAGATAATATATGAAAAAAGATAAATAATGATAGATAATGAAACAAAGTATTAAAAATAGGAAATAGAGAGTGAATCGACTAATATTATACCTTTTGCACTAATTTGAATTAGGTTGATGAATAAAAGGGGTTGAAAATGGTATGATAAAGATTTGTCTTTGAAACCGTGCCTTGAAAATCTGTTCGGACCATACTATCAAACTCAAACCATAGTGAGGGTATGGTATGAATCATTTCATATGGTTTCATCCCTCTAAACTTTCAGATCATGGAAATTTCTGGATTTATGAATTGCTCCATGATCTTCTCATGTATACAATTTGGAACTTTAAAATTGTGTGATTCTCGTTGTGCAGCTAATTAAATCTTAAAACCCTAGAAGGTGACGGAGTCCTGTAAAACAAACATTAGTTGGGTTGTGGGCACCCTTATGCATCAATACCATCACCACTAATATGAAGAGGGATCAAACCAAATGTCACTCTCACCTAACATGTGCTATCTAGAATGTATGTAACCATATTGATAGCCACGACCTTGGAACAATGTAATTGTACTTGAAACTTTTCCCTAACTTGACTTGAATTTGATAATGCACTTTTTTTTCTTGTAGATATGAGTGCATGACTATATTAGAATGAGTATGTAGAGTATATGAAGCTCACGGGAGTATTGGAATAGATTTTCTTGCAATTTCTCTTAGTATTTACTCATTGGAGTGCTAAGTGTCAAGTAGACAAATTCTAGGCTACATCATTGGTTTTGTTAGGTTATCTTATGAAATTCATGCAAGCCAACATGCACAATGGTTCGTTGGAGGACTGATCACACCTTTTAAGAGGGCACTTTCACAAAAAAAATTATAGAGATCTATGTGAGGCACTTGAAGCAGCTATACGCGCTGAGGAAGTAGGGAGTGTGGACACACGAGTGAGTCCGTTCTTGGAAGCTCAAATTGCAGCAATGGCAAAACAGTTGGAGAAATTATCCGCTAATTCAGAACATGAGATGCGTAGCGGAATTTGGTGTACAAATTATGAAGTAGAGGGAAATACTAAGGATAGTTTCCCTCGAAAATCAGTGTGCTCCTTGTTGCTAGACTGTGAGATATGTCACTTGGACCATAGTTCAAGCCGATTCCCATTATTGTAGCGCACAATAAGAAATAATGTGTCTAGTTACTGTAAGATTTGTAGGACCTTGACTCATGATACTGAAGACTGCAGATTGATTGATCAAATCCATGATGCCATTGATATTGGCGTATGAAATACTTGTGTTGCAAATAATTCCAAGGAAAAGGGAGAGCATCATGACTATGATCACAATGAGGGGCGTTTTGATGGCAGCCGTGGTAGAGGTTGAGGTTACAAAGGTGGATTCATAGGTCGAGGTCACGGGGGCGGAAGGAGTGATTTCCCTTGTGGGAATTGTTATACGTGTGGATCTCCTGACCACTACACGCATGAATGTCCATAGAATATTGTGTGTTCTTTTTGTAGAAAGAATCATAGTTATGAAGAATTCCCGGACTTGTATGAACACTTAAGCAAGAAACATAAACAAGAAAATAAGGGTGCATGAATGTTTAGAGTATAACACACCATGGAAAACCAATGGATGCCAAAGTTAGCACCAGATGTTGAGTTAGTACCTGTGAAGATTACTACACATGTTAAGGTTGCACACGTCAGGGAAGCTCTGCAACAGAAGCCTACCATTACTAAGGAAGAAGTCTTGCATGCCAAATATCCATACCCTATGCATCAGAACGAGTTTTATCAAGAAACCATGGAGGTAATTCAGAATTTATAGGGTGAGATACAATGTTTGAAGGAACAATCGTGGAAGTTGGAACAAAAGAAAGCAGTTGATCACCATCAGACAGATGTTGATGATTTGAAAGAAGTTTGCAAGATGTTGCACCAAGAGAACATTATACCTTTGTTAGGGAGCTGGTTGAAGGGAAACACTTTACGCACTGGGATTGAGCATGAGAGACAACATATGCATACTAATCTCCCTCCAGACAGTATGGATTATGACAAGGAGATTACTCTCAATGCTATTGTTGATGGTTGGCTTTTGAGTAACATCTTGATTAACACAGGGACGGAAGTGAATGTAATCACTTTGGATGCGTGGGTTCAGATGGGAAGAACTCAATGACAACCATCTTCCAATGTTTTGTTTATGGGAAATCAGACTAAGACATCACCCATTAGAGTTTTAAAAGATGCATCCATTACTATACAGGTGGTCAAGTTCACTGGAGACTTTGAGGTCTCAACGCTTACAAAAGAGACAATTTCCTGCATTACTTGGGAGCCCTTGGTGCTATGCAAACAACACTGATTTGTGTTTCAATAAGGGGTATATCATCTCTGTAACTCTGAAATATGGGAAATATACGCCTTATGTAGAGCCCTTAAGTGAAGAATACTTTAACAGAAATTACATGCGCACAATCTGAGATCTGTAATTTCTTGAGCCATCAAAAGAAGGATTTCTCCAATGGGATGATGCACAATCAATGAGCGATACTACAAGTGTTTCATGTGATAATTGGGTGCATGACACTTATGAAATGGTTGGGTGTGAAGTACAAAGTGCATCTCTGTGCATCAGTAAACCACGTAGTATCAAACACTTGGGCAAAAGCTAAGTACCGAAGTACACAGGAAAAGATAATCCATAAGTATTTATGCTTGCTATGGAGGTTCAATGGGAATGTCAGGTAGAAATAAGGATAATTTTAGTTTATACTTTGCACAGGATGGCAACACATTGGTGGATGGTTCACAGGGATAATATTTTAGAGTGGAGAGAAGTAAGGATTGATTTATCTGCTTGGTTTCTAAGAAACAATGTACCTACTTAGATATGTGCATTTCACGGTAATGATCCTGCTCAACACCACATTCAGTAGTGTGAGAGACTCTAGACGATGGGACATGAAACTTTACCACCTTCATTGTGGGTGCACAAGCTTTATTTTGCCTTGTGAGGCTGTGCGCACACATGGTTTATCTATGCAGAGTTGAATAGGGCAACTGGAAACTGGGAGGAACTCACTAAAGGTATGACTCAGACCTTTGATTACTTTTCTTCTAAAACTCTAGTGAATGAGGCATTGTAGGTTATGAAGCACTTAACTATGGCAGACAATGCAAAGGATGAAGAGTTACTTCAGGAGTTTTAGGAGAATCAAACCTGGTGGCACGCTTTGAAAAGGAAAAAAAGATGAAGAGAAACTTGGGCACGTCTACCTAGAAAAAGAAAAGGGTAAGATGATCTATATGGTTGATGATGAAGAGGTATAGAACCTGGAAACTGAGCACACAAAGGGTATGCGTGAAGTCTTGGACAATGTATATGAGAAGGCACATGCCTACCATGAGCCTATGAAAACCAATAAAGTGAACTTTGGAATGGATGCAAAACCCTAGGAAGCTATTATCGAAGATTACTGGTATGAATTTGAAGTTGCTAAGATCATTGAGCTATTGCACGGATTTTAGGAAATTTTCCCTAGAGGTTATCTTGAGTTGAAATGCATACATGAATCATTGGGAGAGATGAATATAAAGTTGAAGGAAGGTGTGCATCCAATTCAGAAGACACCCTACAGGATGAATCCGAACTCGCATGTAAAGATAAAAGAAGAAATTGACAAAATGTTAATTTTTGGAATCATTGTGCCAATTGAGGAGTTAGAATGGGTGAGCCCTATGGTGATCAGTATCAAGAAAGATGGCATAATAAGGATTTGTGTGGATTACATGGAGTTAAATGCTATATGTGTGATTGATCGCTTTCCCACACCATTTATTGAGGAAATATTGGAAGGCATTGCAGGGCACAAAATATACTCCTTCACTGATGTATTCTCTGGATATCATCAGGTAAGGATAGCGGAAGAAGATCAAGATAATACAAATTTCATGACTGAGTGGGGAATTTTTGCATACACGGTTATGCCCTTTGGACTAAAGAATGTCCTTGAAGCATTTTCACGCATAGTGGTAAAAGTGTTCTGGGATTTTATTCATAAGTTCTTACAGGTGTATCTGGATGATTGGAAAGTCTATGGGCTCATGAAAGATCAATGTGATAATCTAAGGCTGATGTTCGAGAGATTCCATCAGTTAAGCATATATTTTAGCACTAAGAAGTGTATATTTTCCACACCGTTTGGAATTTTGTTAGGACATATCATATGTAAAGAAGGCTAGCTAGTGGATCCTTTTAAGGTAGCTATTATTTTGGGCTTAGAAGAGCCTAATAGCTAGAGTTAGGTGCACAGATTCTTGGGGCACAAATGTTGTTAAAGAGATTTTATAAAGGGATATGCCAAGATCATTGTGCTCTTAGAAGATTTACTCAGGGGAAAAGGAAATTTCTATTGGGGTGAGGCAAAACAACGTGTGTTTGAAACACTGAAGGAAAGGCTTACTACAACGCCTATATTGTTCTTTCCTTCATAGTCCAAGCCTTTTCATGTTCATCTAAATGCCTCTGGCATGGCCATTGGTGTTGTATTAGCTCAACCTAGAGAAGGGATTGTTGATCATCCTATTTTCTTTGCTTGTAGAAAGTTAAGTCCAACATAACAAAATTATACAATGATAGACTGTGAGGCCTTGTCTATGATCTACACACTCCATAAGTTTTGACAATATTTACTGGCTACACCATTCATATTTTATACAAATCACTAGGCATTGAAGTACTTAGTAAATAATCCCGTTTTACAGGGGCGCATATGTCATTGGGTTCTGTTGTTTCAAGAATTCAATTTTACAGTGGTGGTTAAGCTAGGTAAAAGAAATTCTAGTCCAGACCATTTGTCAAGGATTCAATCAGGAGAGGATGCATAGAGCATTAAGGACACAATGCCATATGCACAACTATTTAGGTTGAACCATGCTCCCTCGAACTTGGAGGATATTGCTGTTGTTTTTACACACATGTGTGGCACCCAAGGGAATGAAGGCATTAGAAAATAAACAACTTGCTATTCCCACAGTGCCTTACATGTTGATCAGTGGAGACTTATACAAGTTAGGCCATGATGAAGTTTTGCACCGGTGTGTACTTGAGCATGAGCGAGACACAATTATGGTAGAGGCTCATTATGGTATTGCAGGTGGAAACTATGCAGAGGATGACACCACACGCAAGATTATATTAGTTGGTCTGTGGTGGGAAACATTATACAAGGATTGCAAAGCATATTGTAATACCTATGATCATTGTCAGTGGCTTAGAAATTCTAGGCAACGAGATGAAATGCCTTTGAGGCCTATTATTAGTGAAGAACCTTTTGAGAAGTGGGCAATTGACTTTGTGGGCCCTATTTCACCAGCCGTGCATAGGACATGATCATGATATATTATAACTTATAAATATTATCTTAGAAGGTGGGTAGAAGTGGTGTTGATAAAGGATTGCACTACAACTACATCAACAAGGTTTATGTGGGAAAATATTATTAGTAGGTATGGCTACCCTTTAAGTTTGATAAGTGATAGGGGTACTCATTTCCTTAATGAGACTATCAGAATATTATTGGATGAATTCATGGTTGCACACCATAGGATAAACCCTTATCAACCTCAGGTAAATGGAACTACTGAGGCCTTCAACAAAATATTGAGTCATACCTTGACAAAAATTTGTGATGTTGGAAGGAGAGATTGGGATGACAAGGTTTCTGTGGTGCTTTGGGTGTAGAGGACAACCTACAAGAAGTTGAATAAAGAAACACCCTTTCAGCTGGTGTTTGGCGTAGAGGTAGTTCTTCCCATGGAATTTATGTTACCTTCTTTGCGTATTACACACGCAGGAGGTCTGGTTGATGAGCAAGCATTGGAAGAACAAATTGACAAGTTGAAGCAACTAGATACAAGGCACGCCATAACATGATGGAGTTAGAAGAAAGAAAAATCCTGGAAGAAGGCATGGCATGACAGGCACATAAAGGAAAACAAGCTTGAGGCTGGGAAAATGGTACTTCTGTATGATTCAAAGTTTTTGTGCCATCCTGGAAAGATAAAGGTGCATTGGTTGGGACCGTATGTTATCACTTATATACTTGATTCTAGCACTTTCCAGTTATAAGCAGTGGACAAAACATGATTTCTCAGTTACTTCAATGGGAGTAGGTTGAAGCCCTATTATAAATAAGTATTCTTAGTGTTTGTAATAAGGCAGTATTGCCACTTAGATTAGGTTTCCCTTAATGCATTTCCTTTATGTGTGTTTCGTTCATCGTTGCTATGATTTTTCAATTTAGTTACGTGTTTTGTGTAATAAGCGTGCTTATGCCCCAGAAGATGATTACAATTTAAGTGTTTTTATGCACAGAGGACCACACATACCCTTAGTGTGGGGTGGTTTGTATATAAGGTTCATTACCAATTTGAATATAGTTGATTGGCATTTGAATATGGGTATGCATAAGAAAAATTTTGTGCAGGTGCTTTTTGGAAGGGTGCAAATAGAAAAAATTACTCCTAAATGAAGACCACAGATGGAAAAATGGGTGCACAGTATAACGTGAGGTAGGTTGCAACAATGTAAACTAATTGGAGGAAGGCACAGTGGCAAAGTACTTCGATGCATATGGGCGCGTGGAAGGTCTATGGCAAAGAAGTAGAAGGCACGCCTGAAGGTTATGACTATGGCATGGAAATGAGCAGTGCAGAAACATTGAAAAATGATGCATTAATGTTGGGATTAGTGGTAAGTGAAGGAGAAATAAATGTGATAACTTTTAAAAATCTATATAAGGAAGGGTTGTGACGCCATTTTTTACCTTTGCCATTACAAATTTTCAAGCGATTTATTTCCGAGTGAGCTAACTAAGATGGTTGTGAAGAATGGAGAGCTGTAAACTGGTTGGGTTTGTCAGATCTACGCATGAGGAACTAATACACTCCATTTGTTGAAGTGTTTGAGCAAGGAAAAGGTGTGAAAAAGAGGAGATTAATGACTAGGGTTTAAGTTCGAGCTAGGGAAAAAAGGAACCAAGTTGCAGAGATCGAGTGAGGTAAGAGAAAACATATTTTTGATTGAAATTGCACCCAAAAGAGCACCTAGAGTGGCCCTAAGGGAGAAGAAATAAAAGGAGGTCAAAATTGAGATAGAGGATGCTCCTGAAAATTATTTTTCAGAAATGCAATACCCAGAGGAAGTGATCATGGGCTGCGATTGGGATTCCCATGTCCGTCGAAGTAAATCCAACGACTACAACCATAGGAAAATTGATAAGGAGGAGTTATATGCTTTGTTGAATAAAAAGAAAAACAAATGGATAATTGGATGGCATGCCTGTATACGACGATGCTAGAGATAAACTCCTAAGAAAGGTAGGGGTTTTACAGTTGTGCAAACTTCCTTATTTGGGAAAGCTAAAAAATTTATAACAGTGGCTAATGAGTAGAGTCCATGAGGGGTTTTTATATTTTGTTGGGCAACAAATGAGGATTATTACACCCTTGATCGAAAGTTGATGGGTTTGAAAATCACAGACACAGAGGTGAGTAGCAACCTACCTGATAAAGCAACAATTATAGTAACCAGTAAGGAGTTGGGTTATACAAAAGGTGGGTGTGGTATGGATATTTACAAGCTAATGAATTATACAATCATATAGGTAGCCTCACACCTGTTGAAAAAATTGAATGACTAGGAGAGATGGTCATAGGTGAACACTTTGTGGCTACATGTTGCAAAGAAAATATCACAAGGGGATACCTACAACTTAGCCACATACATTTATGAGATGATCAATGAAGAGGTGTGAAAAAATTAGCTTTGACACTATTCTATTGTTCCTTGTGTTTGTGGAGATTGGAGTGCCTGATGGGCCGAAGAACAAAATCTGGGAGTACCCTGCAGAAAATAAATCTCTCACAGAGAGATTTTAGAAGTATCTTTGTGAGGGGACTATGAATGGCCCATTCAAACCAAGGATAGAAATGTGGTATGCATGACTTCCTGCAACATTCAAGGAAGAGTGGAGGATACCTAAGGAGTTGCCCGCAGTGGTAGGAAAGTTGGTATAGTTTGCAGTGTATCAACACTTTTACACCGTGTGTTTTGCGATGAAGGATGAGACATGGATTACTTAGTGCAAACTACCTTATTCTTTCCCCAGGTATTTCTTCCAGGTAGTTGTCCATAGACTCTCAGATGTGCACATGTTAATCTACAATGTTGATAAGGTGGACTTTGACTATCACACTCTACAGAATACTTACATCTATATTAGTAAGTCTTCTTATATTGAAAGATACATATAAGATGACATAGCTATGAAGCCCATGAGTTTGGAAATTGGTGACAATCAAGAAACATTGGTATACCTTCACCTTAATCCTAGGATGGAAAATGGAAAATATGTAGAGAATGAGTTCAAACTGCCAATCTCGCCTAAAGGGAAGCACAAAGTTGGCACATTGGCAGCTAAAAATCCTACTTCACCCATTCATGATGAAGAAGATGAAATCCATGAAGATAGTGGTGGGTTGGATCATAGGGGCAGAAGATAGCCTACAGATGGAGAAAAGAAAGAGCGCGAGGTGATGCCCCCATCACAGGAGCGAGAGGGCGAAATGTTTGAGAAAAACACAATGCGAATGAATGTGGAGCAGACAACTGAAGAGCCACAATTCAAGAGAGTGTTCAAGAGGACAAGGGTTCAGGGCATAGGGTCATCACAAATGTTAATAAGGTCACCTTGGATTTCTCCGCAGAAAGTAGAGCTAGAGAAAAAGAGAAGGCGCAAGCTAAATCTTAAGGATGAAGATGAGTATGAGTATAGAGAAAGCGCGCTAGGTACACCAGTGCAACTTGAGGATATAGAGGAGCCTCATGATAAGGAGATGAAAAATGATGAGGAGGGGCTGAAGGGCACAAAAATAGAAACAGAAGTAGAATAGGGAAAAGGCCTAATTCTGGATTCAGGCACCTGGGTTCCTAAGGGAAAAAGAACAAGGGAGGAAAAAGAAGGTGAAGACTATATGACTCATATGGTTGGATATGCGGATCATATCAGCAAGATTATATGCACGTGCTTCCAGAGTAATGTGGAAGCTAAGGACTTGTATGGTTGGGAGTTGATGGATGAAGATATGGCGAACACACATACACAGAACCAATTTTCATGGTCAATGCAGACTCATATGGATGAGCCTAATTTTGATGTGTGTGAAGATTCATGTGTCATGCAAAGAATGAAGAAAGCACCTCAAATATGAAACGTAAATGTTAAGCCAACTGTTATGTTAGACGAACAAGTGAGAAATTCCTTGGTAAAGGTATCTATAGAAGTTGCACGCAGGAACATAGACAAAGTGACAAAAATTAGGGTGCTGATGGATGACAATAAGGATAGGGATGCAAAAATAAAGTGCCTCATAGTAGAGAAGGAAAAGGCCAAGGCAAAGATGAAAGAATTAACTGCTATGGCCGAGGAGATTTACGATTATATTCTTAAGGTACGACCGCATATGGAATCTCAAGTTCTAGAAAAATTTCCATCTGTAATGCACTATATACGCACACTTGTAAAATTAGTCATAGAGGAAGGGCACATGTGTATGTCCGCACCAAAAGACCCTGTCGAGGAAGCAACAAGGGTAAAAGCCACCATTTCCAAAAAAATTGCAATTTATGAGTATTACTACAAGCCTTGAGAGATGAATTGAAGAAGAAAGATCAGGCCTTGAACATGTGCACGACACCAATTATAATTATTAGGACGAGAACAATTATAGAAGATAATGAAGTCCTCAAAGCCATGAATAATGAGACACTTGGGTGCATGGAGAGACCTTCTTTTGTGGAAGAGAAGTGCAAAGTGCTTACAATTGCCCAAGAAACACATGAAAACATGCTAAAGGAGATAGGCAACCAGATTTCTAGGAAGATGAATTATATGGAGGGCATTATTTCTAGTATGGAAAATATTTGCAGAATATTGAAGAGTGAAAAAGAGAACACGACACAAGATGAGATAAATGCCATAGTCACAGATATCTTAGACCAAACAGGTGAGGCCTTAATTGACTAGAAGACATTAGAGGAAGAATTTAAGAATTAGTATCCAGAATTAATATTGCATGTTGCGGAGGAGAGCGCTGAATGATATCTCATTCTTTTTTTTGAACAAATCTTCATTATTTCATTCATTTTTCTTTACTTTGGAGAGATAAGTTAAGATTACCAATTGCCGGGGGTGGTAATGCATTTAATATGGGGTAATGTTGAGCAGATAAAAGATAGTTCAAGTATAAAAGTGCATAAGGATTGGGCGCATGGACACATGGCACGTAGAAGGACGCATAACTATAGCAGAACAACACATGTCTAGGACAAGTGTACACATGACATAACCAATTTCACATATCTGGGATATTTTTGGAGATAAAGTGTTGATCACGTGATGAAGTGGAAACTTATAGTTCACGCAAGGCTATTTTGGGTTTTGCATCAGTTCGAGCACTATGCACAGTCTTAGTCTAATAACAAGATCTATTCTTAGAGTTAACTATAGAAGATATATTATTAGCACTTGCATGATTTTGCATCCTCTTGTAAAGGTGCAAGGATATTATTAGCATGTAGCCTATTTTTGGAAGGTGCATGGGTGATGAAGGGAAATTCTCACCCCTATATATATTTATTGATTTACATGGCTTAGAGATATTTATTTATGCTATAGATTTTCTAGTGCGCATGACTATGGAGATTGTGTCTTGATGTATGAAGCTTCTGTGTTTTGTAGTATTTAATGTAATAGATCATATTGGATGGATATTGGTGTTATATGTGACTAAATACGGTCCTTGCATGGTAAATATCATCATAATCATTGTTTAGTCAATATTTCATAAGGTTTAGATCTAAGATCTAATTCATGCACTGTGGTTTATTTGATTAACTATTATAAATATGGGTATATACATATACAAACATGCTAACATTATGGAAAAACAACTCTAAAGAGGGACCTAGTACCCTTGCGCGCTTTGGGTGAGTGTCAGTCTTGGCTGAGTGATGTACCAGCGCACCTTGGGTTATTTACAGTGAATTCTAGGCTACATCACCATACTTAATGAGATATGAATAACTTGATTATATATATTTTCTGGGTTTGGAAAACTCAGATAAATCCAACTAGAAGTGTACCAAATAATTTCAAATTAAGAAAATTATTTTTGAAGGGAAAGGGATCAAAACGGTCAGGTCGGCCCATAGCTTACAGATGTTATAGCCCTTTCTGGGCGCTATAGTCCTATATACATGTGAGAGAGAATTGATAATTGGGATTGTAATATGTGAGGATATAAATTTATTTGATGAATTAATATGACCGTTATGTGAGAAAATAGCTTGTGTGTGTAAGCAATAATGAGTGAGATATAGTTAGGGGTAGCATAATTGGACAAATTGAGAAAGTATGGGCTAGTGCAAGAGAGCTGTAAAATTTATGTTGTTGTAAGACATGAATTGATTTTATGAGATTTCCACAATGTAACATGGTGATAATATATGTTTGGATAAAATGTGTTCAAAATTTATTAAACTCCAACATTTTGGGTCACAAATCTAGACCCATCATCAGGGACAAAAAGATTTGAAATAATGAGATTGTTGAAATAACTAATCTTAATAAATAATAGAGTGGAGAAAAATAAACAAAGGTCAACCAAGAAAGATCTAATTAATTTTAGGATATTAATAATTATTAGAAAGGAAACTCTACCATGTCAGCCAAGACAAATAATTAATTTCAACATTTATTTATAAAAAATGAGTGTCTATTTTTACCCCCCTTTAAGTATGGAATTGAAAATTACATACTTAATGGAAAGTTTACTTGAGTGTGTAGAAACACTTTGTCTTCTCTCACCTTGTGCTTTTACTAGGAATTTATCCTTGTTCTGGTTTTGTTTTTTTCCAAGATGAGTACTTACAGAGAAAAGTGTATTCAATGTCCATAGTATAGGAAATCAAACTTTAACTTGAAAATTTTGAACGTAGTGTGAAAATGGAAATATGTAAGTAGAAAAAAAACAAAGGAAAGTGTACACCTAATTATTTTGTGAGACAGGGGGAGATATTAATCCTACTACCATTTCCATGGAGATTTGATGTATTTTATGTTGGAGATGGCTGAAAGGGATTGGCGGTGATCAGTCCCCAAGTGGGATATGTCAAGGATAATAGAAAGAAGTATAAATACACCCCACATGGTGAAGAGAATTATATGGAGAGTGTTCAAGTTACTTTGCATCCATTCACAAAAATATGAGCAATGGGAATTCAAGTCTACAAGGTTAACAATCACCTCGACACTTCCCAAGACCCATAGATAAGTGCCATGACAGATGGACACAAACCCAATTTATTTACAAATAATGATGCAATGCACTGAGGTAATGCTAGCTTGTACATACCCTTGGTACCATCATAACCTAAATTGTACCATGTATTATGTCATTGAAACTGAGTAAAAATCATGTAGATGTAACTGAGAAATTGTGCCAATTGGAAGAAATATAGAATTTTCCCCTAATACGAAAGTATATGGAATGGACCATTGCGTCCAAATGTTATGGTATGTTCTATACGATTTTGTCCCTTTATGTTTTTTGACCAAAGTCTATTTTAGAGCCATTTTTTGAACCTATGTATTATTTGATTGTGTACTCTATCATTGTGTTTCATGATTATGAACTGACATGAGAGTGATATCATATGTTGATTTCCCCCCTTATTTTGGGCGTGCGAGATAGAGAAATGTGAGTGTAGCCCAAAAAAGAGGAATTATAGTTGGCATGCACATGTGTTGTAGGATTCATGCATGAGGATATAGGGGAGTGTGCATGGTGTATACCATGGCGCATACATATTAATATAGTAGAAAACTAACAAATTGTTCACATCAAATAATAGAGAAATGTTACAGTAAATGTAAGAAAAACCATACAAGGGAACACAAATATAATAGTATAGAAAATAAGATGTTGCATACATGGGACACCACTCAAGATGTTGCAAGATAATTGAGGCACTCAAGGCAAAAAAAAAAACATGTAGCATAGGGAATTTACCGAAAATAAGTGAAAGTACAAACCAAGCATGTAAAACAAGAAACAAGCCATATGATGAAAATGATCCTAGTTTGGAAGTAACCTATAGAAAAAATACTATAGATGAAGCACTCATTAACATGTTAAAGTAATAAATAGTATGACACGATATATGTACTAAGTGAATTAGGTAGTAGAAAGTAAAGTATTAAATATTGGAATAATATCACCTATATTTGAGAGAGTGTAAAGTGGATGCCCCTAGTTATTGTGGAAGAACTGGTAAAGAGTAGTGTCAAACATCATGTAACAATATGTGTGTGGCTTGTATCCAACTCAATGTACCATGTGAATGCAAATGTGTATAGAAAAAGGATATAACATAATATGTATCAAGCTAACATGATAAGTAATGTGCAACATCAATAATATAAGCGTGTAATAGTAACAACCAAGCAAAAACACTGAAAATATTTTTGGATGTTTGTATATATGTGAATGTTTTTGGATTTTGAGCATATTTGAATGTTTTTTGATTTCTAGGTTCCCTAAGGGCATATATGAAAACCTATTCTTCAAATATATGGAAGGGTTATCCAAGAATGCCCATAAGGGGGGGGATATCTAGATTTTTAGTGTTTTTTATTTATTATAGACTATGTAACAAGAGGTGGGAAATTAAGGTTTCCTCATGTGTGTTTGTGTGTGTGTGTGTGTGTGTGTGTGTGTGTGTGTGTGTGTGTGTGTGTGTGTGTGTGTGTGTGTGTGTGTGTGTGTGTGTGTGTGTGTGTGTGTGCGTGCAAAGTGAGGTTTGAGTGTGTAGCCGCTCCCTTAACAGTCAAGTTGAACCTTTAAACTGAGTGTGTCATAAGGAAATAAAGGAGAAATTAGATGATCCCCAGTGCGTGAGTAGTGTATGGTTTATCCAATGAGTACGTTGAGTGAAGGCCCACTAACTATCATTGTGAACAAAGGAAGCATGTGATCATGAATCAAAGGACTAGTATCATGTGAGACTGGTTATGTGACCGTGTGTGTAGGAAAGCTATGACCTACGGAATTATGCCATGTAAAAGGTTGAATGTTCAATTTATGCTGAGTTCACCAAAGGATTTAACCTAAATGGTTAAATTTATAGGGGGTGGTAACCGATGGTCTATTATCTTAATCAATTACTTTCCAAATCTAATGACAAAAATATCAGGATAATACATTAACAAGGATAAATAGTGATAAACACATGGAAAAAATTACTACAAATAAGAGGGAGAAGAATCCTTAGTTGACATTATAGACTATGTTTTGACCTGGATTGACTTGATGACTGAAAAGGGCCATAAATGGTGTAGCAAGGCTTTGTCTTTGAAATTATGTCCTAAAAATCTACCCAAACCAAGGCATAAGGTATGGACCAAATAGTTCAGGCACTATGGCCCTTTCTATACACCCTTTTCTCTTTGTAATTTCATCTCCTGAAACTTTTTGGTTATGTATAATGCTTCATGATATGATATTGTGTGTAATTTAGACCTTTAACATTGTGTAATGTGTAGTTGATTGAATCTTCAAAACCCTAGATGGCAAACGAGTATTGTAAAAAAAATTAGCTGGGTTATGGGAACCCCTGTGCACTACCGACATCACCACTGTTCTGAAAAGGGATCAAACTACATGTCGTTCCTACCTAGCATGTGATATCTATAATATAAGTAGCCAAATTGATAATCATAACCTTACAACAATGTAATTGAACTTGAACCTTTGGCCTAACTTGAATTGATTTTGATAATGTGCCTTTTGTGCTTAGAGATATGAGTGGATAACTTCCCTAAAATGAGAATATAGAGTATATAGATCTCAAGGGAGTTTTGAAATAAATTTTCCTGTTATTTCTCTTAGTATTTTCCCATTGGAATCATAGGTGTTAAGTAGATATAATTCCCTCCTTAATGAGGGATTAATAACTTTATTACATGTGTTATGAATGTAGAAAACTTAGATAAAGATGAATAGAAGTGTACCAAAGAAGTTCAAATCAAGAAATGTAACGTTGGATGGAAAGGGACCAAAGCGGCCAGGTCGGCCCTTAATGTATGGATGTCATAGCCATTTTGGGTGCTAAGGTCCTATTGTCTTGTGTTTTTGCACGGAAAAAATTCACCCTAAAACAATACAATCATACCCTAGTGTCAACAAATTTCTATGTCATAACTTTCTAAACACCCACAAATCAACCTCATCCCCAAGCGTCAAGTCATATTATGTATTTCTAGTGGTCCACCTATGAGTGTCATCATTCCCCATAGGTGATTTAGGAAAAATAAGATAATTCAAATGTGTTTAGAGGAGTATCTCTCAATGTGGGTCTTGCAAGATGAAACAACTCCTGGTATACAAACAACCCTTGAGTTTCAGGAAGTGATTCCAGGAGCTCTGTAAAAATTTAGAGGCCAAATGAAACATCATTAGAAAGGTATCTCAAATCTCTAGAAGATGATGGTTTCAGGTCCTTCACAAGATATAAGAAATCCTACCCATAGTTTGATTTTAGCATGTACAACCTATGATCCCAAAGGAAAATCCTGTTTTCTAGGATATTACAGGAAGAATCAAGGTATGAGACCCCTCCCATTGTTTTCAAAAGGCCATTTAAAATCATTTTTGTATAAAGAAGTGTATGAAAAGGCCTCCAGACACTCGAGTATAACCCCATCAACTTGAGTAAATTGAGAGGGATTGAGGATCAAGTTCCTTCAGGCCTCAAGTTCCCCGAATTACAGATTTTCCCAAAAATCTAAGGGGTTTAGTGTTGTGTGTAGTACTTGGTTAATGGGTAGAGGATGAAACAAAATAATTTGTTCCCCACAGGGGAAGGTTCTCTGGGATCACCTCAAATTTTTAATACAAAGGGCTTGGTTTAATATGTGTGGGACGGAGGTCCATGGAACATGAGGAACTAGATCCTCGCAGGAACTAGTTCTTCGTACGAACTAGTTCCCTGCATTAAATAGTGGGCCGAAAAACAAAGGCCATAGTGTTTGAAGGGAAGAGAGGGGAGGGAGGATAGTGTAATGTGGAAAAAATGGGCTATGGAAGAATAGGGTAAGTGGGGAACATGTTCCTTGTGGAACATTGTTTCCTGTAGTAGAGGTCGACCTGCAAGTCAAAGGTAGATTTAAGTGTGGAGGAAATAGGGGATGTAGGCACTAACGTCTTAGGTGGAATAGTTTGTAAGTTCCACCCATGACCCGAAAATCCGACCACCAAACACCCCTGTTCAATGCAGAAAATGTGGGAATTAGTGGCACAACAGACATAGTTCCCTCCTTCCTCAAGTTTCCCAAATATTTGATTCACCCACACCAAAGGAGAAAGATGATTAATTTTGGAATGTGAAAGGGCCCAGGGAACTCGTGTTCCCCATCGACCCCTTGGACCCGCATGGCCATATATTTCACCTTTGTTATCTAAATTTGATAAAATTGGACTTTTTGTAAATCTCTTTTCGTCTTTTTCATCATGCAACACAAAATTTGGGGTTTACAAGGCATACAAAAATTCATAGGATGTACAAGGCATATGTAAAGGAACATAGGGTAAATGAAGAGTCTCATTTTATTTTATATATTGTATAATGATTCCCTCATTCTAGGGGGTTGTCAATTTTGTTTACTCAAGAGAGAGATTTTTAAAGTAAGGAAAAAGAGATAGCTATTGTTCCACTTTCCCTACCTATTTTCCAGCATGGTACAACTTGTTAAGATGTCAATAAAGAAAGGGATTACTTCTTTTCATGAATGTGTGCAACTTTGTGTGCATGGTTTCCTTTGGCCATTTCCAATCTAAACATGATTGTTTCTTTCATATAATTTGTGAATGTGAAAATTCTAATTAGCTTTGACAAGAATCTGATTTTTCTTCTTGCAGAGTTAATTTCTCCTATCTAATTTCTCACTCCCTTTCCCCCATTTTTTAGAAAATTCCTCCCTTATAATTCATTGTAAGAATTTTCTGCAGGTATAGTGGAGTGTTCTTATTGGATCCCCGACCTCTTGGCCAATAAGATATTTTCATTTTTGTTCATTCATAATAAAGTGGAGCTACACCACCCAAGAAGAGGGACCTAGAGTCCCAAAGTGTTGGCAAAATAACCACCAATTTGTCTACCCCAAAAAATTTCTCACCAATAGTTTTTTGTGCCCACCGTGGGGAAGACTTGGAAGTATCTGCACCCAAATACGAAAATAATTCCAAACAAAAAACTTGGAAGTTAAAGAGTCACAAGATCCTATGTTTCATAACTATGGCTATCCTGGGTAACCCCCCTCTTCAAAGACATGAATTTTTATTCCATATTCAAGAAGACATCACTTTGGGTTTGAGAGAGGCTATCTGGCATAATAGGTAAAACTTTGAACAATACTTCATTGCTAAAAGAGTGTTGGACCTTAAAGAAGAATGCGTTGCTTAATTGGAAAAAGAAAGAAAAATTCAAGCACCACAAAGAAGAGACTAAATTTCCAAGTTGGCAGATATAACATATACTCGGTCACGAAGGCAACTTGGAGATATTGACCCTATTTGGATAGAACTTAAAAGAAGACAAGGATTATAAATAATTCTAAGCCATTTTCCATCGTCTCGAAACTGCTCTCGACCAGTGGTTCAAGCGGTGTTAATACATTAAATGTAGAAGTTGGAAATTTTGAAAACTTTACTCACACGTGGAACATCGAAGAAGAAGCTAGAGCCATAGAAGAAGTTAAAGAAAGAGCTGAAGAAGAAGCAAGGGCTGAAATTGAAGAAATATAAAGAGCTTAAGAAAGAGCATAAGAAAGAGGTAGAGCTAGAGTGGAAACTAGAGCAAGGATAGAAGCAGAAGCAGAAATGGTGGATGAAGAAAGAGTTCAACTGATTGTACCATGGGGAAGAAATACTAACTTGATTGCACTTCCGCAACCACTCCATGAGCTACCACAAGGATCAAGGAAGAAGTCTCTCCGAATTTTATAAGAGATGGTTTCGAACTCCCTAAAGAACACATAGCGGCCTTCATCACCGCATGTGGTGTGTTGGGTGTCAAACATGAAGACGTATCACAGTTAGATTTTTTGTAGATTCATTATAAGACAAGGCATCTGAATGGTTTTATCTTCTACTGGACAAGGTCAATCACTTTATTAGGATGATATAAGGAAATACTTTGAAGATAGATTCAAATCTATAGAACTATTGTCTAAGATATCTTAGTGCAATTGGTACAAATGAAGGAGTCTATTCGTATCAAAAATATGAGAGAATTCATATCCAAATGCAACAGAATGGTTAATCAAAAGGATTCCAGTTAACACATTTTATGCCTTTAGATAATAACTTGCAAGAGATTCTTTGTTATTTCCCTATAACTGCATGAAGTTAGATTCTATCCTTAGAAGATCTCAACCCAAAGACATTGAAAGAAGCCACAAGATTATGCCAGTCAAGACAGAAGATGATCTAATCTTATCTGGAAAAGTAAAGAATCCTAAATGGAAAACAGAAAGGGTCAAAGTCTACAACTCAATTTCCACTGATCCAATGATTCAAAAAATGGCGAATGATCTGATTGTTATGAAGAAGAAACTCTCTTAGATCACCATGAGGAGTGTACCAAAGAAGACTAATACTCCAAATAGACCAAGAATAACTCCCCCTCCTCACCAGGCTTGGCTACTTAAAGCACCACTAGTCAATGCTACATGTGCAATGCTGAAGAACTAGAAGAGGAAGAAGAGGTGGAAGAACCAGAAGAAGAAGAAAGGTGATGATGGAAACCTTATCATGAAGTTGAAGAGGTTGATGGTGATACATCAAAATGGCCTCATTGAATACGTCTGAAGGAAGTGAAGATGAATGATGATGAAGAAGTACACCAAGATTCTCATGTGTTGTTTTCACTCATTCCCAGTCAAAGAAAGGAGTTTCATCTTCCGCGGATGCAGCAAAAGAAGAATAAGGAGGATCCTCCTATTGAAATTCCACAAAACAAAATCATCAGCAAGGGATCTCCACTACCACCATCAATGGACTTGGCCAAGGAGAAACCAAACCCAATAAAAAGAAAGAATCCTTTTACCATGACCAAGTAAGTCCTCTGGTGCCTCCCCTAATTGAAAATATGTTTCTAAATTCAGTCCCTTCACCTAATGCTATCTGGCTAGAAAATCTACTAAAGCTCAGCCAAAAACAGCCACTCCCTCTCCTTCTAAATATTCCACCACATCCACCAAAGATACCCATTCCTGAAAGGTAGCACCATCCTCAAAATGTAAAATTTCTACCATTCCTGAAACGTCATCTTCACTCCCCATCTCTCCATTTGACTATGTTGAGCATGTGAATAGAAATAAAGTTAAAATCATGAATATGGAATATTTGCAACCACATTCATCTCAGTTCAAGAGGTTTGTTAACACCGTCTGAAGTGGTACCCTAATTCCTAATGTTGTAAATCCAACATCTAAAGGTCTACTTCCCACACCATCTACACCTCCTTCCCAGAATATGTTGGCACTCATTGCATCAAAGACCAGAAAATTATAATATTTCTACCTATCCCTTTTGGTCAAAGGCTACCAACTAAATAAATATATCATAGACTATGTGATCTCTAGAAATGGTATGCTTATCAAAGTAGCCAATTCCTTAAGACTCACCTTGACTCGTGTAAATGGCCCTTGATATTCAATTAAATATAAAGAAGTTCCATTGGTGGATAGAATAAAAAATTCATAGGTGGCCTTAGATAATTTCCTAGAGGATAAAATATTACTCATGATTCTGGTAGCTGACATTCCAACATATTTCAACATGTTGTTAAGTAGAACCTTTTGCAAAGACCTGGGATGTGAAATTAAAATGGATTGGTCCTCCATGACCATACCTGTGAAGGGAGAGATTAAGAAACTATTTCTTGTACGTAAGATGAAATACATTATGCAAAATTCAGATGACATGAGGGAAAACATCTTGTTCCAAGATGGTGAAATGGGAAACCATTTTCTCACATCATAGAGAGATGAAAATATGCCTTTTCTCATGGAATAAGAATAAGATCAGCTTTGTATCATGAAGTTTGATGGAAACCACTCAAGTATAGGGTTTGGAGTTGGTTGTGTCTTGATTTCCCCTTTAGGTGAATTCTTTCCATTTTTGTACAAGAGGTTATTTGAAAATACTGACAACACCACAAAATATAAAGCTCTTCTCCTAGGGATGGATTCTACAAAGTCAATGGATATCAAGAACCTTCAATGTCTTAGAGACATAGAGATGATAGTGAAGCAAGTCAGAGACCAATACCAAGTGAAGAACCTAAGGATTCAAAATTATAGAAATAGAGTTTGGGATTGCATTGAATCCTTTGATGCTTTCTCCATCCAATCCATTCCTCTAGAGAAGAACGAAATGGGTGACTCTCTTGTTGTTTCATCCTCCTTGGTAACCCCACACCCATATTTTGATAAAGATAATGTGACAGTGGAAATGGTTTTCAGACTGAGTGTACCAGGCAATGTGAATCAGTTGGTAGGTCTTAATGATGACAATGAACTCTTCTCCTTCTTGGAACAAAGGGATAATTTTAGTAGTCTATTTTATGAGGGAAGAGAGAATCCACACAAAGAGTCTGTGGTAGAAGAAGATAAATAATGGATTGAAGGAGTGGACTCAAAAGGGGTGATCAAGATAAAAGGAAACAAGATCCCAAGAGATCTTCTATCCCTTCAAGATCTGTTTGATAAAAATGACCGTTTTATTCAAGAAAAATCTAAGCAACCTTCATGGTGTACAAATGAATTTGAAAAGGAAAACATTGGTACAATGAAGTAACCAAGGATGGTCAACATTGGATAAGTGTTTCTCACCAAAAGAAAAGAGGAGGTTTGTTTCATTTTAAAATACTATTCTAAAGTTCTTACATGTTCTTATGATGAGGTTAATTCCTTCCAACTAAAATAAATGCATCATTCAATCCCTCTAAATCCAAATGCCAAGCCTTCCAGGTAGAATAAGTGGGCATATAATCCCAAAATTTGATAAAATCAAGGAAGGAGGTGTTGAAGATGCTCTATGATTGAATCATTTTCCCTATCCACCATTCAACGTGGGTAGAAATTTTTTTCCCTATGTGGAAGAAGAATGGAGATATACGAATTTGTGTAGACTTCCATAATCCGAATCAAGATTCTTTGAAGGATAACTATCCACTCCCAATCATGGATCATATTCTGCAAGTAGTCACTGGGTCTAAAATTCTCTCATTTCTTGATGGTTTCTCAGGATACAACCAGATTGAAGTGGCAGAAGAAGATATGTCTAAGATAATCTTTACAACACCTTGGGGCACTTTTGCATACAATAGAATGCCTTTTGGTTTGATTAATTCTTGGGAAACATTCCTGAGAGCAATGGATTTAGCATTGAAATATCTAAAACATTACATTGCAATATTTCTTGATGACTTGACATTATTCTCAAAGAAGTAAAGAGATCACTTCAAACACTTGGAGGAGGTCCTCATCTGATGCCAAAAACATGGTATATCTTTGAATCCCAAGAAGTGCATTTTTGGTGTGACTGAAGGAAGACTTTGGAGACACATTGTAAACAAACAAGGGGAAAGAATTGATCTAGAAAGAGTGAAGGAAATTCAATCCTTGTCCCTACCCATAAGAAAGAATAGAGTGTGTTCCTTTTTTTGGAAAATTCAACTTCCTCTGACGCTTAGTTCATAAATTTGTAGAGTTGACTAAACACATCACCACCATGACGAAGCCCCAATCAAGCTTCAAATTGAGTGATATTGGCAAAGCATCGTTTGAAGAAATTAAGAGAGCCATTTCCAAAGCTTAGACCCTAGTATGTTCCAATTTTTATAAATATTTCATTATGTACTGCTATGCATTTGAGCACATGCTCTTTGACATCTTGGTCCAAAATAATGATGAAGGAGTAGACGCACCTATTGCTTTCATGAGCTGCAAATTGAAGAACCATGAGTTGAACTATATCCAGTTGGAAAAACATGCCTATGTGATGGTTAAGGCCGTGAAGAATTTAAGATTCTACATCCTCAATTCTCAGACTATAGTGATGGTTTTAGGCATGGCCATCAAGTCTATTCTAACTCAGCAAGACTCTAGGGCCAAGAGATGAAATTGGGTTACAAAAATTCAAGAGTATGATTTGGAGATCTGAACCTTCCAACTTGGTCTAAGGAAATTATTTTTTCAAGTTGATAGATGAAGATGAGGCTCTCAAAACTAAACACGGTGAACAAAAATATCTTTTCCCCAAATTTTTCAAATACTTGCCACAAGTTCTCTTTGTAAACACCATCGATGAGTGGTATGCGGACATTGCTTACTACTCGACCTATAGTGAGTTCCCCACCCATCTCGATTATAAAAAAAATGAGAACAATCAAGATAAGGGAAGCCAAGTTTGTCATTTTAAACCATGTTCTCTACAAGAGAGGTCTCGATGGATGCTTCCTTATATGTGTGGACAAAGAACAACATGAGAAATTGTTGAAAGCATATCACGACAAAATCTATGGCAGACACTTCTTAGTAATGGTTACCACTTATAAAATTATTCGTGGAAGGTATTATTGGCCTACCCTCTTTTTGGATACTCAAGAATGGGTTTCCAAGTGTGAGGCATGTCAGTAGATCGTTGGGAAACCTCATATTGCTGCACTTCCCCTTAAGACATGTGGTGATTGATAGAGCCATTTCCAACAAGTGGGAGACTGGATTTCATTGGTGTTTTGAACCCTCACTCAAGCGCTGGTCACACATATGTGCTCATAGCAATGTACTATTTCACTAAGTGGGTGGAACTATTCTAACCAAACAATCCAATATTGAAACGGTGTGCAACTTCCTCAAGGATAACATCATCATTCATTTTGAGGTCCCAAAAAATATTGTGGTAGAAAATGCCACATACTTATCTTCATAGAGAGCTGACTAAATTTTGTTATGGTTATGGAATATCCATGTCTCACTCATCATACTATTATCCACAAGGGAATGGTTAGGAAGAATCAAGCAACAAGAACCTTGTAACCATAGTTGAGAAGCTTTTGGATGAAAATAAAATAAATTGGCACAAAAATATTTATGACGCATTGTGGGAAGATAGGATAACACCAAAGAAAGAAATTGGCATATCACTGTTCCAATCACTCTATGGGATTGAATCTGAAATTCCAGTCATAGTCAGATTCCAACTCTCAAGTTACTATAGGGAGTAGAAGATGAACATAATTGAGATTCAATTCATAAAATAATATTATTTCTTGAGAAGCTGGAGGAAAACAGGTTCAGGGTGGTAGACCGTATCAAGGAGCATCATTTGAAAGTTTTTTATAAGAAAGTTAAGGTTAGAAAGTTCAAAGTTAGATATCTTGTTCCACTATGGGATAAGTGAAGAGATCTAAGGGAAGTCATGGAAAATTTGATTCTTTGTGGTTCGGTCCATTCTAGATTCGGGAAGCTTGTGGTGAGAATGTCTTTCATCTCTCGTATCTAGATGGAACTCATTTGGAATTTCCCCGCAATGGGAAATATTTGAAATGGTACCATCAGTGAAAGTGGGTCTTCCCCCATGCATTGTATCATAGGTGATTTAGGTATGTTTCCCTTTTCATGTTGTGTGTGTTTTCCTTTTCAGTGTAGTGTGTTTCCCTTTTTGTTGCATGCGTGTGTGTATCTCTTTCCAAGTTTATCTTTTACATGTTGAGTGTTTTTCTAAAGCCCAATGGATAAGGCATTGGTCAATGTTATAAATTGAGATTCTAGAGTTCTCATGTCATGTCCTCATTGCACTCAATCCATAACATTTCCCCAAGCTTAGAGCCATGTTATTTTCCTGTGTTTTTTGCATGGGAAACATTCACCCGAAAATGAGACAATCATACCCTAGTGTCAAAAAATTTATATGTCATACCTTTCTAGACACCTCCTAGATCAACCTCACCCCCCAGTGTCAAGTTCCTATTATTTCCTTCTAGTGGTCCATCTGTAAGTGTCATCATTCCCCATAGGTTATTTAGGAAAAATAAGATCATTCAAGTGCCTTTGGATCAACATCTCTCAAAGTAGGTTTTCAAGCAAGATTAGAAGGGCCTCACCTCAACCTTTCTAATTTAAGTGCATAGTCACCTTGAGTAGTGTTGAAGATCTATATTCATCATGGAGTTATATAAGAGAGATGGAAGAATGTTTTGCAACTAGTTTTGGAAGATTCTAGGAATTTAAGGATGGTTTTGGGAAAGTTTTAGCAAAAGCGGGTCCTAGAGAATGAAGCAGCTTGTGGTATGTACAAACAAATATTGAGTTTTAAGAAGTATTCCAGGAGCTCCGTAAAGATTTGGAGGCCAAACAAAACATAATTGGAACAATATATTAGATCTCTAGAGGATGAATGGTTTTAGGCCTTTCACAAGAAAAAATCAATCCTACTCACAATCTGATTTTAGCATGTACAACCTATGAGCCCGAAGAGAAAATCCTTTTTTATAGGATATTATAGAAATAATAAAGGTATCTTCATACTGTTGAAATGCATGGAATCATTAGGATGCACGGAATCATTAAGATGCACTTTTTCCTTCTCTTTAGGCTTAAAGTATCAACACTTAGCCAAAATTGGGATAAAAATGGTAAAATTGGATAAATGGGATTTTAGGGGAATTCAATCTTCTTTTCCTAACTCCTCAGTTCAAGAAAAATCCAAAACAATTGGGGAAAAATTGAAAAAGGGTCGAAAATTGTGTATTGCGAAAATGCGGCTTGGGGAGGAACTGAGGAACAAGTTCTTATAGGCCTCAAGTTCCCTGAATTTATGATTTTCTTGAAAAGATAAGGGGTTCAGTGTTGTGTGGAGTATCAGGTAGAGGACAAAACGAAAGAAATTGTTCCCCATGGGCGAAGGCTCTTCGAGATCACCTTGAAGCCAAAATACGAAGTGCTTAGTTCAATGTGGGTGGGGTAGAGGTTCGTAGAACATGAGGAACTAGTTCCTCACAATAAAGGACGGGCTGTAAAATAAAGGCCACGAGGTTTGAAGTGGAGAGACATGCAATGGTGTAATGTGGATCAAATGGGCTACGAAAGAACAGGGTAAGTGGGGAACAAGTCCCCCACATAATGTTATTCCCTGCAGTAGAGGCCAACCCACAAGTCGAAGACAAAGTTAAGTGCAAAGGAAATAGGGGATGTGGGCACTAACATCCCAAGTGGAAAAATTCCTAAGTTCCACCTAGGACCTGAAACTCCGACCACCAAACACCTCGGTTCAATGCGGGAATTAGTGGAATAGGTGACACATTTACCTACCTCATCAAGTGCCCTGAATATCCGATTTACTCGCACCAAAGGATAAAGGTGATTACTTGTAGACTGTGAAAGTGCCCAGGGAACCCGTGTTCCTCCTTGACTGCCTAGACCTGCATGGCCATATCATTCACCATGGTTGTCCAAATTTGATAAAATTGGACTTTTTGGAAAGGTCTCTTCGTCTTATTCATCATAGTAATAGAAAATATGGAGTTTTCAAGGTATTAAATAATGCACAGGATGTACAAGGCATATGTAAAGGAACATGGGGTAGACGAAGAGTCTCCTCTTATTCTATATATTGTAATGATTCCCTCATTTCAAGGGGTTGTCAATTTTGTGCACTTAAGAGAGAGATTTTTTGAGCAAGGAGAAATAGATATCTATTCTTCCACTTTCCCTTCCTATTTTACTCTATTTTCTATCATTGTACAACTTGTTAAGATGTTAATAAAGAAAGGGATTTCTTCTTTTCATGAGTCATGAATGTGTGCAACTTTGTGTGCATGGTTTCCTATGGTCGTTGACGTTCTAAACATGATTTTTTATTTCCTATAATTTATGAATGTGTAACTTATAATTAGATTTGGAAAGAATATGATTTAATACTTGCAAAGTTAATTTCTCCTATCTAATTTCTCACTCCCCTTCTCCCATCTTTCAGAAAATTCCTCCCTTATAATTCATTGTAAGCATTTTCCACTAGTGTAGTGGAGTGGTGCATGTTGGATCCTTGGCCTCTTGGCCAACAAGAGATTTTAATTTTTGTTCATTCACAATAAAGTGGAGTTGCACCACCCAAGTAGAGGTACCTAAAGTTCTAGAGTGTTGGAAAAATAACCACCAATTTGTCTACTAAAAAAATTTCTTGCCAACTGGTCCCAAATACATGTGTGAGTGATATGAAAATTGGGATTTCAATATATGAGGATATTCCTAATTTGATGAATTGATATGACCATTATGAAAAGAAATAGGTTGTGTGTGAAAGAAATAACGAGTGAGATATAGCTAAGGATAGCATAATTTTCCAAAATGAGCAAGTGTGGGCTAGTGCACGAGTGATGTACAATTTGTGTTTTTGCAATACATGAATTACCAAAATGAGTGTCTACAATACTGACCTTACAATATTTATTATTGATGTGCATTTATATTGATCATATTACACTTATGTGGGTATACATTACTTGAATTAAATTTTCAGCTGTGCATACTTGTGTCACGTCATGTATATCTTATGTCATAAGATCTTCTTATGAGTTTGTCATGTAAGTTTCCCTTTTTGGGTTACATATGTACTTATTGACTATAGTGTTTTATTATAGATTATTCATTATTATTCTCCATTCTTATGCTTTATTACATGCTTTTACTATAGTACTAATTTATTTATGCTTATGCTTAAAGTGTGTGTGTGTGTGTGTGTGTGTGTGTGTGTGTGTGTGTGTGTGTGTGTGTGTGTGTGTGTGTCATATGTTCGATGTCATGATTTACATCGCATGTATTACTATTGTTTTCTAGATACTAGTGCTCATGTTTCTAGTATACACATCATGGATCTATTGGGGTCCCTACTACAATGTGCTTCCTTATAATATCTTTTTGATACAAAAATTTATTTCTATATTATTTTCGCATCATGATACCTCATATGGTTATAACAAATCAACACTCATGCCTTGGATTACATGTTTCATATGTGATTGCAATGATTAAATATTTATATGCTAACATATATTACTATCTTATATGTGTGTTTTACATGGTTACCTCTTAATTTATTTTTATATAAAATTTACAAATTGTATTCTTCACTCTTTATTTTGAGAAGAGTGAAATGCATGTTTAATAACTCATTCAAACTGGGGCATACGATGGTATCAATTTATAATTTCAAACAAATTATTTTACTTTGAGAGGAAAACTACATGATTTTGATTATTTTTTCAAAGACACTTGACAAAATTACAAATATACCATATTAAAAAATAAGGGTTACTGATCACATGACACATGGAATTCATCCATATTTTGACATTCTACATGATTTTGAGGTGCAAAATTTGTTCTTATGAGAGGATATATTCACAATTTTGAGAGATCATATTCAAATTGAGGGAAATTTGATCACATGGGACATATATTTCATCCATATTTACACATTATATATTAAATTTGAGGGACACGTGATTTCATAAAACATGTATCTTATGCATAGTCATACATTATATTTAAAGTTTGGGATCGATGGTACTACATAACCACACTTAGTATTTTTCATCTACTATAGAATATCCATCATTTTCACATGGATCTATTTTAAAACATTACAAGTTAGTGATTGTTATCATTACAAACCATTATTTTTTTATTTTCCAAGAAATGAATAAAATTGGATCACATTCTCCATCATAAATGGGTTACTAGAATAAAGTGGTCGTGTAGTTGGGGCATTAACATCCCTCAAATTTCAAGCATAGTCATTTTAGTTTTATTCAGGCATCAAATTCAACATTCCTCGGATCTCATGTTCATAATTACATCTTCCAGGGGATATTCACCATGTGACATGATTCAATAAGTTCTAGATAAAAGGGAAATATTGGTTCATATACCATTAATTGTATCCATTTATTTACTTTTCAAATTACAATATGTTTTGATGATTTTAATATATTTTAGTTTTCTCATTTTTATGAGACATTAACATACACATGTTTACTTGTATATATTCATATGAAACAATGGGAAATTCCAATTACAATGTTAAAAAACATAACAATTACTACATGTATATGTTTTATTTTTTAATATTGCATTTTCTATAATAGATTAAAAGGGGGAAATTGTTGACATCTAATTCTAATTTTAGACGTTTGACATCATTAGTTTTGGAATTATTTAGTGCACTTCGACTATTGAGAAAAATATGAATATTTATCAAACTTTCCTCCTTTATAATTACCCATACATCTCCTTGGAAACCTCTATCTTCTAGTTATACTTAGGATTATCTACCTTTACAAAAAAACCTTTAAAATCCTACACAAAAATTCTTCATTTCATGGAATATTTTTTTTCTAGATATTACTATCTACCTCAGACATTATTTTCCAATGGTACTCTCCTAATTTGTTGGTAGTGTCCTTGCATGTGAAAATAATAATTTTAAAATATGGGAACTTTCATTAGGTTAGACTTGGACACACACACACACACACACACACACACACACACACACACACACACACACACACACACACACACACACACACACACACACACACACACACACACACGCACACACGCACACACGCACACACGCACACACGCACACACGCACACGCGCACACACGCGCACACACACACACACACACACACACACGCACACACGCGCACCACGCACACGCACACACACACACACCACACACACACACACACACACACACACACCACACACACACACACACACACACACACACACACACACACACACACACACACACACACACACACACACACACACACACACCCACACACACACACACACACACACCACCCGCGCGCGCGCGCGCGCACGATCCATTATGACATTAACCATCCACACACTTTATATAAACCTTAGAGATCACTTTAAAAAAAAAATTATCCACATCTCAAATAATCTAAGAGAATCTGTATAGCACTCTGAAAGATAAATAAAGTACAAGGGTTAAAATTTTCATCTTGTCAAGTGTTAAGGGTAAAATTAAGGATCACTCTAGATTAAACATTAATTTATATAGTTTCACATTCACATATAAAGTGGGATAACTATGTGCGGCTTGATCCCTCTTAAGAGTATTGGTACATAATGTAACACTCACATGCATTTGGGAATATCGATGTTTATCCAACCTAATAGTTTTTAGGAATTTTAAATGTGTTGTTTGAGTGAATTTATTTTCACAAAGGAAATATCACATAGGATTAGTCACATCATATCATATTTATCTAGTACATTGAGCCTAGATTACACACACATGAAAACATGTTGAGTAAGTTGTAGACATATTAGACACTCCTAGACATCATCTTCCAATTTAATCACTACCATATGCATTTTTAGTAGTTTATGGGAATTGTTTTAGACTGTATCCTTCACTAAAGAGCTTGAAAATACTTTCCTAAGTAATATCCAAGTCCCTACGTTTACTATGCACTCATACTTTAGGTAGAATTAGGTTAGATATTTCTATTGTTCAATGTCCATTTTCAGCTTTCTTCTTTCTCTCTCTAAAATAATTACATTTCCCCTAATTTATGTTGATATTTTTATTTTTAATTATATTTATTTATATAATCTGAATTATGTCAAGTTTTAGTTATTTTATATCTTTAAGTGTAAAATAATCAAAATAAAGAGTAAAGTTTTGCCATAATGTTTCTCGATCTATAATAATTATCAAAAAACAAACTTTTGATCTTGTTTTCATTGATATTAACTTGAATGTGAAGGGTAAGTGTTGGCCAATCAAATATATTCACGGTATTTCCTCATTTAATTTTTTAAATTGTAGTTTCACTTTGTTTCAAATTTTTGACAATATAAATGAAATGAGATGGTTGAGTATCTATAACGCCCACACATGAAGGACCAAAACATAAGACCAAATAAATCAAGATATTTTTAAAAAAAAAATTGCCTCTAATTTATTGTTACAAGACACCACTTGGGCTTACTTATAATAACACAATGTCACATGAGATGCTCACACCCACATGGAGCCACACATACAACAAGATAACACGATATGCACATCAATACTACATTTCTCAAATGAATGATCACAAAACTATGATCCAATCAAAATAAGAACTAAAACATATGCATGTTCTAAAACACATCATTTTCATGGTTTACATCTTTATTACAATTAATTTGTTATTGTTTAGCATTATAGGTTTAAAGAGCATTTAACATGTAAGGGCATAATTTACCTCTTTTCAAAACTTCATATTCTTTATTCCACTTAACATTTTGTCTTAAAATGAGTATACACTATGTGGTTCTCTCCTATATTGAAATTAATTTGCATGAATAAATTTTTAGTTATAATCAATTTAAACACATATGAGTCTCCTAATACTCGTTCTTACGCTAAGGGTTCTTTTCTTAGAAAGTATGCTTACCTAACATTTTTCTTAACCTTCATTGCAAAAAGGGAAAAATCACCTTGAAGATAAGGGGGGAATAATAGGAATACGACTGGGAAGATTCCAATTTTCCATATTAATTATAATTTTTAAACAATAAGAATACTCTCCATTCACTTATTGTGTTATTATAATTAACTACATGATTTAACTATTCATTTTGCATCATTCGTGAAGTGTGTGTGAATTGTAATCCACTTGTTCCCAAATAGGATTCTTGGTTTAAAGAGGCGTGTTACACATGGAACAAATTATTTTAATTGCATTAACAATAACGGTTTCTCATAAAATTAGGAGAGGGGATGAGCACGGTTTCCACTTGTCCTTACACTAAAGGTGGAAAATGTCAAGTTTAGGATTATGCTTGTAGATATAATTGAATGGAAGAATTTATAAGCTACACAAGAATCATATATGATTTGTGTTCAAGGAAATAAATAATGTTCTTTAATTATATGTACCCTCATGAGGCATTTAATTTTACCTTTTAATAACAAAAAAACACTCAGTGAGGAGCTAAGGGAATAAGTTTCAATTTTCACTTTTTTCCTTTGGCCAATATCGTACAAAAACATTGTTGATTGCTAAGAGTTGGTTACAAAATTTTGTCCACAAGTTAACCCCTTAAATGTCATAGGTTTAAAACATTCCCACTTACCCCAAGGGATGTATGTCCTACTACAGATCAATGATACAATGTTTAAATGTCTTTATCCCACAAGACCTTCCTAAAACTCCCAAGGTATTCCATTATTACAAGCCAAGGTAACACTTTTATTCATAATGTTTAGTAATGTCTCAAAGGGGTTATTTCACAATGTAAGTTTGGAATAATTAAGAATTATTTAAGTTCCTTACTTGAAGAAGAAAAATTGGCCATGATGGAAAAGAAGGGACATTCCCATAGTCATGGGTGGAGGAGGGACAAGGTACAATGTTCACCTTCTACAAGATGGTCAAGAAAACATAAGAAAGACTCACACTCTTGACATAAGGAAGATTCTAGTCTCAAATAACAATAGGAGCTAACACGATTAAAACATTGACTAAGATGTTTAATCCCACCAAAGAAACCAGGGAATGGGGGCCAACTCAAGGGGAATAACCATACCAAAAAAGTTATTATTAGATTAGATTCATTTCGATATCTTATTAAAATACCACCGTATCAATGTTAATTATTGAACTTATCATATAACAACAAGATTACTTCATTTGACAATTTCCACAACTAACATACAACTCCAAAACATGCACATGCAAGTATAACTCAAATACATATCCATACGAGTAATTTTATCATTTCATTACAAAGAAAAATAATAATTTCTCTTGCCTAATACAACAATGTCATTCTATAAAATCTCATCAATAGAGTTAAATTTTACAATATAAAAATGTATTCATTTTAATGGTACATGTTATCACAATATATTGATTTCTCCTACCTATGGTACCTATAAACACAACATGATCAACACAAAATTTGGCATGGTACTTGTAGACATAAAATCTATGCACTTGGTTCTAGGTCCTAGAGCATATTGATATATACATCATTCCTAAGAAAGAAAAATAGTAATTGCCAATGTCTTTCGGGGATTTTTAATTTTTTTGTTATACTTTTATTGTCCTTACAAACCCTACAAACTTGTTGGTATTTGAATGATTTATCTTTTATGAACTTGGCCATTAGTGGTTAGTTAGGACATTAAATCCCAGGAACTCCTATCCCTCATGGGCACTCCTGACCCTTCTCTCATTTTCTCACTCTTTTGGGTACCTTTTATTTCTTGGGCATCTTTTATACTTTTGGATCGGCCCTCCAATTTTCAATAATATGAAATTCAAACAAAGGAATCACACACACACACACAGTTATAGCTCTTAAATAAGGGGCCAAACACTATGCATTACATATTATCACCTAAGCTTGCATCCAAAGGAACAAGAGCATCAAAAACATCCATCTAACACACTCACTCAAAGGAAAAGGTCTACATCACTTCTACATAAAAGTCATAGGAGGGGAAATCTATTCTATTCCATCGTACACATTCTATACATTTACTACATTATAGATCTAGTACACTATCACTATGCAACTTGCACAAGGGAATCCTAGGGCATCATTACACATAGATTCACACAAGAACTATATTGAGTATGAAATGTAGTGTAGTGTTTGGTACTAAATTCACTCTTTAGATGACCACCAGGGTCATTCTGACTCCACATTCTACATCTTTATTTTTAGATTTGATGAAGTTTGTGGGCATGTACAACTAGGTATCTTTCTTTGCATGTTATAGACCTATAATCAGTGACATTGAAACAAGATCAAAGTGACATAAAAATACTAACAATGAAGCTCCTTCTGCACATAAAATATTAGAATCAAAGCATCTAGGTGGACACTAGCACCTAGATCTAGTTATTAGTGCCTGAATGCTCTTGTCCTCCTGTGGGAGATTCTTTCCTACACATTTATGGGTCTCAGAACCTCTAGAGAGCCTTGAAAATACTGCTTCCATTCTGTTTAAGCTATTCACATGCCCAGATCATCTCTAGGTTGAGCGTAATCAAATAAGTCACCCTCTCCTTCTAATTTTCTTAGGGTTTAATATTATTGCATGCTTTGTTGCTTTTCCAATTATTGTATATTATCATTTGTAAATAATTAGTTACAATAGTTAATATAAAATTAAATGAAATTTCATTTATATTAAATAATTTGGTGAACCCGCTCACTCGAACCCTACCTTCCTTCTATGCATTGTTGTAATTCTTATCCCATGGCTAAGATTTTTGAACCCTTCACCGACAAAGATCTCTGTGACCTCTAAGCCCATATTGCTGAACATCCTCAAGACCTAGATATTTTATTATTCACTGCTCGTGAGGAAGCCATTAATCTAGCTGAGCCCAACCCTCCTATTTCTAATAATACTTCTTTGCCTCTTACAACACAACCTTCTAATTATACCCTTCCACCCACCTCCACTATTCCTATTTCTATGCTTACTCCTACAAATCATTTCGGCCCATTTATTACTTCTCATACATGACAAGTATCCTCTTTAGGCACCCAAGACCTGGCTTCTTTATACCAGGATATATAACTCCAATTCTATTAACTACAACAAGCTACTTCACATTATTCTCCATCTTTAGATTCCAAAATACTCCTTTATATCCATTTTGTACCATCCATTCCCTCTTATCTGCTTCCTCCCAACTTCATTTCACCTAAGCTTCCCACATTCAATGGCCATGATGAACATTAGGAGTATCTTTGATCTTTTCATGTGGCATGTCTTGACTATGCAGACGATCTTACATTACAGGCCAAATTATTTCCTAGAAGTTTATAAGGTTACACTATGCAATGATTCTATGATCTAAATGTTCACTCGGTAACCTATTTTACATATTTAGTTGATGATTTCCTTGTAAATTTTTCTATCAATATCAATACTAAGATATCCTATGCAAAATTATCTCAAATCAAACAAGGATCCAATGAGCATCTCACCAACTATGTTTTACGCAATAAGAAAAATCTTGCTAATTGACCAATGTACTTACTGATTCAAAATTGCAAGACCTTTTTATTCAAATTCTCTTATCTCCACTTTAAGAGAGTGTCATATTTGAGACCTCTCCCTCCTTTGATCAACTATGCCATACACTCAATTTGTGTGAAGGAAAAATGTTATCTATGGGAAAATTGAAATATCATGATACGTTGTCATCCTCTTTTAATAGGTTTTAAGATAAATTTGAATTCAATTCATCTCCTATGCCTAATGAAGCTAAGGCCACCATCAATGTTGTTTATCCAGCCATCACACTTCAAGTGCAAGCTCCGAGGCGTATTTTTACTAAGTCACCTTATGTTCCTCGGCTCCTACTACCATATCTTATTTAAAGAAATCTTATTACTCTTCCTCCATCTCTCCATATTGATCCTTCTTGCCCCCGTGGCCGTAACTATGATAAACATACACTAGGTGACTACTATCAACATATTGGGAATTCTACTGATTACTTCTTTAAGCTTAAACATATGATTAAATATCTTATTGATAAAAACACAATCGAGCTCCTTGAGCCATCCAGTTCTAAACTGGTCAATTTGATGATAAAAATATTCAATGACCCTTTACTAAACCATAACAAGCAAGCTACAGATTCTTCTGCAAAACATACACATCGTGTTGTGCCTCCTCCTTCATTGGGGCCTCTTGAATTTCTTATAGCTACTGATGATGTATCACCACTAATTATCACATTCTCAGATCATGATGATCATGCTAAATTTTCTTCTAATGCATTACATATCAATTATTTTATTGGTACTTATGCTATCAATAATATTATGGTCTATGCATCGGCTCTTACCAAGGAATGCTCCATGGCACTCCTTTTAGATATTAAATGTCCAACATCTCTAATTACATTTTTGGTTCCTAATTTTTATGGTTGTGTCATTCTTCCCATCATAGTTGGGTCTCTTATCATCTATACACCATTCTTGGTTACCTCTGAGATCGTAGACTGTGACATGATCTTAGATCTTCCTTAGATATGTGTTACAAAGACTATCCCTTCCATGTATCACTTATGTCTCAAGTTCATCCATAACAAACAAGTTATCACAATCAAAGGTATTACACCATGCACACCATTTCCTTGACCCACTCTTGATGATATCTATACACCAATCATAACAATTTTTCCTCCTACATGGCTCACGTCTTGCCCTATACCTACACCTACCTCTCTTATTCGTACGTGGCCTCATGTACCTTATAAATATAAATCTAGTTCTGAATCTACCTCTTCTATTTTCACACGACCTACATCTCACCCTTGTCGTCCTCATCGGTCCATTAGTCCATCCAATCACTCTAATTTCCCTACTCAGGAAGCCCTTTCTCATAGATGTTCTCCACCTCCTTCCTCACATTAATATCATTCACATCTACATAGTTACTCTTCTACACCACCAATCTTAGCTCATGGCCAAATGCCATTTTCTCCCCAGATATCATATAGCCTTCTATCCATAACACACTTTGGGGCATCACACTCCCCCCTTTTTCTATCACTATCAGTTGTTTATAGTATCTACTACCACACTTTACACTCCCCACTTCATGTCTACATTTTCTAAGTACACTCACATCATTAGTACACACATTGTACCATCATTACCTAATGACACACTCTAGCACTACTATTCACAATTGAAATTTGAGGGCATACTTAATCAATGAAACTCACCTCATACATACTTCATGATCAACGATTCATGATACATCATTTATAGCATTTATTCTCACACAAAACACTCATTTCTCGATGACACACTCTAGTGCTACGGTTCACACTTGACTATTGAGGGCATAATTCACCAATGAACATCACCTCATATATACTTCATGATCAACACTTCACAATACATATTTTCTTGCATCTATTCTCACACAACACACTCATTTCTCTATGACACACTCTTGTTGTATGGTTCATTCTTGACTATTGAAGGGGTATTTATAAATGAAAATAATTTCATACACATCCACTGGGGGGACATATCTTCTCCCATATTCACATATTTCATACCATACCATCACACTCATACAAAATTTTCATATCTTGGTTGCATTTATTCTTGCTAGCTTATACTACTTACATCTTGCACTTTTCATACTATACTAGACAAATAATAAACATGTCATTATCTTTATCATATACAAATGCATGTTCACTTAGTCTCTGGAAGTGAATACAAATAACTTATAGATCCTTACATGATGCATGATGCTAGACATTAAATCCGTTTCCATTCTTTCCAAGGCTCCTAGGGGCATCTACCTGTACCACTCTCACACATCATAGGTTTTATTGTCACATTCTTTACTACTTCAACACTGTCACTTTAGTTTTCAACAATATATACATACCTTAACATACTATTTATAATTCTAACATGTTAACGGGAGCTTCATGTGTAGCATTTGTCTTGTAGGATCAATACAACCATGGCTATCTGTCACTTATTATTTCCAATTGTTTTCTATTCTTTGCAGGATATGCCTTATGTCTTGTTTGATGATTATATTCTTATGGACGCTTTGGCCTTGATTGTCTTTTGAAATATGAGTGATGTATTATGTATGAAACCCAATTTTTATAGTCCATATTATTTTCACACTTGCTTGTTACATTGTCTTCTCTTGCATGGTAGCTGTTTTTATTACTAACACTAGTTACTAGCTTATCTTGTCTGCATGTGCCTTGGTTTCTACCATGCACATCCCCTACCCCCTACAGGTATCCAATTCAAATATGCATATTAGTATATGTTCCTCTCCTTTAGACTGCATTCTCCTACAGATGCTGCATTCACCTCAAATGAGGGAGGCATCCGTTGTCACCAAATCATTGCACCCCTTGAATGAACTAAAATGTAAATCATGACATTCAGTGTGATTGGGACACATAGGATCACCTCTCGAGATGTGGGAATTGTGCTTGAGGTGAACCTCTAGAGAAAGGCCAGATTTCTCTTCCTAAACTAAATGCACAACGCTACCTCCTAATGTAGGATAAAACGGCTAACTAGTCCTATGCTAACATCTTCATGGGATTAGGGAGAGAGATTTTGCAAGAAATAAAACCTAAAATAGAGGGTTGTGATGCACCAAGATTAAGGGATGTTTAAATTCTTGAAGGGTTAACATGGATAGGATGCTTGCATCATTGGGCACCTTCACCTATTGCCATTCTTGGAAAGGGTACAAAATACCAAAGAATGGAAGCATGCATTCCTTTTCTTAAACTCAATCAGACAATAATCTACCAATCCCCCAGTGAAAAATGATGAATTTGAGAAGGGTGAACTAGCACCACAAATCAACTACATGTAATATTCCACCACTTGATAATAAAAAAACTCCACAAACTTGTAATGGAAACTTGAACTTGCGCTGTTCACCTTGAAAACATGAGAGAGGAAAATAGAAGTAGAAAAATCATGAAAGGACATTCATTTGATCACAAAAAATAATTCTCATTACTTTAAGCACTTGCACATTACATCATTACATCAGAGAAAAAGGGCATAAGTTGTCCATTACAACTTCAGAAGAAAGGCTTGAAAGTCTACAAATCACAACATCTCAGCTTACAAAGAGAGGGGAAGCTTGGAAAGTGTCTAACTTTTTCCAACTTGTATAACCTGTTGGAACCTAATTGTTGGAACCCTTTGAAATAAGCTTCCAACTTACATTTATAGAAGAAATTAAGAGAGAGGAGAGAAGGATTCATAAATTTCCTTCTTAAATGGAAGGCACGTGATGTATCATTTATTACATTTTGTTGAACCACTGAGTAGGTTCCATCATGCATCATTAATGCCTATTGACATAGTCTTCTCAATTAATTAAAATAATAATAATAAATATTATTATTTAAAATATATATTAAATTAATTAAAAAATAATGTGGGACCATCATGTAGGATTGATCTATAGTGAAGGGGGAATTATGGAAAAAACCAAAAATAGCCCAACTCGTTGGTCGGCTCACCAAGCCAACTCATCGAGTTGGTTATAAGTTCCTCCACATTATGTACCGACTGAGTTCTTTACCATCACATTGACCAAGTTATCTTCTTTGGCATTACATCCAAACTGATGAGCACCTTGCCACCACATACAAACCAAAAGAGAACCTTTCTGAAACTACAGAGCTCTTACTCACCGCTCACTGGACTAACTTGAAATTCTCTGCCAAGCTTCGTATGCATTTATTTGGCTTAGACAGTATATTCAGCGAGCTTCCACCATGACATGAGTCTGTGAATGCTATGTTGACCTCGAAAAATCCATGAGTTTCCTCTGTGGAATTGCATACTGTCATCCATGAACCGTCTTGCAACACGATCTCCAACTTAGGTAAATGACTCACCATCAATGAATCTCATCCCGAGCTTGGCCTATGATCTATTCTTACATATTTCTCTAAACACCGAGCTACATATACCATTTGTTTAGTATTTCTCATTGAATCATAAGAGTTGAGCTCACCTCTGAATCGAGCTCATGTGAGTCCTTTCCTACAAGCTGAGCCATACTTCCATGAGCTTCTTGCATTGAGCTCATCACTGATTCATCCTTCCGACTTCGACCGATGAACTGTTCTTGCAACCTTACCACCAGACGACTTGTTCCTCAACTTGGCTCATTCTAATGTTTCTTCACCTTGCAATGCACTCAATCATTCTTGAGCTTTGTGAATTCTTCTTCATTGAGCTCGCTCCCTGAGCTTCACTCACCGCAAATATCAAGTCGATATCCTCCTTAAATCTAACCAAGCTTGGTTCGAGCTAATCTTTCACTCAAACCTGATGAGCTCTCATCTTACTATCCATGATGTAATGCTAGTCCATGAAGAGATATGTGACCAAGAAAAATCACATGCACTGAGAATTCATGCATCTCAAAACTTGGTGAGCCTGCAACACGATTCTAACTGCGTAAAATCTCACTCCATCATGCAACTCGAGCCGAGCTCCAGATCCTGCCATGAGTTGACTCCTCATCTATGGGATCATTTGAGCTATCATGATGAGTCAGTTCATATTGCTAAGCCTACCATAATTCTTCCTTAGTGATTTACATTGACTCAAGCATTTGAGTTTTACCCTAATACAACTACGACTTGACTCAGCTGTATCTCCTTTGAACGATCTCAAGCCGAGTACTTCCATGTGATCTCCACTATGGAACCCAATGAGTGATTCATTTTGACTGAGATTTTCCGAGTTAAACAGAAACGCATTCCACCACATCACCGCTTCCTTCGACTGATCTCTCAATCATCTCCGTGATCATTCCGAATGACTTGCCAGGCTTTGCACTCCATTGATCACCTCCGAAGATTTGACCGAGCTCATCTTGCATTGAGGTTCTAAAAACTCAATCTTCATCACTTGCTAAGATTCTGATCACCCTGAGATCCTCCTTGAACCCACACTCTGGTTGAATCTTCCATCAAAACCAATGAAACTCTACTGAATTTTTGAGCAATGCTTAAGAGTTTTAGGCTTTAGAAGTACTCCAGCTCTGAGCTTCAACATTTTTGACTTGGTGAAATGAACTCTGAAATTCCAAAACAGAATTGATCTCCTCCAACATGTGACTCTGAAATAAAAATCTAGTCAAGAAAAACTCCTAAATCAGTCTAGCTCGTTCGAGCTCTACCATATGATTTGAGATATGATATTCCACACTGAGCCATCTACCTGAATGTCTTTCTTTGATCTCCTGTTTACATCAATGAGTGGTTCTATATTTTGACCTCATGTATTGCAGCTAATCCAATGCCATGGCTCATTTGTTAATCACCTCTGTACCATAGTGATCTCAAGTCAGAATTCAAAACATGTGTCCTCCACATTCATGGAACCCGACGAGCTCATCTCCTACCACATGAGCTTCACCAAGTTAAATTGAAACTTCCACCATAACAAATCCCATTCATGACCAAGCTCAGTCTTTGTCTTCCATGACTCAGTCGTATCTGGGCTAGCCTTCATTTATGCTCCATTGATTTGGCCTGTAGTATTTCATGCCGAGCACAACTTCCATGGGTTTTGAAAATAATCGAATATGACTTGCATCACGACTGAGTTGGCACTCCTCATTATCCATGACCTTCACACTTTTGAATCCTCAGCCGACTTGAAGCTCTAATTTTTCCTAGTTTGTGAGTTTGAGGCCATCCACGCCGAGTGGAACCCATCCTCGAGCTCACTCAACATCTCTAATTACCCAAAGTCAATCATGAAATGTCTGATACCTTCGTTGTAGGCTTGGCATCCCGAAAGAAAAATATCCTGTCTAGCTCATATTCTCTACCATATGATTTGAGCTATGAATTCTCCCAACTGATCCACTTCCACAGAACCACCAAGATCTTCCTTGAACTCTACAGTAGTGAGCTAACATATTCCAAGTCCTTCATATATTATGTTAACATTTCCTAGTAGACCTATCTCCCAACTTGAGTCCATTTTCCCCCTGATCAACTTCAGCTTGGATCCCTCTACGAATTTCCATGAAATACTCATAATCGTGACCAGCTTACTCAGGAATGTACCTATGCCATATGCCATTTTATAATGAAGTCGACTTGGCCTTCATTTTGCCACCCCAAGATGAGCCGAGCTCTGAGTTATGGTAACCATCCTTATTGACTGAAACTTGCAACTCTGAGTCATCATGACTCCCTTCCATGACACCACTACAAGCCCTAATCTTGCTAATCCAAAACACTACATGAGCTCAACTGAGATCGAGTTGTTCCTTTCGACTAGCTACATGTCGAGCTTGGCTTCACCAAGACTCTTGCCCATGATTTAGGCATCAACACCTATATATATTACAAATACCGAGCTTGACAGGCTTCCTCACGACACCCAAAACTCGATGATCTACTCATGTATAAAAGACACTTGAATTTGAACTACTCGTTCTTCCGTGAACTCACCGCTGAGTTTTATTTGAGCTCCCCATTATGCATTGAACTATCTCTCCACATCTACCAAGTTCAACTCAACTTGATCTTTGTCTCCCGACTCCTTGGAAACCTCACCATGCCCGTGTTTTCCACCAATTCACCATTTGAGTAGTGAGCATATTAGCTCACCCAGCCATCCAAAATCTTACCTAAGCTAATACAATACCTTGACCCTCTTATATGATACCGATCTCACATGTCTGAGTGGTAATTGAGTTGAGCCTAAGTTGGCCTCCAAGTTGGGTTTACATTTAAGATAATTCTTCGGTGTTGATTCTTGATTGACTCACTTGAGATCGATTATGGTTACCTCACCGACATGTTTAAGACTCACCGAGCTCATTCCTATCTTGACCGAGCTTTTCCTAGAAGAGACTTATCATGAGGGCTCGAGCTAGCTCCCAAACCATGTCAAACAAAATGTTCCAATTTCGAGCTCAAGAGCTTGTAATAATTTACTTTGAAAATTTAGTCTACAGACCCTCATTGTTCACTTTTACCTAGGGGTAAAAATGGACAAAAACATCTATTAGGTGAACAAATCACCCCAAAAACAACTCAGAGCTATAGTATAGATCAACACAGTACAAGATCAACACAGACATACAGTCATATAACAGTTCAAAATCATACTTGGACCTCACACATAGAGTGGAAACTAGCACCCAATATCAGACAGTAGCGATTGGTACTTGTGTCCTCCCCTAGGCGCTAATTTCATGGGGGTAGAAAAAATCACTTTATTAGTTCAACAAAATATCCAACAATCTTCAGAGCATTTTTCTAGTACTAGACACTTTCCTCTAGTCATAGAATTCATTCTATGACCTACAATCAGAACAAATTAGGACATAATATCTACGGTAGTGCTTATTCGGGAAGCGTCATGGAAGGAGATAAAATTTATAACTCTCTCCCCAACACTCTCTCTTGGTGTGATATCACCCAAAAAAATCAATCTTGGCATGAGATCACCAAAAAAACTCGCCTTTGGCATGATATCACCCAAAAAACTCACTCTTGGCATGAAACCATCCAAAAAACTCACTCTTGGTGTGAGATCGCCTAAAAACCTCGCCATTGGCAATAAATTCAACATCTCTAAGAAAATCAGGACAATTTTATATCTCATACTCTCTTATATATCAGGTGTACACTTTCCTTTTACATACTTGTACACTCTTTACTTATACATGTAATACTATGATTTTTCATATACAAAACTTGGATTAATTTCTCGCTCTTCTTTTGTAGGTATGTATTTAATACACAACAATAAGAAACCTACATCAACAAGTACAAGCTCACAAAAAATTACAAGCCACACATATTCTTCACCCCTATGGTCTACCTCCCAGGTAAGTGCACCAATCTAGGGGGCCAAAAAGTGGACAAAAAATTGAAAACGAATGAAACACGATTGCGTTTTGTAATAATGTGATCGTGTTATGTTTTCTTAGCCTTAGGAATTTAGGAACATAAAACCTATACATATTATAACATGTACACATTTCTACATATATGAAACAAGTAGGTGTTTTGAGCTATATGAAGTTAAGGAGGGTGTGAATGATCCATATTTGCAACAATAAATGTTAAGTATACAAATATTATACTTTAAATTTATTTTAGTAAATATAAGAAGTTATAGTCACTCTACACCTGATGGAAGTGGTCCTGTAGCTCTGACAGTTATAATATAGAAGATATTTTTTCAAAATCTAATCTAGTCAGTACTTACTCATTTTCAGAATTTCAACAATGACCTAAAACTTTTAGGCCATATATATTGTAGTCAGTCTTTGTTTTGTGAAAATATATAGTCGTTCTGTAGGTTTTTGACCTTCTAGATTGGATTTTGGCCCTACCACTGCTTGAATTGGTACTAATTTTGAAATTTGGTCCATAATTCACTTTAGTGACCATGAATCAACTTTATGTTGTTTTTCTACTTCTTACTAAAATGAGATCCTCACTTTGTGGATAGAGGATTGATCCCTGAAAGAGATTCCTATCCTATGGAAAAAATGAGGTGATTATAGCGTGCATCCTACTTAAGGTTCGATCATACTACTAGGTGTTGGATGAGTTCTTATGAATAGTACCAAGTGAATTTCATCAAGTGAACTCAGATGATTGCTCATTCTTAGAAACATGGTGCTCCATATAAAGATCATCCCTTCACCTTTCATGTCTCTAAAATCATCCTTTCATGGAATCAAATTCAAGATTCTTATACATTTATTTTCTCATATGTATCTCATGGAGATAGACGATGCCTTAATACTTCACACATGATTATCCTCAATACCTCAGTGGCATTACTAGCTCATTTTAGCTTTTTCTTTGGAGATATTTGGGTATAATGACAGAGTTAGGATATGATTATAATCAAGTCACTCCTTGAGCTCCACCTTTCACCTTTAAATATGATAAATCCTTCATAATTTAATTTATTTCAACCAAGAAGAAACCTGGGTGTAAGCATGCTTATGGTACATGGACACCTTTTTTCTCAAGTTGATCCTCATGGAAATGGGTTTCCTCCTCCAGATAGGGGATGAATCCTTGAATTAAATTTGAGTATGAGTTACATGTTCTTGACCATCATACTTCATTAAAACACTAGAAATCACATTTTACGATCGATGAAACTATTCTAAAAATCTAATTTTTCCTGGAACTCAAAATTTAGGTCCTATTTCATTTTGAACTTAGAGGGGTAGTTGAATAGTTTTGCAGTACCTAAAGAAATATTTAAGCCTTGAATCAATTTTGATTATTCCACCTTATAGAGTATTCTAATATCCTTCCCATTCCTATTTTTTTTCATCCTAAGTCTTTCCAGAACTCCTAGAATCATCCATAGAAGTCATCTTTTACTTTTTAAGGCTCAGGGTTTAGGGTTTAGGATTCAGGGTTTAGGGTTTAGGGCTTAGGATATATGGTTTAGGGCTCAAGGTTTAAGGTTTAGGGTTGAGGGTTTAGGGTCTAGGGTTTAGGGCTTAAGATTTAGGGCTCAAGGTTTAAGGTTTAGGGTTGAGGGTTTAAGGTTTATGGTTCAGGGTTTAGGGATTAGGGTTTAAGGTTTAAGGGTCAGTGTTTAGAGTCTAGGGTACATGGTTTAGGGTTTAAGGCTCATGGTTTAGGGTACAGGGATTAGGCTCACCCATTCACTCACTGTAATGTTCTGTGTCTTACTCATTCTTATTATTGTTAACAAAGAGTATTAACATGGAAATATGAGAAATGTGAAATTTGTTTCAAAGTGTGAAGAAATTGACATTGAAGAGTGCAAATATATGTGGGGAGAAACAAGTTTGACAGATATGTGTAATATGCATTGGAAGGAACAAGGTAGATGTCATAGATATTTAGTTACTTGTCCCACCTCTCATAAACTAGAAAATATTGATGCGATATGGTTCATGGTTGAGGGTTTAGGGTTTAGGGCTCATGGTTCATGGTTTAAGGTTTAGGGTTTAGGTTTTATGGTTAGGGATTAGGGATTAGGGTTTAGGGTTAAGGATTTAGCATTTAGGGCTTAAGGATTAGGGTTTAAGGTTTAGGGTTCATAGTTTAGGGATTAAAGTTTAGGGCTTATGGTACATGGTTTAGGGTTTAGATTTTAGGGCTCATGGATTAGGGTGTAAGGTTCAAGGCTTAGGGTTTAGGGTTTTAGGTTCATGGTTTAGGGTTTATGGCTTATGGTTTGGGATTCAGAGTTACGGGTATAAGGTTTAGGGTTTAGAGCTTAGGGATCTAGATTTAGGGTTTATGGTTTAGGGCTCAGGGCTCAGGATTCAAGGTTTAGGGTTTAGGATTTAGGGTTAAGGGTTTAGGATTTAGTATTCAGGGTTTAGGGTTCATTATTTTGGTTTTAGGGTTTAGGGTTTATAATTTATGGTTTAGGGCTCATGGTTAAGGGTTGAGGGTTTAGGGTTTAGGGTTTAGGGATCAGGGTTTATAGTTTAAGATTCAATGTTTATGGTTTAGGGGTAAGGGTTTAGGGTTTAGGATTTAGTTTTTATGGTATAGGATTTAGGGTTTAGCATTTAAGGCTCATGGTTCATGGTTTAGGGTTTAGGGCTTAGGGCTCATGGTTTAGGGCTTACGAATAAGGGTTTAGGGTTTAGGGCTCACGGGTAAGGGATGAATGTTTAAAGTTTAGGGTTTAGAGCTTAGGGTTTAGGGTTTAGGGATCATGGTTTAGGGTTAAGGGCTCAAGGTTTAGGGTTTAGGTTTAGTTCCTAGGGTTTAGGGTTTCAATTGTAGAATTTAAACACTAAAAGCTTTAGGCTGAATGTTGAAATCCTAAAAATTACCTATGTACTGACCAGATTATACTATAAAAAACTATCTCCTAAACTGTGACTCATGGAGCTGTGAGACTAGTTCCATAAGGTACAGAGTGACCCTAGTTTCTTATATTTACTAAAATAAATTTAAAGTATAAGAAATAATAAAATATAAATAATAATAAATGAAAACTTATACTTTGACATTTAGTTTTGTAAATAGAAGCATGCTGAAAGCACATATAATGTTTATACTATTCAAAACACGTAAGCATTATAGCGTGCACACATTTTGTGTTTTGAATTTTTCCAAGCCATTCCTCAAGGCTTGGATCCAGTTTGGATCCCCTAGCCTGAGGCATGGACTTGCACAAACACAACAAACAACGTGTTTTTTCTGGAACATGAAAAAATTCCACTTCCCCAATGATAAATTAGCATAAAATGATCGATTCATTTTAAAAAAATTATACCACGATGTAGAGTAAAGTTTCTTCTTTCTAAAATTATAATTTTTAATATTGTATGTCTAATATAAATTTTCCATATTATTTATTTTCTAACTATGCCTTTTTATAACTATTTTTTAAATTTTAAATAGGTCTATCTTTCGTCGTGTATATATTTTTTGGCTTATCGAAATTGAAAAAAAAAATATACTAGCCCAAACTAGAGCTAATTCTATACATATAAAAAAAAATCTAATTTTTGATAATTTATGAGGTAGTTAGGGGGCACGGTCGGAGCTTCATTATGTTTTTAAATTTTAAATTCATGTACTAGAAAAATCATTAAAAAATACTTGCTAAAAAATTCTTTGAAAAATGGAGCCCAAACTAGATGCTCCTACCTATCTTTCTACCAAAGGGTTTTCAAAAATACTAAATGGTGCTCAAAAAATGGTGGGGGGCACAAAATTCATTGTATTATGTTTTTTAACAAAAACAAGAGCACCTATTGGTATTTTAGTTATTTGACCCACTTAAACTTATCTGTTTTCAATAAAATTTAGTAGATTAGAAACTAGACTCAAAATGCTACGATTCATGTTTATACAACATCTTCCAATTTTGACTGTAACTATTTAAAAAAACTCGTACAAGTTGTATTTTTTATTTTTCAGAAAAATGCGTCCACTTAAGACCCCCTTTTGCCTCCCTAGATTCGTGCATTTACCCCTCCCCCTTCCTAATCTCTACGCTTCACTTGTCAATTCGGCACGCTATTGACTACACTGTTTTCTATAGGATCACAAGGTATGCATCTTCTATCTACTTTATTCTATCAAGTATTCACTCAACAACATAAAGGGGGGAGAAAATGTAGACACAAAATCTATGAACTTGGGCACATTTCTAGGTCTTAGAGCATACTATTATATACATGATTCCTAAACAAGAAAACTAGTAATTGACAATTTCTTTCAGGACTTTTGCTTTGTTTGTTATACTTTTTGACATTAAACACCCTACAACCCTACCAATATTTGAATGATTTATCTTTTATGACCTCAGAAACTAGCACCCAGTTAGGACATTAGCAACCAGGAACTCTTGTCCCTCCTAGGCACTCCTGACCCTTTCTCCCCTTTTCTCACTATTTTGGGTCTCTTTTACTTCTTTGGCATCTTTTATACTTTTGGGTCGGCCTTCTAGTTGTCAATTATGAAATTCAAACAAGGGAATCATATATATACATAGTTATATCTCTCAAATAAAAGGCCAAACACTAATCATTACATACTATCACCTAAGCTTGCATCCAAAGGCACAAGAAAATCAAAAGCATATATCTAGCACACACAATCAAGGAACATGGGTTGTGTCAGTTATACATACACAACATAGGAGGGAATGTCTATTCTATTCCATATCACACATTCTATACATTTGCTACATTATAGATCTATCTCGCTATCACTGTGTAACTTGCACAAGGGCATCTTAGAGCATCATTACACACACACATTCACAGAAAAATACATGGATTATGAAATTTAGTGCAATGCTCGGTACTAAGTTCACTCTTTAGGTGACTAATGAGGTCATTTTGACTCCACATTCTGCATCTTTATTTTTATATTTGATGTGGTTTGTGGGCATGTGCAACTAGGTATCTTTCTTCAAGGAGGTTATACATATAATCGATGACATTAAAGAAATATTAGAGTGAAATATAGAGAATAATATCAAAGCTCCTCCTACATAGAAAATATCGTAATCAAAGCATATAGGTGGACACTAGCGCTTAGATCCAGTCATTAGCACCCATGTGCTCTTATCTTGCAAATTTCTATTTCTCAAAACCTCCTGCGAGCCTTGATGACACTGCTTCCAATCTGTTTCAACTATTCACCTACCTAGATCATCTCTAGGTTGCGCATAATCAACTAAGTCACCCTCTCCTTCTCACTTGCTTAGGGTTTCATATTATTGCATGCTTTGTTGCTTTTCCATTTACTGTATATTATCATTTGTAAATCATTAGTTATAGTATTTAATATGAAATTATGTTTAATTTCATTTATATTAAATCAGTACTTTCCTATAATCTACCATAATTTATGACCTTTCAATAATGTTTTATACATGATAATGAAAGAAAAACTTAACACACATCTAGAGAGACTAAGAAATACAAATGTAATTTCCTTTCATTTTGAAATCTAAAGAGAGATATAGAGAAGAAAGAGAAATACACCATTTCCTACAATTAGTTTTCTCAAAATAATGTGGAAAGGAGGTCCCATACAGTCATATGTTAGTGTCTACAAGTTTCTTGATAGTTCCATTTACATAAAAAAGGTCCCCAACATAACATACGCTCATTTCCTTCCATGGGTGTTTTTGTTCTGCAAATTTATGACAAAATGTGTCACTGATCCTTAGTCAAGTGCACTTCAAAAATAGTGCTATTTCAATAGTTCTTCTTCCAAGATCATCGAACAGATTAAGTGAAATTAGTTAAGTCACCCTCTCCCCTATATTCTCTTACCCTTAGGAGTTTCAGAATTAAAACTTGTTTACATCTTTTAATTGACTTTACATCTATCATGGAGCTATATAATTACTTGATATTAGATTTAACTATTTATGCCCAAAATCAAAGACCAACAAATTACAATTGTCCACCTAGGATTCAGTAGATTTGATCATAAATAAGTGTTTTTTGTATCAGCTACTGTCATATCAGATATCAATATTATAGAGATGATGAATAGAGTCTAATTCCATATTCTCCTAATGGGAGTAAACCGCAAGCCAAAAGGAATGACTGATGTAATGGAGAGGGCTTTCAGTAGCTTTCTCAAAGATTCAAAAAGGTCTTGAATTTTTTGGTCCTAAGATCTGACAAAAACTGGTCAAAAAAAACATTGAAGATCATTTCCTTTAAGGTTATGTTTTACATCCCCTTTAGGAGATAGGGATTCCACTAGGTCATATCCTTATAAGCTCCCAAGTTGGGGTTTGGAGAAGTGTTTGCGTGTCATTACACATTTTCTTATCAACTATTTCTGGAAATTTCAATAAACTATTGGGATAAAGTATCAATAACCATGTCGAGAAGTTGTTATTAGGTGGTTTCTATGGTAGGAGGATATTGTTATCAAGAATATGCAGCCACAACATCATAATTAGGAACCTCAATTTTTTATTGATTTTTCCTCTTATTACTCTTGTTCATGTCACCTAAAAAATGATGTTTTAAATTAGTTTACCTAACAATGTGAATTTTAAATTAATTCTAAGTGTTATAGTCCAGGAATTGGTTTTATTGTAGAGATAGCTTGTAGATCAGTGGATGAGAGGGTACACTAAAATCATGCAACATGGGTCTGGAAGCACTTAAACAAATGCCTATGATGAAAACTTAAAATGAGGTCTTCCTCTTCTCTTCAGGTGGTTCACATATTTCCAAATGCTTATTTGCTTGAAAGCTTCATCTCCTTCCTTCGGCAGACTCCGTTTTGTACATTCTTCTAGTCTATCGCTATATTCCACACAATTTTCCACCTCATAACCAAGAATAATCCACGTAACTCACACAAATCCATTGTCAACTTTCATTTATTTGATTCAAATCCAACTCACTAATATACCTTGCCATACTAGATTATTGTTGGCTAGATGGAAGGAGTTTTTCAAATACCAACTCACCATGTTCAGGATCCTTGAATTCTGCTAATTTCAAATCTTGAAGAATAAAGTAGTAGTAAGACCATAAATATTATATTTCTAGCCCATTCCCATGTGATAAAATCCAACTCAATAGTACCAATAGGATATCACTCAAGATAGAATTCATAACACAACATGGCCATGCAATTCAAATCATGAAGGTGCCAAATTCTATGCTAAATTAACCCACGTTGAAATGGTTGAATCTAAGATTCCAGTGTCTTCCTGCCATACAATTTTCCTGGAATACTTAAGAGAAAGGATAAATCGTCACTTATACCAACAATAATGCCTTTTTTGTGGGTATCCATGAACCATGAATTCTATGAAGCATTTTTATTAAACACTGAAGTTTTTGGTCTGATCCCCACAATTATGATGTTTTTTACAAGGATGCATATAAAAAAAATATGTTATCTCAATGCCATATGCATGCCAATGGTATGATTTGAAATTTGCATACATTTCTACTAGGATATTGTGAATTACAACTTCTGAGAAAAAATTTCACATTGTTTATCCCTTTTATATAAACCCTAATCTAGGCTCATATTTTAATTAAGGAAAATTTTTAGGAAATAAGGGATAAAATATGTGGAATAATCCCTCATAGAATCACAACAGTAGAAACTAATATGCAAAAAATATTACAGATCTTAAATAAAAGTGTAGAATAAAATAACACAACACAAAGAGACAGTATTTAACGTGGTTCACCCAATTTGGGATACATCCACCAAGAATCACTTGCTTAGATTTTATTACAAGCCACCACTCTCTCAATATGATACCCAGATCTGTTTGGATCTATGCTCAACAAACTCTACTGAATTCACACCCGAATTCAAAGCACATCTACAAATGTTTTTCATACATCTATCATATGCATAAAACCATATAAATAGACATCTGCTTAAGCAGTTTTACAAAACCGTGGGTATCAAAACCATGGGAAAAAACCATCCCATAAACCTATGGGTCAAAAATCCCACCCATATGAGAAAATCATGTTTCCCGATATATCAGGCACGTTTTAAGGCCCAATTTTTTTTGGGGGGCTGCACCCCCGATCCCTTACTACCAGGGGCTGCCGCCCTTGGATCCCCGCTCGGGGCCCATCCCGGCCCCAAACCCTGACAAGGATACATGAAAAATTTAAAGTAATCTTAGTGTACAATATTCAACACTTTCACACATGAAAACAAGCTCCACAACCTAACAATCTCCCACTTGGAGACTAGTTTTCCTCTGAGCAAGCTTCTTAACCCTTCACTAGTTTCCGTGATGACCAACCAAAATTGAACACAACTTCAGTTTTTCCCTTATGACCACCTTGGTCATGATGTCTGCAAGATTTTGACTAGTATGGATCTTCTCCAGCTTCAAATTCTCTTCCTCCAAAGTTGTCCTGATGAAATGGTGCCTTAACTGTATATGCTTCGTCCTAGAGTGGAAAGAAGAGTTCTTAGCTAGGTGTCTAGCACTTTGACTATCACTATGTAGCTTTCCTTCCTCCTGCTTATGCCCTAACTCCTCAAGTAATTGTTGTAACCAAATAATTTCTTTACTTTCCTCTGTAGTAGCAACATACTCAGCCTCTGTGGTTGACAAAGCCACCAGCTTCTGTAGTCGTGAAATCTAGCTCACTGCTATCCCACCTACAGTGTAAACATAACTTATCGTGCTCCTCCTGCTGTCTACATCTCCAGCCATATCTGAATCTACATAACCACACAAAGTGGTGTCTGATCCACTGTAGCACAAAAATATCCCCATGGTCCCTCTCAAATATGAAAGGATCCACTTTACTGCCTGCCAGTGATCTCTGCTTGGATCACTAATAAATCTACTCATCGCTCCCACTGCATGGGCAATATCAGGCCTGGTAGACACCATGGCATACATCAAACTGCCAACTACTGATGAGTAAGGTACCTTGGACATTTGGTTTCTCTCCTGCTATGTCTTGGGACACTGCTCCTTTGATAACTTGAAATGGCCTGCCAAAGGAGTCCCAACTGGTTTAGCATCTTGCATATTAAACCTCTCCAAGACCTTCTTAATGTACTCTTCCTAAGATAAATTCAGCTTCCATTCCTTCCTATCCCAAGATATCCTCATACCAAGGATTTGTTTGGCTGCCCCCAAATCCTTCATAGCAAAGGATTCACTTAGCTGCTTCTTGAGTACTTTTATTTCCTGCATGTTTTTTCCTGCAACCAACATGTCATCCACATACATACACATGATAATATAACTGCCATCCTCAAATTTTTTTATATACATGCAATGGTTAGAATGACATCTAATATAACCTTGCTCCATCATGAAGCTATCAAATTTCTTATAACATTAACATGCAGCTTATTTCAAGCCATACAAGCTCTTCTTCAGTTTGCACACCATCTCCTTTTTACCTTTGACCTCATAGCCCTCTGGTTGCTACATATATAGTTCCTCCTCCAAATAACCATGGAGAAATGTAGTCTTTACATCAAGTTGTTCTAAGTGCAAGTCTTCTGATGCAACTATTCCTAGAACAGTTCTAATAGAAGTCATTTTTACTATAGGAGAAAAAATCTCATGAAAATCTATACCTTTTTTCTGTGCAAACCCCTTGACCACCAACTGGGCCTTGTATCTTTTCTTTCCTCCTTCTTCCTCTTTGAATATGAACACCCACATGTTTTGTAATGCTCTTTTTCCTTCGGGTAGCTTCACCTAATCTCATGTCTAGTTCTCCATGAGAGCGTGATGCTCCTCGTCCATGACTTGCTTCCACTTCTTCCTAGCATCTACCTGCATTGGTTCATCAAAGCTCTTTGGCTCTCCACTATCAATGAGTAATAAATAATAAAGAGAAGGAGAAAAACGTTCAGGTTCTCTTCTTACCCTAGAAGACCTCCTCAATATAGGAGTTTGGGGTTCTTGTTGAGGAGGTTCCTGAACTGATTCATGTGTCACTTTTCCATCCGGAAGATCCTCTAACGCTGCATATTCTTTCTTGGATTCTTCTCGGTTTTCCTACAACTGCTGCTTATACATGACTTTCTCATTAAATACCACATTCTTAGATCGAATGATTTTCTTGTCCTTAATACTCCAACATTTATATCCAAAGTCATCACCACCATAACCAATGTAAGTACATTTTTCTGACTTAGCCTCTAGTTTGGTCCTATCATCCTTGTCTATATGAACAAACATCTCACATCCACAGACTCTAAGAAATGAATAATCAACTTTCTTACCATACCAAGCCTCCTCAGGTATGCCTCCATCCAAGGCACTTGAGGGTCCTTTGTTTATCAAGTACACAACTATGCTCACTACTTCTACCCAAAAAGAAAGAGGCAGTCTTGCATGTAACCTCATGATCCTACCAATTCCATTATTGTTCTGTTCATCCTTTCTGATACCCCATTCTACTATGGAGTTCCTGGAACCATATTTTTCCCATGGATTCCATTCTTATAATAGTAATCATCAAATTCATTGCTGCAATACTCCCCTCCATTATCTGACCTGAGACATTTTAGCTTAAGACCCGTTTCATTCTCTACCAAGGCTTTCCATTTAACAAAAGTGTCAAATAAATCATATTTGTTTCTAATACAATAAACCCAAACTTTCCTTGTTGCATCATCAATAAAAGTAACATAATAACTTGAACCCCTAAGAGATGATACCTGAGCCAGCTCCCACACATCAGAATGCACCAGCTCTAACTTACTCTCTTTCTTTGTAGGTCCAACCTTGAGAAACCTTACTCACTTTTGTTTCCCATATATGCAGTCCTCACAGAACTCCAAACCTAATTCTACTTATCCAGGTAAATGCTTCTTTATGATCTCCATGCCCTTATGGCTCATATGACCGAGCCTATAGTGCCACAATGTTTTATCTACTTCTGAAGTGACAAGATTACAAAAATTAGTGCTATAAGTGGTTAAATAAAAGGTTCCAACCTTCTTACCACTTGTCACCACAAGAGCACCCTTGGTAACCTTCAAAGAGTCTGCTGTAAATATCACAGTACAACCATCACTTCCCGATTGCCTTGCCGATATAAAATTTCATCTTAATGTAGGCACATGTCTGACATCCTTCAATAGCCAAGTATTCCCATTCTACATCTTAACCTGAATAGAACCTTTTCCAACTATGTTGCAAGGCTCATCATCACCAAGAAAAACATGCCCAAAATCTCCTTGAACATAATCAACAAAATAATGCCTATGCCCGAATCTAAAACCCAAGATTTAGTAATATTGTGCAAAGAAATAATCAAAGCATCCTGACATACATTACCCGTTGCCACATTTGCCTCCTTTTTTTCTTCCTGTTGTTTCTTGTCCTGAAGCTCCCAACAGTCGTTCTTTGCATGCCTAGAATTTCCACAGTGCCAACATACTATCTTGCTTTTAGATTTTGACCTTGCCTGATCCTTTGATTTTCCATAGTTTCCTTTATTATTATTTCTACCTCTAGTTTCCATTGTCAAAGCATTCCATGAAGTATAAGATTCACCAGAGCTTTTTCTTCACATTTCCTCACTTAGAATCACCCCTACAACATCCTCAAACTTCAACTTTGAGTTAGTAGGAACTGAGTTGCTTACCACCATTACTAGGCTATTCCAACTCTCAGGTAAAGAACACAGAACTAATAAATCCCTAACTTCTTCATCAAATTCTATTGTAACCAAAGCTAGCATATTTACAACCGTATTAAAATCATTTAGATGATCTGCTATATAACCATTCTCAGACATCTTCATATTAAAAAAAAAAATTCATTAAAAATATCTTATTAGAGGCAGAGGGTTTTTCATACAACTTCCCTAATACATCCATCAGTTCTTTTGTAGTCTTTTCCTTTGAAACATTAAATAATACCAAAGATGCAAGACATAGTCAGATTGTCCCAAGTACCTTCCTATCCAGCAAATCCCATTCCGCATCTTTCATGCTCAAGGGTTTGTTCACCTTCTCAGATAGCAGAGTATAAATATCCTTCTGATAAAGGTAATCTTCCATCTGCATCTTCCAAAGACTGAAATTATGCCCGTTGAATTTATCAACCCTAGATCTTCCATCATTTGCCATAGCTCCCACTCAAGATAAAACTTTCCCTACGATTCAACACTTCAGAAAACCAAACAGGGCTCTAATACCATTTGTTAGGAAATAAGGGATAAAATATGCAGAATAATCCCTCACAGAATCACAACAGTAGAAACTAATATGCACAAAATATTACAGATCTTAAATAAAAGTGCAGAATAAAATAACACAACACAAAGAAACAGTATTTAACGTGGTTCACCCAATTTGGGCTACGTCCACTAAGAATCACTTACTCAGATTTTATTACAAGCCACCACTCTCTCAATACAATACCCAGACTTGTTTGGAGCTATGCTCAACAAACTCTACAGAATTCAAACCCGAATTCAAAGCACATCTGCAATGTTTTTCATACATCTATCAAATGCATAAAACTATATAAATAGACAACTGCTTAAGCAGTTTTACAAAACCATGGGTATCAAAACCATGGGAAAAAAACCATCCCATAAACCTATTGGTAAAAAATCCCACCCATATGAGAAAATCATGTTTCCCGATATATCGAGTACGTTTTAAGGCCAAAAAAAAAATTCGGGGCTGCTGCCCCCGGACCCCCGCTCGGGGCTCGGCCCGGCCCCGAACCCCGAGGAGGATACATGAAAAGTGTACAGTACTCTTAGTGTACAGTGTTCAACACTTTCACACATGAAAATAGGCTCCACAACCTAACAAAAAGAGTATATCAACCAGGGTGAACCGATCATGAAAGTACATGTTTGTTGCAATTAGTGCAACAATGGTGTTGTTTCTTGAGGATACCTATACCCTCCTCCAAAGTTCCCATTTTCTACCCACATTTTGTAAGAATTAAGAAAACTATCCACACAACCACCACAAGTTTAACTGGAGAGATGATGATAATTTTGGAGCTTCCTCAAGCTTGTAGGGAGCAAGAAACTGCAACAAATGATGAAAAAATGTCCATTTATCATATGCTTCGATGGATTCATATAGTCCCAAACTCCCATCTTTGCTCATATGGTGAGGATGCTGCCATAAGTGAACTAGCCAAGTTAGAGGTTTGTTTGTTGCACAAGGTGGAGTAATTGTAAATTCTTGGTTAACCAAAAAATCCCCTATAACCTAAGAACCAAGAAAAAAAATCACATAGCCGCCCCAAATTAAATGGGTGATTCACCTACCAACATAAGGATGAAGGTTTCCAAGGCCATCTCAACAAGATTATTTTATGGGAGAAATTGCAATCAGAGAAAGCCATGATGAGGTTGCTTGCTTTGAGGCACTTTCTAGAAGGACTCCCAACACACCTCCACAAAACATGATCATTTCCTCAAAGGAATACAATGTTATAAAAAAACAAACTCATCTATATTTATCTCCTTTTATTATGATAATTTTTGTTTTATTATTATTTATAAAAATTTATGAATTGAATACTTATGCCGGCAACCATATAGAGCTTGGAACAAGATTTTAAATACTTATAAGAAGAAAATTTTGAGAGTTATCTATATTTCCATGCGACATGTGGGGATAACGAACAACATGACACAAAAAAACATTCCTAAATAATCGAAAAGTCTCGAAGGTAAGTGAAAACCACCATAGTCCAGGAGCAGACTTCATCCTCCTCCCCTTATATGTTATCATGTATATAAATTCATTTCAAATTTACAAGGATTACCTTTATTATTATCCATTATACAATTTTATTAGATCAAACTTTAATTTCATTAAAATATTTCAAACATGAGAATTTAAAAATGATCTTGAGTTAAACAAATTGCAAATGAAAAATGACATCACAACACCATTCAGGAACACGAAGATATTCCACATGGTCTAGATGGTTTGTTCGTAGAAGGACATCTACAAAGTTACCAATATTATTTTTATTATTTTGTTTTTCAAATTAATTTGATTTTAAGCGCAACACTTAGAAAAGGAACTCAACCTTACCATGTGCCACGTCGATCCCTCACAACTGAAGTTGACAACATGGAAGCGGGAGGGTCATTACAATATCACTTGGAAATGTTTTTTATTTTGATTATTTTTAAAGAATATCCTTATAGACATTAAATTTGGTATGAAATTCTAGAATATATATCTTTTCTTGATCATTTTACTATTGATTTATGAGATCATGGTATTTTGGAGTTGCAATTTAATCTTGAGTGTCAAAGGGATATTGGGAGCGAAATTTTGGGTATTCCTTTATTAGATTTACATAGTCTTAAGTCATTATCAATCATATGTTTAGATATAAATTTCCTTTGCAAAGTGTGATTCACCTCGTAATGAGTTACACAAATTATTCTACATAAGGCTATAAGATGTTTCTATTATTAGCAATAAAAGAAAAAACATATAAATGAAGCAATAAATAAATTTCATGGAACCATGACTTGTATTAGCACGCTATCTCCAAAAATAGTTCACTCATGTGAAAAAGGCTAAGTCCTGAATCTGCCTTGTCTTTCATGTGCGTGTTCTTCCCTATCCTTCTACACCTTTGATTGTGCCCTATTCTCACATGCAAACCTTTGAAATATCCCTTGTGGAACACTACTTAAAAATATGCCATAGTGGTAATGTATCCACATTGAACTATCAAACCCATAGAACTTTTATATCATAAAAAATAGGTCATTAAATATATACCTTTCTTATTATCCATTATACAATTTTATTAGATCAAACTTTAATTTCATTAAAAATTTCAAACATGAAATTTAAAAATATCTTGAGTTAACAAATTGCAAATGAAAAATGACATCACAACATCACAACACCATGCAGGAACACGAAGATATTCCACATGGTCTAGATGGTTTTGTTTCGTAGAAGGACATCTACCAAAGTTTAACCAATATTAATTTATTATTTTGTTTTTCAATTAATTTGATTTTAAGCGCAACCTTAGAAAAGGAACTCAACCTTACCATGTGCCACGTCGATCCCTCACAACTGAAGTTGACAACATGGAAGCGGGAGGGTCATTACAATATCACTTGGAAATGTTTTTTATTTTGATTATTTTTAAAGAATATCCTTATAGACATTAAATTTGGTATGAAATTCTAGAATATATATCTTTTCTTGATCATTTTACTATTGATTTATGAGATCATGGTATTTTGGAGTTGCAATTTAATCTTGAGTGTCAAAGGGATATTGGGAGCGAAATTTTGGGTATTCCTTTATTAGATTTACATAGTCTTAAGTCATTATCAATCATATGTTTAGATATACATTTCCTTTGCAAGTGTGATTCACCTCAGTAATGAGTTACACAAATTATTCTACATAAGGCTATAAGATGTTTCTATTATTAGCAATAAAAGAAAAAACATATAAATGAAGCAATAAATAAATTTCATGGAACCATGACTTGTATTAGACTATATTCAAGCAATTACAATATTATATGGAAGACATATAATTAAACATTATGGTAGCATTTTTTCTAATAAAAAAAATGAGCAATATGAAACTAATGCTAAATTTATGCCATATAGATTTGTATACTTTAAAACATGCCATAGTGTAATGTTATCCACCATTGAACTATAAATCCATAGAATTTTTATATTCATAAAAAATAGGTATTACACATATATACATTTTTTAATAATTCTTATTACCAATGGTTAAGGTTTTGAGAAACATGGCTTTAAAGTGATATTCTCCATGAATTTATAAGTAACTTTGGGTTTCCAATAATTTATAGTAAAATAAGGAATCAATAAAATAGATATTAGAGTATCTTTTGATCTAAAAAAATAAACCCTATAAAAATTAAAAAAGATAGATCTCGAATACTATGAGCAACATCTAATATTGTTTATGAGAGAATGAGTCCAAAATACTTCAAAGATAATTATTTTCAATTAAATTTTGGTGCAAATACCTATATCTATTCAATCAACACAAATATATGTAAACACTAAATAAGAACACATAAATTAATTCTAAAATCAATGAAAAAGGCGATATGTAAGAGTTAGAAGTATATCTCAATGTAGACACTAGAAAATGTACCTTGTGCATAAGGTCTCATATTCAAAAATACCAAAAAATCATAGGAGTGTTGTCCCATGTCGATTAAAAAAACATGGTCCCGTAAGCTCATATTTGTCATAGTGACAAAATGTATATGCCTGTATAAATTTGAGAAGATCCTCCCTTAACCTCTGCCATATGAACCTCTCAGACATGAGCCTAAATGTCTCATCAAAGCTCAAGTGCCCAGTCATGGAAGAACAATGCACATGTCACACTATCTCCATCCTCCACCATGAATCTGACACAAGGCTCCATCTTCCCCAAGAGAAGATCATCTCATCCTCCGATCTGCAGCTGTCATCCTATATGTGGCCATCTAGAATCTCACAAGAGTGTTGGTTCTTTCTGTGTGCATGTATACTTTGCTTAATGCTAAATCAAATGAAGCAAGAACTACCACCTAAAATAGTTCTACAATTTAGCTAAAACAAAGCATAAACACCATCATGATAAGAATTAAACAAGGGTTAGATGCTAGCATTCATCAATACAAACTTTGAAACTAACAATGCTAAATATGTTAGTTGTCCTTAATGCTCCAAGAACCTAGGAATGGGGGCTAATCAAAGTTGGGCTACAAGACCCTTTTGACACCTCCCATATGACCCAAGCACTTTAAGAAAGAGGCTTAACTCTTCAAGATGATGAACTCTCAAAAGGGCAAGGTGCAAGCTCTTAGTCTCTTTGCTATATGCTTTGCATTTACTCTCTTAGAAAGTTTAGGTGTAAGTAAAAAGGTAGGTGGAGGGCTCTTTATATAGCCCAAAGGATAAAGGATTCAACACATTCTCATGAATGTGGGATAAAGGTAAAACATGATTAGGAATGGATAAGGTTGCTTTATTAAAGGTAACCTTACTTTAGAAGGGTTTAATACATGTTTAGCAAGTCATGGGAGTTGGGGGGTATTTTAATTAATCAAAGGTGATTAATTAATAGGTAGGTGTAAGCTTATAGAAGCCAATTAGAGGAATATTAGTGTGATTTAGGCTATTAGAAGGGGATTAAATCAATTAAATATTGATTTATTGGTTAAATGGAAGGGAAAGCTAATTAATTAATAATAATTAATTAGTCTAGGTAGAAGGGGTGATTTATTAACGGAAGGTCGTTAATTAGGGTATTTGTTGGATAGGCAACTTAATTAATTAGCTTAGTGTAATTAATTAATGATGATATGAGGGAAAATGAGTGCCTTTGACGATATGTCGTTGATTTGCGAGAAAGGGGATAATTAGCACAATTTAAGTATTTAAATTGCTTGGGCGTAATTATAGGTGTCTACATTTGCCCCTCTTTGGGGTGGCGTAAGTGATGCCACTTCAAAGATAGTAGACAGAAAAGATTTTGAAGAGATAGAAGAAAAATTAGTAGGAGGGAGAGATGCCCCCTCGAGTGTCGATGGGGTGATGAAGGAAGCCGATCGACGATCGAAAAATATGAGAAGTAGGCAGAAGAATGGGGACGAGGCAGGATGCCCCGAGGAGAGGGAGAATTAGGGGTGAAAGGGAAGTCGTGTAGAAGAAATATGGATGAGGGGAGAGAAGAGCTTAGCCTCTAGCTGCTTATTTGTTTGGAACAAATTTGATGTCATCATATTGCCATAGGAACTACATCATCGGTCCTTATGAAAAATATAAGCATACGACAAAGGTAGAATGACATGAAAAGCCATACTACGAACAATTGTCCATTGCTGAAAGTACCAACTCCACGCAACATACAATAATGCAATGCAATACGAGAAGGAAACAAGCTCATATAACAGGGAAAACAAGTACGAACGCACATATCTAACCCAACAACGGTCAAGACAGTTGTACAAATGTTTTGTTATCAGTGCTGAAGAGATCCACAAGTTCGTGATTGACGACAAGGGTTAAAAATGATGCCCCAAGCAAGGATACATGCAAGGGGAAATGAAAATGGACACGGGGTCCATGAAAAGCATTTGTGCGCAACGAAACAGTACCAGGCAACCAAAAGTGCCCCAGAGTACAGACGAAGCAAGCAGCTAGCTTTTGTGAATGGTTATGAATCCAGTGATCCGCGAGTCGTATTAATCGGGGAAGATGTGAGACAAACCAACAGGATATGGAGAAAATACCATGCGCAAGACACAAGTTTCAGCCGTAAGAAGCAAGTTACCATTTTGTAGGGTGTTTTACTTTTTAGAAATTTTTTGAAAAATTTTGCCTTGTTTTTAGATTTTTTTGATATATATATATATATTGTTTTTGTTGTTTTCTCGAAACAATGTTCTATTGTTTTTGTGTTTTTCTCGAAACAATGTTCTATTGTTTTTTTTTTGTTTTTGTGTTTGTGAAACAATTTTCTCGAAACAATGTTCTATTGTTTTTGTGTTTTGTGAAACAACATTGTTTTTGTGTTTTCTCAAACAATTTTCTATTGTTTTTGTGTTTTGTGAAACAATTTTCTATTGTTTTTGTGTTTGGTGAAACAATTTTCTATTGTTTTTGTGTTTTGTGAAACAATTTTCTATCAAACAATTTTCTAATTTGGTGAAACAATTTTCTATTACTTTTGTGTTTTTTGTGAAACAATTTTCTATTGTTTTTGTTTGGTCAATTTTCAAAACAATGTTCTATTGTTGTGTTTTGTGAAACAATTTTCTATTGTTTTTGTGTTTTGTGAAACAATTTTCTATTGTTTTTGTGTTTTTAACAGTTTTCCAAAGCTATGTGCAGGTAACCAAGAAAGCATGGATGCCCCCAGCGTTAGGTGGGGAATATACAAGGGCAGAAGCCACGCGCTTATGAACAAGAAGGTGAATTCGTTGAGTTGCCCCCAGCGTAAGATGGGAAATAACGAAAGACCACGTCCCTTACAGACGAATAGAAGAAGGGAAAGCCGGATCAAGGCTGGACTAGATGGTGTGCACAAGGAAACTCGAAGGTAGAACCAGGTCCAGGACAAAGACAACTACCCTTCTGATACAGAATGCTTGTGAACAACGAATCCTCCCGAGGCACCGGAAACCGGTTTTCACCCAAGGACTTGTCCAAAGTGCCACAATTGCGTGGTTTTCACTAGTGGACGACCTGTTTTCTCTCTTTTTTTTTTTTTATTTTTTATATATATTTTATTTTATTTTTATGACTTTCCTGTGCCATGTTTAGGCATAAAACCTCTTAAGATGCATGGAATTCATGGGCTCCCGGAGCTCATCACCATTGGGGTGAGCCAACTTGTATGCCCCTGTGCCATACTTGGCAACTATGACATAGGGTCCTAACCAGTGTGGTTCGAACTTCCCTTTCTTTTCTCGCTCTGCTCTGGTGTTGAACTGGTTCTCCTTCATAACTAAATCACCCACCTCAAACTGGCGAGGGATGATTCTCTTGTTGTAGTTGCGGGAGATTCTGTGTTGATATACTTTCAGGTGATTAAGAGCGCGAATGCGCCTCTCATCCAGGAGCTCTAACTCAGCCAATCTTGCCACTCGGTAATCTTCATCCTTATTCAAATAGTCCCGAAGAGAAATTCGCAGGGATGGGAGTTCAATCTCTAAAGGGATGATAGATTCTGTCCCGAACACGAGGGAATATGGCGTCGCACCCGTAGGAGTGCGAATTGATGTTCGGTAGGCCCAGAGGGCTGGGTGGATTTGTAGGTGCCAGTTTCGACCAGTTTTGCTAACCATCTTCTCCATTATCCTTACCAAAGTCTTGTTTGTTGCCTCAGCTTGTCCATTACCCTGAGGGTAATATGGCGTGGACCATTTCAATCTGATTTGGAACCGTTGGCAAAGACCTTTCACAGTTTTGTTCTTAAATGACTTCCCATTATCTGTGACAATGGCTGCAGGGATACCATATCGGCAAATAATGTGATTCATGATGAATTTAGAAATCTGTGCTCCTGTGACATAGGTTAAAGGGACAGCCTCCACCCATTTTGTGAAGTATTCTGTAGCTGTGATGATATGTGTATGACCATCAGATGAGGTAGGAGTAAGCTTCCCTATTAGATCAAGTCCCCACTTGGAGAATGGCCACGGGGTAGTGATTGGTTGCAATGGTTGCGATGGAGCATGGATGAAATTTCCATACTTTTGGCATAGCACACATTTTCTAACATAATTACAACAATCAGTTTCCATGGTGGGCCAATAGTAACCTACTCTTAACAGTTTCTTAGCCAAGACCATTCCGTTTGTATGTGCTCCGCATACTCCTTCGTGTACTTCTTTAATTGCCTGGATTGACTCCGGCACATCCAGACAACGTAACAGATTCCCATCGTAGCCACGACGATAAAGTGTACCTCCTAACAGGGTGTAACGGGCTATCTGGCGAATTAGGCTCTGCTTTTCAGAGCGGGAGATTTCGGGAGGGAATGTACTGTCCTTAAGATAGGTGAAAATGGGTTCATACCATGGTGAATGGGGACCAACAACCTCACAAGCCAAGCAAGATTCTGGCATGTCATACGCGGGCTGGCGTAGATTTTCTACGAAGAATGGCATATCATTGTTCCCTGGCGGAATACGAAGCATAGATCCCACCGTTGCCATAGCATCTGCCGATCTATTCTGCGCTCTTGGGATTTGCTCAAAGGTAATGCGCACAAAATACTCCTTCAGAGTTTCCACCAACTTCTTATAAGGTATGAGCTTGTCATCCTTAACTTTATACTCATCATTAACCTGTTTGATGATTAGCTGTGAATCACCTACAACCTTCACATGTTGAATATTCCACTTGATGGCTAGCTTCATCCCTGCAATGAGTGCTTCATATTCCGCAATGTTGTTTGTGCAAGGGAAGGCCAGGCGGAAAGCCTGTGGTATAGGATCACCTGAAGGAGTAATAAGGACCACTCCTGCACCTGAACCATGAAACGTAAAAGATCCATCAAAATGTATCTGCCATACGATAGATTCTTCAATGTAGAGCAAAGATGCATCTGGCAGATCCAGACTCAAAGGTTCTATGCTTTGCAAAGGTGCTTCCGCTAGCTGGTCAGCAAGTACTTGTCCTTTAATTGATTTTTGATGGACAAATTCTATATCAAACTCACTGAGTAGAATGATCCAATTAGCCATTCTACCTGTGAGGGCAGGTTTGGACAACAAATACTTGAGTGGGTCGACCTTGGATATGAGCTTGGTCTTAGTATTTAGCAGGTAATGGCGAAGTTTCTGAAAGGTAAAAACAACAGCCAAGCAAGCCTTCTCAATCTGAGGATAATTACATTCATAGGCGATGAGGGTGCGACTCAGATAGTACACTGCTTTCTCTTTATGGCTAAGGTCATATTGGGCGAGCAGTGCACCAATAGCATATTGCGTAGCGGAAATATAGAGCAAAAGTGGTTCTCCCGGAGTGGGAGGCATGAGGACAGGTGGATTAGCCAGGTACTGTTTAAGCAAAGCAAAGGCTTGTTGTTGCTCAGGTCCCCAAATGAAAGTGATGTCCTTCTTAAGCAAATGAGTGAATGAGTGACATTTATCTGCAAGCTGGGAGATAAAGCGGCGAATGGCTTGAATTTTCCCTTGCAAGCTACGCAGTTGCTTGATATTCTCAGGTGGAGGCATTTCTGTGATGGCAGATACTTTAGCAGGGTCTACCTCAATACCTCGTCTTGACACGATGAAGCCTAATAGTTTCCCAGATAGCACACCAAAGACACACTTCTTTGGATTTAGCCTGACTTTGTATTCACGTAGGCGTTCAAAGATACGCCGCAAAATGATAGGATGTTCCTCTCTTGTTTTGGACTTTCCCAGGATGTCGTCTACATAGTCTTCCATGATGTCATGAATCATATCGTGAAATATTACTGTCATGGCCCGCTGATAAGTTGCTCCCGCATTCTTAAGGCCGAATGGCATCACCTGATAACAGAAGGTGCCCCAAGGAGTTGTGAAAGCTGTTTTGTGTTGGTCTTCCTCAGCGATCTTAATTTGATTATAACCCGAAAAGCCATCCATAAGTGATAGCATTTCATACCCTGCGGTTGAGTCAACAATCATGTCAATGTTGGGCAACGGAAAGTCATCTTTAGGGCAAGCTTTATTGATGTCCCTAAAATCTGTGCAAATTCGGATACCAATAGGTTTCTTCTGGACAGGAACAATGTTCGATATCCATTCAGAATAATCAATTGGCCTGATGAATCCTGCTGCAAGCAACCTTTCCAACTCTTCTTTAACTAACAAGGCCACTCTTGGGTGCATCTTTCGAAGCTTCTGTTTGATAGGCTTAGCGTCTGCGTGCACAACCAAGTTATGCACGACCAAAGTTGGATCTAAGCCGGGCATGTCTTTGTAAGACCATGCGAACACATCAATAAACTCTCGCAGTAGCATAGTGAACGTCTTTTGTTCTCTGGCTGAGAGTGATGCTCCCAATTTTACTATCTTGGGATCTTCTTCAGTACCAATATTGACATCAATGGTTTCTTCAACTAACAATTTTGATAAATCCTCCATACGCGTGGGATCGGGAGGTAGGTTGAGATCTTCATCCAAGGATGTCTCTACGAGATTTTCATCCTTGGTGTGGTCACTTTGTTTGTCCTTTGATTTTCTTATTTGTTTGTCAGCCAATGCCTCAAAGAGGTTTTCACTGTGTGACTTGGACTTTGATTTTTGCCGAGGCTTTTCTTTAGAACTCTTGCCCTCGCTTTTCTTTAAATTTTGCTGACCACGAAGTTCAGCCTCCTCGCCGAAGTAGGCGCAGGTGTCTAAGTCGATAAAGAAACCCTTCTTGTGATCTCCAATGGGAATTGTATCCCTTATGCCCATGAACTCTGCAATAGCCTCGTCATTCTCGAATAAATCTAGTGGCACGTGACGTTGTTGGTCCCATTCAACAAGGGAGGGGTATACAAGGTCAAGGGTTGGTTCATTGGGGGTGATGGTTAGGACAGCATTATTCATGAAAAGGTTCGTGGAGGCCAGATCCTCATATTGGCTACAACAGGAATCCGTATCGCTGTCTAGATAATCGGAGCTATCCTCATGCTCAGAACAAGTCGCATCTTGATCGTTGGGGTGTGCTCCATAAGGGTGAATCCCAATGCCATATCTTTCTGTTTTGAAATGTGGAAGAGGGACTGGTTCTCTTTGTCCTTGTTCATTCCTCCCACATCCTAGGCCTTTGTAGCCCATGGAGTACATCATTCTGCTAGATTTTTCATATTCTGGGGTTTGATAACAAGATGGCTGAGTGTCCTCAGGGACCCAAGTAGTAGGTGGATCAAGTAATTTTTCCTCAGCTAACAAGCCTCCAGGTAGGAACGACCCAATAGTATGTTCCTCTCTAGGTCTCCTGAAGCAGTAGTTGGGTCGACCTCTAGTCTTGGGCGACAAGGAGAGGTCTGAAACCAAGAGCGCTTGTTGTACATTATACTCCCCACAGCCATATTCCAGAATTTTCATCTCCCATGAATTAAATGGAGATGTTGAAGTAGATGCCCCATGAGTGCAAGAACGAAGAGAATTTGAATCTACTCGAGATTCCATGGCCTCAGAATGAAGAGGGACAGCTATATCTGTGGAGGGACATGCATATGTACCCTTTCGTGCAAAGCTATTAAGAGCTCTACAATGAGCAAAGGGCTCTGAGTCTCCTGGTATTGTTACTGTATGTCCCTCATGCTTCAGCTTGATGCATTGATGAAATGTTGATGGCACTGCTTGCATGGCATGGATCCATGGTCGGCCTAGAAGCATATTATATGGAAGTTCCAAGTCTAAGACGTGAAACTTTGTCTGATGGCAAGTGGGGCCCACCTCCATTGGCAGCGTAATGGTGCCTGCTGACTCTCTTTCCGCGTTGTCGTATGCGGTGATAGTGATGATATGGGACTCAAGATCTACCTCTGTATGTCCCAATTGTTTGACCAACTTAAGCGTGCAGATATTCAATCCTGATCCATTGTCCACAAGCACCCGTTTGATTTTCCTGCGGGTGACAACTACCTCAATGTATAAGGGAAGATTATGTGTAGGATTCTCAGTAGGGACCTCCCTATGGTTGAAAGTGAGATGCTCACTGGGTGCAATATTTGCCACCGCGGCTTGAAGGTATGCAGGATCGACTTCTAAAGGCACTCCCGACCCCTGAAGAGTTTGATACAAAATTTCCTTATGCACATTGGATATCTTGAGAAGATCTAAGATCGAGATCTTAGCAGGTGTCTTCTCAAGTTGTTCTAAAAGGTTATATTTACCAGTTTGCGGGGTCAACAGAGAGGGTTCTGGAATCACGAGGCGGGCACGCCTTGTTACCGCAGCGCAGTCCTTTCCCTTGATCCGGATGGTATTGACACGGTCAGTAGGGGAGCGAATACATCCGATAAGTGAATCGTAATGATTGTTATCTCTCTTGGTATACAAGTAATTCGTGGCTTTATAGGTTTGGGATGACTCTCCCCGATCCGGTTTTTCCTTTTCCGACTTATCATGCTTGGGGAATGGTTCCTTATAAATCCCCATTTTCTCGTTAGGTGTTTGCATGTGGCTAGGGTTATCCACCTCTATCTCCCCGTTGTCAATGAGGTCTTGAATATAGTGGCGAAGTCGCAAACATTTGTCTGTTTTATGACCTTTAACGCGATGCATTTCGCAGTATTCATGCTCCTTATACCATGAAGGTTTAGGAGTGTTGTCATCGAACGGTTGTGTTGTAGGATAGGTCATCATGTGGGCCGCATCCAACTGTTTTAGTATGACAGACAACGGCTCATTGAGGGAGGTGAATGTTCTTCGCTTTGGTGGTGGTTGAATTGGGCCCTTGGTCAGTTTAAAAGGTTGACTGGTTTGGACCGTTTGAACACGTTTGGAATCAGTGATTCCGTCTCCCACCACGTTTTTGTTTTTGTTAAAGATCTTTGGCTTTTCAGCGGGTTTGACACTTTGGTTGTCTTTAGATTGGGTTTTGAGGGTGCCTTTGGCAATGAGAGCCTTTTCTATTTGAATCCCTTTCTCGATAACCTCCTCAAAGGTGCGGACACAATGCATTTGGAGGTGGAAAGCTATATCTGGGTTGAGATTAGGGACGAAAATACTGACTAGCTGCTTCTCAGGGAAAGCGCAAGGGAAGCGACTAGCTATCCCTCTCCATCGTTGGAGGAAGCTGGCGAAGGTCTCATTTGGGCGTTGTTTTGTGCTGCACAAGTCTGCCATGGTGACGTCACTCTCTATGTTATATGAGAAATGACGCACGAATCTTTCCGCCAATTCTGGCCAGGTGAAAATTGATCCTCGTGGCAAGCGCGTAAACCATTCTAATGCTTGACCTCCGAGACTCTTAGGAAAAAGTCTGATGAGGTAATTATCACTATAAGACACCTCTTGACATGCCATGTAGAAATCTTTAACATGATCCCTTGGGTCTCCCTTTCCTTTGTATTTGTCGAACTTTGGCATATCAAATTTCTTTGGAAAGGGTTGAAGGGTCATTGTCTTGTCAAAAGGATAGGGGCATAGTTCTTCGTATTGGTATTTCCTAATACTCCCTATATTGCTTTCTTGTATGCTCGCAAGCGTTGCTTTCATAGATTGTACTTCTTGTGCGAGCAATTGTTCTTTAGTGGGAGAAACGGGGATGTGTACATGATGATACCCTGTGTCTTCTTCTCCTTGGTTTTCTCGATGGAGTTCGTGGATCCTAAACTTAGGCTTTGACTTTTGAACGTTCTTGTTTGTGTCTTTCTGTACTTGGAAAGTAAGCAAAGCTAGTTGTCGGCTTAAGTTACTGAGTTGTTGTTGGATTGTGACTTGGTTTGTGTCTTCTTCTTCTAAAGGTTCCTCCTCTTCGTATTGTGGAGGTTCTTCCCCTGTCTCATGTTCTATCTTGTTTCTTCGTGGCACTTTGATGAGGGGTATTCTATGCCCTACCACTTTATCATTTTCTACATAAGAAGTGGAAGCATGTCCGCCTGTTAAAATATCTTCCATATTGATAAGGGGGTGTTCCTCCTTAGTAGTGTCATTTGTTTGTAGTATTGGTTCCTTCTCAATGGGCAATTTGGCCCCTAATTCCATGACCCGTGCCAAAACTCTATCTTTGTTTCTAAGGAGAAACTCATCTAGTAGAGTGGGGTCAAAATCAAAGTTTGCGTGTGGTGATTCTAATTCATTTCCACTATGATCGACCATCTCTTCTGTTTCCTTTTCTGCAGAAAATAGTGGTCCTAGATCGTGTCCGATAAATGGGTTTGACCCTTGTCTGTTAGAGGTTTCCCAAGCTTGCGCCTGTTGTTCCTCATATGTTTGTTTCTTTAACCCTAGACGCGTCTTAGGAGCCATGTTTTCGTGATAAGTTTCACTAAGGTAAGTTGTAGATTTGTTCAAAATTCAATGACTACCCCTAAGTGAAACACAAGATGTACGTGTTAAGAGTAAATTAACAGTGTGAGAATACCAATGTGATAGAATGATAAAGTCACCAATGAAACAATCGTTTGGTATCAAAACTTAATCAAATGAAGTACCTCCTAGATTACGTTTTAAAGTAATTTACGACGCCAGATGATTAACAAGATGTCTCCACTTATGCCAAGTTCAAAGGAATGAACAAAACGTAAGTAAATACATGAAGTTAAATGCGATCTCCCAATCAAGATATACGATGAGCAAGCTCAAGTCTGATTAAGACCTATATCTCAAAAAGTGTCAATTACGATTTGCGAATGACACAACAATATCACCAAGATATGTTAACCCACTTTGCAAGAAAGTGGAGTATTGATATCGAGGTGTTATTGATATAACACGCACAAATGGTAGTTCCTAACACCTTTTGAAATCGAGGTAATAATAAAACTGAACAAAAAAAAGCTCAAAGTATAGCTAGGAATAGTTAAGAATGTGTGCAGCGTAACCGTACAATATAGGTATTTATGTCGAGTTTACAAGAAACAAGACGTAAATATCGAAATTGTAATGATACGAGACAAACAAACTAACTCCTCTATGGAAGTCCGCAGTGATGAACCACGCCTAACTACAATGACGATCTTGACGTGGGTATCAAGATCACAATGGCTACCAAATGACGTGAAAACGCCTCCACTCACTTTAGACGTTTAACTAACCCAGCCGCAAACATGGATGGGCGTAAACGGACATAAAAGTGAGAGAAACAGTCGAATGGCAACACAAAGGTAATCACACCTCTTTTGATCAACAAAGTGTCAAAAGAATATGAAGGAAATAAATCAAGAAAAAAATGACAAAAAATGCTAGTCTTACTTCGGCAGAGTTTCGCCTCGCCCTAAGGCAAGTAAAAACTAGGCGAAAGTAATACGTCACACGTTTCTCAAAAAGAAGGTTCACAACTCAACACTGTTTTAAAGTGGTCAAAGTGGGCTCCTGGCCAAAGTATATTCTCCTAGGTGGTTCTCTCGCCCTAGGTGTTACAAAGTTGCCACGAGCGAGCGCGATTTACCCAAAAAGTCGCACTGACTAGTTTGGGAGTATCTCGGCTTTACTTTACCCCCTTCAAGAACAGTAGGCAACTAGTGCGTCTACGTGTACTATCACTGGGGTCGCCACAACGGACAACCTGTAACTCTATCTCACAAAGGAATCACTAGTCAAGTAGGTAGTGCGGAGCACTTCCCGTTTCGTCCACAAGGTTCCCTCTTGCGTGGACTACTTTGGGGTTCCTGGAACCACCCCCATTGTTGTAGCTTAAGGCGTTATGCCAAAGGGGTTATGTTCCAGTTGAGCGGAGAGGGACGTACCCTTTTCCGAAACCTGCAATACAGTGTTTTGAATATGTTGTTCTTTTTATCTTGTTTAATTAGGTGTGGTTTGCTTGAACACCTTTTGGCAACCTGTATAACAACTGTATTAGTAGTTTTTGATTTCGTTTTGATTCCTCCTTTCTTTGACAAGCGTTTTTAGGTCCTGCACTCAAGCGTTAGTAGTTCTCCAAGAAAATCACATTATTTAAAAGAGGATTAAAAGTTGCTTTTGATTCTCAAGATCATCCAAGGATGCAAGAGAAGAGCATACACAACAAATAATCCAACTAAAAAGTAAATAAAATCTTTTCAATCAATGAACCATACAAAATTTTTGATAAATGTTCATTCCCTTAAACCAAAAGTGAAAGATGAAGTTTCCAATTTACCAAATGTTATAAAATGAAGACTAAAGTTGCTTTTGATTCTCAAGATCACCCTAAGGTGCAAGAGAAGAGCATACACAAACTTTAGCCCAACTATATAGAAATGGAAAACTTCAAATCAAAGGACCGTTGAAAAATGCTTTGTAAAAGGTTCATTCCCTTAAGCAAAATGAATAATTAAATTTCCAAGTTTAATCCCAATGTTAAAAAGATATAGATCAAAGTTGTTTTTGATTCTCAAGATCACCAAAAGGTGCAAGAGAAGAGCATACACACGCTTTGATCTAAATCGAGTAAGCATGGAAATACAACATTCATCAAAACATTAGACATGTTAGAAAATGACCAGTTTTAAAATAATAGAAAAACCTGCAACTTCTGTAAGTGTAAATCCCAAATTTATGTTTTCATTGCATAGTTAACTTCAATACCTTTCCAACGCAAAAAAAATGGAGTCATTTCGAGGTCGGGAGCAAAAGTTATGGCCTTCGGAAGATGGGTTACGCATATGCTCTTATGCTCATGGGTATGCACTTGACATGCACTTAAAAAATGTCAAAAAAAAACGTCCCTTAATATGCAAAATGGGCAAATTTTTCCAACCAAGATTCAATTTTGACAACAACCCATCACATTAATATATGAATAGAAGACTCAACGCTATCAAACATTAACATACATGCTCAAGAATTTAAGATTTTCAAGAAATTGACAAAACTAGCATGTAGAATGATGAAAAAGTAAGCTCTAAAAATGAAAACATGATGAAATCTTGAAATTTTCTCACCAACATTAAATTTTGACAGCAACCCACCACATTAATATGTAAATATAAGACTCAGCACTATCAAACACTAACCTACATGCTCAAGAATTGAAAATTTTCAAGAAATTGACAAAACTAGCATGTAAAATGTTGAAAAAGTAAGCTCTCACCAAAAAATGAAAACATGATGAAGATCTTGAAATTTTCTCACCAAGATTAAATTTTGACAGCAACCCACCACATTAATATGTAAATAGAAGACTCAGCACTATCAAACACTAACCTACATGCTCAAGAATTTAAAATCTTCAAGAAATTGACAAAACTAGCATGTAGAATGTTGAAAAAGTAAGCTCTAAAAATGAAAACATGGAGAAATCTTGAAATTTTCCCCTCAATTCCAATTTTGACAGCACTTCACCTCCTTCATACCTACAAGGAAGACCCAACACATGCAAACTCAACAAAACATGTTAAAAAAAACAAGTTAGATCAACATGTGTAAAAGAGGGTTAGTAACCAAAAATAAAACTTAACTACAAAAACTTGAAATTAAGTGCAAAGGACAATGGAGTAAGTCCCACCGGGCATGCCAAATGTGTGCATGTATACTTTGCTTAATGCTAAATCAAATGAAGCAAGAACTACCACCTAAAATAGTTCTACAATTTAGCTAAAACAAAGCATAAACACCATCATGATAAGAATTAAACAAGGGTTAGATGCTAGCATTCATCAATACAAACTTTGAAACTAACAATGCTAAATATCTAAACTCCTCTATTCTCTAACAACAAATAAATGAATGGACCTAAGTAAGCTCCATGGCTATCAAAATAGTTGTCCTTAATGCTCCAAGAACCTAGGAATGGGGGCTAATCAAAGTTGGGCTACAAGACCCTTTTGACACCTCCCATATGACCCAAGCACTTTAAGAAAGAGGCTTAACTCTTCAAGATGATGAACTCTCAAAAGGGCAAGGTGCAAGCTCTTAGTCTCTTTGCTATATGCTTTGCATTTACTCTCTTAGAAAGTTTAGGTGTAAGTAAAAAGGTAGGTGGAGGGCTCTTTATATAGCCCAAAGGATAAAGGATTCAACACATTCTCATGAATGTGGGATAAAGGTAAAACATGATTAGGAATGGATAAGGTTGCTTTATTAAAGGTAACCTTACTTTAGAAGGGTTTAATACATGTTTAGCAAGTCATGGGAGTTGGGGGTATTTTAATTAATCAAAGGTGATTAATTAATAGGTAGGTGTAAGCTTATAGAAGCCAATTAGAGGAATATTAGTGTGATTTAGGCTATTATAAGGGGATTAAATCAATTAAATATTGATTTATTGGTTAAATGGAAGGGAAAGCTAATTAATTAATAATAATTAATTAGTCTAGGTAGAAGGGGTGATTTATTAACGGAAGGTCGTTAATTAGGGTATTTGTTGGATAGGCAACTTAATTAATTAGCTTAGTGTAATTAATTAATGATGATATGAGGGAAAATGAGTGCTTTTGACGATATGTGGTTGATTTGCGAGAAAGGGAATAATTAGCACAATTTAAGTATTTAAATTGCTTGGGCATAATTATAGGTGTCTACAGTTTCTTATTTTTTTCACATATTTTGGTATTATAGGTTTTGGAGAGAAAAAGGAGGATTATAAAGGGTAGGTGCAACTTGTGACATCACTGTTTTCGAAATATTTCAACACAGGTTGCAATCGCACATGTGACTGACCTGCAATCTTAGTGCGATTTTCAAAGAATCACAATTGTGAGTGGTTTGTGACTAATTCAGGTATACCATTCATTTTTTATGCATTGCATTGTCATTTTTTGTAAGAAAATGTCTTTTATTTCCTTAAATGGTTAGGGATTTGATTGAGGCAAGTCCCCTAACCACCAAAAATAACTAACATTTTTCTAAGTGTGTTTGTGTGTAGGTTATAGATTCATATCAATAAGTTTACCCACTTTATTCATCGAAATAACCTATGATTTTCCTTCTCATTTCAATGGTAGTGTAATCCCATTTATTTAGTAACATTTATTTGAAGATTTTATATAGGCTAACACATCAAGTACATGTGATCCAAATCCAAACATACACTCAAATAATGTGAGATATGATTACAACCTTCGATATTTAATAGTTGAATACACATCTAGATGTAAAACAATGCTAGCCTATAAAATTTGCAAGAAAATGAGAAACATTTTCCAACCTACATTTTACACTCAATTAGAAGTTTTTGGAGAATCTAAATGCTTTCAACATAACTTTTGATCGGTCACTTTTTTCAATGATTGTGTTCACCTAGAACTTTAATCTCTAAAAACTTGCTTATGATTGCATGCCTTTATGATGATCTCCTACAAAAAATAAAAAATGTATCTCCCTAATGAAGTAGTCACATCTAGAAGATGTAACGAAAGAAAATAATTTTTGGGGCTTGTACTACAAGTTAGCTATGTTTTGAAGAAAATAAAAAATATCACGAACTTAGAAAATCATAGTATGAAGAACAATAAACTGTAAACTATAATAACTTATAAGCTAGGTAAACTAGCATGACATAGTGTATGATCCTTCCCTTTAAATGAATATTTTAATAATTGCTTGATTATCTATAGAATTTTTTATCTTCTTTTATTGCTTGAATTATCTTTTGATTGATACTGCTTTAAAAATGCAAGAGTGTTATATGGATGCTAAATAATGTAGCCAAATTCTAACCAAACTTGATTTACTGCAAATAATATGAACTCCAAAGAAAATAGATCTCTTTCTTCGTTATTGAATAATTAATTACAATGTTTCCTAAATAGAAAAATAATTCCCAACTCGAGTTGCCAAGTAAACTCTAACTAACTCTGACTAAATCTACTCTAGGTGGCAGAAATTACTATTTTTAGCAGTTTACTAGAACCTGCTATTCTTAGTAAGTTCGCATGCTTATTTGTACGGGCACATAAATTCCCACACATCTTCTACATACCTTAATTAGAGGAATTTCCAACTTTTTAACTCATAATGCAACTAATAGACTAAAATTAACTAATGCCCAAAAATAGGAAAAAACCAAACTATAATTTAAATCCTAATTTTTCGGCCTCAAGATGGCAGATTTAGGGCTTGAAAATGTGCTAAAAACTTGCCCCAATTGGTAGGGTAGGTTGCCGCTATGTTCATCTCATCAAAACATGTGGTTTCAAGAAAAAAAAAACAAACTCAAACGGACACCCGAAGCTCAAGTTATGACCTTGTCAAGTTCCTGCTAATTTTGGCGCATCATTCTCCCCTGCTTGAAAAAACGCATCTCCTGCAAGTTGTCTTCTTCAAACTCCTTCCATTTATCTGCATCCAACTTCTTAATCTCCCACTATGTGACCCAAGTATTTTCCTATTTCTCCATTCCTTTCCAATGGACCAAATATTTGTTGTATTTCCCTTGTCGTGTATCCATTGTTTTGTTATCTAGAATCTGATCCACTTCTTCTTTCTTCTTTATTGGAACCTGTTGTCTCCAATCTACTACTTCATCAATAACATCACCTTCTGCACCATCCCCATGACAAGAATACAAATCTAAAACATTAAACACTATAGAAATATCAAAATTCCTTGGCAATTCTACCTCATAAGCATTATCATTTATTTTTTTCACGATTTTGCAGGCACCTATCTTCTTGTACTTCAGCTTATTATAGGTTCCTTTTGGAAAACTTTCCTTTTGTAGATATACCATAACTAGCTCACCAACTGTAAATAAATTTCTCCTTCTGTGCACATCTGTTATTTCCTTATACTTATCATTACTATTCTGTAACTTCTTCTGCACTTCTTGCAATTGTTGTATATGTTCAGAAAATGCTTCTGCATCATCACTGACTCTGCCATCAACTGGTAGCTGTACCAAATCTAACACCCCATTTGGATTACTCCCATACATAATTAAAAATGAAGACTTTCCTGTGGATCTATTTATGGAACTATTATATGCAAACTCAACTTGTGGTAATGCTAAGTCCCATTGTTTTGGCTTTTCCCCAATGATGCACCTTAATAGGTTTCCCAAACTCTGATTTACCACCTCTGTTTTCCCATCAGTCTAAGGATGATAGGCACTGCTGAAATCTAATTGAGTTACCAATTTCTTCCATAAAGTCTGCCAGAAGTGACTTAAGAACCTTGTGTCCCTATCTGAAGTAATGGTTTTTGGAACACCATGCAAACGAACAACTTCTCTAAAAAACAAATCTGCTACGCCTGTCACATCACTTGTTTTTTTGTAGGCAATAAAATGAACCATCTTAGAAAATTTATCAATAACCAAAAAAATTGAGTTATTACCTCGTTGTGTTTCTGGTAATCCCAAAACAAAATCCATACTCAGATCTGTCCACGACCCTTTAGGAACAGGAAATGGCATATACAACTCTGTATTATGTGCATGGCATTTCGAGACTTGACAAATTTGACACTTCTCCACATATCTTACCACATCTCTTTTCAGCTTTGGCCAATAGTATTTCTCTGCTACCAAGGCTATCATCTTATCTTTACCAAAATGCCCAACCAATCCTCCGCTATGCAACTCTTTCACTATGTTCTCTCTCATAGACCTAACTGGAATACAAGTTGGCATCCCTTGAATAAATAGCCATCCTGTAAAATGTACTCATCTAGGACATCTCCTACATTTTCTGACAATGGATGATTTAACCTTTCAGTAATATCCTTGAAATCAATATCAGAAGAATACAAAACCTTTATTGCTTTAAAACCCACCACCTCATTTTCCATAGTGGTAAAAAAAGTCACACGCTTACTCAATGCATCTGCAACTTGATTTTGTTTTCCTGATTTATGTTTTAGAGAGAAAGTATAACCCTGCAAAAATGATACCCAATTTGCATGCCTACTATTCAACTTATTTTTTGTATTCACATACTTCAGGGCTATGTGGTCTGTAAATAACACAAACTCCTTAGGCACTAAGTAATGCCTCTAATGCCCTAATACTTGTACAATTGCATAAAATTCCACATCATAAGTAGATTAGTTATTTCTTACCTCATTCAGTTTCTCACTAAAGAAAGCTACTGGCCTTCCACCTTGACTTAGAATAGCACCAATACCCACATGCGAGGCATCACAATCAACCTCAAACACTTTATCAAAATATGGTAGTGCCAAAATGGGTGCCTTTGTCACCTTCTTCTTTAAGAACTGAAAACTATCCTCACCTGCCTTTGTCCACGAAAAATTCCCTTCCTTTTTTTCAATCTGTTATAGGTGCTACAATACTGCTGAAATTTTCAATAACCTTTCTATAAAATGTTGCTAGACCATGAAAGATTCTTACCTTTTTTATACTCCATAGAGTAGGCCATTCAATAATTGCCTTTATCTTTTCTGAGTCCATCTGTACCCCATATGCTGAATTAATAAAGCCCAAGAATACCAAAATCTCTTGCATAAATGTGCACTTCTTCATATTTGCATATATTTTCTCTTTCCTTAACACTTCGAATATCACCGTTAGATGCCTCAAATGTTCTTCCCTAGTTTTACTAAAGATCAAGGTATCATAAAAATAAATCACAACAAACTTCCCATTATACTCCCGCAGCATAGTGTTCATCAGTCTCATAAAAGTACTAGGTGCATTGGATAACCCAAATGGCATCACCAACCACTCATATAATCCATTTCCTATCTTGAATGTTGTTTTCCACTCATCTCCTTCTCTGATCCGAATCTGATGGTAACCACTACGAAGATTAATCTTGGTGAAATACCTAGATCCAGCAAGCACATCCATCATATCATGAAAGCGAGGTATTGGGAACTTATACTTGATTGTAATTTTATTGATTGCTCTGCTATCAATGCACATTCTCCATGTTCCATCCTTCTTTGGTGTTAATAAAGCTAGGGTTGCACACAGACTCATGCTCTCCCTTACGACACCCTTTCTCACGAGCTCTGCCACTTGCCTATTCAACTCAGCATGAAATGTCGGGCTCATCCTATAAGCCACTTGATTTGGGAGTGAAGACCATGGAATCAAATCAATATGGTGTTGAATATCTCTTTTGGGTGGTAATCCGTCTGGTAGCTCATCAGGAATAACATCATAAAATTCTTTTATTAATTCTGTTGTTTCTACTCTTATTTTTTCACTTGCAGGTTCATCCTTGTTGGCAACTAGTGCATAAAAAAAACCATTTGGCTTTTCCTCCTTCACAAATTCCTTTACAGAAAGCATATTTTCAGCCTTCCCCTCTTCCTTGAGAGGTAGTAAAACTATTTTTGTGCCATCCTTCTAGAAAGTATAAGTATTATTTCCCCCGTCATGAATAAATTTCCTATCAAATTACCATGGTCTTTCTAGCAACATATAACATGCATCCATAGGAATAACATCACACCAAATCTCATCCTTGTAACTTTTCGCAATAGAAAAACTTATTAAACATCTCTTATCAACAGTAACTTCATTACCCTTTTTAAACCATGCAATACGGTAAGGGTTAGGATTCTTCTCACAATGCAGACCCAATTTCTCGACCATCTCATTTGAAACCATGTTCTCATAACTACCACCATCAATAAAAACATTACATACCTTTCCTCCGTAAGTACATCTTGTTCTGAAAATATTTGTACACAGTCATGCACCCCCCTTGATATCCTTTTTTGGAGCAATCATCATCCTCTTGATCATCAAATTTTCTCCAACATCTGGTGGAATTTCTAGGTCCTGTTTATCTTCTACTTGTTTAGCTTCCACAAGATTTACTCTTGGTGCATCTCCTTGCCTCTTGTCATGTGTATAAGAATGCAGTAATTCAAAATCCCCATGGCCCTCTTCATCACATCTGTAACAAACAAATGGTCTTTGTGGAGCCTCCCATCCTCTATCACCAGCGTATCCTCTGCCCCTAGAAATTCCTCTACCTCTTTGTTGATTATGGAAATCTTGTCTCGTGTCTTCTTGTTTTTCCAATCCACGAGTTGATTCTCCCCTACCTTGTTTGAAACTAGCTCGTCCCCGAAAGGAAGATGAGGCCCCCTATTCATTCCAAGTGATCTCCTAAAACTTTGATGATTTTGCTTTTCCTCAGCCTTTAAGGCTAACTGATAGGCATCCTCCATGCTCTTAATCCTATGCATACTTATCTCATCAAGTGAATAGAAAATTTTGACCCATTTACATACCTTACAGCCATTTTTTCCTCAGTTTCTTCATGCTCTACACGAATGGAAAACTTGTAGAACTCATCTATGTATTCTTGCACTATTTGTAGGTTCTGTCTAAGATTCTTAAACCTCATGTAAAGGGTTTGTGCATAATCCACAAGGAGAAATTTATCTTTCAGCTTCTTCTCCATCTTACTCCACATCCTAATTCTTTCTTTCCCCTTTCTTGACCTCTCTTTCTATAGGTGATCCCACCATAACATAACATGACCTTTTAATTTTGTGCATGCAAATTTTACCTTCTTTTCTTCTGACATAGCCTTCCACTCAAAAAATTTCTCCATGCTAGTCAACCAATATATCAGCTCCTCTGGTTTTATACTACCACCATACTCTAAAACATCAACTCTTATCCCATGATTCTTTCCTTCTAATGCGCGAAGCATCCTTTCTTCAAAAGCTAATGGTGGCACTTGCGTTTCCTCCTCTTCACAAACTTCTTCTTCATCTGTATCATCTCCACCTTGATTTCCTCTCTGGGTTATCATTGTAGCAAGTGCAACAACTTGCCTTTATAGATCTTGCATATTTCTATTCATCTGGGCAATACCGCCTCCTCTTCCTGCCATTTTTTTAAAGACTCGAACCAGCTCTGATACCAAATAATGCAACCTAACCAAACTTGATTTACTGCAAATAATATGAACTCCAAAGAAAATAGATCTCCTTCTTCATTATTGAATAATGAATTACAATGTTTCCTAAATAGGAAAATAATTCCCAACTCGAGTTGCCAAGTAAACTCTAACTTTGACTAAATCTACTCTAGGTGGTGGAAATTACTATTTTTAGTAGTTTACTAGAACCTGTTATTCTTAGTAAGTTCAGATGCTTATTCGTACGGGAAAAGAAATTGCCACGCATCTTCTACATCCCTAAATTAGAGGAATTGCCAAATTTCTAACTCATAATGCAACTAATAGACTAAAATTAACTAATGCCCAAAAATAGGAAAAAACCGAACTATAACTTAAATCCTAATTTTCGGCCACAAGATGGCGGATTTAGGGCCTAAAAATTTGCTGAAAACTTGCCCCAACCAATAGGGCAGGTTGGCATTGCATTTTTCTCATCGAAACATGTGGTTTCAAAAAAAATACGGACTCAAACAGACAATCGGAGCTCAAGTTATGACCTTGTCAAGTTCCTGCTAATTTTGGCGCATCACTAAATGATAAGTGAATTTTAAAAAATTGTGTATTTATAGATGAATTGTATCCAATGTTTCTATTAACACCTAAGATGGCCTCTATCAATCAAAGTTTTAGAAAGGTGATGATAACAAATGAGGACACTTAAGCCCCAAGGGACCAAAAAGAACTTGCCAAGATCATCCAGATGCTTCAAACATGTCCATAAGCATACAAATTCTCTAAACAAAAATGAAGAATGTATACAAATGAACACATATAAGAAAAAAAAAACATAGAGGAGACCTAAAGAGAAGAAAGATAATAATTAAAAGAGTTGGACAAGAATCGATATCCATTATAACTTAACAAACATGACAATAATACTAAATTAAAAAAAAAAAAATCAACAAATTTACAAAACTTAAAATTAAACTACTAAAGTACATTTTAAAATGTCTACACAAACATTTTAAACCTTCTCCAACCTATACATTGAACCAACCTATCTCTCATACCATATTTTGTTATAAACCTTCTCCCACCCATAAATCAAGCCAACTCCATGTCCCTAGGAAAGGCCCAATCCTCACATATATGATAATAAACAACCAATCATTGGGGGCTATTCGTGAAGAGAGATATAACTTGGAAAATATATTGTCCCCTCTAGTGTTATTATGAACTACACTATACCCTCACCTCAACCGAGTAAGATAAACCATCTTGTTAGATACACAAAGGTGACATAAACTATAGGTGTTACTGGGAATATGTTTTGAGTGCATTGAGGTGGATGCCTCTTGCATATATCTATACATTACAACATTATCCGGATAGTGGGGTCGTGAGTAAGTGAAATGTGACTGTGGTGGTAGGTCACATTTAGGGTAATTATTGAACGGTCAGATCTCAAAGTTGGAGTTAGAGATAACCAAAACATGTGTTGTCCCTGAGCATCACTAGCTCAAAATCAATTACTATAAATTCATATATTGTTAAGACTATTAATCTAACCACCCAAAAAATGAAAATGTAATATATGTTTGATAGACACACATAAATAGAAACATAATACATGCATGAAACCTGTGAAGCCAAAATAATATTTTTTACTTTGAAATTTGCGAAGGTTAATTCAAATGACAACGAAATAAGATGGAGTAGAGAAAATTTTACTGTTAAAATTATACATAATTACATTTAAGTCATATGGAATATTAATGAACAAAACCAATTGAGTCCAATGGTGGCTATAGTACCCTCTGACACTAATAAACTATTGGCCATGTTGTGGGAGAGTTATTAACTCTTTCCACACACACACACACACACACACACACATGAAAAACACCAATATATATTGAATTTATGGTTCTTATTTTGAAGTGTATATTTATTATATTGATTAATAGCTTTATTATAGGGCTTTATAAATATTTATTTATTGATATACTTATATTATATTATATATCTATTGTGTATAGAGTGATGCATTTGCACATGGAAATGGTGGTTAAAGTGGCTATGAGGACATTTTGAGGAAGGGCTTGCACTTCTCCATATGGACCAAACAAAACATATTGGAGCACTCTGAATATGTATAGCTCTACGGACGATAAACGATAAGTCATTTAAAAAAAGAGCCCCTAAGATTATACTAAAACGATAAGTCATTGCATTAGTGATATGCAGACCATGAATTTAATTCATTGTTTACCTATAGTGTGTGGTGTGGGGCATTTGTTTGTTGCTTAATAGTTATAGGGACTCACCTTAAAAGAATGCCGAAAAAAATTATTTCTATCACTAATTCAATTAATTATAAAAAAATTAACATCTATTTAAAAAATATTTGTAACATATTTTTAACATTATTTTAATTTTAATAATAAATATATGTGTGATATTTTCTCATCTATTTATATTACGAATTTATTACAATTAAAAAAACAAACAAACATAATTTATCATGATAGATCTACTATAAAGTCATTATCACTTTTACATGTACATGTTCGAAGAGAATGACTTTTGAATCCATATAAAACTTTCTTTTAATCAAAATTTAATCTCTCCACAACAAGACCCTCTACAATTATATTTCTTAAATTATATGTAATTTGTTTGCATGGAGGAGTTTCACAATCCTTTGATAGTTTCTTTTATCTCTATATTTCCATCTCCTTAATTAACTTGTGAAGCTACCTAATCTACAATTATCAAAATAAGTAAGTGTTATTTATTATTTTGAATAGGGTTTTTTATATTTATAATGTCATTAAATTTCACTAAATGGAAAAAGATTTCTCTCATAAAAACCAAAGAATATTTAAGCGGGAAATAGTTCTTTCCTCTTCAACATGGGAACCAAGTTATAAATAACATTTTTTCTCTCACATATATGTTTTTCTTTATTATTATTATTGTTATGGAAATGAGAGTTTTCTAAATTTGGCATAAGATTCGGTTCTACATTTACATTGGCATAAATAATAACATGGAAGATTGGAACTTTTAATAAAATTGATAATAATTATAAATTATTTTTTTATATTGATCTAATATGTTTTTGTAATATAGTATTGAGAAAATATGTAAACATCAATCTAAGTTTTATTTTTATTGAGTTCATTGGATAGTTTCAATAATTAGGCATGGGGACATCTTGAAGTACAAGTCAAACTTCTCCATATATATCAAAGAGAATATAGAGGGGCGCTTTGAATGCAACTCGTCTGACCAACATTAAGGAACCAAGCTCACACTCATGCCCCACTTTGAGAAGGTGTTCCTCCACTATTTTGGTTCATCGTTCTAGTATACTAAAAGTGTTTGCCATCTAAAATTTAGCCAGTGGAGTTGGCTCATTCGGCCTCGGCTACCATTTTAGGTGACTCAGGTCGTAGGTTCAAATTGACCTTGGCTACCACTTTAGGTAATCCAAATCATATGTTCAAATCATACAATTTACTTGCAATATATGTTAAAGATTAAGTGTATATTACTCCAAAAAAAATTGATCAATAACACTCACCTCATAGTAAAACTTCACTCTTAAAATTTTCAGAAAAATTAAAAAATATGTAATCCATATTTTAAGACTAATAAGTAACAAAGCCTTATAACCCTCTATTTTGGAAAAAAACTTTTAAGTTGGGATCCAAAGAAGAATTGTATTAGAAAAAAGTTTTAAATATAGCGCATGCAAAAAATAAAGAGAGAAGTTTTACAAACTTAATTTACCAAAAAGGGAATTTGTTTGTATTAATCACATGTATGAGAATTGTTTGAATCAGTGTGACGTAAGAGAACTCCATAAGAATAATTTAAATAGACATAAATTTCATGTGACCTCTGCATCAATGGCTGCCTTCATTTTGTCTTTAACATTTACATGAGAAACATAACAATATACCTTACAAATATCTTAATATTAAAATATGTATGCATGAAATAGCGTGCTCCATGAAATATGGATCCATTTTTATTAAAAATCAATCTCTAATAAATTGAATTGTGATAGTTCTTAATACATTTACACAAAATATTGATAATGATACTATTTCCTTCAAAAATAGAAAATTGTATGCAAACTCTCTCAAATGAAATACATGACACCAAAGTAATTTGATTCAAGAATGTCGTTTATTTTTTTTTTTGTAAAATGAATAAGGAATCAAAATGAGACTCTACATAAAAGCTTTGAATAAAAAAAATATAACTAGGTGGAAAAGTTTTATAAAGTCATCACTTATGCTAATCATTAAAATTTTTTTGTAATATTAATTTTTTTAAAAAATATAAATAATTTTCATTTTTTTATGTGTCCAATATGTAGGGATCCCAAAATTTGGTTTGAAAGTGATTAAAATTTATTAAACAAAGTCTACCTCAATATTTATTAATTTACAAAAATCATATTTATTACAAAACTAATTAATTATTAAAATAAATAACCATAACATATAATTAAGTATTTTATATTTTAAAAAATGTAATTTACATACACTTTATTTATATTAATTCATTTCTTTAATGATTGAATGTATGATATATAAATTGGTAATGGTCAGAAAATTGCCTGAATTTTAACTTTTTAGAACAACTTTTTGCCAAAATTTTGGGAATAATAATTTTAGGTTATTGAGTTTTCACCTAATTCTTTTTACATCCTCAAAATGAGTGTCTGCTTGAATGTGTTTGATTTTAGAGACCAGAATTAGAGATCGCAAACAGAGATTTAGATATCCTAGAGGAGATGGTGCTCCCTTCCATCTGATGGAAAGAGATCTAGGATTCAATCCTTCCTTTAGAAGAAATGTAGAACATGCTCCAATTTGTTTGAAATTGAAGAAAACAAAAAAAAATTCTGTCACCTAAAACATTACATTCAATGTTAGGATTTTTTACACTAATTTTTTAATTAAAATTTCTGAAATAGAAATCTGACTTTTTTGTCTTGCATGGAATAATGTTCTTTATTTTTTGCCCTCATTTTATTTTCGTCATGACTCATGTACATTAAATGATTGAATCTTGATGTTAATAAGTAAGGAAAAACATTGATGAATGGCTTGCATTAGGGTTTGGGCAAAAAATCAATGCCATTTTAAATTGTTATTACAACCCAAATATATAAAACATTCATAAGTGGAATTAAATTTAAATTATTAATTAATATTTAATAAGTCTTTAAATCCAAAAGTACTTTGAATTAGAAATATGTGATTATTCTAGAGATTTAAAATAATCCAGAGATAAAAATTTGAGACAATGCACAATAGAAAGTGCTGAAACCTGATTCATCGTGAATGATTATTGTATATATTGAAAACTTTTCACCTAGATTTTTATGCAATTTATAAAAGTTGTTGTCAAGCATTTTGGTGATGAAAAAAATAGTTTGAAATAGGGTCTTTACATTAACATCGTTAGGAAAAAATAGTACTGAAGATAAATGTTACCTGAGGAAAATTCCAAATGTCTCTTATAGCATCTGAGAGGTCTACAACTCTTTGGAATATTCACATGCTTCCATAATCTGAAATGCTCAAATAGGAAACATTCAATCACTAAGATCTGATGTGTGAATCTTGTGTGAATCTCTTTTATTCAACCCAACAATGGACTCAACAATGATGTATAAAATGGAAATTATTTAATCTATTTTGTTGGAATGACTTCATAATATTTCCCCAGTGCATGGGTGAGCACTACACTACGTACCAGTAATTAAGAGAGGGATCAAGCCACACACAAATTCTCACAATTCCTATGTGAGTGAATGATGCAACCATACAATAATTTCAATATTGAGATGTCTTATTTTTTGAATCAGAAAACTTGACACCATGAAAATTTCACCCATTATGTACTACATATTTTCGCTTAGTGGACTACTATTAGGGATGCTTTGGGAAATTTAAGAAAGTTTAAAATTTGGGCAAACATAAAGTGATCTCCAAGGGGTCCTCAAGTGTAGACTTTTATAATGACATATGGCAATGTGTTATGTGTGTGTGTGTGTGTGTGTGTTGTGTTGTGTATCTTTCTTGATTTTCAAACCATAAAGACCCTTTTGCAACAAGCCTAAAAAAACCTAATGAAAATTAAGATCCATTCATTTAAAATGTTCATTTCACATGCAAGGACAACTGTTCAAAGGAGAAAATGGAAATCATGAATGCGAACAATCCTATTTGTAGGTAAAAAACAAGCACATTTTAAGAAATGGAGAAATTTTGTGTAGGTTTTTAAATTATAATATTAACATGAAATTGTTACAATCTCACCCATGAGGTACTTCAAGTGTGTTATTGACTTCACTTGCCTTCCACCAAACTATGGGGAGAAACTTTACAATTACACCTCTTAATGGCTTCTTCAACACACACTTAACCTTTAAACTGATGGCTTCCTTTACACACTTTCATACAATATTTCTCACTACTTCCTTCTATGCTAAATGAGGGGGGTGGCCTCTTTATTTATAGAACTTCCAGGCTTATCCATCTTATCTCTAAGATAGGATAAGAAATCCACTCTGACGAATCATATTCCATACCTTAACTCTTATCTGTACATGTAAGCTTATCTTTTAAGATAAGATAAACCTTATCATTTCACATGGGTTCCACATTTTTTTTAGACTTTTTACAAAAAAATACACAAAATATTTATGACCTCACTCCTTGTCCTTATTACCAATATAATATTTCTAATTCCTAATCATGTAGACCCTACTTCTCTACTTACCCAACTTTGACATTTTAACATTACCGGACCACTTACGACAAATATTTACTTTTTACCACAACATTCCTATTGTACTTTGACTTTACCGTACTATACATTATTGGCGGCATCGTACTGCGTTATCTTCTATCAGACGCTACTACTTACTATTACACTTAACAACACTATTATCCTACTACTACTAATTACTTTAACAACATCCTATTCCTAATACATACATTAATGAAATAGAAATTACGGAGGAAAATTTTAGTGTCGACATCTTCCCCCTTCCTAGCTTCTACTCCGTCCTCGGAGTAGACTATTCTGGTGCTTGGAAAATCTTCAACTTGTCGTGGTTGACCCATTTCGTAATGGGAGTGCCATCCAATTCCTCCAGTCGGTACGTACCATTTTTCATGCACAGCTGCTATATTTTGTAGGGCCCCATCCATTTTGGAAGAAATTTTCTCTGTCTTCTTTTTTTTTGTATCTGGAATCATATACTAGAACCAAGTCATTCACATGAAATGGAGACCAACGGATCTTTTGATCAAAGTATTCCTTCTGCTTCATTTTTCTTCTTATAGCTTGTATCCTCTATTTCCCTCATTTCCTCTAGCAAATGAAGAAGTACCAACCTTTCTTTCACTGAATCACTTTCATCCATCCTTTCATTTTTCATAACTCTCACAGTGGGAATATCAAACTCAATAGGAAGAACTGGATCAATGCCATAAGCCAACTGAAATGGGGAGTATCCTGTTGCTGACTTTGATGTTGCCCTATATTCCCACAATGCTGCATGAATCCTTTTATCCCACTTATGTACCTGCAAGGATGCATCTTTTGCTAGAATTTGACACAACACAAAATTTGTTCGTTCCACCTGTCCATTTGTGCTTGGCTTGTATGTTGTTGCCTTCCTGTGCTTAAGAAAACTTATTGACTAGGGCTTCTTCTACCACCTCATTAATGAAGTGGCTTCCTTGATCTGTTACAATTTCTAATGGACAACCAAATCTGGTGACAATGCGTTCATATATGAACCTTGCCACTTCATCCATGGAAGTTGTTTTCAATGGCCTAGCTTCAACCCACTTGGTTAAATAATCTGTGGCAACTACAATATACTTATTTTGGCGTGGGGTAGTTGGAAGTGGACCTACAATGTCTATTCCCCACTTTTCAAAGGGACCAAGTGGAAGAATAGGGCATAATGGAGCTGATGAAGTCTTACGGTTACCATGTGTTTGACAAATATCACATGTCTTACAATAATTATAACAATCTTTAAAAAGAGTGGGCCAGTGATAACCTGCATCAAGATCCTTCTTGCTGTAAGTTGTCCAGAGAAGTGCCCTCCACATGTACCATTGTGGAATTCTTCTAGCAGCTCCTTCCCTTGATCACGTCCAACTGCCCTCTTGTACTGTCCATCAGGTCCTATTCGAAATAATACTCCATGCAGAATAGAATATGGACGACTGGCTTGAGTAATCTTCTCTTAGTCTTTGCATTGGCACCATCAGGAAACTTGAATTCATTCAGATAATTCCAAATATCTATGTATTCACTAGGGATTGTGTCAAGGGATAACAATGCTGCATCGGGGAAATCATCATCATCACAAGATGATCCTAAACCATCATAGGCTCGAGAGAGTGCATCTGCATTGACATGCTTCTTTCCTGGCCTATCTATAATATCAAATTCAAATTCTTGTAGCAAAATTATCCATCTTGCTATCCTCCCTGATGGGTTAGGCTTATTTACAATATATTTTAGAGCCTGATGATCTGTTACAACTATAAAAATTTCTGCCCTAGCAAGTAATTTCTAAACTTTTACAGCAAGCAAAAAATGATAGCTAGAGCCTCTTTTTCAGTTATATTTACCTCAGCACTGCTCATTTGTCTGCTCCCAAAGTAAATTGGATGTTCATTCCCATTTTCATTTTCCTTTTGGCTCAAAGTACTTCCTAGTGCTGCATCTGAGGCATCAGTGTACACAATGAATGGCTTGCTCCAATCTGGATTCTTTAAAACAGGTGAAGACACCAGGGCTTCCTTCAGTTGTTCAAAAGCTTCATGCCTTATTTCCTGGTTCATAAGTAACATCCTTCTTCAAGAACTGGGTTAGTGGCTGTGCAATCTTTGAGAAATTCTTGATGAACCTTCTATAGTAACCCACATGGCCTAAAAATGATCTCAACTTACTTCTATTCATAGGAAATGGTAACTCTTTGATTTTTGAAACTTTATCAGGATCAGTACCAATACCATCTCTGGATACAACATGCCCTAAAAAAATGCCTTTTTAGAACATCCAAAGACACACTTTGTAGGGTTTAGTGAGGCTTGTGCTTCATCTAACCTTTGAAATGTTGTCTCCATCTGGTGCAGGTGGTCCATCTTGCTCCCATAGATGCAAAAAAATCATCCAGAAATACTCTGATGAAGTCCCAATGTAGGGTTCAAACACCCTATTCATCAAAACGCTGGAATGTTGCTGGAGCATTACACAACCCAAAAGGCATAACTATATAAAAAACGTTCCCCAAGGAGTGGTGAACTGGTCTTCAGCTGATCTTTCTCTGCTATACGAACTTGGTTGTATCCTATATATATCCATCAGCAAAACTATAACACTCCTGGCCAGCTACTACTTCGTCCAAGATCTGATCTGAGAATGGAAGAGGGTAATGATCCTTCTTTGTTGCCTTATTGAGCTTCCTGCAATCAACACAAATGCATAGCTTCCCATTCTTTTTTTTATTGAGATTACAATGGGAGAAACCCATTCTGAATTCTCCACAGCAAAATATGAATCCTGCATCAAGCAACTTATCTATTTCTTCTTTTACAGTCTTGGAAAAATTAGGATTCATTCTATATGGCATTTGCTTTATGGGCTTAGCACCATCTACCAGCTCAATAGAATGTTCTACTTCTAAATGTTCTACCCAACTTACTTGACGGAGTTCCTTGTAATCAAAAGTGAATAGGTGTATGTACCTTCGAAAGAGCTGGAGGTAGGATTCCTTCTCACTCTCCATCACAGCATCACCAATCTTTTTTGTTGGTTTTTGGGAGACGATCATCAACTTCTTCTTCAGATAATTTTATGGGGTCATGAGTTGGTGTGACTGGAAGGATATCCATGACTGAAAACATCAACCTCACTTTCTTCATCTTCAGTGTCCACTTCACTGGTACTAGAGTAATCAGAGGATGTCCAATCATCAGTTTTCATCACTTGAATCCACAGGTTCTGCCTTATGATGTCGAGGGATCACGTTTATCTTCCCTCTCTCTACCACGTCCAAGTGTCATGAAGCCTTCATTCCAGTATTTTTTTTTCTTGCATGAACTCTCCTTAGCCATGGTCTTTCCAACAACATTGGGTACGCAACAGTACCATTTTTTCATCACCTGAAAGTCTACCACACATACAACACCCATAACAGATATTGCCACATTTGAAAACACCTTCTGGTTTAGTTTTTCCCTTATTTAATGACCTTAACATAAGTGTTGAAGGGGCGATCAATTTTTAAAAACCCAACATATTCATTACAGACTCGGTCATTACATTAACTGCAGCACCTCCATCAACTAAGACATCATGAATTGAAATACCATTACATAATACCTCAGCTTGTGGAGCATAGGGATCCGCCTCTGCCTCCAAAACAGGGACCTCAACCTCCTTCCTTCGAGCATTGAGTCCACTTCGCAGCTCCCGCCTCTTCTCAGAAGACATAGCCAAGAGTTGACCATATGTAATATTTGCAGGCCTTTTGACAGATCTTCAAGATGGAGTATGGTCCTTGCCCCTGTGAAATCAGAAAATCCTGCACACCCAACTTTCTTCTCCTATGTTTCTTACTAGTTTTTCTCCTTTCATCTTCTTAGGATCATTTCCATCTTGATTATCTTTTTCTTTCTTTTTTTTTACAAACAACACATCTACTTCATTATTTATGCTCTTATCTACTACATCAAAAGAATTCACAGGTGCTTTTCCTTTATCATTATCTCCTTTACCAGATGTAGAAGCTCTATCTGGACAATTATACTTATAATGACCCTTTTTATAACAACCATAACATACAACTTCAGAAATATTTCTTTTTGGACCTCTATCTCCTCCCTGAGAACTAAATTCTTTTCCTTGAAGAAGATTAATAGTTAACTGACCCATCTTTTGAGCAGATCTTCATACTCAGTAGATGTACTAGGAGAAATATTTGTGCTCACCGAGAGTGGTTGTGGATTCTGGACCAAAGGTGCTGGTGTAGGCTCTACTTTAGCAACAATTTCTTTGGGCTCCTCTTCCATGCTTTTTCTTTTGCCTTCTTGCAATCTCCTTTGCTTGTTCAATGGTAGCTGGGTGGTCATACTTCACTCGTTGTCTGATCTCTGGCTTCATCCCAAGAATGAAGGCTTACAGAGGAGATTATCCATGCCATTCATCAACCCATCCGCTAATCCTTCCTTCCAGATGGGCATCGAGCTTCCTCCTTAGCTCTAGAAACACGAGCATGATAATCCCTTTATCTTCTCCTCTCTCCTTGGGATAGCTTTGTGATATCGATCATGAGATCTGCATATTTCTGTTGTTCACCAAATTCTTCAAGAAAACTTTCAGTTAATAAATCCCATGAGTTTTTTTCACATTATCACCTAGTGTTTCAAACCACCTAAGGGCTGAACCATCCAAAAAGGTAGGAAAAAATTCAGTCCATTGTTCCCTTCTTATAAGGCCATTACAAATACAAGATCGTTTAAACTCTTGAATGAAAGAGGAAGCATCTTCATTAGATTGGGCTGAAAAAAAAACAGGAATCTTCCCCATTTTCAAAAGTAACCACAGTGAAATACCAACCCACAAGTACAATCAACAAGACTTACTTATGTGCACAAATAATTGGAATCACTATAATAGAAATAGAAATGACCACGGTAAACTATGGTAAAAACTTACTGGTAAAAACTGACTTTACTGTGGTAAAAAAATTCACTTTACTGTGGTAAAAACTATTCACAGTAAAAAGTGAAGTTACTGTGGTAAATACTATTCACGGTAAAAAGTGACTTTACTGTGGTAAAAATACTATTCACAGCAAAAAGTGACTTTACATGGTAACTACTATTCACGGCAAAAATGACTTTACCATGGTAACTACTATGCACAGTAAAAACAAGGTTACCCTCCAAATGATTTTTGACTAAGTGGGAATATCTCTCCAGAAAATCCACCAACGAGGAATGGTCTTGGCAATGGAACCAAAATGTCATCACCAATCCGGCACTATGATAATTCTCCACTGGGAACTCCTCGTGCTATGATTATTTACTAATGCACAACATTTAGTTTGGTGGATGTAATCTGGAAACACAACAACAAACATAACACAAGAATAACATAGACTTTGATACGAAGGAATGATGAAAAATCTGAAATATAAGTGTAAATTATAATATCAACATGAAATTGTTACAATCTCACCCATAAGGTTCTTCAAGTGTTATTAACTTCACTTGCCTTCCAACAATAATTGTGGGAGAAATTTCACAATTACACCTCTTAATGGCTTCTTTAACACACTTACTCATACAATATTTCTCACTAATTACTTCTATGCTAAATGAGGGGGGGTGGCCTATTTATTTATAAGAATTCAAGCTTATCCACCCTATCTCTAAGATAGGTTATGAAATCTATTCCGTCCAATCATATTCGATGCCTAAAATCTTGCCTTTACATGTAGGCTTATCTTCTATCGGATAAGACTACTAACCTTATCATCTTAACAACATGGGTTCCAGCTAATTTATACTTTTCCATGAAATAGAAATTACGGAGGAAAATATCTAGTGATCGATCACTGTTTACAATTTCCCCTTATTATCTAGTAACGATAATATTTCTAATTCCTAATCATGTAGACTCTACTTCATGTCTACATGATACCCCATCTTATGACATTTTAACATGTGTACCAGGACCGTCTTGACGTACAAATATTTACTTTTTACCAGTAAACATGTCCTAAATTGTATGTTTGACTTATGATAACCATACTCTACTTTATTGAACGGCACCGTACTGACTGGCACCATATCTTAAAATCAGACGCCAATACTAACCATACTTAACATACATCATGTTCCTATGTGAACATACATAATGTCATTTATAGAAATTACGTTAGGAAAATTTAATGTCGTATAGATCCCAGTGAATATGTAATTAATGAATTGGATTATTGATCATGAAGATTCTACATTTTAGCATTACCAGAATGGTTGTGTTAGAACAGATCCAGGGAGATGTATTCTTCATGTTTCACTTTCATGAAGAGTATGGGCCTAAATAGATCTCATGTTTTGCAATAGGTCAGAGTTTACAGGTCGAGGCCAATGTTTAGTGTATTATCAATCTGATGTGTAACTTGGAGCGTAAGAGGATGGTCCTTCGAGTAAGAGACTCACAACCATGCTAGACGTACAATGGAACATGCATAATGACTATAACAATCTACAAGGATGTATGGGTCTTTAAAGGTACAAATTAACCTAAACATAAAAAATAATTTTGTTGAACTTTTAAGAGGAATTCTCCAAATTTAATATATGATGTGTGAATATGGATAAGTTCCCAAGTATCGCTTGATAAACTATGTCTTAGTTTTGATTATGATCACTTGAAAATAATAAATTTCTTCCATCGTATGACACTAATCTAGCTCCTTATTATCAGTGTTTAAATGTCAACATATTCAGGAATATGACATTGCTCATTTTGATCAAGATATGACTATATTGTGATTATAGTAACTTGTTGGTAGGATGCATTGGTAACTTGTCTTTTATATTACCGAGTCTTATGATGAATATATGAACCAGATAATTTAAATTTCATGATGATTAGGTATGAATGATATTTTTTTAGCGATGCTCTATGGTAGTGTACATGATTGAAGGTGGTTTTACGTCCGTGTATCATGTTTGAGGATGTGACAAACATTTTGTTTGTTATTTATGTGTCTTTTACTAATGGCAAGTTGGTTGCGAGTACCACATGTAGATTTATGTTTGTAAGTTATATTATATCCAGTAGCTATGATGTGTGTGTATTAACATGTTATACATAAGAGGGTATGGGAAATGTTACATTTTTGGATATTTCTCTTATGTTGATATAGCATTCGTTATTGGTCAAACACATACTTCCAATTCATGAACTATTTGTCGTCGTATGAAGAATATAAAATATGAGTAACGTGATTTAGGAGCGTAATAAAAAAATCTTAGGGGATAATATTTATATTATTATGTTTTCACACTTAATTATTGTGGTACGGGTTATTTTATGCATCGTGATGTTTCATTGCCCAACATTACCAGCTAATGAATTATTAAAATTAGTAGCATAATTTTAATTGTAACCACGGTAATACCCAGTTCATATTATAACCCCTTAAATTGTTAAACTTAAATAATTTAATTTATTCGTATCATGATTAATAATATGTAATTAAGAACATTGCAAAATGATCTTCTTACAATGAACTAAAGGTAGGAGTAACAATATTTACCAATAGGCATCCAATAACCCAGATTTGACATTAAGGAACTTACATGATATTTTTAGGCAATGCACATTGCTTAATGTAGAGGGATTATTTTTCTTTTAAAAAATCCTCAGAGGCCATCCCTATGTCTAGGATGGAAAGTTTCCAATTCAACAGTGTATTTTTCCACCTGCACAAGCACTTCATAATTAATATAAGAAAACATTAGTAATATGTAATCTTTCTCATTCCAGAAAGTCACTGTGACCATCCATAAGCATTCAATGTCATCATCGTACATATGGATGAAACAAAATTGCTTGGTATCAGGAAATATTTTAATATGTACATCTGTCTATTTTGTCTAGGGGTGTGGTGAAGTGTAATAACATGAGTACCTAAAAGTGATTGATGGCTAATATCCTAGACATGCATAGTACCCAAAAATATTCCATATGGTTACCCTATTTTGGTGATTTTTCCTACTTATCCTCCAAATGTAAAGGGGATACCTCTGAGGTGTCCACTCGGTTTGATTCTTGTTTGAGTTATATTAAAATTTATAGAGCTTTGGTATTTCTTGAAGTATTTTTTGGATTGTAACATGAAGATCATAAGATTGAATATTTTTACGAAGATCACCATGTTGTATGATAAATGAACATCTAGGTAAATAATGTTTACTTATCGTGAAAGACTGTATATGAGTAATGGATGCATGTGTTTTGTATTATTGAATCTTTTAGTAAACAAACATGTGATAATTGTTTTTGAAATGAATTTAATAGTGCAGCCTGTAGTACCAAAAATATAGAATGATGACATTTTAGCAATAATACTTGAGGGATTTATAATAGTATATTCCCTTACTATGGGTATTAATCCTCCCTCTTATGGGTGGAGTGGGAACTCACTTCTTGTTATGTACTCCATAGCCAGTCTAGGTCACATCCCTGTTCTCAAATATTTCTCAAGTAGGAAATTGGTTTGAAAATCCTATACAGAAGAGGAGTCCTTGGAATTATATAAACAGTTATCTACTTGGAGGTAAAAGGTACTTGGACGAAGGTGATTACTTATTCTCTACTGTTATATGTAGAAATGAATATGTGTTTAAGTACATATGGCTATGTGTGGATTGATACCCTAAACCTTCTGACGGCTATTTTATAAAATTCACGAGTTATGAGATGAGCTTATTCTATGGCCAATTAGACAAGGATTCAATGTTTAAATATGTGAGTATATAAAACCAAGATCACCTCACCCATTACAACTGTGTGATATCTCACTTCATTTGGGTAATTGTAGGTGATCACATTGAAAAGTTGTAATCCCAATATTTTAACAACCGCATTGTATTATCTCTGGGTTACAAGGAAATCAGTCAAGATGTAAAATTTTGGGGATACATCTTGTTCAGATGCCCTTAATCGTCACATATTCCGTTTGAATTAGTGAAAATAAAAGTATGATTTGGAAAACTAGTAAAACTAAAAGCCTTATTAGCTGATCTCACTAACACATTATGAATGGACATTTTACAGGACATTCATTGTTAGGGAAATATTATATTTGCTAATGTACTTTATTCCTCTTCAAATAATTGTTACATAGTGCAATAGTTAACCCGCCAATAGGGGTGGTTTGAGAAGTTAGGTCCTATACCCACATGCATTTGACTAACCCTTGTATGTATATATACTTTATGAGAGAGGTAATATTTACAATCAGAATAATGAGGTTATTTTATCTCCTACAAATAGTGTGATCATGAATCTTTACATAATACATTTTTTCTCTTACGTTTTCACTTCAAGACTAAATGTATATTTGAACCATTTAATTTGTAGGTGATTTATAATTCAACATTCACACATCTCTACAAATAATACAATTATTTAAAAGTTATCCATGGTTGTTTTCACAAACTTATTTCTTACCACAAATATTTTAACTATTAAAGAGAACGTCATACCCCACAATTTTATCACTCTATAAAATAGATGAAGATTGGAACGACACTCATATATATAATATATATCCATATTCAATATTACTTTGTGTAATGTGTGGGCTCTATTTCAAGTGAATATGTTTGTAACCCTAACTTTTAATTTCCTTTATCAACTTTAATATAGAGCTTGTTATATATCTAAATATTTTATTCTCTACATATTGCTATAGGATCTGCAAATTTACCCATAATATTTTGAAATATGGTACTAACTATCATCTTTACACATTAGAAAACTTTTATAGTAATATAAATAGAAATTTAAATTTGATTAATTATATTATGATGTATACTTTTTTATATAAAATTATATTTGAAAATTACATTATCCATAATTTCCATAACCCTTTTAACATATAGGCCATCTCTTCATACATATCAATCCTCTCATATTGGTCAAATTAATCTCGTTTGCTACTCAATTTAACATCCATTTAATACCCTAGTTTTTCTTATCATCAATTTTAGTTCATGTAATTCCATTTTAAAATATAAATCTATAACCTCAATATGTCACAGTGCTCAATTATGGAACTCACATAGATCATATCTATATACCTTAGTTCCTCACTCTCCCAAGAAGATGGCCCATATATTATAATATCTTATGTCCTCCCTCATGGAGGTTACTCCTAGTATAACTAATGGTGACACTATTTATGCTCATGATAATCCTACACATATTATAAACAATACAATTTCCATTGAGACTTTATCTAACCATAAAGGTGACCAATGTGACACTAATATCAATCAAGAACATGTAATCCAATATAATCTACCTATGATTTAAATTTATACATTCACTTGAGTCCTCAAGTATAAGCCAACGCACCTCGATAATATCCTCACAATATTACTAGCACACAAACAATAAGTGTAGAAAGGACCAAAGTAGGGAAAACTTAAGTGTAATTCTCAAGTTATAAACATATTCCATATATCATATATCCTTTCCCTTTATCCACTACTAATCTAGTGTTTAATCAAGCCTTACCCACACCTAATGTTCAAAATATTGTGGCATCATAGATGGTCTCCCAAGCTATTATTCGCGCACACTATGTGGCCTCCACACCTATGGCTAGTACATCCTATATGGCTAAATATCCTATTACTAATTTCTATCTCTAACAAATTCAAGTTATGCAAGAAAAAATAGCTATTCTATCACAAAAATAATTACAAATGAACATGAATTCCATGGGGTTACCCACTAGGGATAAGGTTATAAATCATCCATTAAAACCTAGTTTTTTTCCACCAATTTTCTCATCCTATGATGGTAAGATCGATCCACAACATCATTTTTATTCATTTACAACATATTATATAGATTGTATACATAATGATATATTATTTACAAATTTAAGTCCATGCAGACTAAGATAATACACACTCTATTAGTTCTATAAAATTTATAGAGGTTGTATAAGTACATTTCAAGCTATATCCGACAACTTCCTTATTCATTTATTTATTAATACTGGATGCCTATCTTTTGCAAAAAAACATACAAGTCAAGAAACACTATCATGAAAGGGTTACAATTTATTTATTATGATATAATATTTTGGTTTCTGAAGGGATGAAACACATCAATGAGAATGAATTGATCAGAGTATTCATTGCTAGTCTTATTCTAAAAGCTAAAAGAAAAATCTATGTTTCTTAATTGCATATTTTTTTAGGATCTATGTCAACCAATCAAAGTATATGAGACTAATCTCATGATAACCAACATGTTGATTTATGAGACCACACCTTCAAAACATAACAATAAATTATAATAAAATTCATCATACAAGGGAATCCCTATTGATAACAAGAAAGCTAAAACCCTGAATATCACACAATTAGCTCATGTACCAACTCTTAAAATAGTTCCTACACAACAATACAACTATTTACACATGATCTTATCACTATGTTTCAAAAAATCCTTGACTGTAATCTAGTTTTTATTCCTTTACCTATTATTATTGAAATGAAAAAAATAACGACCAAAGTTTGGTGACATGGTATCATGTGATTATCAGCCATGTCATGGACATGCTTTGAAGAATTTTTTTAGATTGTGAAAAAATATACAAGAGATCATTGATAATAAGATTCTACAATACCTAGAGCCACCCACTAACACAATAATATTTAAAAGCATTCAGGAATGATGTTTTTCACTAATTTATTCCCGAATTTGTGCAAAAACCATTAAATAAGATGAAATACATATGGCTTAGTGTACAATATCCCCTCCACTGACTTATATGAATGATGCTAACCCAATTGATAACATCATTGGTGTCACTCAAATTATATCACTAGTAACACTTCCTATTAATTTTCCTAATTAATATATTCATTCATACTATGCGGACACATATAAACCTATATTCATTCAAGAACGTGTTGATTCACAACCAATCAAAAGTTTTATGTTAGACAACGAATCTAGCTAGAATATTTACATACCGAAACTTATTAGATCTCTTGGATTTACTATATGATACCTCACGAGTACCAAAGAGGAATTTCAGGGCTTCGATGGTCAATGGAAAAACCATCTTAGTAGCATAGTCTTATTAGTGCAAGTTGGACCTATACAGATGTTTACCTATTTCATGTAGTCCCTTCTAACAAATTTTTTAATATGATACTTAGATTCTTTTCCAATTGTGAGTTACATCCACATTATATAGATGTTTGAACTACATACACAACAACATGGTGCTAAAAATTAAGGAATAATATATGAATACCCTATTTGATCTATCTCAATACCTACTCTAGTTCATCCTCCATATAGAATGTCTCATACTGAGGAATCTTTTTTATAAAATAATATGTCAAGATTTGATCATATTCCTAAAAATGTCACACAACACCCATTGATAGAGCATCAACATGAGCATGTGGTGAATCCTACTTCTACTTGGATGCGTACTTTGTTATGTAGTCATGCATGACTCATTAAAGTTAGGAATCATCCATGTGGGTGTGACAATAAAATAATAGTGATGAAATGACATTTAAATTGAGATCCTATGATTATTATGATTCCTTGTGACTAGAAAATTTAGAACATTATTATTGATAAGTATATCTACTATAATGCACGTGGTTACGTTTCAAATGTTGATGACATCTATATAACCCTTTATACCCCATGACACATTTTTTGCACCTATGGATGCAATCCATTTGATTAAATAATGTATGTATGGGGATTAAACATTTTTATCCTTACTTGTACATGTCTCCTTGTGCACACATACTCTTAGCATGAATATTTAATATTTGACATTTTCTCCCTTAGTTCTAGACTAGGTCGTTACCCAACAATACAACACATTCTAAGGGTTGGATGTGATTATTAAGTGAACAATTATTACGCAATTACCACCTTTTTATATTCCACCAATTATATGCTATTCCTAAGGGCTATTAGTATTGATTCTACTTAACAGTTCTATCTTGTCAATGCCCTATTTCGACAATGCAAAAAAATACAACATTACAAAAATTACCAAACCAGGAGATCCATGTGCCATATTCAATTATTACATATATTTGAGCCTTAGAATATTTTTTATTTAGCACTCTAAACTATCTTTACCATTTTCACTTCATAAAACAAACTAAGTAGTAATAACCCACAAATATTACACACTTAATGGATTATATAACTTAACACTCAGGGGGCATGTGTACATGGGAATTTTACTCACCGAGACCACTTTAATCACATATTTATCACAATATGGCTTCTTACAATCCTTCTATCTTGGGGATACTAACCACATTGGCCACATCCTACACCTGAGGTATCCTACACAATTAATATTAGAATGATCATATATTTATCCACAATTTCATTATAAACATTACACTATTATTTATTATCCTACACTGCTTTCCTCCTTAATGCATGTGTTATATATTGTTGTATATGATTATCACATCATTTTATTCTAAGCATTGACCTGGTCATGCTCCATGTTAAATTAAATTTAATTATTGTCCATGTTTCTTTACTGTAAAATTTTATAGTGGTTCACATCTATTTGTCTTGTGCTCCTATTTTGGCTACCTAAAACTATTTCTTATACCATTCACTTCCATGTTTGATTTTATGCTTATTTATATTTCATGACTTAAATTATTTAGGAATTTATGTGTTACCTACTCTAATTAATTTGTGATATTTTCTTATCTAAATTCTATAGGCATTTATGTCTCACATACTTTAAAAACTTTGTAACGTTATGATGTGGGAGCATCTAGGTTCATAAACAATCTTGCATCAACCAGAAAGTAATTGTGTTACAAAAATAAATATTTACACAATGCCACACTACCACTCTTAAGAAAGATATGTAATACTCCTTTGTATTATTTAATTTGTGAAAGCCACGAAATCCTTTTCAAATTTGTGAAAGAATAAGGATTTCATGCAAGCCTAACCAAGTTGTTCAACACGAAGAACACCACACAATCTTACCAATATGCTTAACACTATGGAAGTTAAACAAGCTTACGAAGACACACAATACTATAGAATTCACACAATCTTACCTAAGTCATACAACACTACAAATTATGTGCATGTGTATCTAAATCCATGAAATAATATGGAAACCACAAAATACTATATTCCTATGGTACCACTTCCTTAAGACTCCATGTTGAGATTTGTGTTTAACAGAATCATTTGTTGACATCAATATATCTAGCAGAGAGCACACATGGTCCTTGGTTTATCTAATTTAGCTAAGGACTAATGAAATGATTCATTTGAACTCAATCATATGGAGGAGAACTTCTAGGAATGTATCAATGGATTTAAGAGGAAAACTAATTAATATTATATGGGAAAAATTTTCTTACTGAAGGAAAATTTCTGACCCCCTCTTTTCTCTACAAAATCTATAAATAGAAGTGAGATATTAAATTATAAAATATATCTTATATCTTGATAAAATATAGTGATAACATATTCCTATCTGACTATGAGTTAGGTTTGGTTTTGTAGAAGCTTGCATAGTATGAAAGCTTCAAATAGGTCTATGATTAGAATCTATAGAAGGATTTTTTAGAGTCTTGTTCCAAGGCTGTAATTAGAGTGTCAATCTATTAATATGTAAAATTATGTAATATCTTTCCTTATAATAATAAAATAATATTTCATTATTTCTTGTTTTAGAGTTACGCCTCAGATATTTCATTAGTGAGGTCAACATATGAAAAGTGTTGTGTGTTGTAAGGCATCCCTTCACTTGGAAACCCTAAACGCAACTACTTAATTTTGGTTTCAAAGAAAGGATTCATAATTATTTCTATAGAGATTGTTATAGACATCAATCTTGGTTGTGTGATCTTAGGATTTGTTACTTTCCATACCATGGGTGTGGGTAGAAGTTGGTTACAAATATATCTAGCATTTTTTTGTTGAATAGAGGGTGTAATTTCATAGAATATTTTTTTGAGAGATTTTGAGTAAAGGATGACACCCAAAGTGAATAGAACACCAATACTTGTAGACTTGGCTAATGTGATTCTCGGAATGCAATCCATTTCAAAAGCCATAATAATTTTACAACATATAGGAATTTGTGTGGATGAAGATAAGAGTGATGATGAATGTGAGGGGAGAGAACCTACAAATTAAAAAGTTATAGTAGAGAATTTAGGTGGGTAAGAGGATCAATTATTATGTGAAATCACGAGGATTGGAAACAAATTGTGAATTAAAGTTTTTTGTGGCTTTGAGAACTTAGATACAAAATATATGGTATAATAGGTTGAAGAAATGGAAGAACACTTCAAGTATTAAGGTATGGAAGATAAAAATAAGGTGATATTTTTAAGTACAAAGTTGAAGGGATGTGTATCCTTGTGGTGGGATAATGTGTAGAATGAGATATTTCAAAGAGGAAAATATTAGAAAAATAAGTGGAATAAAATGGTGAAAAAATTGAAGGATAAATTCATGTTGACATATTACCAATCCTATTTCTCAAAAGATTTTATAATTTACATCAAAAGGAACTAAGTGTAAAGAATTACACACATGAGTTCTATCAGATCAACATCATATTTGGACATGTGGACGATGACATTGATTAAATATTGAGGCATGTACATGGTCTACACATATCAATTTATTACCATTTATTCTATCATACCTTATCATAAGGATATTCCATTTTCACCACCTAATAAAGTCATCATTGAATTCCTTAACATTACTATTCATACCCTTGATTATAATGATGTTATTCACTAGATGTTTCCTTCTTGTTTGGCTATGCCCAAGATTAAAATGTAGAGCTTCTATGATACCAACAATCATTGTAATATTTTTAAAAATTTATTGATTCCAATGATCAAGGAACATTCTTTAGTATGTATTCCCCAAATTCCTTGCAATCCAATTTTAACTCTAATATCATTAGCATTAATGTCTTCCCTGACTCTAAACCAATTTTTTTTGATATGATGGATGATGAATTCTTTGCACCTATCCAACAAGATCCTATAACACAAACCACATTGGTTCCTATAGTTATATTTATTATCCTTACTCCTCCAATTGTGCTAGATCCAAATCTACCAATCACATTAGTTTCTTAGGTTAGCTCTCTAGCTATAGAATAAATTATTTCTCCTGTGACATATTTTTCTTCACATCTTGTCACATAATCTACAAGCAACTCAAATTATTTTCTACTAATTTTCTCATGGCATGAGGCACTAGAGAATGAAATTGAGGATTTTAAATCTTATAAAAAATCACATGAAGAAACTTGAACTAAAAAGTGCATGAAGAACATAGTCGATTAAAAATAAATTCTCCCTCTTCTCCAAATTTTTTTTCACATCAAAATATTTGTTCCCATTATAATTCCAATTGTTATATGCTCAAATATCATCATCATACATGGTTACCTTTTCATCCACCATAAGATAAGGAATTGGTTTCCCGTTCACATTCTATTTTAGGAAATTTGAGGAGAAACCTCCTGACTCTAATCCCTTTTAACTTTATTCCCATCCTCCATTTATTCCTTCTCTCCCTACCTATAGATATAACATTGATCAAGAGGCCCTCTCTCATATATTTTTGAGGTTGGAATAAACTATGTTAGCAGTGTGCCATGAGATACACCACAAAAGATCTTATGTCCTTGAATAAATTTAAAACATTAGGAATCATACATGATATGACATTCAACGACAGGTTTATGATGTGATAAAGGATGTTTAGTTCCATTGCATGTCCTCTATGATTTAATTATTTAATTTTCCTTATTACCTCACTACGACATTTATTACTACGACATTTTACTTTATTTACTCTATTTCTTGACCATTTCTCTGATACTTTTTTACAACCTTCCTTTGACACCTTCCCGTTTGTGTTTATATGGCCATTGACCTATTTATTATGCATTTTTTTAGTTTTATTTTAATAACATTCCTTTGATATCTTATCCCCCCTTAGTACCTCCAACCATCATCCTATTTATGTGATAATTTTTTAATTTATATATCTTTGAAAACTACTTTTAGAATTTTTCGTCAGTATCTTTTCACTCTAGGGTTTGTTTCAAAAAAAATTTCCCCTTAAGATGTTTTGGTACAACTTTATCACATTAATGATACTCTTTCCCACTTGGTTAAATTCACTCTTTATGATTTTCTATACATATATTAGGTTTACACTCGTATCTCATGACACTTGAAGTAATTTATACATTATCTTTCCACATTCATTCCTTATGAAGAAAAATTTCTCTTTATGGTCAACTACTAGATTTATCCTTCAATGTATTACACTCTTACCTTTGTAGATTCTATTTTTTTCTCCCTCTCTCACTTTTAGCACACTTAGTCAAAGGTGTGATCTCGCTATTTCCTTAGGGTAGGCATAGAGATACCTATGCATTCTAATTGCAGGTTTCCTATATAGCGGTTAAGTGTAAGACATACAACATTGTAACCTTTTCATACCTATTTGATGATTCTTCTAAATCCATATGGAGGGGGAATAGTTTGAGAAAAAAATATTCATAAACTCCATAATTTTACTCTTTACATATCCTAAGGTCGTTTTGTGTGTTGTAGGTGTTTTTGACTAGGGTAGAAGGATACATATCAGTCATATAATGCCCCTAATTTTGACATGAATACCTAATCCTTGTAGTATGCCTATGGATTATTAAGAGAGGTATTTAAGAATGTGGAAAACATTTTGGGAAGGTAGGAACCTTCAATTTTATTGCATCTTTTATATTGACATGGGATATCTTCATACTTCACTATATTTCCTAAGCCAAAATCACATGCATGGGGATCAATTACACCTTAATGATGACAACCTTTGGTCATGTACGATGGATTAGAATGTTTCATTCTCCTCTAAGGGTATCTCATTTTGGTGCTTCATTATTATCAGTTTTATCACATATTTTTCTTTCTTTGATCTTTATTATAATTCATAAGATGTTACTATTACCTTGGCCACATTGTTTTTACATATTTTTCTTTCTTTGGAAATCCCACATATTATTTGTTTTTCCTTATATTTCTTTTTCCTTGACCAAATTATTTGTTTATGAGATTTTGCGTCTTTATACATTATGTTTCCTTCGTGATATATTTATTTTTCCACATATTTTAATTATTCTTCCACATATTTTAATTTTTATAATATCTTTTAGATTTTAGTGGGTGCTCCATTGCCTACTTTTTTGCCACATATTTTAATTTCTTTTATCTCTCTTAGATTTTATTACATATCTTATAACCTATTTATTTCATACCACGTATTTTAATCTCTTTAATATCTCTGATATTTTAGTAAGTACGTTATGACCTACTTATTCTATCACATATTTTGATTTGTTTTATCTCCCTTATATTTTATAATGTTTCTTGTTTAACCTACTTATTTCATGCTATATCTTTTAATTTTTTATCTTTCTCAAAATTAATTTAGATGGAATTTTACCAACTCATTCCAACATATATTTTGATACTAATATCCATTTAGATGTCAATTTTACCCACTTACTTTACCATTAGCATTTTCATTATAGCCATAAGTTTCATCACATTTGTGCAGTATAGAATTGAAAACATAGATCAGCATGTAATATAAATACAACCATCCAACGTAACTTTATTAATTTATAACTAATTCCAAATACAAGCATATACATATATATAATCTATTAAAAATACATTATAAAATTATAATGTCCACATATAACACATATCCTCCACCTTCAAGGGGAGGAGGATATATGATATGACTGGATGATTAATATAGTTGATCATAGGGATAAAAAAAAGTGTGATTCCCTAAAGTGATACCCCTCAACCTCTCCTTTCATCTCTTCTAGTTGAACCTTTAGACCTTGAGTCAGTGATGCATCTTCTTGATGCTTAGATAGAACCTCTTCAGTATTAACCAAAATTCCTTCTTTATCTATTTAAAATTCATCACGTGTATGTAAAATCCTTTGGAAAAGGTCACCAACATCCCCTTTTGTTGTGACTAAAAAACTAGACAAATCGGTAGCCACTCTATACATATGTATCTCTTGGGTTGGCTCTCTAATGAGTCTAAATGGCCCTATATGCTCACCCTTTAAGGGTTCCATTAGATCAAGCACCACACCATTGTCTTTTTTTATCAATTAAATTATCCAATATCTCATGGTTCCACTCTACAACAAACCTCTTTATAAAAACAAACAAATTTAAACACTCATCAGACAACATCTTAATAGCACCTAATTAATTAACTAAAACACACACGCACACACACACACACACACACACACACACACACACACACACACACACACACACACACACACACACTATAGGAAAGGAAATAACTGGGATTCAAAACTTAATACCATTATTACTTGGAAACCTCATTTGTTCCAAAACTATTACCCCATTTTCTGAACCACTCATTATAACAAAATCATCATGGATTGAATGTTTTGAAACTACCAATTTATTACATATCTCTCTTTAGATAACTATCACCGAAGGTTTCATCTATTTTTTATCTTCTCTTTACAATTTTTTTTAAAGTTCCATAATTCAAACTCCCAAGGGCCCCAAATATCCTTTTCTAGACTACCTCAATCTCCAATCTCAATTCCAATACCAAGGTCTCTTATAGTTGGATATCTTACCTTAAGGGAATCACCCTTTTTTACATAATTACAAACTAGTATATCCTCTATATATTACACCTACATGTGTGGTTGTTCCTATCTATGTGTTTTCCCCTATGGTGCTTCTACCTCTACACAATATTTTTCATCTACCATCCCATTAAGGCATACATTTCTCTAAGTGTGGGCTTAGTGGAGGGTGTAGACACCAAAATTAGGTCACACTCCCCTTAGTCCCTCAACAAATAAACACCTTGAACACATTCACCTAACCATGGCCCCTTTCATCCCACTCTAATATTAATTTAATTAATTTAATTAAATTAATTCATTATCCTCACAATATTTATTATTTAAATATCCTAATTGAGATAATTCCCACATATCCACCTCACCTAGACACCTCATCTAGCCACCTCACCCTAAGACCTATTCTTAGTAAGTTACCATAACTAACTAAGACCTACCCAAACCCTAAAAATCAAAGCCTACATTCCCTCTAACCACATTCTCGCATGTTGAAAAGGAAGCTTCCATTCTAATCCACAGAGCCAAATGAACAAGATCCCAGAAAATCAAAGGGATCTGCCCATTTTAGAAAACCTAGGAAATCCCACCCTAACCGACGCCGGTTACCCTAAACCACCACCGGTCAACCCGGAACCGCCGTCGGTTACCATTTAACCCCCAAAACAACCTTATTTCAAGGTTGGCACATTTTTTAGAGGTTGATACATCTTCTGAGAACAAGTGATGAAACCAGAGCTACATGCAAGCAGAACTAGCATTCGTACACGCATCAGAGCATCCATAGCCAACACCTGAAACAACCACAAAGCCATTTTCCTTCATGGGAGCATCCGGGGAAGCGTCAGCACCACACCAAGTTCCTTCCATTTGATCACCCACCATTTCTAACCAGACATCAAGCTCGTACAAATAGTAAGTTTTTGTTAACCTACACTGGTTCATTATCATTTGAGTAGATCTTTTACTTCTGTTATTAGTTTTTTGCTCCCATTCCCATTCCCCACCATTTTACCTCCATGCAAACTTGACCATCCTTTTACCCACACCCTTGAGCTTCCCATATCCGGATTTTAATCATTCCTGTGCATACCTGGGACCCACACAAATTTGACCATTTCCCTTTCATTTCCATCTAGCCTCAGATCTATCACCTTGCCAAGTTTTTATTGAGTTTCCTGTACCCCGACCATACTGACGCCGGTTACCCACAACCGTCACTGGTTAACCTAAACCAACATCAGTCATACCAGACCGACGTCGGTCTCTGTGTTTTGACCAGAAACCAAGAACAGAGCCTAAATTCCTTACCCAATACCCAAAACAGCCCAGAACCTAACCCTAACCAGTACCCACCCTAACCAAGACCTTGACCTTCAAATTCAATCATAGCTTAGCCTGTTGTGAACGAATTTTCTTATTGTAGATGAATGAGATACCTAAATCATTTTAACTACAGTAGGATTTCCTTTATTGTTAGCATTAAGTTGTTTTAAATAGTGGATTGATAGCCATCTAGGAAGTATCACACTTCCCAGATCTAGCACGCGCTAGGTAGTCCACTGCATATATTGTTTAACTTTTATTTGGTGGTCTTGTTTTCCATTTTAGGTAGTTCCTCCAAGAAAAAAGGAAGCTCTCACGATCAGCTGTGGATCCAGAAGTCATACGCGTGCAACAACCTACAACCAACATCTTAACAGGTATTCCTCCTAGCCCTTTACCCTTATCTGTTTCGTCAACATTTGAAGAAATGCTCTAGAATCAGGTGAAACATTTTGGCATGCCTCGGTGGGACCCATTCAGGGTTCTTTGCATTCTTTCATTTCTAGGTGAAAAATTTGTATGTTTGTTTCTTTTCTAAAAGGTTCTTACATTAAAATTTCTCCCCTGGAACCTTCTCTTCTTCTATTGTCTAAAAGAAATCATATTTTGGTGCTTTAAAAAGAACACTTCTTCCCTTTCATTAGTATCACATTAGTGAAAGAGCATCCCTTCTCCTGTTCATATTTTTGTGTCATCGAATTCAACATTTCAATTTGGGTTTAAAACTTTTCATTTCATTCTACTTCTCTGCATTAGCTCACATTAATTGAGGGCAACCTATACATTGGAAGTCATGCCCAACTGATGGTTGACAAACGAATCATAGAAAAGCACTTCCTTTCTCTTTCTCTCTCTGAGTCTTACCAAACATCACAAAATTAAAAATATATACACATTCTTAAACAACATCTCACCCAGAAGAAGTTGTAGGTGATCACATGATCATGACACAGTGGGCACCCCACTAGTTATCTCTGTCTAGTACCCCATCAGAGGATGGCCCACCCCCACCATAACATACCTGAAACCTCTCCTTGTAGATCTCCTTCTTTGTAGGAAGCCATCCTCACAAAAAATTCTATTCTAAAGTTCATGAGTCAGTCCTTAAATAGCATAAGCTAAACAAACATAATAGAAAAAACACTCTTAGGATCGTATTTTTCTTAGTGTTTCTGCTTGGCTTGCATTTTGAGGTGAGAGGTCACATTCTTCATTTTTCTTATTTCCCCTTGCATGCTCCTCATCACAGTTGGTGTATTCCAGCTTCATCTGAGTGTGTCTAGACCATATTCTCATCATTCTCATAATTCTGGGTTTGATTCCACATTTAATTTTAACTCACAACCACATTTTCTTCATCGTTATTTCAATTTCACAGTAATCGGTGTCGGTCCAGTGACCATCATCGGTTACCCTCTGACCATCATCGGTTTCACTCAACCAGCATCGGTTCACTATTCTTTTGGTTAACCTACCCAAAAGGACACCTATTCACCTTCTTTGACTGTTCAGAGTCTCTGTCACTCTTATCATATTCACTGACCTGGTAATTCCATCAACATCTTACATACTTGGCAAAGTATTGGCCTTTTACCTTGTTTTGACCAACTGTCCACTTTCCATAGTGACCGACCATAGTTACCTATGACCGGCCTTAGTTTAACCTTACCGGCATCAATTAGCCTGTGTAATTTTCTAGCTGACATCTTAACTCCAATTCACCTACCACCACCTATTTATCATGTCTCTACTATATTTTTGTGTCATTTATAGAAATCAGTCCTACCATATCAGTGCTTGTTCACATGGGTGCTGACCCAAAGCCAAGAAAACACCCTCATATTCCACGCCAGTCATCAACCACTCCCACCTAGTCCTTCACCACCTTCTATTTTATCACCCATGGATCCTACCCAACCTATCACTATCGCCATAGGAGATGAGGATTTCACACGACTCCTTGACCAGAACCCTGTCGCCTTGTTTTTTTTATCTTTCCCACTCATCCACTCGAGATGCCTTGGGTCAGTTGATATATGGCATGCCCATATCTATCCCCCTGACACTCGCTCCTACTTATGCTTCAGCCCCCTCTAGCTCCATGTTACCTGCATCTACCTTGCCCCCAGTCATTTCTTAGCTAGGCCCCATACTTGCTATGACCGCCGCGCCTACCACATTTGTTGCACCCGCCACATCCACTATACCTTCTCCAACCACCTAGAACATAACCTCATCCACACCTATTGTTTCACATATACCGTAACTACACAACCACCCCCGATGTCGATGACCTCTACCCCTTTTTAAAATGTTGTTCCTTTCTATTCCACAATCCTATAGCCCCATTGCCACTAGGGTCACCACGACCATTCCACCTCCATATACGTACTATCAGCATCCTCCTGGTTTCATCTATCATTCATTCTGGGTACGTACCCCCTATTTCATTCCCTCCTTCTCAATCTACCTATATGGAAGTGCCATATACTGGAATGCCACCCCTGTCATATGCCCAACACCAACCCTCTTACACTACAGGAGTCACCCAACCATCACAACCTACCAATGACCTAATCAAGTTAATGATGGACAAGATGCAGACATTGGAGGCATCGGTTTCTGTTTCCCACAACACTCTCACCTATGATGAGATTTGTAATGAGCCTATCCACCCATCCATTCCTATCTACCCATATCCCATGCATTGGGAAATGCCTAAATTTAACTGCTTCAATAGCAAAGAAGACCCGTAACAGCATTTGTGGTCTTTCAAACATGGGTGTTATCTAATCGCCCATGATGACGCTTTGCTTCTTAGGACCTTTCCCATGTCTTTGACTGGGCCTGCATTAGATTGGTATAGTGGGTTACCTAGACACTCTATCTTCTCATTTAATCAGGTAGCCCAAGCCTTCTTGGATAACTTCTCCATTAATGTTGTTAAGAAGGTTACCATGACTGACGTCTACTCTACATGTCAGTATGAAGATGAATCTATCACAAATTTTGTTTCTCATTGGCGTAGCCTGATCAATCAACTCACATTCCAACTACCACAAACCAAACTCATAGAACTCTTCACACATGGGCTTGTGCTACATATCTCACTGACCCTGTAGGTCCAGACTTTTCAGAACCTTCGATGAGGCATTCACCATGGCATGAAAGCTAGAAATTTGGGCCATCAAAGAAAATAAAATCCAACTACACAATAAGAACTCGACATTAAGTCAAATGATACCTCTTCTTCTTCGAAACCACAGAACAATTATTCAAAATCCAAGGGAACCACTAATGCAGTGGTACTCAAGGCCAGCCCAGCTCATCCATCAAATCAGGCTAGCCCCTCATCTAATCTTTCTCCATATCAGACTTTTCAATTCAAATGGGAACAACAGAAATACACCCCAATTAGGGAACCTTATTCTTCTATCTTAGAAAAGCTCATTAAAGTTGGGGCCATCACCCTTCCTCCCATAAAACCACACACTGGTTTTGACCCTGCTTGCCCCACACCCACGTGGTATAAAGAACATGACTTCTGCAACTATCATTGAGTAAAGGGTCATAGTGACGGAAATTGCATCACTTTCAAAAACATTGTCCAAGAAATGCACGAGAAAGGTGAGTTAACCTTGGATAATCCTAACGCACCTACCAATCAAAACCTACACATCTTCAAGAAACCATTTCCTAATCATGCCCCTTCTTCTGATCAAACCAGAGAGACCTCAACTCATGATAGCCATACCCGTGAGGTCCATGCTATTTTCAGTGATACACCTTTTACTGCCCAATTACCTCATATTCCTTCCATCGAGGAAATCCTAACCTGAAGTCCTCCACCTGCACTTGAACCCACCTCACCTATTCCTCATTCTACCCACAAAGGAACACCCTTCACCTCCTTCCTCCACCCATAGGAACCTTCCATTAACATCAAGACTATTTCACCTTTGACTTCTCCACCTAGAGATCACCCATAGTACTTCTCTAGTCCATGGAAGATACTTGTTTATCTCCTCCATTAACATTGAGTACCCATCATTTCACCTTTGGCTTCTCCACCTAGATCATATCATCACCCGTAGAGAGCATCTTTGACCCACCTATAGAGGAGCACCCATTATCTCCTCCACCCACAGAGGAGCACCCATTTTCTCCTCCACCTATCAAGGATCCAGTAGAGATACCTTTTCCTCTAGGTGACCATTCTCCATTAGCTACTCAAGATCTTGTGGACTTACTTTCAGCTCTCTTACCCACGAAAGCCAAAGCTAGCAAATTAATCATCTCTAAGACACATTTTATGGAAATTACCATTTGGTCCTCATAAACCTCACCTACAAGTAGTGCCTTTTTCATGCCTAGCCAATCACCTAGATTATGTGGATAGAGCCTTACTTTGGGGGCATCTTCTTCTTCCTATCTCAACACAAATGCAGAGGTCACTTGCTGACACTTCCACTATCTACCCTAAAATTTTCGGCCAATTGAACCAAACACAACCACAACTATCAAAAATTCCACCATGATACCACTCATGGCTCAACTCACACCCCTACCCATAACCCAACATGCATCTAAATCCAAACCCACACCTACATCATCTTCCTTTCCTAAACCTATTACTACCTTAGGGGTCATCCCAACCGCCAGCCTTACTCATCCACCCATCAAATTAGATTTAGCTACATCCTCCAAAGCCAACACCAAACCTACTCTAGCCCCCAAACAGAAGAACCAATCCCATAAATCTCATACTCCAACCTCACCGATTACACCTTCATCACCTTCACCCTTTCCATCTATCTTAGGACCTTGCCCCTCCAGCATGGTTAAGAAACCTCCACCCACCAGTAAACTAAAAACACAGCAACCCATTCTAGCCCTCGCAAACCTCTACCATACCCAAGCACCCAACACGACTTCTGTCCATGCCTGCAACATCTTTACCACCCATACCTCTAATACCATCGGTATACTTCTTCTCTACCCCAACATTTCAGTCTCTTTCCCTCAGGCCTCCTGCACGACCTGTGCCATCTACCTTCACAGCACCTTCGTTATCCCCATGGGTAACACACCCTCTTCCACCATCCACTTTTCCCTCTAGATCTCATGTGCCCATATCACCTTTACCCAAGAAGGTGTAACCTAAAGACAAAAATCCGCTACCCTCCAATAAGGTAGTCAAAACAACCACACACTCTCCTGTCAGTTCATCTACCATACCCCTACCCAAGCAAACATGACCAGCACCTAAGACCACACCTGCACCTAAAACCATAGCTCGACCCACTCCCCCTCATGCAAAGACCATTCCTCTACAGTTAGTCGTACCTACACCCAAACCCACTTTCACTTCCCATTGTGATCCACTAGCAGGGTCCTATGCCAAAATCTTAACCAACCTCCTTGAGACTTTTTTCATCACATTACCGCCACTCAGACCTTATGACCCACTCAAACAAAAACCAAAGGGGTTTGACAACACCAAAATTTTGCCTACCATCATGTGTGCCAGGGCAGGATGTGGAGAACTGCAAGGCTTTGAAAACAATTCTTATCCATTTGTGTCCTCCTGAAGGAAAACTTTGATGATGATGACCTTCTCGATGAGGACCCCATTTCACCAACACCCATTCCCATAGTTCTTCCCTCACTTCCTACTCAATGACCCAGACCTTTACCCCCATAGCTCCTAGAACCACCTGAAATTTGAAATTAACATTGTTTCCCCTAAAGAACTCGTCAAACCTCCACCCAAATGTAGTGTGCTCTTCATATCACAAGGTTCCTTCTCCACTTAGGGATTTTTAAATATTTCATGTAAACACTATACATTTTATGGCTCACCTACCTCATCTACCTGTCCCACCTCAGATCATTACATGATCCACTATTGCTACTCATTACTCAGAAAGAAAAAGGCAAGGAAAAGACAATCTACCCACTGTACCAATTCCTATACCCAACATACCATCTTACCTACACCTAAAATCACTATCCAGCCCAGCATATCCTATTTCTAATGGGGTTACACATCATGCCATGCTGAAACAATTGCACTAATCCCCCCTCAAAATGTCTTTTTATGACCTCATCCAGAGTCAGAATCCCCTGATCAAGGTGCCGATGGAGGTTGGTCAATCTATTGAGGTTTTACCAGAATGGCGACCCTACACTTGTGGTACCAATTATCACATACCCATAATGTAGCATCTCTCACCAAATTACCACCTCTATCGACGGGGGACCTCCACCTACTCACAAAGTAGCCTCCCTTCTTCTCAGAGGAAGAGATCGTACCACACCAAACTGATGACCTAGACCCAACTCTCTTCATCTCTGTTCCACATCGATGACATAAGTGTAGCCGAGATTTTATGATTGATGGCTCTGGTCCTAGCATCTAATGAAGGTGGGACATTTCCTTATGCATTCCCTCAAATGCACATACCTACAAATTACATGCATAAACATCGATGATCATGTTGTGTTCATTCAATGATACTATCACCTCTGACACTTGGCACCATCATCCTCCATGTTCGACATGGGCCCAGTTGCACTGTTCCAGAGTTGTTTTATGTCTTGGAGGGGGAATTTCAACCCAATTGATGTTGATAAGCCTGCAGACAGGTAAAATAATTCAGGTAACACAAATCTAGCATTATTTTCATAGTTTCCTATTTTCTGTTGCTTCCTGTCTGCTATTTACATTCTATCTGTCACTTTTAATCAAAAAATCTAGACATTTATTTACATTCTTTTATCATGTATGCTTATTTCTTTAATTGAAAACATGCACTGACATCCGCTGAGGGAGCTTATTGCTTCCCGAACCCACTTTTTGGGCAGTCCACCCAAATATCTTTTAACATTGTCTTTTTCTATCAAGTATCTGTGTCTCGCAGGTTTCTCAGATCTACTTTGCAGGATTGCTCATGTGTTCCTGTCTTGTCTATATCGGCTTTCTTTTCCATCTACATCTTCGGATCTTGTCTTATCTATCAGGTATTAATTTCATTGAGTTTTTTAGGGTTTTTTTCAACACCTCACTCTAGGGGAGTTCAGTTTGGTACATTAACTTGGACAGGTAACAAGCATAGAAATTCTTGATCTACACCCATAACTCCTAAAGCCACCCCCAAGATTCAAAATTAACATGGTTCACATAAAGAACTTGCCAAACCTCTGCCCAAATATCGGTGTACTCAACTCATCTCACAAGGTTCCTTCCCGCCACTTATCTTTTTCTCTTCATGTCGCTATACCTTTCATAACTCACCTACCTTGCCTACCTCCCCACCTCAAATCAACATGATCCACATTGCTACCCGTGCTCAGAAGGACAAAGGCAAGGAAAAGGAAACTGACTCACCTATCAACCCTATACCCAACATACCATCTACACCTACACCTAAAATCACTATCCGCAAACCCACATATCCTATTTCTAACGGGGTTACACATTGCACCATGCTCAAAGAATTACACCAATCCCCCCTCCAAATGTCCTCCATTCAAACCTCGAAATCCCATTATCAAGCTCTCATAGAGGTTTCCCTGCTAAAGTCAAGGAAATTCATAAACAAAACTTCCTTGGGGGCTCTGACTTATCAACATGAGAACAAGGCTCCCTCTTCTCTTCCCTTCCTGAATCTTAGGCAACTTCGTAGCCTATAGGGCAAGTTGCAGTCTATTGCTGCTTCATTTCATAATTGTCTGATCGGTGTCAACCATTTCATCATCTTCTCAAGAAGGATGTCTCTTTTAAATGGGATAATGATTACCCACAAATATTTTGAGGCCTTATAACAATACCTTCTCCAACCACCCGTACTCATTCCACCTAAGGATGATCAACCCTTCTACCTATACATCTCAGCTACCGATCACTCCTTGGGGGCCATGCTTGCTCATCGTGATGAATAAAACAAGGAGCAAGTAGTTTATTACATAATACATACTCTTTTAGACTATAAAACCTGATACACACATACCAAAAAAATATTCTTAGCTTTAGTTCTCATTGCCACGAAACTTCACCATTACCTACTTAATCACAAGACTTGACCAACATGACCCCTTGCACTTCATGTACCAAACCTTACCATTGATTATCCCCAGTGGATTTCCAACATTGTCCCTTTACCTAAGGCTATAGGGGGCCACACATTGGCTCATGATTTTGGCTGACCTTGACCTTGAATTCATTCATTAAAAGTACATCAAGGGCCAAGCTATCATTTACCAATTGGCCGATGCACCTATTCCCTGGGGACCAACCTTCTAATTTTGACTTTCCAGATGAGTCAATTGCTTCCCTTTCCTTAGACAAGCCCACATAACAAATGACACTCTTCTTCGATGGTTCCAAGTGTCAGCGTGGGGGTGGAGTAGGTGTTATCCTCATTCCTCTAAATGGTGAACCCATGCCTTTTTCTTTCAAACTCAATTTTTATTGTACAAATAATATTGTTGAATATGAAGTGCTCGTATTAGGTCTCCAAGCTTCCTATGCCTTGGATGTCAAATCCATCAACATCTTTGGTGATTCTCAATTGGTCGTAAACCAATTCAATGGTATATACCAATGTCTTAATGAGACACTTCAAAAATATTCAAAAGTACATCATGTACACATACTTTTGACCTCCTTTGACTGTTACACCCATCAAACTATCCCACGTTCAACCAATAAATTTACAGATACCATGGCCCTCTTGGCCTCTCAAATACATGCTTTTTCTGCCGATTCTAAAGTATTTTTCACCATACAAAGACTCCAATCCCCTTCTTATTTACCTCGCAAAGTTTACTCTATCGGAACCGTCACCCCGGACCCGAGTGACCTTTGGTATAAACAATACTCCAACTATATTTCTCTCTCTGTCTTGCCTCCTGACCTCACTCGTAATGGACAATGTGCCTTCCTTAAAAGGGTATCTCGTTATTTCATCATGGGTGGTCTCCTCTATAAATGTGGCTTTGATGGTATTCTCTTATGGTGCCTTACGAGTTCTAAAATTTCTTATACCATTAAGGAAGTTCATGATGTCGTATGTGGAGGTCACTTCAGTGGCCTCATTATTGCTAAGTGTATTCTTCACCTAGGATATTATTGGCTGACCTTCTACCATTATTTTTGTGACTACGTCAAGCATTGTGTAAAATGCCAATAATTCATCACACACCCAGTCATGCCTTATAGGTCACACGTGACCTTTGGCCCTTCTCTCGATGGGATTTAGATCTTGTCAGAGAGATCAATCCCCATTCTTCCCAATGACATCAATGGATCATCACTGTTATCGAATATCACACAAAATGGGTTGAAGCCATACCTCTCATTTCCACGAAAGCTGATAAAATATGTGAGTTCATCAATCATCACTTTATCTGTCGTTTTGGTGTCCCACATCGCCTCATCACTAATAATGGAAAAAAATTTAAAAATAAAACCTTGCGAAAAATTTGTGAGGCCTTCGACATTCAGCTAAGTTTCTTATCATCTTATTACCCACAGACCAACGGCCAAGCCGAATCCACCAAAAAAAACATGAACAAAATTCTCATGAAAGTGGTTAACGATACTGGGAAGGACTGACATACGCACATTCCTTTCGCCCTGTGGGCATACCGCACTAGTATTCACACTTCCACTACCACCACACCTTTTTCTCTAGTCTACGGTACAGAGGCTATTCTACCCCTCGAAGTCCAGATTCCCTCACTCTGCATTTCTCTCCATGACATGCTCAATGATGATGACTTTCGTCAGGACCATTTAGCACAACTTGAGTTATTAGATGAATGCCATCTTAATGCTCTTGACCACCTTCAAGTTTACCAAAAACGTATCAAACGTTCCTATGACAAACATGTCCATGAATGAACCTTCCAAGTCGGTGACCTTGTCCTGAAAGAAAATCAACATGTAACTAAAGCAGAAATAAGTAAACGGGGAAAATTTTCTCCTAATTGGCTTGAACCATACATTGTGACTCATACTTATGGATCAGGTACTTATCATTTATCTTCACTTGATGGTAAACTTGAACCTGAGCCCCTTAACACCTTACATCTTTGACCATTCTATTGTTGAATTTTAGTCCTACCTCACCTTCTGCCTCTTTCCATGCTCGTCCCTTGAGCTCTATCCACTTCCTACACCATCACCAATGATTAAATAAGAATCATGTGCATATTCATCATTCTTTTATCTTCTCTTAAATATGTGTACCATGGCACTGCACATGGCCTGATTCTCATGGATACTTTTTGTCTTCTTTTAGATGAGATCTCATGGTCACCTTGCTTTCTGAACAAGAATATAATTCTTCACCTTAGTATTGTCCATGAATTAAAAACCCTCACTTGGGATCCAAATCCTTGAGTCAAACTTCCAATAAAAATATGACTCCCTCAAAAATAACATCTATGTCTCTAAATATCTGCTATGAATAGATTGGTCCCTTGAAGGACAACTATTTAAAACCCCAGTTTAAAAAGAAAAAGAAAAAGAAGTAGAAAGAGAGAGAGAGAATCTAAAGCTTCCCGCATCGATCAACTTCTCGAAGACCTCAAGGAGTGAATTTCCTCATGCCATATAGACTTCCCACATCGATCAGTCTATCTCAAATATTAGTCAAAACAAAAAGCCTTTTAGTCATGGACTTACCCATTGTGACCTTGGATCTCTTGCTAAAAAGGCATGCTAGCTAGTACCATATAAACACTAACCACTTTTCACCCTCTCACCATTTGTACTTTCATTTCTTACCACCTCAAGAGACCTATTGGACCATGAAATTTGGTGATCATGTGACTACTTTTTCACCTTTAGAATAATCAATCATGCAATGCTTTTAGGGTCTTACGTTCATCAGCCCATATAAAGTATGATCCACTCATTATGATCCTTACCAATCAGTTGCTTTCTTACCCCCTCTTATATTTTAAACCTTCTTCATTGCGTATTGATTACCTTATACAGGACTTGATACTCGACTCTAATTTTTGGGTAATTTTCTCCTCCTTCCCCATAATCAACTCAAAATCACCTATACCAATGTTCCCAAAATTCACCCACAACTAACAGAACCTAGAATCAATCATGCCTATAACATACCCACCCATACTCATACCTCCTCACATTCTTCCCTAGCTTATGGGAGAACTACATCATCCTGAGGTCCCTTTTCGTTGAGACTATGTAGGCAGCACTCCGAGGGCATGGGAGCCCTTGGAGGTTATCTCGACCACTCTATAACCCTAACCAATTCACCTTTCATTTTCCTAAATCATGATCTACCCTTGTTAAATTTCTTTTTACATCAATAATTAGAAATTAAAAACCAACAAACACCAAATTGTTTTCCACCTTTATCAACATCCAACATCCATTTATTACGTCTACCAATTCTTTCCCACTATCATGCATGTATTATAAAACATCTTAAACATGGTCCATATCATCATTAATTGCATACACATTAATGAATTAAAAAGATCTATCCAATAGCTCCACCATTAAAACAAACTCAATCCATGCCTAAAACATGACCTAACTCAACATGCCTACAACCATGGTCCTGCCTGACCTGACTCCAACCATGCCTAGAACCTAACTCAATCCATGCCTATAACCTGACTCAATCCATGCCTAGACCACAACCTAACTTAACCATGCATATAACCTAACTCAATCCATGCCTACAACCTAACTCAATCCATGCTATAGACTTGATTTAATCCATGCCTAGACCTGACTCATGCCTACAACCTAACTCAATCCATGCCTAACACACCTATCCTAAATCCATCTATGCATAATAATAAAATGTTATCAACACAAACACATAATGGCCATAATCATCATCATCTCTATAAATATAAATATCCAATCATGTGTATCCATATACATAACTATCAAATGTCTTCGGCACGCAGGCTGGTGGTATATAATAAAAATCTCTCAAAAATCTCATATACAGCCTCACCATCTTTGGCACGCATGCCAGTATATGCTCAAAAATATACAAAAATCTCATACATCCTCACTCTCTTCGGCATGTAGGCTGGTATCTATCAAAAATGAATCAAAGTACATAAAAATAAAGGGATGTGCATCAAGCATCATCTTTTTGGACATCCTCCATCTCAGTCTCGTCCTATCTCCTCCTCAGCTCATGTCTAGTACTGCCTAATAACCTCTCACCACCTGCCATAGGTCGCAGTCGAGCCCCTGCTGGTACCTCACCTAGAGCTGGCCTCCGTGAGCTGGTGGCCTTACCCTGATCCTATCTCAGAGCTCGATGGCCCCCTGTGCTCTCCACGCTGTGATTCTAATATCTATTCCTCTCTCTCGAGGCATGTTATGCCATGTACTCTCTATAGGATAAAAAATATATCCTAGCTACTATCAACTGATCCTGGTAACATTTGGCCTCACCTAGGGCATCCCATAACCTGGATATGGGTATGGTCTATGGTGGTTCCATCGGCCTTGGCTCCTGTAGTACTTGTCCTACCCCTACCTGTGAACTGGGACCCTATCCCGGTGCTTGTGCCTGTGCCTGAGCCTGTAGTGTCTGAATCTGCACCTATGCAGTGGCCAACTGGCCATGAAAAACCTATAACTTATGCATGTAGGGTGGCCACCTACTCTCATCACCTTCTATGTCTCCACCCTGGGCCATCTAGTCCTATAGACTGGCCACCTGCGTATGCAATGAGGCCACCTCTACCTCCGATACTACTAGCTGCCCCTGTACCATCCCTACTTGTGTAATTAGGATCACAACCTGCCCCTGTAGGGTGTCTCTCTACACAGTGATGGTGGCTAAATATGGCTACCCAAACCTGGGAGGTGCTACTTTTAGCTGGATTTCCCACCACTGTCTATACATGTTCTGTCACACCGGCATCATCAATCCACCAGGTCTATAACCTGCTCCTCCTACCCAATAGGTATTGTCGACTATGGAAGTGGCAGTGGTCTCTCCACATCATCCCTCCTGTACTGTGGAAAGGGTGGTGGTATATCCTATAGTAATCCAAACTATTGTCTGACCCTATCTATGGGGATCATCTCGTGTTCTCCTACACGATGCCCCTCTATCCATCTAAGTAGTTGCAGGCTAGATAACTCCTCAACCATCTATTTGTATGAGGGATAACCCATATACCCTCTCCATATAATGTCTACCTTGGACAATCCCTCCAATAGCTATTGGTAATATGCTACAGCATGCGTAGCCCTATCTAATCATCACTCTCTAATAACATGAACCCATTTCTTGTACCCCACCCACACAAAATCTTGTCTCAAATGCATCTGATCGGGGCATACCCACTGGGCATACACATACAATGTGCTTATAGGCCCAGCTATGTAGAATACAAGTGTAGCATAGACTAAACCTACGGAACTGCCCATATGTCCATAGCTCTTTATATAGCTATACTAGGAATGTTAGCACCCAGGAAAATCAAGTCCTCTCTAAATCATGTCATGTAGCACTCCCATCAGTGATCATGGGAATCTCCCACCCTCTGCATCTATTAGTGTAAAATATTAGATTTCCTCCATCAGTATTACTACAAGCCTCGTCTCCTCTAGATGGGCTAGGTACATCTCTCTATAGCTAAGATTAGCACTATGGAATGTCACCTCTGTCATACCCTCACTAAACACTATCAGCATCAACTCCTCAGATGCCTCTAGGGAGATCGAATAAAAATGTGTACCCAATATGGGTAACCGCAGGATCCCGAACACGTCCTCCAGGGTGACTGTCATCTCACCCATCGATAGGTGGAATGTGTTGGTTTCCGAGTCCCATCTATCGATGAGGGAAACCATCATACTTAGCTATCAGACTACATGTCAATAGCGTCAGACCCCAATTAGGCCCACCTCCTCAACATGTCGCAACTCCTTAACTATCATTATGCCTTGAACTATCATGAGTGGAGGTGGCACGATGTCTTGTGTACTCAGCTGATCTCTTACATGTATCCAACAAAACAATCACATTATTAAAAATTAACCATATCTACATTCACCCATACCAATGTGGGCATATCCTCTACCCTAAACCAACCCAACCTACCTACCCTAACCCTACCCAAACCATTCTCACCTTACCTATTTACATGCACCCCTACCCGCACCTACCTACTTACTCAATCTAACCCTAACTTATCGAATGGCCTACCCTAACCCTACCAAACCTAATATCACCCCACCTATTAAACTACACACCTTGACCCCTCACCTAATTTCATTTTGACCCTCTCCCTGACCTTACCTTTTTCCTACACATCTATACATTTTTCCCTAACAACTCCACCCTTACCTATTTTTACCCCTTACCTATGTTATGATTTTCATCAAAACCACTTTTCTCACCCCTATCTACCTCACCCACCCAACCTCAGACACCTTTTTTCCTTTTTTCCCCCAATTACGATTGGTACCAGTTACCCCTAACTGACTCTGGTCCACCTTCAACTAACATCGATCACCTGCTTCGTGACTAATACCGATGCCCTAACACCGACATCGGCTAACCTTTAACCAATGTTGGTCACTGTCGCCACAAAACTGTGGTACCCAACCCCCATTTTTTCCTCAAAATTCCTTTTTTTACTCCCTCCTACCCACCCAATCCCCTCCCTCCATTTCCTATTTTACTCAATTTCACTCCCATAATTCAGAATTTATTTTCCCCCCAAAAACAAAAAACCCATACAACCCACTAACTCAATTTAATAAACAAAATAACGAGCTAGATTAAATCCTACCTCATCACGTTGCCATCTATATGGTGTCACCTCCAGCCACTGCACTGGTGGTTCCCCTTATCCCTCTCCTACCTCTGCCATCACCAAATGACCGCTCACTCTCCAATCACTCAATCCAATCAAATCGACCTAGCCTAGCTCATGGATCCACCTATCAACCAACTATCACCTACCATGTGGCTCACTAACTCAATCTTCAATCTCACTCTATCACTTCCCACCTTTTCTCTCTTGCTCTTGTCATTTTCCCAATTTGCTAAAACACAAATGATTTGAAAAATACGGCAATTTTTCTTTTTTATAACCTACCCGACTTGACCGGTGATTTTTTCACCTTAACTGACATCGGTCTTGTGCCCTAGCTTACCATGGTCGATCCATCTTGACCAGCATTGGTCCCTTCAAACCGTCATTGGTTATACTGCTTAGTATATCTACTACCCCCTACCCCCAATTTTTGATCTGAATCCTTTTCTACCTCACCCACACCTCACTTGGACACTTAACTGTATCTTCTTGACCTTATCATTTATCGCCCCCACCTCATCCTCATTCGGGGACTCCTTATTTTTCCCATACCTCAGCCCTACCCATGCCCTAACCTAGATACTTGGACCTGGAACATCGCTAGTGACCTTTGACCCCATGTGTTCGCTATACCTTACAGCACTGTTACCTATGTTGATTGACATCCTGACCTTACCTTTCCTCTTTCCATGACCATTTATCCTGACCCAACCCTCGGTATATCGGAACATACCTAAACGTTCCTACACCTAACCTACATCATGTTTCCTGACCATATCCTATACCTTGGATACCAGAATCACCTCAACCTTGTTCAGATAAACCTATCGACCTTCAACAATGTAGGTTTTTCCTACATTTCAACCTAGTATCGTGTTGTAGTTTATACATCATGTGTTTTACTGTTACTACCTTTGATGTTGACCCATTACCTAGATTACCCACATAGACCTTTTCCTTTTTTACCTGTTACCCCACTTCTTCTTCATCACATTCACCTTTTCTCAAACCACTCCCCAATTCTGCCTTCTACCTCATTAGTTCCTGGTTTAAGGGGGATCAACTTCACCCACACATGGGGATACCACATCTTATTTTTGTCAGTGTCACTTACCAATACAAGCTATGCACCAAAAAGGGGAAAAATGTAGACACCAAAATTGGGTCACACTCTCCTTGGTCCCTCATCAAATAAACACCTTGAACACATTCACCTAACCATGGCCCCCTTCACCCCACTCTAATATTAATTTAATTAATTTAATTAAATTAATTCATTATCCTCACAATATTTATTATTTAAATATCTTAGTTGAGATAATGTCCACATATCCACCTCATCTAGCCACCTCATCCTAAGACCTATTCTTAATATGTTGCCATAACTAACTAAGACCTACCCAAACCCTAAAAATCAAAGCCTACATTCCCTCTAACCACATTCACACATGTTGAAAAGCAAGCGTCCATTCTTATCCGTAGGGCCAAATGAACGATATCTCATAAAATCAAGGGGATCTACCTAGTTTAGTAAACCTAGGAAATCCTACCTTAACCGATGTCAGTTACCCTAAACTATTTCCGGTTAACCTGGAACCACCTTAGGTTACCATTTAACCCCCAAAACAACCTTATTTCAAGGTTGGAACATTTCAAAGAAGTTGATACATCTTCTAACAACAAGTGACAAAACCAAAGTTGCATGTAAGTAGAACTTGCATCTGTACACACATTAGAGCATTGATAGCCAGCACTAAAAGTAACTACAGAGCCATTTTCCTTCACGGGAGCATCCGAGGAAGTGCCAGCACCACACTGAGTTCCTTCCATTCAATCACACACCATTTTTAACCAAACATCAAGCTCGTACAAATAGTAAGTCTTGTTAACTTACACTAGTTCATTATCATTTGAGTATATCCTTTTACTTTTGTTGTTAGTTTCTGCTATCATTCCCATTCCCCACCATTTTACCTCCATGAAAACTTGACCATCACTTTACCCACACCCTTGAACTTCCCATATCTAGATTTTAATCATTCTTATGTTCATACCTGAGACCCACACAAATCTAATCATTACCCTTCCATTTCCATCTAGCCTCAGATCTGTCACCTTGCAAGTTTTTATTGAGTTTCCTATACCCCAACCATATCGACACTGGTTACCCACAACCATCACTGGTTAACCTAAACTGACATCAGTCTCTGTGTTCTTAACTAGAAACCAAGAATAGATCTTCCATTCTCTACCCAATACCCACAATAGCCTAGAACCTGACCCTAACCAATACTTGCACTCTGACAGAGACCTTGACCTTCAAATTCAGTCATAGCTTAGCCTGTTGGGAATGAATTTTCTTATTGTAGATGAATGAGTTACCTAAATCATTTTAACTACAGTAGGATTTCCTTTATTGTTAGCATTAAGTTGTTTTAAACAGTGGATTGACAACCATCTAGGAAGTATCACACTTCCCAGATATAGCATATGCTAGGCAGTCCACTGCATATACTATTTAACTATCATTTGGTGGTCTTGTTTTCTATTTTAGGTAGTTCCTCCTATCCAAAAGGAAGCTCTCATGATTAGCTGTGGATCTAGAATTCATATGCACACAACAACCTTCAACCAACATCTTAACAGGTATTCCTCCTAGCCCTTTCCCCTTATCTGTTTCGACAACATTCGAAGAAATGCTCTAGACCCTCATCTCTTACAAATATAGACATGTATGTATGTCTATGTAGTACCACTATTAGTTGTAGTACACCAAACTTATTGATACCCTATCTATTGTATGTGGATTTTTCCACCACATGTCTGTAATATCTTTAATCCATTGTATTGCTACAATAGATGGCCAATATAGACATGTGTATATTGTTCCTACAGAATGGATCCATATCATAGTTTATCTTCACACTATGTGCAACCTAGGATTTCCTACTATGGATATATTTGTAGGCCTTCTCTCTCATAATTTGTAAAGGTATCCCTTTATAGTAGTGTATAGTAAACCTATCATAGATCTACCTTACCAATAATATCATTGGACACACTTCCAATTACTACATAACCCTTATTTAGTATATTTCATGGGTCAATCCAAGATAACTAAAAAATATACCTAGTCCACAACTAAAAAAAATTCCTTAGTCCAAGGAAACTCAATATGTTACTAAGGTAAAAGGGGTACTCTACCATCTAATTTGTGGCATACAATGTATGCAAAAATGATTTCTATGATCACCTTTTGGATATCTAGAATTGACATATTATTAACTTTACTCAACTTGAAAATCAATGATCATGGATAATACTAATATTTTCTTGTTTCCCATTGAATTAGGGACATGTGCTTAATATATGTCTTTAGCAGGTTATAGAACATCCATGCCCATTATATAAGTATCCTAAAGTTAGCAAGAACATCCTCTAGTGTAAATGTCATATCCATAAAATCTTGTCTTTCTCCCCAAAAGAAGATATCATAATGAAACTAATTATCCCCAATAAACATATGTATTATGTCTGAATCCAAAGGTAATTCAACACATCTCCATAATGCCCCCAATCCTAAGGACCTGCAATTATGTCTTATCACATGCAAATAATTTCCTAAGAAATTTAAGTAACCATGTGGTATCTAAGTCTACTGTAAATGAACCCATGTTTAGATCTATAAAATGTTGAACAATAATTACCTAATTTAACTCAATTAGAGAAAAAATTGATTAAATAATTTTAAAAATGAAATAATACGTAAAAATCAGTATTTCTTAATGCATATGTTTTGTAATGAAACCTCCTTTTAAACTACTACATTAAAATTATGAAGAATGACATATCAGACATCTTGTTGAAACCCTACTACATCATCCATGAAAACTCAACTGCATTGACCATGTTGTAAATATCATGTACTCGAAGTAAATTTTACAAAAGAGTTTCATCTACCATGATAAAACCTACCTTACCCTACTACATTGGCCATACACATATAACTACATTGGACATGTTGAATTTTTTCTACTACATATGTACGTACCCAAAATTGTAAGGTACTGTACTGTGGAACGGTGTAATAAGTGCCCCAATGATGATACAGGTCTCTTCGCAAGGTGTTCGGGATCCAGAGAAGTTTTACAGATATGCGTTAACATCCCGCATGCCCCGCTTAGCCCCCGCGTGCTTTGTTTTCCCTATTTTTCCCTCTTTTCTTGGCTTTTTGGTCTTCAGTGACGAAACCGCCGCCCTGAAGGGCGGCGGTCCTGTGCGCGTTTTCTAGAACGCTCTTTTGACGCGACCCGCGTGAAATATCACGACTCACTAACTTTTCTTGCCGACTTGAGCATGCATTAATGTTTTTGGTCCCCTGGAATAATGTTTTTCTTTTGTTTAATGTTTAGGAGTTCAGTTTGGATTTGATTTTTGGATGTTTGGATTCCTATAAATGCATGGTTTGTGTACATGCAAATGGCCTCTGAATTTTGCTCCAAAGTTTGCTTTTGAATTTCTTGTTACAACAGTTTTAGTTTTCCTTTTCTTAGGATTCTTAGTTTTCTCATTGAGTGCTTTGGTTAGTATTGTGTTGCAGCTGGTAAGCCACATATCCAACTTGTGCAAGTGCAAACATTATTTGGGCCACCATTTTCACTCCAACTTTCATGTTTTCAGTGCTGTGGTCCTTTTAGTTTGCTTAGGATTGGTAGCATAGTTTGTTGCAGGTTTGTTTTAGCTTTGTGTTGCTGTTGGTAAGCCACAGATCCAACTTGTGCAAACAGTATTATTGTTTTGGAGTAGAATAGTCTAGGCAGCCATTAAAGTTGCAGGTTTTGCTCTTCATACAGACTAGTTTCAGGTTCTGGACGCTTTTGTTGCATGATTTGCAGTAGACCCCGCTAGGAATTGCATAGGCCAAGCTCTGTACTCTTGCGCTATCCCTCTCCTATCTGCATTCTATTCTGTCTGCATTTTGAAGGTTGTCCATTGATCCAAATATCTATTCCTGTTGATGCAAGCATTCCACGCTTTTCTGGATTCACGTGAGCACAAAGAATGAAGAGATCATACTGAGGGAACAAGAACACACACACTGTCAGATTCGCCACTGTTTTGCGAAATCCAGCTTCCATCTTTCAAAGTTTTAGTTAGAACTTATCAAATAAAGTAGTTAATCACTTTATTTCGGTTATTTCCATTCTCGATATTGCCAGGGAGGTTGTGGGGATTGATAGTTTCTGAGAAACTATGATTCATTCCTCACTTCTGAGGTAGGATCGAGAATCTTGCAGATAGATTAGTTATTTCGTTGTTTAGAATAGATATACAAAATCGCACAGACAAATAGCTACACTCGGCTATTTTGTTTGTTTTACATTGTTAGTTTAGTTGTCAATTATAAATATTTTTAAATAGCTGCTTTCTTATAAATTGCCAGAAAATACAAAAAGAAATTATATATGCTAGAAGTGCACTTAGATTTTACTTTATTATAGTTTGTTTCATTACTACTTTTGCATGACAATTACGGGACCTAGGGAGCCCAGGGAATACATTTTCGAGCCAATTGTGCCCCAGCCCAATACCGTAGTGGTAATAACTGACATTGACCAAAACCTTAGGATACAAGTCTTCCAAACAACAACAGACTTCCAACAGATCAGGACACAGTTGAGAGGGTTAAACATCGAAGACGACCAAGCATATCTGTTTTGGTCAAATCAGCCAAACTACAGATTACCCTAGAAAATACCCACATGACTGTAGAAGGGCCCGAAAGAGAACAAACATTCAGGTGTGATCCTTTAGTTCCACAGCCAGACGCTGGAGACACCCTAGTAGATATAGATACCAGCTTAAGAATCCAAGTTACGATAACGCCTGGAAGGTATTCTGAGAAGATCGCACAACTGTTGGTTTTAAACATAGAAGTTGAAAAAGCTTACGACTACTGGATACTAGGAATCAGAACTTGATCTCCCGTATGACCATAACGGGACCGCAACAACCAAGAGTCTATGGTTGTGATCCACAGATCCCACAGCCCAACGAATCCATAAGAGAATTAGACATAGACACTGGCCTACGTAAATTAGTATTTCAGTCTACTCCGATTCCACCTATCATCATTCAACAGTTATCCCTACTAGACACAACAGCTAACAAAGCTAGAGAATTTTGGACTAGGCCAGAGAATCGTCCATAGAGTTGACTATATTCACCATATGACCCTATCAGGAGAAATACACGAAACCATCCCAGGTCGTTTTCCACACATCCCACAACCCATAGATCGAATCACGCCAGAGCTCGATATTGATTGGAGCCTTCGAGTAGTCATCCTCGTTGATCGATCTATCACACCAGTCCAAATTAGAAGGGCCTTCTTTTCCTTAGATTTGCAAATACCATTAGTGCGTGTCGAAGACATTAGACTGCCTAACTAGTTTGCCTGTACATTCTACTCACACCGGCTGTCTCGGCATGACCTCGGGAGGTCGGGTACGCAGAAGAGTTACTTGTTGATTCTCAAGCTTGCCTGTCACTTTTCTGACATACAAAATTGGTGAACCCGACGTGAAACAAACATTTCTTTCACCTTCTCTTTGAGAAGTTTCATCTTCTCCAAATCACCTTCGCTCCTTCCCTTTATTCTGCGGGTATTCATATACCCCTCGAATATGTCGGGATTCGATGCATACGGCAGACCCCTCTTGGGTCTTGAGGCATACTACGCCCAACATAATAGGTAGTCATCACCCTCACTCTCAATGTGGGGCGAAAACTATTCAACTAATCAGTTGTCAACACAAACACCAAGGACTAGATATAACTCGTCCTTCCAAACAGAGGGGTTGGAGAAACTTGCTCAAACACAAACAGAGCCTTCAGGCTCGAACAAGATAACATTAACTGGAGAGTTTGATTCATCTCCTCAGGTATTACTCAAACCGCCTGTTAGTAGACAATCAGATCCATACTCAGTTCTAAATGACGAGTACTCAATACGTTATCCTAGGAGTGAAAAATGCTCTCAAGGCATGTACCCACCTATAGGAACTCTGCAGATACAGCCCGAGTTCTCTCCTCAAGAAAATTCCCCTATGCCATCACGTATGGAAAATACTCTCAGAGATGCTTGGTAGGATAGTGATCAGTTCATAGCAGGATATGACACACCTCTGCAAAGCCATGTTATACAACAAACGCCACCAAGGCACGATATTGTGGCTTCACCGAACGAAGTCATTTCAACTCTAATAGAAAAGGTTAGAGGATTAGAACTTGCCCAAGCAAGTCAAAATTCGAGATTCATACAAACAGGGAGTTCCAATCCTCCGCACCATCCTAGCCAAGTAGATCTCCTCACAGGAGTAGGCATGTTAGGTATGACTTCTCAATATTCACAACAGGTGCCAACTAGACCCACCATCACTAGCACTGTTCCTCCTGGTCCAGTACAGAGCAATCCATTCCTGGATAGTACACCTTCGTACTTAAACATGTACTCCAAATCACCACAAGGGGATATGTACTCATCCCACCGGCGTGTTTACTCAAATACAGGGATTGCCTTATGCCCCTGCTAACGCGTACATTACGCCATATCAACAACCCGTTCCGCCACCCCCGCCTCCTCAACAGGCACCATCAATGGTTGAGACGTATGCGATAGGGACTTATTCAGAATATTTAAAGGAGCCCTTAGATTTCGCCATACGAAGCGTTATGCTTCCAAGGCCTCTTCCCGATTTGCCCAAATACAAAGGAGAAGGAGATCCGAATGCGCATATCAAAGCTTACGCTACAGCCATTCGTGAACTACTCCCATGGGATGGGGTTGTTGCTAAAATATTCCCCAAAACGCTGGAAGGCATTGCCCTCGATTGGTATTACAGAATACCCGAAGCTTCCATACATTCATTCAAACAACTCGTGTCTGAGTTCATCAAAGCCTTCGACATGAAAAAACTATTAAGGACAGGAATCAGGGAGTTCTTGCACATCAAGCAAGAACATAACGAGTCTGTCGCCCATTTCATCCAAAGGTGGCGCACAGTCCTTTATTCCTCGGCAAGCGCTCCAAACATGGATCAGATGGAGCTATGCGATTTATTCCTTCATTCTCTTAGCAGGGAAGTGAAGGAAGAAGTCCAGAAGTTCCCACTAAGGACTTATGACGAGGTACTTGAGAGCGCTCTGCGAATTGATCAAGCAGCAATAGATAGTGGCCGTAAGACGTATGGAGCAAACGGGAGGTTAATCACCTCTACTCAAAATACTACAACCACCACAAGCGTCAATCAAGGACCCAAAATCCTTAAGAAAAATCGTGGGGTAACAACAGATGGGGTAACTGACCAGCCCAAGAGGGTAAATGTCGTTAATACTCCGTCACAAACAAACAACCAAAGAAACAACAATTTTACCCCCGACGATCAATACGGTGGATTTTAATAATCCACAACAACAACAACGGCGAAATCCCATACAAGGACCAAGCCAAAACTCCTTTGGTTATCAAAACCAAAGTCAAAACCAGAAACAACAAAACTTTAGTCCTAATAGGCAACAGTTTGATCGGAATTTTAGGCCACAATACACACCAAACCAACAAAACGGGAATTACAACCCCAATTCTTATTGTGGTTTCCATAAAATTCGGGGTCATGACACTAGAACGTGTCGTGATTACAACAAATTCATGCAACGCTTGCCAAATGAACAAAAACAATTTTTTATGGATATGTTCTTAGCAGATCCTACGTCACCAACGGCAAGTACCTTCGCAGGGGCAGTTTCCCCTCAGAATGCCCCTCTCAAGATCTTTAATGATCCACTCCCAAATCATGATAGCGATAGGTTGAAACCAACTGGAACAAACAAAGGTGCAATAACAGGAAACAACGATCACGAGGCCTCAACCTCGCTAAATCCGTTAGTCGCGCCACAACTAGGAAGTCAACCACGACCTAAGGTAGTTGGATTAGTAGAGTTAGACTCCGAATTACCCGTTGAAGCAATTACGAGAACACGAGAGTATTTCTCTCAACCAAGTCCAAGCCACCGGCCGGAAACAGATAACATCCAGCAAACCGTAGCAAAACCTATGGGTGCTTACGATCTAATTAATGATCTAACAAAAAACCTTCTCACATATTTCATTCCTTGATTTACTAAAGAATTCCCCTGCTCACAGGGCTGCTCTTTTAGAGGCGTTAGGTTTGGGTCATTTAATTAGTATCACTCCACCACCAGAAGCACAAGTAAATCATATAGACTTTGATGTTTATCCTCCGGGACAGGCAGATAGGGATGTTGAATTCATATTCGAAATAAGTAAAATGCCTACAGATGCTGAGATCGCACGCCGAGGCGATCCAGCCCTACACTTGCAAGTACAAGTTTATAATAACTATGTAAAACGGGAAATGGTTGACGATGGAGCTGCGGTTAACATAGTCCCTTTCTCTTTTCTCCAAAAATTGGGATATGGAGAAACAAACTGTTCTACTACACGAAATACCTTGAGAGGCTACGATAGCCTTAAAGCCACATTGATAGGAACTATAATACTACCGGTCACCTTAGGACCTAAAACAATCCTGACTGAGTTTTATATTATAGATCGGGAAACTAACTATAATATGATCCTCGGCCGGCCCTGGATACATCGAATGAAGGCAATCCCTTCCACGCTATTTCAAGAAGTAAGATTCCTGCATCTGGGAAAGGTATTTGTAGCCAAAGGTGATCCAAAGCCGTTTGACGTACACCTAGCTGATTTAAAGAAAAGACCAGGTATACACTCAGAATTCGAACTTCCAACAAACCAACTTAACAAACCCTCTGACCCAAAGCCAGAGGAAAAGTTGATACCTACGACGGATCTTGAAACTACCAACATAGCCCAAACAATTCCAACCCCTAAAGGCAAAACTAAAGAAATAGTATCATTAGGGACTACTGCGAAGATCGTTGAGTTGATAGAACAAGATTCACCAATGTTCTTACCATTCGATTCAGTAGGTATCGGATTTTCCCTAGGTGTTGGTTCCTTGCCAGCAGAAGATCTCTGTATGGTAGAAGTAGAGTGTGCAAACACAGCAGATACACCTACATCCATACTCCCGGCTAAGTATTGGACTCTCCATTTCGATGGAGCTAAATGCCGTTATGGAGCGGGGGCAGGTATAATTCTTACCTCGCCCGAAGAGAAGGTCCTCCCATTTTCTTTTAAATTAAACTTTGAAGCAACAAACAAAACACTGAAAGCCATTCTCCTTAAAACAGTGAAAGAAAACAAGCGGGATTGGCATTTAAAGTTATATCCGGCCTTGTGGGCCCACCGAACCTCAATAAGAACACCAACGGGAGCAACTCCTTTCTCGCTAGTATTTGGGGCAGAAGCAGTTCTCCCACTTGAAGTTGAAATCCCCAGTCTCCGCATTTCGCTACAAGGGATTCTGGATGAGGACGCTTACAGAGAAGCACGTCTTTCTCAATTAGAAAGTCTGGATGAAGCTACGTTAGACGCTGAACAACGACATAGAGTCTATGCCGACCGGATGTGCCGGCAGTACAACAAGAAGGTCTATGAACGTGACATATACGAAGGTGACCTAGTTCTAAGGTTAGACAGCCGGATCGACAAGAAGACCGGCGAAGGAAGGAAATTCTGGCCCAAATGGTTGGGCCCGTACCGAGTCACAAAGGACTACGGAAATGGTGCATACCTCTTATGCACGCTAGAAGGTGAGGAGTTTGGCGAAACAGTCAATTCTCTCCACCTCAAGCGTTTCTACGCGTAAGCAGCTAACGCTACCTATATAACTATCTACATTGCATCTTCATATAGATTTAGGATCATTTTGTCCACTTGTTTCTTACATAAATTGTGATCAAGGAATCTATCCTCAAAGCAATTCATTACAAACTCGTGATGTTTTTGGCATAAAGTTCTTTAATCATACTTCTCCGTCTTCGATATCATCAATCAACTCAGAATCTTTTATCAAATAAATCAGACATGACGAAGTCCTAACGGTAACCATACCAAGATCTGCAAGTCCGTTCTCGCTTTGATTTCTTCTTAGGATAGGTGTCTTGCCTATGGTCTGTTCTAGAAGCTTCATGGTGTCACATCTATCCCATATACACATCTCTTTGGAAAATAAGCATATACTGACATTTTACTCAAATAGACAAGTCAAGAAGTGATTAAACAGAAAATTTTATTTTTACACATTTCCTTGCCCCACCAACCTTCGGTGATGAGCTTGCGTCTCCTACTAGTGACGTAGGGTTGGGAAAGGATGGAAATGCCCTTACTCGCCTATGCCTTGCCCACGGTGATAAACCCATGCTTCTTACAGGTAGCATGGGGCAAAGTGTAGGGGGTCCTCTAAACAAAGTAAATGTTAAAAGGTCATAAACAATCAATTCAAACTTTGAGTCAATAACGAATGAATCAGATGTTCAAAAATTCCAAGAGAGTTAAAAATCCTAAAAACCCAGATTTTGTCTACTATGTGGCCATCTACGGGTCTAAGTCTGGATAAACCGCAAAGCAAGTTGCATCCAAAACTATGAAGTCATTCAGGTAGAATAAAGCTTGTAGTTTTCATTTGGTTCCACCAAAGCTTCGTCTGTCTTTCATCACTATCACTTCACCATATTCCATAACTTGCGCCCTTCTTGGCTCTTGGTGATGAGCCCTCGCATCTTACTAGTTGCGTGGAGTTAGGAGTGGGGCAAGTTAATCTGTTCATCATACTGATTATTTTCATCACTTTGCCAAAACAAATCATGAGGTATCCAAATTGCTCACAGAAACTAAGATTTAAGATCACGATATATCTACAAAATCATGTATCAGCATCATGAAACACAAAAAGAAAGCAAACATTTGCATCATCTGTTTTCCATTGCATACATTCTAGAAAGCATATGAAACATACATCGTAGTATACACAAAAAAGCTGGAAACAGAAAGTAGAAGACCCAAGTGACAAAGTTTTGATCCAAAATCGAGCGCATATATATAAATAATCAATATTTGTATACAATGCCATCATGCACTAGGCATGGTCAAAACGCTCAAAGAGCCCGTAATACACAAAAGAATCTATAATACAAAAGATGCATAGGGGCCAAGTGGCCTCTCAACCCCTACGCGATCCCGCTGAAGGTGCACGCCCTCGCCTAGGACTCCGGCTACGCTGGCGCTCTGAATGGACGGAGGGCTCAGGGTCCCGAGGAGCGGTCGTGGTCTCGCCATGAGAACGGCTCCTCATAAGGCGCTCGGCTGTCCTATAGCCTGCCAACTCTGTACGGAGAGTCGACACCATCTTGGCCACATGCCAAACGGGAGCAAAGACGTCGGTGTGCCTGCTGGCTGCTGAGGGCTCCCCGGCATCTACAGATAGCTCCGCACGGGTCTTGTCCATAGGGATCATCAGAGAATCAGTACATACCCTACGGATTAGATCTCGCCACTCGTCAACGGTCTCTGCAAAACAAAGAAGAAAGACGAATTAGAAATTAGGCAAGAGGCTAAAATATACAGGATACCAATATAAGGAGAGATAGCAGTTAAAACAAGTCCTAAATCAAATTAACACTGCAAAGGAGGAGAAGATAACTTACTCGGATCACCGAGCCTCCAAGATGGGTCACTAGGGCCAGGACCCGCTGCAGATGCCGCTGCCGACTGAGGAGCTGCTCCTATAGTTGGGGCAACATGACGCCCCGCAACGGACTCATCATCTCCACCATGGCCCCGGGAGAGTGGCTCCTCGGAAACCAGAGTCTCTCTCTCTGCACTCTGCTCCGCCCTCTCCGCCTGCATGATATCCTGAGTGTCATGCCACTCAGGATCACTCTCATCCGTCTGCTCCTCCGACCCTCCCTCTGTGGACTCCTCAGAATCGGAGTCAATATCTATAGGGTCATCACTACTATGAGCAGGACCCGCGGTAATCCGAAGTAAAGGTGCCCGAGGCGCACCAGCTCTCCCTCTGGCCCGAACTATCCCCCTGGCTGTAATAGGAATGCCAGGGGTAACCACTGTCCAACCACGGCCTCTAGGCCCCCCTCTAGCCTCTCGAACTGATCTGTAAACTGGTGCTACTGGAGGAAGCATGCCCACATATGGGAGGCCGAACTGCTGAGGAACTCTGCTGAAAGGATGTACCTCTACCCGTCCCACACGGTCAATAAGCTGCCCTGTGATGGAGCAGGAGACCAATGTCATGGCCTCCTCTCCCCATACGCCGGCCATAAGCTGGTACGGTGTGGCCTCCATGTCTGCTATAGTAAGGGAAGCTACTGGCTGATGAGGTGCTCTAAGCACCGACATATCTGACCACCTGGCTGCCCTCACAGCCCCAGGATCTGCCACCTCCACGCCTCTGCCATAGGGAATGAAGCGCTCATACACCCAACTCATAACTAGAGTAGGGTGACTCAAAGACTGTCCCTGTAAACGGACCACCCTGTATAAGTCGTGATAGGTGGTCCCCAAGATGTCTGCCCCCCAGGCGTATATCCGGCCATGCCCCTCTATCTGTGCAATGATGGGGGCCCAACAATATAACAAAGTGTCACCTCCCTTGTCCCCGATCAGTCTCGAGGCAAGGATCCCCATGATGGCCTGTCGAAATACGGGGATGGGCAAAGAAGGAATGGATCTAACTCTCACTCCCTTCTTCGGCCCCATGGAAATAGCTGCATCTCCCATATATGTCGCCCACTGTGCAATCTGTGCCCGTGAGCCTGCTGTCTCTAGTGTGAGTCTCCTCCCAATGATCGGGACCCCCAGAATGCGGTAGACGTCCTCTAATGTAATGGTCCACTCACCACGGACCCCTGGCAATCGGAAAGTGTTCCGATCTGCATCCCAGTATGAGAATAAGTCACAGAGTATGTGACTAGACGGAGCAACGTGAGGCACACGCGATATCCGCAATATGCCGGCCCTCTGCAATGTGTCCTCCTCATCTGCTGAAAGGGCATCCAATACCCCGGGTAGCCAGTCACACTCTCTCTCCCGGCTCCATCTAATATACTCCTCCTTCGCCTGCGTACACCCAAAAACACACAAAACAGAGTAAGTTAGTATCTAAACGATATCGGGAGAATCGCAAAAACATACATAAATGCAAGAAAATATAAGTATAAGTCTCCAAAACAAGCTCTGTTGCATTCTGTGCAAAACCGCCGCCCTGAGCAGGGGGGCGGTTTTGTAACCGCCGCCTTAAAGGTGGCGGTCTCGTAACTGCCGCCCTGAAGGGCGGCGGTCATGCCGCCACCCTGGCCAAAGCGGCGGTCTCGTAACCCGCCGGATCGCGGTCATGTAACCGCCGCCCTGGCCAGGGCGGCGGGTCGCGGTCCGAAAACCCGCGCGGGTTTTTAACCCTAAAAAGTCCAAAAAAACGCAAAAAAAACGACCGTTTTAGCTAAAAACAAAGCCTACCCAGTAGAGCGCCCCCCCCTAGACGGACCTTTTAAACCTAACATTTTCAAAAATGACCCCCCCATTACAACAAATTTAGCATTTTAAAATTGAAGAGGGAAAAGCACAAAATTGAAGAAAAACCAACCTGTGATCTCGCGGGGTGGCGTTCCGCACGTGGAGGCATGATCACTATCTCACTGTGGACGTTTTGACGCTACTCGCGTGAGAAACCGTTACCGTGGGCCCCAGAGCTCAAAATCTATCAAATCGACTCGCGCAAATGAATAGGAAAATGGGCCCACTTTCATATATATATCCTTCTGTTTCATTTTAAAATGGCTTTTTCGCAGGTTCGGAGCGCTGACGGAGGTAAGTTTCTATCCTCGCACTAATGGTACGTCCTCTTCCCCTATTGTTTTAGCGTTTATTTTCCAAATTATTGTATCTATCTGCACTTGAGTTCTCTTTTCATTTTGCAGGTGGCGGGAATTTTGGATGGCGTCATTTCGACACACGGACGTGTAAGGTATAACTTCTAACTTCCCATTTCGGGACTGCCATACTCGGACCCACCGTTTTATGCCTCTTCATGGCTAAAACGCTTCTCCGAGGGGGCAATATGTACGTACCCAAAATTGTAAGGTACTGTACTGCGGAACGGTGTAATAAGTGCCCCAATGATGATACAGGTCTCTTCGCAAGGTGTTCGGGATCCAGAAAAGCTTTACAAATATGCGTTAACATCCCGCATGCCCCGCTTAGCCCCCACGTGCTTTGTTTTCCCTATTTTTTCCCTCTTTTCTTGGCTTTTTGGTCTTCAGTGACGAAACCGCCGCCCTGAAGGGCGGCGGTCTCGTGACCGCCGCCCTGAACAGGGCGGCGGTCCTGTAACCGCCGCCCTGAGCAGGGCGGCGGTCCTGTGCGCGTTTTCCAGAACGCTCTTTTGACACGACCCGCGTGAAATATCACGACTCACCAGCTTTTCTTGCCGACTTAAGCATGCATTAATGTTTTTGGTCCCCTGGAATAGTGTTTTTCTTTTGTTTAATGTTTAGGAGTTCAGTTTGGATTTGATTTTTGGATGTTTGGATTCCTATAAATGCATGGTTTGTGCACATGCAAATGGCCTCTGAATTTTGCTCCAAATTTTGCTTTTGAATTTCTTGTTACAGCAGTTTTAGTTTTCCTTTGCTTAGGATTCTTAGTTTTCTCATTGAGTGCTTTGGTTAGTATTGTGTTGCAGCTGGTAAGCCACATATCCAACTTGTGCAAGTGCAAACATTATTTGGGCCACCATTTTCACTCCAACTTTCATGTTTTCAGTGCTGTGGTCCTTTTAGTTTGCTTAGGATTGGTAGCATAGTTTGTTGCAGGTTTGTTTTAGCTTTGTGTTGCTGTTGGTAAGCCACAGATCCAACTTGTGCAAACAGTATTATTGTTTTGGAGTAGAATAGTCTAGGCAGCCATTAAAGTTGTAGGTTTTGCTCTTCATACAGACTAGTTTCAGGTTCTGGACGCTTTTGTTGCATGATTCGCAGTAGACCCCGCTAGGAATTGCATAGGCCAAGCTCTGTACTCTTGCGCTATCCCTCTCCTATCCGCATTCTATTCTGTCTGCATTCTGAAGGTTGTCCATTGATCCAAATATCTATTCCTGTTGATGCAAGCATTCCACGCTTTTCTGGATTCACGTGAGCACAAAGAACGAAGAGATCATACTGAGGGGACAAGAACACACACACCATCGGATTCGCCACTGTTCTGCGAAATCCAGGTTCCATCTTTCAAAGTTTTAGTTAGAACTTATCAAATAAAGTAGTTAATCACTTTATTTCAGTTATTTCCATTCTTGATATTACCAGGGAAGTTGTGGGGATTGATAGTTTCTGAGAAACTATGATTCATTCCTCACTTCTGAGGTAGGATCGAGAATCTTGCAAATAGATTAGTTATTTCATTGTTTAGAATAGATATACGAAATCGCACAGACAAATAGCTACACTCGGCTATTTTGTTTGTTTTACGTTATTAGTTTAGTTGTCAATTCTAAATATTTTTAAATAGCTGCTTTCTTATAAATTGCCAGAAAATACAAAAAGAAATTATATATGCTAGAAGTGTACTTAGATTTTACTTTATTATAGTTTGTTTCATTACTGCTTTTGCATGACAATTACGGGACCTAGGGAGCCCAGGGAATACATTTTCGAGCCAATTGTGCCCCAGCCCAATACTCGTAGTGGCAATAACTGACATTGACCAAAACCTTAGGATACAAGTCTTCCAAACAACAACAGACTTCCAACAGATCAGGATCACAGTTGAGAGGGTTAAACATAGAAGACGACCAAGCACATACTGTTTTGGTCAAATCAGCCAAACTACAGATTACCCTAGAAAACATCCACATGACTGTAGAAGGGCTTGAAAGAGAACAAACATTCAGGTGTGATCCTTTAGTTCCACAGCCAGATGCTGGAGACACCCTAGTAGACATAGATACCAGCTTAAGAATCCAAGTTGCGAGAACGCCTGTGAGGTATTCTGAGAAGATCACACAACTGTTGATTCTAAACATAGAGGCTGAAAAAGCTTACGACTACTGGATACTAGGGATCAGAACTTGATCTCCATGTATGACCATAACGGGACCGCAACAACCAAGAGTCTATGGTTGTGATCCCACAGATCCCACAGCCTAACGAATCCATAAGAGAATTAGACATAGACACTGGCCTACGCACATTAGTATTTCAGTCTACTCCGATTCCACCTATCATCATTCAACAGTTATCCCTACTAGACACAACAGCTAACAAAGCTAGAGAATTTTGGACTAGGCCAGAGAATCGTCCATAGAGTTGACTATATTCACCATATGACCCTATCAGGAGAAATACACGAAACCATCCCGGGTCATTTTCCACGCATCCCACAACCCATAGATCGAATCACGCCAGAGCTCGATATTGATTGGAGCCTTCGAGCAGTCATCCTCGCTGATCGATCTATCACACCAGTCCAAGTTAGAAGGGCCTTCTTTGCCTTAGATTCGCAAATACCATTAGTGCGTGTCAAAGACATTAGACTTCCTAACTAGTTTGTCCTGCATATTCTACTCCCCACCGGCTGTCTCGGCACGACCTCGGGAGGTCGGGTACGCAGAAGAGTCACTTGTTGATTCTCACGCTCGCCTGTCACTTTTCCGACGTACAGGTTCTCTTGCTCTAATTTCCAAGAGTTAACTCCGTACATGGCCGACTAGGAAAAAGATAAGGATGAAACCATGACTAGAAAGATTGCCCCATAAAGATAGTGGAAAGTGGAACATGGATCGGGGTGCCCCAAGTGGGACCAGGGCACCATAGTACAAGCCTGGGCACCCGGGTTTAAGTTAAAATGTTGGGAGCCAGTTGTGGAATAGGTGGATATGTATGCAGGAAATATTCATGAACCTGAATAAATACCTTTATCCAAATATACATGGCCAAAAGGCTCATCATTACCATTAGAAAAACATGCCATTTGAGAACCTTCTATGATACATAGTATAAGACTGGGATAAATAATGCCTTTGTGGAGTAGCATGAAAAGAATCCCCTGTGTCTACAGTACAACCCAACATTCAGTAATATTATCCAAAATTTGCAAGAATACAAAAATGTTTCATGTCCCGGTGCACTACATTAAAAATGTTTTGGGGCCTGAACATTTGCCTGCTTATTTGCAAAAAATGTTCCCTGGCCCAGTGTACTTATGTAAAAAATTTCCATGCTCCCGACAGTACTTTGTAAAAAAGTTTCTTGTCCCAGTGCACTTTGCAATAAAGTTCCATGGCCTAGGAAAAATGCACAAAATCTTGGATTTCAAAGGATTTTGCCCTATCTTTTGGGATTTTCCAGGGATTTCCTCCATTCTTCAATTGAAGGGGTAGTTTCCACTAGTGAAAGGTGATTCCCTGAAGTATATGATTCTAAAAAGCTGGTTTTCTTTGCATTTCCTCACTTCAGAATCACCCCTACAACATGCTTAAACTTCAACTTCGAGCTAGCTGGAAATAAAAATTTGATGCACTTCAAGAGGAAATTGATACTAGGTTATTCCAAAAATGAAGTGTAAAGAGCACAGAATTTGGTCAAGCCCTATATGCTTACTCAGAAAAATTTGTCTGATATTGATAATACACGATAGCTAGAAGTGATTCTAAACTTCTTTGCATATTGATGATCATTGTGAATGATCTGCTACTCCACTTTCATCTTCTTTTGACATCTTTATATCTAGTAACTTTTGCATTAAAAATAGTCTTATTCATCTCCAGAGGGTTGATTCATCTCCTACTATCCCTAATGCATCGATTATATTCCTATGTAGTCTTTTCCTATTAAAACATTAAATGTTCTTCACCACTTATTGCTTCTTCGGAACCTACATCAGAGTGGATGCCCTTACAATTGACATCTTCCGACTTCTTCTATTAACATCCCCCATGATCACATCTGTCATACTCAATGAAAATATTCAACCTTCTTGAGACAACGGAGTCCGCATCTTATATCATTCCTTCTGATAATGATATCTTATCTTCTCATGCATGCATGTTCCAAAATTACTGAATCTCAGGTGCCCGTCTCTGACTCTTGAAAGAAAGGCCTATTATGCTTCTATCAATAATAAATCCATTATATGGAAATCATATTCCAAAAAATATTCACTTGCGATTCAACACTTCAGCAAACTAAACCAGGATTTCATTACCAATTACATTTTCCTGCTTAAGATGATACTAGAATATCCGGATATTTGCATCTTAAACTTTATTTTCTAGCTATGTAGAAACTACATACTCCAATGATATATTACAGATCTCAAATAAAATCTCTTCGTCATAAATAACACAACATAGAGAGACAAGATCTCCAACGTGGTTACACACATCTACCCTTTGGATACTATCCACCAAGTATCGACTTGCTGAGATGGAAGAGGCCTTACTTTGACACTCCACTACTCTCAATAATGCCCCTAGAGTCACCCATGATCACGTTTACTGAGCTTACATGCAATGAAAGAGAGAACCTATTACTGAATTACACACCCGCGTTTCAAAACTTTTCATGCAATACAGTTAGTACTTTCAACCCATTCTATCATATGCATAAGACCATAATTTATAGACAACTGCTTGTGGCTTGATTCCTTCTTTAAAACAACCGTGGCTATGCAATATAACACAAGCGAATCATTCACACGTGGGTATACTATAAGGTCATTGATTTAGAACATGATCTCACTACTACACATGTCCTGGGCCCAATCTTCAACCCAGTTCTTCTATTGCTACATATCCCTGGGTTAATTCTCCACCCATGAAAATTTAGCTTCCTGAGGTTTGCCCCCGATACTTCTCCTTGACCCTGCTCAATGATAAATATCAGAAACTTCCCATCCATAAAAATCCTTACCTCGAGTGTAATATCATAGAAGGTGTCCTATTATAGTACATGCAATCTCCTCCACGGCTGAATTTATACAGAATTCTCAGGGACTATTAGGCAGATTTTCATGATGTGACTTTGTGACTTTGTCTTGAAAGCACATGACTAGGGACTTGGGGGGCCACTAATACATAAAACATAAGAATGTATGCGTACGCGTTTGGTGACATTTTCAATCATGATTGACCTCAATACAATGCCATCAATTTCTTGGGTATCCGGTATTGGATCTCCAATCGTGACAATGGATGCACAATACCCTTAACATGGATTGATTTCTAACAATTAAAATGATAAAGGTTGTCACTTCCTTTGATAAATCACTCATCGTGAGCAACTCCATGTAAAATCCAATTCCATACACGACATAGAGCAGAGTCTCAGTTCACTTATCTAATATACCTAGATTAAGGTCACAATTCATCCATTAATATAAGGTTGTTCCATATTCATTGCATGCTCTCCATCTAACCATCCATATGCACCATAGCTATTTTTTGAGGTGTAAATGCTGTCTACAGACATTGGCTACCTAATTCATCCACATTTGTTCAAATTGCAAGGGATGTAAAAATTATACTAGCCCAACCAAAGGCATCTAAATTCTAGTTAGGTTCATACACTAGGACGAACTTAATCACATGTTTTCCATATTTTGTCTAGTGTCGTTGGTGGGTAGTGGTCGGATTTTCTACCTTTTTCCAATGAACATAATCATGTTCTGTTAGAAAGGTCATAATTCCAAGAGGGAAACATGATTCATGCACTTTGTAGGATAAAAGTTATAGAATAGTCCTATGAAATAGATGCTCTTAGATCTCTTTCTACTACAGGGTTGATTCAAAAATGACTATCTTATCTCAAGCTCATTGAATGAATGATGGGGCCCCAAAGTCACTCTGATTATGTGTTAATCATAGTTCTTACATGACTATCAAGGTATTTCTGTTACAATTGAACCTTGCTCAAACTTATCTCGTTTGCAATAAATTTAGATAGCTTTTAGAAACTAGTACTCATGAAATGCTACGATTCCTATCTAAACAGGGTCCTTTCCAATATTTGAGGATCCTATTTCAAAAAACTCGTACAAGCTGAAGGATTGCTTCCTTTTTCAGGCATAGGAATGTGTCCACTTGACCCCCTTTTGGCCCTAATCCTACTTGAGGGTGCACTTACCCAGCTATTAACCATATTAAGTCTAGCACTTATGAAAAACATTGTTCTATCCATTGAGAATTCACTTATGATCATATTTTGACTCATCAGATAATTGAATGCAAGTTGTTCCTAGGCACAAGCTTATGTGGATCTATACGTATTAAGGGGGCACACATAATTTTATGATCCTATAATATTTTGAGGTAGTTAGTACAACCCCATATGGTTCTTGGCAATAAGCTCTGTTATTTTTCAAAACATAAAATTTATGTCCCTAGAAAAATCATGTAGTGAAAATTACTAGCCTAAAAAAATTCTTATAAAATTTTTACACACAACTAGATGCTTGATGTCTATCTTTCTATCAAAGGGTTTTCAAAAAACTAAATGCATGCTCTTAAAATGGCGGGCGGCACAATAAATTGAAGTATGTATTCATGTTTTTTAATAATAATAAGCATGATGTTGGTAGTTTTGCTATTCATGACTCCTTACATTTTTGAAAATGTCTCCAATGACTTAATATAAATCTCCTAGTAGCTTCAGAAACTCCTACTTCAAACATTCCATGATTGATGATATGCTTAATGGGACAAATCCTTCCATATATCTTTGAGGGTATCTATTTCGAAGTATCATTATATGAAACACATACTGTAAGTTTTTTATTATTTCAGAAAAATGCATCCACTTAAGACCCTTTTTTTGCCCCCCAATTGGTAGTACATCCCTATTCATCTTTATCTGAGATCTTCGTATCTAAAACATACCACTGTTGATTTTATCTATCAATGCATCTCCTTGGTATCCCTTAGATCTTTACATTTCCTTCTTTCCTGCATGAATTGATGGTGTTCCAATCTTCATAATATATACATTGATGGGTAATTCATGTTATCTCCTGAGTTGCATACTACTATTCATATTATTCCTAAGTAAGAAAAATAGCTTAAAACTAAGCCATATCTTTCTCCATTTTGATTCCTTTATACTACCACTTTTGGTCTTACACACCTTCTTTCTTAGTCTTGACCTCTGACCCTTCAGTTTCTCTGAGTCTAGATACTAGTTCCCACCAGACGCTAGTGTCAGGCACCCCTGATCCTCTATTGGTGCCCTTGACATCTTTGTACTTTACTCACATCTTTTGGGTCCTTTCTATCTATTTGATCATATTTTCTTATTTTTGGTTAGTAGGTATTTTTCAGGATTAATTCCCAAAATTCAAGCAAATGGAATCATATAAATATAAAGTTATGTGATCATAATAATGGACCAAACACTAAGCATTAGCCATCTCCACCTAAGGTTGCATCTAAAGGCTATTCAAGAGAATCAAAGCATATATTCTAGCATCCATTCAAGGGTAAGGTGCTACATTACTCTATCCATACACTTCATACGAGGGAAGGTCTATTCTATTCCATGCACACATCTATTACATTTCCTTACATCTAGCTACTTTTCTCATTATCAAGTGTGACACACACAAGAGCCACCTAGGGCATGATTATGCACACACACACATAACTATATTGGGTCTGAGATGTAGTGTAGTGCTCAGTCATAAGATCACCATTGTGATAGGTGAGGACATTCTAACCCCTCATTTTGCATTTTTTTTGGGATTTGATGTCTCTTTGAGGGTTTTGTAGGTCATTGTTCTAGTGAAAGTTTCTAGCAACCTCGAAAAACATTATGCGACATACTATGACCAAAAGAAAAGGACACATAACAACTTGTAACCTGGAAAAGATGAGTTTTTGATAATTTTTGCAGTCACTGGAACCTATTTCTAGTCTGTAGCACCCGTGGTCACCCCTACCCCTTTCTAGGTGTCCCTGTCCATCTTGCTCCTCCATAACTACATCTTCTAGGGTCTTTGTGTGACGTTTCTACCTCTTTGTTCATCGGGTCAACACTTCGGCATAGTCTATATTTCATTGTGAATCAACTAAGGCTCTTCTTACCATCTTTCCAACTAGGGTTTCACATTTTATTACTTATGTTGCTTGAGTTAATTTTTATACTTAATTGTTGCATTTATTTACTACTACAATAAAAATCAGATTAGGCATATTATTAAAATTTCACTTAATCATTTTGGTGAACCCAAACTCAATATGAACACTCTTAGGGTCCTCATACCTTTATTGCTTTTATCTTCCTAGGATCATCTCATCATGGATATCTCTATTTATGATTTCTTGCTCATTCACCATGAATTAAGAGCTAAAATTATTACTCACTTGGTTACTACTCGAATCCCTTCTGATATTCATTTGGATATAGTATATAACACATTTGTAGATAAATTTTCTCAGCATATTGCTTTTGCATCTACCCCTACTGACAACCTTACTTTTTTTGACAATGATCCACCTCTATACATAATGATTCATATTAATAATGTGGGTTTCAAATGAACCATCATTGTAAGGGATATGAACTTAATCTATGCACTTTATCATTCATTGAGGATGTCAGCCTTTCTATTGCTTATATTAGTCCTTCCTCCATTTCTCTTTGCACTTGTGATGGTTTTTTTTGTCCATGCATAGGCCACATCACTTTTCTTATCACTATTGGACCTAAAAATCTTCCTATGGTTTTCATTTTCATGGACTTCCTAGTTCAATATAAAATTCTACTTTGTAGGCCATGACTTCATGCCATGAAATTTGTACCCTCTATAGTGCATTGATGTGTTAAGTTCTTACATGAGGGTGTTGAGTATATAATCCCTGGTGATTATGACTCATTTAAATATTGTAACCGTGATCCCACCACTACACTTCCCACTCCAACATCTATTACCACTGATAAACCACAACCCATGGATATCCCGAATCATTTACCACCACTTAAAGGTGGTATTTGCATGCTAGATGTTTTCACATCTGCAAAACCACCTCCTCCTGCTACTACTACTGCTATGATTCTTTATCGGGGGCATGTCCAGACATTGGACATCGTTCCATCTCCCTCATATTATTATAAGCAACCTCAACTAACACGACCTCCATTTACATGCACATTTTTCAAGAATGACTTTTATTGGGAACACATTCCATTTGATCATGTTTTCTCATATATTATATGCACACATTATGGGTTGGCTCGGAAAGGATTTACAGTTGACGAACTCTTTCCTCCGCCTCATGATCATCATCTATATCATGGATTCATTTGCATTATCTCTGCTTATGGTCTTCCATTATTTTATCTCACAATATTTCTTATGCGCAATCCTTGCACTTCTCCACTTACACTCGAACATTCTTGGATTGATTACATTTGCAGCACATTAGATATTGATCACACTGATATTTCATTTCCCATGTTGTGTGGTTGCATTTTCATTTTTAATGACTCATTTCTTCGTTATTTTCCAAATCATACTTGCTAACATGCACATGGTTGTCCACTACTTCCATTCACTGATAAGAAATATGCTATGGGCATGTACAACTTATGCTTAAATGGTGTTTTAGTCGATCAACCTGATACTATCACTTACCAATTTTTAAATGCTTCACCATTTGGATTTAACCATGACAATGATGAAATTTTAGATGGCATTACTTGATCATTCTTATCATCACATACTTGGGGGGCATCACACTTATCCCCCCTACATGAATAAGCCTATTATTTTATCATCACTTCACAACTAGACTTTCACATACAATATACACATCTTGATACACGCTTGTATTGGCATTTCCCTATGACACACTCTTGTGCTACGGTTCACACTTGAATGTTGACGGCATCATATACACATGAAACTCACACACAACGCACTACACATCACACTACCTACCATATTACACATCATATCATTTATCACACATATTTCACACACATATGACCCCTAACACACATTCAAAATTACATACTACATACTCAACGTACAAACAATACATCTTTATCACACTTATTCATCAATACAAACTCAACACAACAAAAAACAACACATACTCTCCTCGTATCTGCAACAAAACATACAACACACTTGACACATTTATGAAATGCTTCACACTTATTTATTTCATGCCATATATCTCCAAAATTAGAAAACATGCATCCCCTACATCATACGACACATCTCTCTTGCATACAATCAACACACACCTCTTGCACGATATACATATCCACAACACACTACCTATTCAATACTTTCACATGTAACACATCCTACTACACACTCAACATCTTTAAACTACACAACATAATAGAAAAATTATCAATCAATCTCTTACATAAGTAACATGTTCATGACATCTTTATCTCATGCATAAAAAACACAAAACAACACACATATCTCTCACATAACCAACAAATGCTACCCTACGATGTATTCTAGTCCCATGGTCCATACTCTATTGTTGAGGGTATACATCTCAAATGGACCTCACCACACTTGCGTGTTCAATCAATCACTCAGTCACTCATGTGTTCACACTCTACGCTTTGTGCTTTGATGATCACATATTTCTAATACACACAATTCAAACCATTTTCCGATGATGCACTCTCATTTACAGTTCATTTTTTACTGCTGAGGGGGAATACATAAATGAACCTCAGCTCATAAATACACATTCACTCAAGGGGCATGCTGCTCCTATCATTCACTTTGCATTATGTTCCATCTCATCCACAACATACTGCATATCTTAGTTGTACTTATTCTTTCTTACATTTACTTGCTACATGTACACATATTATTATACATGCTAGATAAATATCTTGAATGTAATTATCTTTATCATACACACATGTGCATTCACTTACTTTCTAGTTGTGAAAGAAGATTCTACAGATCTATAAGTGTAACATGGATACTTGGCACAATACCTATTACTGGTTCCACAGTGACTCCTGGTGGCATCCACTTTCATACACTATAGGTGTTTTTGTTTCATTTTTTATAGCACATTACTTTATCCGATTATACACGCCTTGAAATATTTTTTATCCTTCTAACATGCTAATGGGTGCTTCATGTGCAACATTTTTCTTGTAGGTATATTTTCCAACATGATTGTATACTAAATTTTTTGTTATTGTCTTCTACAGTTTGTATGACACTATTTACGGGATTTTCCCTCTGTCTTGTGTGCATACTTGTATTCTTTTGGATTATTTGGCCTCGATTGTCTTGGGACATTGTGAGTGATGTCCCATGTTTGAAACCTAATTTTTGTGGTCTAAATTGTCTTCATGTGTGATGTCTTCTTGCATCTTAGATTACACATTATCTATGTATTTACTAGCTTACATTTTACATGTATGTTTTCTTTTACTAACACTTGTTTTCATGTTCCTTGGTTGCTACCAAGAACACTCTTCCCCCTGTATGGCACAATTTTAGCACATTGTTTGGTCCTCCTTTGGTCTGCATTATCCTCAACGACGTTTTATGAACCCCAAACAAGGGGGCATAATTTTGGTAAATCATTCACCCCATACAACAGTCTATAAACATAGTTCAGCACAACACAATACCAGTACAACACAATCATCAACATTAAACAAGGCTCGTATCCGACATGGGTCCTTGATACAACACAACCACCAGAGCCCTTCCTAGATGCTTATAACTAGGGGGTAGTTACACATCATTCTTCAATACAACACATTCATCAGCATTGGAGAGGGCTTAGATCCTAACTTGGGTCCTTGACACAACACATCCATTAGATCCCTTCCTAGATTCCTATAAGTAGGGGGAAGTTACACAACATTATTCAGTGCAACACAATCTACAACACTTCACACAAGATCTTTTGATAGGGAAGATAGTCCTTTAGCTTGTAACACACATTACAGTTTCTTTTCCCAACCACAACATTGCAATGGAAATAGTCAAACAGGATCAGATTTTCACACACCATTTGCAGTGGTGTGCTACATTACGCGAAGCAGTTAAAGGATGGAGGATGACACCATAATTTCCTCCATACACTTCTTCCATATCATTGGCTTGAGATCACCTGAAAAAATCGTAGCCAACAAAACTAGCATGAGATCACCCAAAAAAATGTTCATCAACAACATCTACCTTTCTACACTCTTTTCCTCATCATAGATCAGGTGCACATGTTATTTTTTCACATTTTCAACTTATTACACATATACATGCATATTTTACTACTTATTCATTCTTCTCTTTTGCAGGTCCATATGTATGGAAAGTGGTAATCAACATCATCAAAAACATCACACACATCAACATCAACATAAAAAATAGGCACATTTAAAACATCCACAACATACATTTCATCCCTAGGGTCATCGTCATCATCACTTTTTGCACTTTCTCATCTTTAGTCTCCGCCTTCCACCTTTTTATCACCCCATGCTTTTCCTTTTCTTTTGGCATGCTTCTCGTCATTGATCTACATGGTTATCAGGTACACATCTCTACCTACTTTATGTTATCAAGATTTCACTCAACAACATAAAGGGGGAAAATGTAGACACAAAATCACACACTTTGGGTAATTATCTATTCCTCATTGCATACTAATACTCATATGACTCTTGAGTAAGAAAAGTACTAATTAACCCATGTCTTTGGCCATCTTTTCTTTCTTTCTTTGCCACTTTTGTTCTTACACACCTTTCTCATTCTAACCTCCGACCCTTAAGTTTCTCTGTGTTTGGACACCAGCGCCTAGCCAAGACGCTAGCACCAAGCACCCGTGTCCCATCTGGGCGCCCCTAACCTCTTTGTACTTTACTCACATCTTTTGGGTCCTTTTTAGACATTTGAGCATCTTATCTTTTTGGTAGTCAACATTTTCAAGGTTAATTACAAAATTCAAGTAAGGGAATCATATAAACATAAAGTTGTGTGATCATAATAATGGACCAAACACTAAACATTAGCTATCACCACCTAAGGTTTCATCTAAAGGTGATTTAAGAGCATCAAAACATCAATTTTAGCATCCATTCAAGGGAAAGGGACAACATTATTCTACATACACTTCATAGGAGGGGAGTCTATTATATTCCATGTATACATTTATTACATTTATTTACATCTAGATAATTTTCTTTCTATCAAGTGTGACACGCACAAGAGCCACCTAGGGCATGATTCACACACACACACACAAAACTACATTGGGTATGAGATGTAGTGTAGTGCGCAGTCGTAAGATCACCATTGTGACAGGTGAGGAAAAGATGAACCCTCATTTTGCATCTTTCTTTTTTGGGATTTGATGTCTATTTGAGGGTTTTGTAGGTTATTATTTCAATGCATGTTTCCAGCAAACTAGGTGAATATTGTGTTGCTCACTAGCAACCAAAAGTGGAAAACAAACAACTTACGACTTGGAAAAGATGAGTTTTAAAGCATTTTTGTAGTCACGGGTGCCTATTTCCAGTCTGTAACACCCACGGGTACCCTTGCCCCTTTTTGGGAATCCCTATCTAGCCTTCTCCTCCATATCTACATCTTCCAAGGTCTTTGTGTGATGTATCTATCTCTCTTTTCATTAGGTCAACACTTCAGCACAATCCAGATTTCAATATGAATTAGCTAAGGCTCTTCTTACCCATTTTGTAACTAGGGTTTCACATTTTATTGCTTAGTTTTCTTGAGTTAATTTTTGTACTTAATTGTTGCATTTATTTACTGCTACAATAGCAATTAGATTAGGCATATTATTCACATTTGACTTAATCACCTCATGATTAAACTCATAAATTATTTGTTTTCTCTTTAAGCATATTTCCCTGAAGTCCCTAGATGAGGACACATGTCAATAATCATTAGAACTGGACCATAGTGTATTTATGACTCAAAATAGGTGAGATGAAAGTCTACAGTAATAGGAGAACATGATGAAGACACATGTCACTATCTAGGAGAATAGGATCATTTATTTTCTAGAATTCCTTAGTCAAGATTCACTTTTACTGCATGTACTAGATGATTCCACGTGTAATAATTTAGGATCACCATAAGGTTTTCCTATATATTAAATCCTCTTTATCATTTGACTGATGAAATCTACATGAATATGAGGCAATGGCACATGTCCAAACCTCATATAATTTTGGAAATGTTTTGTGCCTTAAATCCATTTCTTATAATTTTTTCAAAACTCAACTATTAATGTTGATCATTTTATAATTTACATGGAGATATATAAAAGCAAAGTATTATTATTTATTCATCCTTACCTTTCCCTTTATTTCTTGACAGTACTCTAAGGGTTTTATATTGTGACACTCTTCACAAGCTAGTGGTCCTGAACTAAAAAGACTCCTATAGATCCTACGTAACTTTCTCATCCTTCCTAATCATGATTCCATGAGACTAATACACAAGGTGTAATCTCAGAACTATATTTCATATAGGTCTCATTATATTTCAATTTATTCTTTATTTTCCTTTGAAACTTAAAACACTAAATCATGTTGTGTGGCAACATGTAGTAGTTTTTCTAAATTTTTTGTTTATAGGTATGATTTGAAACCTTATTCTAAAAATTATTAAATGTATTTTCCACCAATCCCTATGAACTTTAAACTCTTTCTCAAATTCACCTATAGATAATAGTATTCTAACCTAAAAAGTCTATTTGTGCACATATATCAACCAATGTGGAACAAAGCCTTATAAATTACCACAAGAAATCTCTGTTGTCATAATCAAATTAGTTTTTTGAAATCTTGATTCCATTGCAATATATTTAATTAAAGTCAAGGAAAATGGGTGTTACAATATTATTATTATGAAATAAACCAAAAAATAATGATTTTATGAAAACGTTTGAATTCATAGATGATCTATAAGAACATTTTCTAAAGATCAATAAATATGTTACAAAAATTAGAAAAGTGGTGGCTTAAAGAGAGGATACAACAAATAAAATTTTGGAAATGCTCCAAAAAATAATTACAATGAATTGGCATCCAAATAAACTCAAAATCAGAGCGATGCCTCAATAAAGACATCATTTATCATTTGGAAGTGTATGATGCTAGGTGAAGTACATAAATGGTTGAATCAATGTTGAATAATGTTATAATAACTACATAGAAAGGTATAATATCTCACAAATTTGGTTCGAAAATAACTTTTGAAAAAAGAGAAAAATACATTACGATGGATTTTTTCTAGAGGAATATGAAGGATAAAATGATGCAAGATAAGGACCAAATTCTTGAGAAGCTAGATGAGGAAATTTTTATGGTTTTGTCAAATCATTGAAAACTTTGAAAGTAAGTTTGCATGATACAATTGAAATATTCACTCCCATAAATGAATTGATCACATAGTTACAAGTTAATCACTACAAGTTATAATAAATTGCAATTCCAATATATGAAGAGTAGATCAAGATACAAAATTTGATGTGCCAACCACTATAAAATGAAGAGTAAAATTCAACCAACAATAATTTATTTTTGACAAAGTTTGCATTTTTTGTACTTATCTTTTTTCCAAGATACAATATTACAGTTTTAAAAGTTGGGAAAGTTTGACACTAGATATTTTTAAGACACGGTATTACAATATCAAATATACTTCTTTGATAACTATGCGTACCTCTATTTTATCATTATAATTTATGTTCTTTTAATATGATGTATGGTCTAACATTGTAATATGAGTATCTTAATATTTATTTCAATATAATAATTCAAATCTATATGTTGCTTCCCTAATGATTTTTTTTTCTTCCTATTCCTTCTAAAATATAATTTTTTTCATTTTTTTTATTTTACTATGTTAATCTAAAATACAAATAAAACTTCTATGAATTTATTTTTCTACAACATAACTAATAATTTATCATGATATCATCCAATTTAGTCGGCGAGACAATCAGTTATCAAACAAGGCTCGCAACATGCCAAATTCTTAAGAAAAATAGATAGTTCCATATTAAAAGGAATTTATAGAGTATTTAATTCATCATATGTATGTTTTTATTACATAATTTGGTTACACTTGAAAAAATACACACTTCCGAAAAATGGAAATCAATTTCGAGATTGTATGTAAAAGTTATGGCCTCTGGAAGTTACAAGTATTTTTAAGGTTTCATAAATGCCCTAATGGTTTTACAAGCTTGAGTGGTGGTTTTGAAAATTACCCAAGTGTTTTTGCAACTTAGTGGTGGTTTTGAAAACTACCTTTTTGATTTCATAACTGCCACCTACAAATAGTGGAAGTTTCATCATGAGACAAAATAAAATGCCTAGAACGTAAAGATTGCAATTTTTTTAACTTCCTAAACAAGTTCTTGGCAGATTCTCGAGGTACAATGAATCATTACAGTTCTAATGAATTTAAGTTATGATAAGAAAAAATCAATATTTTTATAATTTCATTCCCATTTCCAAATAAGGAAATTTAGAGTCTTGGTTCAGAATTCATTCATTAGAATGGTCATTCATTCACTATTGAAGGGGCATTGGAAATCAAAATGCCATAGAAGAAGAGGGGAGGAGAATCAATCCTTTTTTTACCAATCTCATTTTCCATAGAGGTTATTTGTGAGAAGAGGAGAATACATAGTTGTTATAGTTGATTCAAATATTCATCCATGAGGGGATCCTCCCATTCAACATTGCAGAGTTTGTTACAAATCTAAGCATCCATGAGATTGACATCCTTATAATCCCATGAAGAAATAAATCTTCTAAACTATAGAACATAATGGAAAAGAGGAAGCATTACTTTAATATTACTATAGTTTTCTCACATTGAGTTTCTCTAGGGTAACTCTCTTATGTTTTTATATTGTTTTTTGTGTTTTCTTCATTATTTGCATGTTTTAGAGTGTTGTGACAAGTTTATCTCTTAAGAGAGAGAAAAAATCCTCATTCACAAGCATAACACTTGTTAACTAAAGGGAATAACATCTCATTCACTTACAATTTCATAAAAGCACATTAAAATGTTATCATGTATGGAATAATATCATGTTTAAGGTGAGAAAGAAAGTATGCAATGTATGTAGCATGTGGGAAAGGTATGTGGAGGGTTTCATTAAAGAGTTGTATGCTTAACGGTCACAATAAATTTCTTAGATATACCTTTTTATATCATTTTATGGATGTTCCTTGGTGTAGATTTTTTAGAACAAAAAGGTAAGTTAAATAAGCATTCCATATTGACAAGTTTGGAGTATACTCCTTTAATTTACATATTGCGGGGAGGATTTTAATTTTCCTTGAAAAGGTTTTCTAACACATTTTCTACATTATGTATAATACGTTGCCTAAATTTTTGTTAACAATAAAGCATGGGATTTTTATTTTTAAGATTGAAACCATGGGAAAATCTCTAAAGAGAGATAGGATTACAGATCTAGAGACCACAAAATGAAAACTCCGGAGGGAAAAATTTGGGCTAAGAAAAATGTGTTACAACTTGGAGAATAAAAATAAAGAGATGCAAGATAGACTGATGATCCATGGTGAATTTTTCACTAGAATAATTGAAGAGTTACAAATTTAGTTACAAACCAAGGAAGAGATGTTGGAAAAGTTCCAAGATGATAGTGAAAGAGTGAAGGATAGAGGATATTTTACCTTACAAAGGATACCATCCTTTACCAAATATGTACAAATAATGACTGGGGTATACAAATCAAGCATTCCACCATGTTCTCTTTCTTCCCATCAAGTTATAGATTCTTTGTTTGGTAAATATAAGAAACATAATAAGGGTTTTGGATCCAATTCACTAACCAAGATGGGTTATGATGGAAAGGGCCTTGAAATTAATGGTGAAAGAATGAATAATCACATAATGGTTAAGTAAATACCTAAATACGTAGGTTTGGGATATGTTAGTGGAAAATAAGAGTTTATATAATTCTCCAAGATATATAAAGCAAGAAAAAATCATAAATTCCAAGAGACCAAACCATTATCTCTACAAAAACAATTGATGCGAGGTAATAACAATATTTAATTTGTCAAATGTAATGAGGATTTTCATTCTCTAAATAATGGGTAGGTATCTCATGAAGAGTAATGTATTATTGATCCAATTCCAAGGGTAAAATAAGAGTCTCCAAGAATATGAAAACTCCACAAATAAGGAGATAACACAATGTCACTCCATAAGAGTGATTTCAAGATGGAATCAAGAAGGGGAAAACATTTTAATCATGGGAATAACATAAAACAAGAATGCAAAGAATATAAAAAAGAGAGGTGAACACTAAAAAGGTGGAATCAAACCACTACCAATTCATCATGTTTGCATAAATGGCATCCTAAAGAGGTATGGAAAGTATAAATATTCCATTGTTTGCATAAAAATAAATAAATAAAGAATATCCATGTAGCATAAAAATTTTGGTATGCATATCCATGTTATTTTTTTGGAATGAATAACCTTTATTTGTCCATATTTTGGAAGTGAAGTTCCATCCGACATAATCATATATCCTTAAAAAGAAAGGATGCAAGCTATAAATACCACTCTCCAAACAAGAATGTGGAGAAAGGCATGTTATCCAAGAAATTAGGCAAACAAAATTGCACTCATTGTAACATGAGTGGGAATTGGCATGAAATTTTTTGGAAATTCCATCCAAATTTTCAGGAAAATAATTTCAAAGTGTACTCCATGAAGGAAGAGGCATCTACAAGTAAGAGGTAATTTCTTCAAGAAAACTCGAAGAAAGAGCTAACAAAAATTTGTTTAAGCATCTCCCAAGATAGAGGTATAAAATAAGGGAGTTGTTCAAGAACAAACAACCCAAGAGGAGGCATATGAATAATCCAGCCTATCTAAGGAATAATCCAACAAGATAGATCATCCCATTGAGGAGCACCTATTGATCAGAGAAAACACTTAGTTGAACTTTCACATAGAGTCCGCATGGAAGAACAACACAGGAGCAAAAGTGCAAAGGTATAGGAAGGCGTCATGCGCGGAGGTGTAGAGTTAGACTCTCAAGGACTTAGCCAATTTTGGGGATCAAGTCTATTCTTAGAGATTGGCATGAGGAGCACACAAAGCAATACCGATACTTGTGCACCACTCTTCGTGGATATTTTTGAATGACATGTCAACTCACTCTTGCACGGGCATAAGTTAAGAATAGATTTATCACTTTAGTTAACTATCAGCAATATATAGATAGCATACTTGTATGTATGGCTATAATTGTAAGAAGGTGTGTGGTTGTTATTAGCATGCGACCTATTTCTGGTAGAGTTAAGTGGTGAAGGGCTAGTTCCCCACCCTATATTTATATGTAATGAATTGCTTAGAAAATATATAGACACATACAGAGATACAGATGGAAACATATGCTTTGAAGAATGGGAAAAAATGAGTACATGTGACTGGATAGTTGTAACAGATCCATGCATGCATGCATGGTATTGTATGAAGTTTCGATATTGTTGGTATGAATAGATAAAGGAAATTGGCTGACAAATAGTGTTTGATGTGTTTTATCAATGCATGTTATTATTTTCATGATGATTTACCTTTAAGAGCTTATAGATCTGGTTAAATATAATGATGAATAGATGGATTAGTTCCTAAAATATATGTTTACTACTTTATCATACCATCATTCTGTTACTGCAACTCTTAAGAGGGGCCCGGTACCTTTGCGTACTTCGAGTGAGCGCTCATCCTAGGCTGAGTGATGTGCCAACGTGACTAGGTGTTAACTAACAATTCTAGGCTGCATCATTGGTTCTATTGCCGGGACCTCTTTTTCAGTTGTTTCATAATGGTTCGCGATGAAGACATACCAACTAACTTTGGTGAGCGTTGAAGAATGGATTCATGATCTAGAGGAAGAATACGCATGGAGGTTTGACACTAGATCCGGATTTAGCGCACGTACTTGGGTAGAGCAGAATCTATATGATAGTTTATATGAAAGCTTCTTTGTTATCTTTCCAGTAGAATTATACAAATGGTTGAATGTATATGCATCTAAGCAGAATTGGAGGTATTGCACACTTGTTTGGACACAAGAAGAATTTCAAAAACTATACGATGCTGACTTAAGTTGGACTCACGTGGTAGATACCTAGTTTCACGGTGTCCTAAACAACTATAGTTTGGAGTATTCAATTTCAAGTTATTTGTGCCTAGAAGTAGTAGAGTTCCAGTTTCTACGGTATCCTAGAGGGACGTGTTTGCAAGGTATTCCGGTGGCAATCAAAATATTAATGGTAATGTTGAACTTAGAAGATAAACCCATGGAAATCTAAAAGAACCTCCACATGCAGGGGCAGAAACAAGATTGGTGAAAGATGGCAGACCTAGCGGCAGCACAACATAGGGAAGAAAGGTGGCTGAAGTATGATGAGGCACACAAGAGGGAATTATGCAAGAAACAAGAAATTACAGAACGGATGGTGTTGTGGAGAGAGATTGCTCGTGAAGGATTTGAGGCTCGTGGGGAGGAAGAAGAACAAGAGAATCAAGAACTCCCCCATCTAGGAAAGCATGATAGAGAACCCTCTAAGGCCTCACATGGAAGTGTGGAAATAGATATGACCTATTCCGTGGGCACGCATCTAAGCCAACCTGTTGACCTAGCCCTTGCGCTTGGTTTTCTAGTATCTAGTACAACAGGTAAAAATAGTTTTAATTTAGGAAGTGAAAGCATAGAGATAAGTTAGACACCAAGTACATCAACGATAGCAAAGACAGCTTTGTTATTCTTTGGGGGTACGTTTTTAGGCTCATCATCTACACAGAATATGAGCACACCTAGTGTGGGATTCACCTCTGGAACAGGGACTGCTTCCTAGACTATCAGGGTCCAGTATAGTACCAATGTTGGGGCACAAGGGAGTGCATCCATGGGCCTTATTCCAAATTCTGGAGGAGGATCAAGTTGTATGGGTAGTTCTAGTTCTGGTGGTTTGGGTGGTATTCAAGGAAGAGGAAACCAAGGAGGTTCTGGGTCGGGGGTCAAGGCCCGCAGTAACCCCAGAACATTTATATGGAGATTTCCCTTCGTCTCCCAGAGTACAAAGATATCGAGGATGTTGCTGAACATGTTCATATGTGTGAAATATTGTGGTGCGCAAAATATCATGGCCTCTGAGTGCAAGGCAAATCAATTTGCTACTACATTGTAAGCGTGTACACACAGCTGGTATACAAAGTTTGATCCCAATCAAACTTGTATTGACTATGCAACATTGAAAGATGCTTTCTTAAAGGAGTTCCACATCCCGGAGTTTGAGTAGAAGAGCATAAGCGCACTCAAGGATATAAAGCAAGGAACTACTAAAAGTGTACGTAGTATGATGCGCATTTTAAAACACTTCTATCCAAACTCTCTTATGACATTCATGCAAGCCAGCATGCATAATGGTTTGTCAGGGGATTGATTACCCCATTTCGAAGAGCACTGTTGCATAAGACTTATACCAATCCACGTAAAGCATTGGAATCTGATTTACGCACTGAAGTAGTTGGGAGTATTGACACTGGAGTTAGTCCATTTTTGGAAGCTCAGATAGCAGCTATGGCAAAACAGTTAGAGAAATTATCGGCAAACTCATCTCATGAGACGTGCTCAGGAATCTGGTGTACAAATTGTGAATTGGAAGGGCACACTAAGGATAGTTTCCCTCGCAGAACTGTACATTTTTTACTATTAGACTATGAGATTTACCATTTAAACCATGATGTCAATCACTGCCCCCTACTACAACGTGTGATCAGGAAGAATGTGTCCTCCTTTCGTAAAATTTGTAGGTCCACGACCCATGATACTGAGGACTGTATATTGATTGGCCAAATTCATGATGCCATTGATATTGGGGTCAGACAGTTGAGTGTGGCTGATAATTCTAAAGGGAAGAATGAGCATCAGGATAAGGATTATAATAAAATGCACTATGACAGGAATGACGGAAGGTTTGAAGGGGTTTGTGAAAGGGGACGAGGATATCGAGGTAGATATGGAGGACGAGGCAGAGGTGGAGGAAGGAGTGAATTCCCTTGAGGAAATTGCTATACATGTGGTTCACCTGACCATTATAGGTGTGAATGCCCGCAGAATATTTCCTATTCATTTTGTAGAAAGGGGCATAGTTATGAGGAGTGTCCGGACTTGTATGAGCATCTCGGTAAGCAACACAAGAAAGAAAAAAAGGGCACGGGGATGGTTAGAATCCAGTGCATGATAGAGAATTAGTGGATGCCAAAGTTAACACTAGAACCTGAGGTGGTAACAGTCAAGATAACCACACGAGCTAAGGTGACACACGTAAAAGAGGTGTTGGAATAGAAGCCGACAATCACTAGGGAGGAGGTTTTGCATGCCAGATATCCAGATCTAGCTCATCAGAAAGAAGTCTATCAGGAAACAATGGAGGTCCTTAGGAGCCTTCAAGGTGAGATACAAGGTTAAAAAGAGTAGTCTCGTAAATTGGAGCACAAGGATATAGAACAGGTCCCGTCGGATATTGACGACATCATAGAGGTATGTAGAACATTGCGCGAGGATAATATTATTAATTTATTAGGAAATTGGTTGAAAGGGAAATTTCCACTTGCGGGAACTGAAACTAAGAGACAAATACTTCATGTGAATCTTCCCCCTGATAGCATTGACTATGACAAGGATATCACTTTGAATGTTGTTGTGGATAGATGGCTATTGAGCAATATTCTGATTGACACAGGTGCGGAAGTAAATGTACTTACATTGGATGCGTGGGAAAAAATGGGGATACCCCCATTGCATCCATCATCTAATGTATTGTTCATGGTAAACAGAATGAAAGTTACTCCCATAAGAGTTTTGAAGGATGCATCTATCACTATACAAGGGGCCAAGTTCACAGGAGACTATGAAGTGCTAGCGCTTGAGGAAGCAGATAGTTTCCCAGATTTTCTTGGGCGCCCTTGGTGTTATGCAAACAATGTTGATTTGAGGTTTAACAAAGGGTATATCATCTTTGAGAATAAGGAGGAAAGGGTCATAATAACATAAACAGATGGGAAATCCGTGCCATATGTGGAACCTTTAAGCGAAGAGGACTCAAACAAAATCTATATACATGTTATTCAGGACCCAGAGGTCAATGATTTGTCTAAGGAAGGAATCCCTCATTGGGAATATTCTCAGTCAATCAGTGATACTACTAGTATTGCTTTTGATAATTGGGCTCATGACACTTATGAACTAGTGGGGCATGAAGTTAAGCACGCAATACCCTGCTATACTAGATCTGAAGATTTGGCTGGATTTTTACAAGTCATGGAAACAAATTGGGTTGACCAGCTTAAACGATGAGATATGTTGTCATATACTTTGGGCAGGATGGCCACACACTGGTGGGTAGTCCACAGGGATAATCTCTTAGAATGGGGAACAATTGGGACCGCCTTATCAACCAGGTTTTCTAGAAGTAATGCACCTACAAAAATAACCCATTATCATGGTGATCAACCTGCTCAACATCATATCCAGTAGTGTGAGAGACTCTAGATAGTGGGACAGGAAGCATTATGTCCTTCACTTTGGGTGCATCGGTTTTATTCTACTCTATAAGGTTGTGTGCATGCTTGGTATGTTTATGCTGAATTACACCGTGACACTGGTAATTGGCAAACTTTGACTGCAAGGATGATCCAAACTTTTGACTTCTTTTCATCTACGCCACCAATGAACACAACTTTAAGCTTTATCAAGTGCTTAACTATGGGAGACAATGGGAAAGCGGAATAACTTGCTTAGGAATTATTTGGTGAGACAAAGATAGGGGTGCACTTTACGGATGAAGAAGATGATATCATATTACTTGAGTGCGCTTCTCTAGAAAAAGATAAGGGGAAGATGGTTTACATAATTAATGAGGATGAAGTTGAGCACTTGGACATGGATCATTCACATGGAACACGTGAAGTGTTATCCAGTGTGGATGTAGATGCACGCGCATATCACAAACCTATGAAGACAACAAAAGTAAATATAGGCACAGAAGTTGAACCTAAGGAGGTGATAATTGGGGATTACTAGTCAGAATCAGAGGTAGCAAAGATCATAGAGTTACTTCGAGACTATGAGGACTTATTCCCAAGAGGAAACCATGAACTTAAAGACGTGCATATATCACTCAGAGAAATGAAGATAAAGCTCAAGGAAGGTGCACACCCTGTTAGGAAGCGACCATATCGGATGAATCCCAATTTACGCGAGAAAGTAAAGGAGGAGATTGACAAGATGTTGAAGTCCGGGATCATTCGACCATTGGAAAAATCAAAATGGGTCAGTCCTATGGTGATAAGCATAAAAAAGGATGGTAGGATTCGAATTTGTGTTGATTATAGGGAGTTGAATGCAACATGTGTTACAGATCCCTTTCCTACACCATTCACAGAGGAAATATTATAAGGAGTGGATGGGCACGAAATATATTCATTTATAGATGGGTTTTCAAGGTATCATAAGATTAGGATTTCCCTGGAAGATAAAGAGAATACCACCTTCACTACTAAATGGGGAAGCTTTTCTTATACTGTGATGCCCTTTGGATTGAAGAATACACCTACTGTATTTTCAAGGATAGTGGTACAAGCCTTCAAGAATTTTATTCATAACTTCTTGTAGGTCTATCTTGATGATTGGACCATTAATGGGCTGATTAAGGATCATTGTGACAATCCGTGCTTAATGTTTGAAAGATGTCGACAGTTGAGTATTTCATTGAACATCAAGAATTGCATTTTTACTACTCCCTTTGGCACACTTTTAGGACATATTATCTGCAAAGAAGGGTTTTCGGTTGATCTAGCTAAATTTGCAGTCATCATTGGCTTGAAAGCATCGGCCAGTTAGTGCGAGGTGCGTGGATTTTTGGGTCATAAAGGGTATTACAAGAAGTTTATAAAGGGGTATGAAAAATTTGCCATGCCCTTGGAAGAATTGCTCCAGGGAAAAGGTACATTCTACTGGGGGGAGTCACAGCAGCGCATGTTTGAGATATTGAAGGAGAAAATTACTACCATGCCTATCTTGCATTTTCCTTCATGGGATAAACCTTTTCATGTTCATGTGGATGCCTCTGGCACAGCCATTGGTGTTGTCTTAGCTCAACCAGGAGAAGGTATCGTTGATCATCCCATTTGCTTTGCTAGTAGGAAGTTGACCACTGCAATAATAGAATTATACCACTACAGAGCATGCGAGGCCTTGTCCATGATCTATGCCTTGCACAAATTTCATCAGTATTTGTTGGATACACCATTTTTGTTTTATACAGATCACATGGAATTAAAATATTTGGTGAACAAGCCCATTTTTATAGGGGCACATATTTCGATGGGTACTCTTATTTCAAGAGTTTTGACTTTACGGTTGTGGTAGAACCAGGAAAAAGTAATTCTCTACCAGATCACCTGTCTAGAATTCAATCAGGGGAAGAGGCAGAAACAATAGAAGAGACCATGCCTGATGCACAGTTGTATAGGTTACAATGTGAGCCATCAGAATTAGAGGACATTGTTGTCTTTCTAAAGACTGGTATGGTGCCAGATGACATGAAATCTTTAGAGAAGAAACAACTGGCTATTCGTGTGGAACCATTCATGCTAATTAGTGGTGATTTGTACAAGCTAGGAAGAGACGAGGTGTTACACCATTGTGTCTTATAGCATGAATGAAAGGACATAATGGAAGAAGCACAAGGTTGTATTGCAGGTGCCCATTATATAGGTGATTCAACAACGTGCAAGATCTTACTTGCTGGTTTGTGGTCGGAAACAATGTACAAGGATTGTAAAGAGTATTGTAAGACATGTGACCATTGTCAACGTCTTGGTCAACTAGGACAAAGGGATGAGATGCCCCTATGAACAAATAACAAGTGCATAACCCTTTGAGAAATGGCTGATTGACTTTTTCGAGCCTATTTCACCAGCCGCGCGTAGGACTGGATCGTGCTATATCATCACTTGTACAGATTATCTTACCAGATGGGTAGAAGTAGCACCTACAAAGGACTGTACAGTGGCTACACCAGCAAGGTTCTTATGGGAGAATGTTCTTACAAGGTATGGTTGTCCTTTAAGTTTAACAAGTGATAGGGGCACACATTTTTTAAATGAGACAATAAGAATTCTTTTAGACGAGTTTATGGTTTCCCACCATAAAACTACACCCTATCACCCTCAGGAAAATGGGACTGCTGAGGCTTTTAACAAGATTTTGAGCCACACATTGACCAAGATTTGTGATGTTGGGAGGAAATATTGGGATGATAAAGTATTTGTTGTTCTTTGGGCTTATAGAACAACATACAAAATATTGAACAAAGCCACACCTTTTCAATTAGTGTTTGGCACGGAAGCTATTCTTCCTCTAGAATTTATGTTACCTTCTTTGCGCATTGTGCACGCTGGAGGTCTAGTTGATGCACAAGCCTTGGAAGAATGGATTGAGAAGATGGTTCAACTAGATGAGCTCCGAGCCATCACATGCTGGAGTCAGAAACAGGAGAAAGCGTGCCAAAAGGCATGGCATGATCGACACATCAGGGATAAGAAACTTGCAGTGGGCCAAATGGTACTTTTATATGACTCCAAGTTTCTGTGCCATTTAGGAAAGCTCAAGGTGCATTGGTTGGGGCCATATGTTATCACTCATATACTTGAGTTAGGTGCTTTCCAGTTGGAAACAATTGATGGCACGAGGTTTCCCGGTTTCTTTAACGGGAGTAGGTTGAAGCCCTACTATAAATAAGTCTTCTTGGTGTTTTTAATAACGTAGTATTTCCAGATACATTAGGTTTCCCTTTACGCATTTCCTTAATGTATTTCTTTCATCGTCATTATTCTTTGTCAATTTTAGCTCTTGTTTGTGTAATAATTGCACTTGCGCGCATGAAGCTAACTGCAATATGAAGCATGTTAATGCACAGAGGATTGTACATCCTTTTCATGTGGGGTGTATTGTTGGTGACTCTTAGGTATATGCTATCAAGATGTCATGCTATGGGTGTTGAGAAAGAAGGTTACTAAGGGTACCTGACAAAAGACTGCTTCTCAAGATAAGAAAGGATGAAAATGGATGGGGGAAAGTATAACGTGAGGTAAGCGGCGACCATGGTAATTACCAGGAGATGGTGTGGGTGACAAGGTACTCGAGGCGCTAGGGTGCACACTGAAGATAAGTCTGTGATAAAGGGTAAAGAGGCGTGCTAGAAGGTTATAGCTTTGGCGCGAAGATATACCACACAGATATGATAAAAACGGGTCATAAACGAGGAGAATTTGGTAGGTGGAGGATTAATTAATGCAATGAAAAGTAGAAATATATATAAGGATGGGATGTAATTTCATTTTTACCCTTGCGAATATGAGAATTTGACAAAGAGCCTACACGTGAAGAGCATAAAGCTAACTGATTCAAGGTACGAAGCAAGCGAACCAGGTGCACATAGAAGATATTTTTTTAATTAGAAGGGCTTGGATCCCCTATGAAAAAGTTTTGACGAAGCAGAGTAATAAAATAAAGCTAGGGTGTGACAAGTTCGTGATTACAAATTAGGGCACAGAAGAATCTGGTTAGGGTTCAAGGAAAATTACTCATAACACATAGAAACTGATATACAAAACAAAACCTTGAAAGAAGAATGACACCAAAGAAGAAAGAAACACCAGTAAAAGAAATGAAGAAGGTGGTGGTGAAAGAAGAGGAGGAGATGGCCCCAGAGAGATCAATTTCTCCGAAATGTAGTACCTATGAGGAAGTTATTGGGGGGCAAGGGTGGAATACCCACATAAGACAAAGTAAAATAAGTGAATACAATCATCAAACCAGTGAAAACCAGAAAAAATTAGATGACCTGCTCACTTCTTGAACAAACAGGCACATTGAGGATGGCATGCCGATATATGATGATGCCAGGTAAAATCTATTCAAGGGAAATGGTGTCTACCAATCTTTATGAGCTTCCATACTTTGGAAAGTATGCACCCTTGTATAGATGGCTGATAAGTTGAGTCCACGAGGACTTCTTCTAATTTACAAGACGGAGGGTGAGATTGACACCCATCCTTATTACCACAGTCTACTAGATTACAGGAAACAGGGAAAAGACATTAAGACTGACTTAGCTGAAAAAAGTGTCATTTCGGAGACACAGAAGGCACTAGGCTATCAAAAAGGACCCCGCAGGATGGACATTGAAAAATTGAAAAATTCTCTAATAATACACGCAACAGCACATCTAACCAAAAAATTGAATGACCAAGAACATTGGTCACAAGTTAATTCTATGTGGTTGCATGTGGAAAATCACATGTTAGAAGGAACCACTTATAACATCGCTAGTTTCATTGTAAAGCAGATAGTAGAGGAAGCAGCATAAAGGGAGTACGATAAGTTTTGGCTGCATCCTGCTAAATCTGGTCTTCATGGAGATTTGGATACTAGACGGCCCAAAAGAAAACATATGGGGATACACCATGAATCATAAGTTTCCAGCTGAGTGATTTAGCAAGTATATTTGTAAGGGGTCGATGATGGAGGAAGTGAAGGAGCGTGCACTGAGATGTGGTATGATAGGCTCTTCATGCACGACGTTTGGAGAAGAATGCCACATACCCAAGGACTTGCATTTTGGTCCTTAGGAAAATAGGTACAATGTTGTGGTTTACCAGTACTTATATATTTCGTTCTTTCCAATGATAGATGGGTTGTGGAGCCCCTAGTGCAAACTGCCATATGCATTTCCCACACTAGTACTTCCAACTTGCAATTCATCGGTTCACCAACACACGGAGGTTGTTTTTTAATGCAGATAAGATGGACTGTGACTATCACACCCCGAGGAATACTTATGGATATCCAGGGAGGAATGCTTACAATGATAATAACATCTCAGAAATCTTAAGAATCAAGCCAAAGATAGTGGCCATTGAAGATATCGGGGCTACGCACTAATATACCTCCAACTGAAGCCTAAAATGGAGAATAAAAAGTACCTGGAGAACAGAATTCGTACTTCTAGGGCCACCGAAGGGAATACATACTATGGAAAACATTTTCAGTACCTAGGCCCTTTGCACCAATGCAAGATGATGAGGACGAGGATGAAGAACATGAAAATAGTTGCAGCTTGGTTCAAAGGAGAAAGCAACCATCTGGCTAAAAGGGGGAGCGCGTGATAAATCCCTAGGGAGAAGGATCTATAGGGGAGGAGCAAGGGCACACAAAGATTTTAAAATGTGTTTTAAAAGAACACAGGGATGTAAGCAGGAAACCCGTAGGTGAAAGAGCCTAGAGGAGAAGAAACGAAGAAAACTCTCGCTAAGCGAGGAAATAGAAGGATATGAGGAGAAGGATGCCTTCATCTGCATGTGGAGAAGATCCTCAACATGAGGAGGAGGAGATGGAAGGAGAGGAAGGGGGTTCAATTAGAGGCTACATAGGACAAGGGTGGGGATACATTTGGAATTCCCAATCTTGATGTAGCCATTCTAAGAAGACCCTTGATCTCGTCGAACAGGGGAGGACACTAAGGAACATAACATTGGGTATGTAGAAGACCCAAATCTGATCATTCACTCTCAGTTCTAGAGCACCATCGAGTAGAAGGATTTATTCAGATGGGCACTCATGGATGGAGGACAAGGTGACTATACACACAAGGAAGCATAACTTTCATGGTCTATGCACATGAACAATGGACGAGCCTGACTTTGATGTTGGTGAAGAATCGTGCGTGTCAAGGCGGTTGAAGATGGAACCTGAAACGTGCCATATGATAATCAAAACCAACAATGATGTTAGATGCGTAGGTGAGAAATGCTCTAGTAAAAGTGTCCTCCGAAGTAGCAAGAAGAAACATAGATAAAATCTGCTACCATCAATGCGCTAACAAAGAAATTAAAAGCCAAGGATGTGGAGATAGCATGCCTAGTATAGGAAAAAGACTTAATAAAAAGAAAACATGACAATTTTGTCAGTATGGCAGAGGAAATTAGAGATGATGTTCTAAAGGTACGCCCAAATTTGGAATCCTAGAGTACTAAAATAATTTCCTTCTACTTTTCATTATTTAAAGACAATAATAACAGTAGTGTTAGAAAAGATAGAAAAGTGTGCGTATCCTCACAACCCAAGGAATCTGGGGAAAATATAGAAAAGGAATAGGCTACAGTAGCCAGGAAGATTGCTATTTATGAAGGCCTACTGCAAGCCACCCACGATGAACTAAAGAAGGCCGATCATGCACTAACAATATGCACAGCCCCAGATGCATTGATCGCGGTGAAAACATAGGAGGAGGAGAATGAGGTCCACAAGGTGATGAAGGATGCTTCCCTAGGCCACATTGAACGATTAGTCCTGGTAGAAGCAAAAGTGTGAGGCAATAGATGTGGTGTAGGCACCACATAAGGAGAGGTTGGAGGAGCTTGGGAAGCTCATTTGCTTAAAAAATGGATGTATTGGAGGGGGTGCAAACCTCTATGTCAAGTGTAATGCTTGTGATAAAAAATGAGTAAGGAAAACTCTCCACAGAAGAGCTACAGGTTCATCATTGCAGACGTGCCTGAGAACAATAGGAGTCAGCGCTAACGGTGTGGGATAACTTGGAAGCAGATATCAAAAAAGAATATCTAGAGTTGCTACTTCAGGATGAGATAGAGGGACCTGAGGATTAAACATTTTTGTTACCTATGTATATCTTCTTCAAAATTCTTATTCGAGATTCTTATTCTAAATTCTTTATTCAACTATTCTTTATTTATCCATTCTTTGTATAAGTTTTGGGCATCGCCATTATCGGGGTGACAATAAGATTAGTGTGGGGTAATGTTGATAAGAGAAAACACTTAGTTGAACTTGCACATAGAGTCCACGCGGAAGAACAACACAGGAACAAAAGCATGAAGGTATAGGAAGGCGTCATGCGTGAAGGTGTAGAGTCAGACTCTCAAGGACTTAGCCGATTTTGGGGATCAGGTATATTCTTAGAGATTGGCATGCAGAGCACACAAAGCAATACTGAGACTTGCGCGCCACTCTTCGTGGAGATTTTTTAAGGACATGTCAACTCACTCTTGCATGGGCATAAGTTAAGAATATATCCATCACTTTAGTTAACTATCAACAATATATAGATAACATACTTGCATGTATGGCTATAATTGTAAGAAGGCGCATGGCTGTTATTAGCATGCGACCTATTTCTGGTAGAGTTAAGTTGTGAAGGGCTAGTTCCCCACCCTATATATATATATATCTGTGTGTGTGTGTGTGTGTAATGAATTACTTAGAAAATATATAGACACATATAGAGATATGGATGGAAACATATGCTTTGAAGAATGGGAAAATATGAGCACATGCGAATAGATAGTTGTAACAGATCCATGAGCGCATGCATGGTATTGTATGAAGTTTCGGTATTGTTGGTATAATGAATAGATAAAGGAAAATGGCCGACAAACAGTGTTTGATGTGTTTTATCAATACATGTTATTATTTTCATGATGATTTACCTTTAAGCACTTATAGATCCAGTTAAATATAATGATGAATAGATGGATTAGTTCCTAAAATATATGTTTACTGCTTTATCATACCACCATTCTACTACTACAACTCTTAAGAGGAACCCGATACCTTTGCGCACTTCAGGTGAGCGCTCAGCCTAGGCTGAGTGATGTGCCAGCGCAACTAGGTGTTAACTAATAATTCTAGACTACATCAGCACCCATCACCATTATTAAGACGTAGAAATGGTAAGAGATCAACCCTTAGAAATATAGTTACAAAACTCAAATTTTGAGTAGCATGCAGATGTAAGAATTTTTAAATAGTTTTTTATTTTGGTTTCCATTATTGTAAAAAGTTTTTTTGGAACTAATATCATTGTGTATGAGAAATTATGGAGGTATTTCACTCATTGAGAGTGTATATGGAGCAACTATCCCATTTGAGAAGCATATGAGTAACCCATTGCAAAGAGGTTGCATTATTTTTAATATTTCCATGTCATGTCAAATGTAAGTTGGAATGTTTACCATGATTTTAGTATGGAGGTTTTTGTCATGCTAAATGTCTAATTCGAAAAATTTAAAAAAATTGCAATGACAATAAGCCGACACGTAAAAAATTCCTCTCCCAATCAGTCTGAACCCTTCCTATAGCCACACTCTCCTCAGTTTTACCATCATTATGGCCCATAAAAAATTTCTAACAATATTTTTAAGTGTGTTTAATGTGTAGGGATATATGCCCAAGGTGATTGATGAATTCACTAAGGATTAAGAATAAACAACTGCCCCTAGAGGCCTAGAAAGGGCCATTTTTGGCCATTTTGCAATTGATAAACACCATCCGAAAGCTTATAGGGAAGATTCAAATCATTTTATAGTTTTATAGGATTAAAAATAAGTCATCAAATGAATTTTATGGAAAATTGGTGGGATAAATTGATGTCGTGAATCAAGCAAGCAAGATCAAGTCATTTTGGGCACAAGGAATGAAGGCTCCAATGGTGGAAGCCAACTTGTGCAAATGATTCTGGGAGTTATGGAAGGAGTTGGGAGGAAAACAATAATAAATATAAATATCTTTGAATCATATACATGATGGATACGTCACTTTTGTTTCAAGATCTTAAAATATTCTATGATAATCCAGGACACTCCAGCTACCCCTTTAAATCAAGAATGGAATAAGCCATAAAAACCTAATTTAAGGAATAATTGGATCCTAATAATGGCTTTATTGGTCTCAATAGGTGATTTGGAGTCAAAATCATATAAGGTTTGACCCCATAAAACCCTTTCATGCTCTCGGGGCAAAAAAAACACTCCCAATATCTTATTTTGGACTTGGTGGGTGACATCAACATCCTAAAACAACATGAGAGGGATTTTGAGAATTATTTTTCCCATTGTATTTTCCCTAAGGTTAAAAATGGACAAAGGGAACACCAAAGTTTTCTCCCCCATTGATCTTGAACTTTTTTCAAATGAAAACTTGACTTGAGGTATTAGGTAGGGTGTGTGACTGAGTTAAGTTGCCAAGACCACTTTTCATGATAACCTGGCCCCTTGGCACACTTTTTAGCATGTTGTTTCCCATTGTATTTTCCCCAAGGTTCAAAGGGGACAAGGGGGAAAAAAAACAATTCTCCCTCATCTCGGCCAACTTCTCATAAACTAAAGCTCGCCACTTTTACACCTAGGCACTCAAAAAATTGTATTTTGACTAACCCCCCTCTCATGTACCTAGACGTATGGCACATTTTCAAGTAATTTTTGTACCCTTTTATCATACAAGGTGAAAATTAGACAAGGGGGACACAAAAGTGTGCCCCCATCCAACCACTTAGGTTTTGGTCACGTGAAAGTCCACTTTTAAGCCCCCGAAAGCCATTTTTCAACCCATGCATCTCATTCACACTGAACAAGAGGTTTCCGCTTGTCACCATCTAGTGAAAAGTTAACTTGGGTGTTCCTTGGGTCCCCTTTATTCCTCTTTCTCTGATGTAACTCCACTTCAACCATCCACCAACCACTGTTAAGTTGTCGGGTCAAAAGATGAGTTAAAGGTTGCAAGTAAAATGACTAAATCTCTTCACCTCTTATACCTAGTAATTTTAAAGCATTCATAGTGTTGTTTGTTTCCCTCCTTAAGATCCATTTTCACCAGACATGCTACTGAAATATTACTAGACATCCATGCTCGAAAATGGAAAAATGCTCATAACTCTCTAATCATGTACTTGTTTCCAACCAAATTTTACCTACGCACTACTCCTAAAAAAACATTTGAGCTAAATCTAAGAGCATTTGCATTGATGATTTGTATAATTTACAACATCCATCAGAAATTCATAGGCCCAAAAGTTTCCTTTTCAGACCTACAGTGTCCTGACAAATGAAAAACCTTGAAAAGTGAAGGAGAAGGTCTGGAAGTAAAACCTGAAATTTTGAGACCAATTTCATTGCAATCTGACATCCATAATACCTCCATCTAAAAATAGAAAGTGTGCAAGGATTCACATGTCAAAATATAATAATTTTCAAAAAACATAAAATTCTCAGCACCCGTGATACTCCAAACAAGCAAAAACTATTAGAAGGTGAAAATTGTGATAACTTACTAAAAATAGTTATCCTAGATAGGACCTACTAAAAATATAAATCCTTACGATTGAGCTCAAATTACTTGTGTCAAATCAAATTATACCTATCTTTCTACTTTTTGACATCATGAAGTTTAAGTATTCAAGTCTACATCCCATTTCAACTCTAATCATTGAATACCCAAGTGTGGGAGATGGAGATGTCACCCACGTGGATCTACAAGAATTAAAAATAGAATGCTTGGAAAACCTCATGAACTAGTGGAGGATAAAACATTATTTAGTGGAATATTCAAGGAAGGAGGTCACCCACTATATATTTAGAGCATTGAATTAGTCTTGGCATGTGCACAACACTACAATGTTGACTCCAGAACAATTCGGGAAAATGAAAACTCACTCCTCACAGTTCTAACATTAAAGGGAATTCATCAGTATATGTAAATTCCCACCAATATCAACATGGTCATCATAACCAAGGAATTTTCTTTGCAGTAGTGGGTGAATACCAATTCATATTTGCAAGGCCTAGCACTCTATTTGTGACTTAGATAAGGAATAAATCCTTTCCATATTCCTAAGAACCTATCAAGGATTGAATTTCATGATGCCTATTTCAATGCCATTATACTACTAATAAGAGTTATGGGGGAAGAAAGAACAAAATATTTCCAATATTGAATGGCTTAGTTCACTCTCATGGATGTTGAAGGAAACCAAGTGGTGGATTAGGGGAAAATCGTCACTGACAACATCCATGAGCAGTTGTTGCAATTATTCAATGCTAAGAAGTTCACCATGACTTCTTACCTAGTGTATTCACTTGACTTCAAAAGAACATTAAAAAAAATTTCCACATCTCCCCATGTGCCTAAAAAATCACGTACATACAAGAATAATCTGCAGTTGACTCATAAGGAGAGAAATTCCCACTATGTCAGGGTGAATGATGCATTCACCATATTCATTATCAAGCTCTTTGAGGGTAATATTGAATGAAATATATCTTCTCAAGAGGTTGCAGTGATAAAAAATTAAGGGATCCACTTCATCTAGTTCCTTACTTCACCTACATCAAGGTGACAGGATATGATCTTGCTCCTCGCAGGCTACCTAGGTACCTGAGTGCAAAAATCATAATGTTTGAGTTGTGCGGGTAACTGGCTCAATTTATGTCAAGTGTAAGAATAACAAGAGGGAAGGTGTTTCATTTCCCATATCTTTAGGAATATATTCATGCAATAATGACACATATGTGGAAAACATTCAATAATCCTTCGCCAATCTCAGTTTCTACTCCTACACATCTAGGTCTCACTTTGATATCAGGAAATTACATATATCTTTACCTTTCTATTTTTGCACCTTACACCCCAAATTCAATACTAATGGGACGATTACACTAATGATTTTTAGGTATGAAAAATGGAATTTATGCGGATAACAGTAGACCATATGAGGGATCTCAAATTTTATTGGTTTATTAAGGGGATAAAATATTATGGGTCAAACTTGTTTGATCTTGAATACCAAGTAGTGCAATATTCATCCCTTCCTATGACTCAGTGGAATGTCATAAAATCAAGTGATATTAAGGAGAGGACTATGGTAGTAATCCACAGATCAAGGGAATGGTTCAAAAAAATAGAACTACTTTCACCGAGTCTAGTGGTCTCCTGAATATTTCTAGATAGGTATCTCACACTTCATCTCTACAGACATTTGAAAAAGCCATGGGTTGCACTCAGTCAGAAAAACATTCAAAGATAAATGTTTTAGAGGAAGAGCATACTGAATATTCCCATCCTAGGAGGATCCATAAAAATGTTAAGGTCATTGAAGATCCCATGGAGCCTCTCAAACAAGGCGAAATTGATCCTTCATAGTCTCATATCCATCATCAACATCTACATGTATATTCCTCAATAGTGAAGTCATCCCACAGTGAGCAAGTTGTGATCTCGTATCGAGCACCTAAACGTGCCTGTTGTCAAAATTTCACCCCCCAGGGTAAATTTCGATAACATGCATCAGAGTTTTACAGTTCCAGGCAAGTAGATTGAAACAGGAAAAATCACGAAAAATGGCTAAGTCCTAGTCCTGGGAGCAATCGGGACATTTGGGACATCTAGGCGCGGATCGGCTGAAAAGCCTCCAGGTGGCCCATGAAGCAAAGGGACATCTGGGCCACAGGTACGCACGGGACACGAAATGCCCGAATCGGCCGAAAGAAGGAAAAATTTTCCCAAGTCTTCATCCGGGACAAACGGGACACAAGTACGCGAAGTACGCGAACCGGCCGGTTCGGCCGAAATGAAAACAAACAGTCCAGAAGCAAAGGGGACATCTGGGCCAGAAGTACACGAATCGGCCGGATCGGGCGAACCGGAAGAATTTGTCCCACGAAGCACTGGGACATTTGGGACAAATGGACGCGAAACGGCCGGTTTGGCCGAAACAGAGAAAATTCGTACTGGGACATCTGGGCCGCAGGGACGCGAGGGACACGGATAGCCAAAAAAGCTGAGAGCCAATCAGATTGCGCCACGTGTCATCGGCAAATGAGGGACGAGGAAGCCCATTTCGGGCGGATCGGAGGTTTTTGTCCCAAATAGTTTGGGACATCTGGGACATAAAGACGCGAAGGGCGTGAAAAGCCGGCAAACCCGCGGACCAATCAAATCACGACACGTGTCACAAGGGAGATAGTGCAAAAGTCAAAGGGCAAGGTTTCGAGCACTAACCCGGACCAATGAAATAGCGCCACGTGTCCAAGTTTAAGGGGCCCACAAGGAAATTTCAAAAGGAAAGCCCGTGAAAGGTAGAGGAGAGAGAATTTCTCGTCCAATCAGCATGTGCCACGTGTCATCCAGGTGGCAGAGCGTGGGAAAGATTTCAAAACACGTTTTGGCCCGTTTTTGCCCTAAATCTTCAGATCGCCATAACTTTCGATCCAGAGCTCGGATTGGCATGTTCTTTATATCAATGGAAAGTTGGTAAGATTCTCTACACGATTTCGGGGTCAATCTTGCATTTTGGTTCAGTTTGGAGAGAGAAAATCAAGAAATGCCTCTGGCACGAAATAACAAGTAGAAGTAATGCTTCAACAAACAACTTTAATGTAGCAGACAGTTCGCCGCTTCTGTTAGACAGCCCGCCGTTTTGCCAGGATCCACTGCTTCTGTCATAATGAGATGAACTGAATGCAACCTGGAGGTGGTTGGAGTAGATTTGGCTTCTCACTCTCTCTTTCCTCTCTCATTCTTTCTATATATTGTAAAGAGGAGCTTCTTTTCAAGGGTCGAACATTTTTCTGTTTTGCCTCTCCCTTCTTCTCCTCAGGCGAATTTGTGGAGTTCGAACCTCTCATTTGAACTGTAATACTATTCTGCCTCATGGCATTCTGTAGTGTATTGTATCAATCTTTGGAGCAAGTAATGCATGTCTGTGGATGATTCTCAGCCCTCTCTGTGTTCATTTTTGCATCCTCCTGGTCTTTCACTGCAGGTTTTGTCATCTGTGCATGATCTTATATCACATTCAAATGGTCTGTGTTCAATGGAAAAATAGGTGTTCTTCATTCCTCGGTGCATCACCTCTATTAGCTTAGATTTATTTTATGCATCTTCTTACCTTGTCTCCTTGGCAGATTAGATTAGGTTTTGAGAAAACCCTCTGCATATTTCGTGTGCATCTGAACAGAGGAATAGGAACCAGCCTTCTCTGGAGAATCCTTTCTCATTTTTACAAGTACCACACTTGGAGAAAGGATTCAATGTTATGCAATCACACTAGATGCCAAAGTGATCAACCTAGAAACCTGATCTGCATCCAGGGGTGCTGTGATTTTTCATCAACAGTTTTGGCATGCCCGGTGGGACCTGGAGGTCTCAATTTTATTGCAGCAAAGTTGATGTCCATCTGCTGCAATTTTCTTGCTTAAAAAAAAAGTTATTGTTTACATATCTAGCGACTCCGAGAGGAAGAATCAACTGGTTTCAGCAGTATATGCCTGAAAGCTTATGAGAAGAATCACAAGGTCAAGAGTTGGAGAAGAAGAAGTGTTGTTTGAATACTTGCAATTATCTCCAAGAAGAAGGCCAAGAGGAAGAAGGATTCAAAGGTCTCCATCTCCACCAAACAAAACTCTCTCAACTCCTCCACCTGATCGGCCTTTCATTCAGTATTCAAGGGTTCTCATGCCAATCAGAATGGTGCAACCACTAAATCCCTTTGTCAATTTCACTGGCAGTAGCCCACTCGCCCTCAATGCACAAAATCCAGTTCCATTTGCAGCATTGAAGAACATTCCATTTTTTACTGGAGAAAATCATACCACTCCTAGTGATCATGTAAAAGACATTACTAACGTCTGTGTAATCCATGAGATAAATGAAATGGATGTAGCTGTCAAATTGTTGGTGTCTTCATTCAAGGGGAAAGCATTGCAACGGTTTAGGAGCCTTGGAGCTGGCTCTATCACAAACTGGAATCATCTGTGTATTGCACTTCATGAGCAGTTTGGAGAAAAGGGAGACAATTTTTCTCTACTAGAATAATTGACAACTATCAAGAGAGCCCCCAACGAGCAGCTGACTGATTTCAACTTCAGATTTCAAAGGTCTTGGGATAGGATTCCAGTGGCAGTCAAACCAACAGCAGAAGGTGCTTTTCTATACTATCTTAAAGCTTTGAATTCTGATATTTCTATGTTAATTCAATCTATGGGAGGCACAACCTTACCTGCTGCTTATAGCATTGCCATTAGAGCCGAAAACTGTCTTATCCAAGCTGATAAATTGGCTCCTAGGCCTCCAATGCCATTATATCCAAGTTTAGAGAGCCCAAGTGCTAGTTAAGCACCTGTCTTAGCTCCTATTCCCACTCCTATAAATCAGAGTTCAAATGAAGCTTCCACTTCATCTCCAAGTGCCCCAAATGAACTTCAAGAGGTCATGAAGCAACTGCAAAATTTAGGTAATGAGCTGGTCACACTCAAGAGACAGCAAGCTCAAGGTTTTAGACCTTCGTATCAGCCTCAAGCTCAACCTAATAGGCAGCTATATCAGCCTCAAAGGCCACCCAATCCAGCTACAAATCAGAATCAAGCAAGGCCTCCTTCCAATAGACCATTCCAGCCCTATAATCCAAATGCCATATCTACCTCTAAGGCATTAGTACCAGCACAAAACAACATTGCCCAGGAGTATGATTGGTGTTTTCCATGTAATGAGCCTCATAATCAATCCATGTGCTTCAATGGTGCTTTGACTCAAGCTTTAATAGTAACAACTACTGGTGTGGAGGGTGAGAACAGTCATGAAAATAGCCAACAACAAGAAACATTCAAACAGTAATCAGCCCCAAATGACACCACATTGGTAAATTGGCAAGCAGAGGATTTTTGTGGCATGAACCAGGCAGTTTCTCAAGGTGTTGCAGCAAACACAAGGTCAAAAAGGAGAAATTTGGGTGAAGAGCAGCCATTAGCCCCAGCCAATCCACAACCTTCCACGGCTCCACAAATGATTGGCAAGCAAAGTCCTGTTTCAAATGCACAAGGACAGCCAAGAACAGCCCCTAGGCCAACTCAAATGCCAGCTGTTACTGCCCACATACAAGGAGTAAATGTGCAAACCAAGGGGCAGCAGAGAGATCCTTCATCACCATTCAGTATCATTGATCAGATGAAGAAAACAAACGTCAATATATCTATGTGGGAATCCCTAGCTATCCCAGGCCAAAGAGATCTGCTGCAAGCTGCCATGAAGGACTGGCCAACTTTGAATCAGTAGATACAAGACAAAGTGCTTACAAATGCTGCCCAGCCTGAGGGAAATCATGGAGGACAACAAGGTAAGATGTTGAAACCCCCTCCTTTCTACGTTTCGTTAATCATTGGAAATCAGCTAGTGCACAATTGCATGATAGACTCCACGGCAAGTAGCTCAGTAATGCCTAAACAGATAGCTGATCAGTTAGGGCTCCAGTATGAAATAACATCTAAGGGAGTAGTGCAGTTGGATGGGACAGCAATAGCAACAGTTGGAGTGATTAGAAATTTGAGTCTTACCTTGCACGCATGTCCAAATGTTGTTGTTTTACAAGATGTGTCAGTCATAGACCTTCCACCACTCTTTGCCCTCTGTTTGTCAAGGGACTTCACTACCAAGATTGGGGGATATTTGTCCACTGATTGGTCACACATGCTATTCAGAATGAGATATGGAACTAAGGCCACAATCAGATCTGAACCTATTGCAAACTTCCATATTGAGCCCTACACTTCAAGTCAGATTAATGTCAATTGCTCAGCATTTGATCAAGAAGATCACCCTAGCACTGATGAAGCTGACACTAAGGTTAGAAGTATCCCAGATTTGACTCTTGATGAATGGGCAAACAAGGTGTATAATTTTGATCCTTATCAAGGAATAGAAGAATCTGAGCTAGGAGTCTATCGTATACACGAAGAAAGTCAACCTATTCCTAGCATCACCAAGCCAAACCACAAGGATGACAATGAGGTATGGCAGCTGTTTTTTGATGGATCAAGGAGTAGACAAGGTGCAGGAGGTGGAGCCGTGCTTGTTTCACCTCAAGGAGTAAAGTACTATTCAGCTTTTAGATTTCAATTTGCATGCTCCAATAACACTGCTGAATATGAAGCCTTGGTGCAAGGGATGCATTGGGAAATCAAGAAAAAAATAAATAACTTGCAAGTCTTTGGGGACAGTGAATTGATTGTAAATCAGGTCAAGGGACAGCATGCGACCAAAAATGATCTACTCAGGTGCTACAAGAATAGGGTGTGGGACCTCATGGAAGATTTTGAGGGTTTCGACATTAAAGCCATTCCTAGGAAAGAGAATCAAGCTGCTGATAGGCTTGCAGCAGTAGGGGCAGCCTTTGACATTGTAGAAAACATTCAACAAGACAAGGTATAGCCAAACATCCACGTGATTGTCAGGCCTTTGGTGCCGGATAACGATGTCAGTTGGAAAGTATTTGAGAATGACCAGCAAATCATCCATTTCTTGCAAGAAGAAGCTGAGTTCTCAGCTAAGAATCAAGAAAAGTTGGAACAGCAATATGGTGACCAAGTGATACAAGTGAGAACTGACAAGCTGCCCAAGGGACTTATCACTTTGGAGTCCATTTTTAACCCCAATGATCAGTTTAGAAAGGAGAAAGCAAACATTTAGGTTAAGAGAGAAGATTCGGTATCCATATTGGTAGAAGAAAACAAGCCATTGCAAATTGGAAAGATGACAACTAAGCAAGAAAGGTGTGAGTTCATACAGCTATGTCAAGAATTCCTTGACGTGTTTTCTTGGAGCTATGAAGACTTGAAAGGTTTCAATCCCAACTTAGCTCAGCATACCATCGAATTGGATCCAAATACTAGCCTGTCAGGCAGAAACAGAGACCAGTCAATCCACACATGGAGCCTCTCATGAGGAAAGAATTGGACAAGTTGATTGAGTCAAGAATCATATTCCCAATCAAGCATTCTAGTTGGGTTGCCAACTTAGTTCTAGTCAGGAAGAAGAGTGGAGAGATCAGGCTATGTGTTGACTTCAGAGATTTGAATAGAGCCTCTCTCAAGGACCATTATCCACTCCCTTCCATGGAGCAAATATTGCAGGTCGTAGCTGGTTCAGAAAGGTTTTCACTACTTGATGGTTACTCAGGCTTCAATCAGATTATGGTGAAGGAGGAAGACCAGTTCAAGACAGCCTTCACAACCAAATGGGGCACATATGCTTATAAGAAGATTCCATTTGGACTGTCGAACATCGGAGCAACATTCCAACAAGCTATGGATATGGCATTCAAAGGCTTGATCAACAAGATAGTGTTGATATACCTAGATGATATTACTGTCTTCTCAAAGAATGCAGCAGACCATTTCTTTCACCTCAGGCAAGTGTTTCAGAGGTGTAGAAAGTTCGGAGTGTCTTTGAATCCTAAGAAGTGCATCTTTCTTGCACATGAAGGGAAGCTCCTTGGCCATATTGTCTCCAAGGAAGGATTAGCAATTGATCCAGAGAGGGTTGAAGCCATAAGAGCACTACCATTGCCAAGCCACAAGAAAGCCCTTCAGAGTTTCCTGGGAAGGATAAACTTTGTTCGGAGGTTTGTCCCAGATTTTGCAGCTCTTGTCAAGCCCATCACCAAAATGATAAGGAAAAGCATGGCTTTCAAGTGGATGGCAGAAGGCAAGGAGAGTTTTGAAGAAATCAAAGAAGCCATCTCCCAAGCACCCACTCTCATCAACCCAGACTTTTCCAAGGATTTCATCCTCTATGCATTTGGAGGTGATGACACTATTTCTGCCATTCTGGTACAGTAGAACAAAGATAATGATGAACAACCGATTGCCTTCTTCAGCCAGAGCCTAGATGACTGTGAAGTGAGGTACTCTTTTATTGAAAAGCATGTGCTTGTAGTAATCAGAAGCTTGAAGAAATTCAAGCATTTAGTCTCAAACAACAAGGTCCAGTTGCTAGTCTCACATGTTGGGGTTAAGGACTTCCTCCTCAACAAGGATTTGAATGAGAAAAGGGTAGGATGGATCACCCGTGTCATGGAGTATGACATTGAGATCAAGATCACCAAGCTGGTAAGAGGAAAAGGTTTGTGTGAGCAGCTCGCTTCCAAACAACCAGACAACCCAGAAGATGAAGAAGATGCTATCCTGCTACTACAAGATGATCAAAAACAGGAAAATGATGATGTGTCCACTCCCTGTTGGACTCAGAATATGATACATTTCCTACAGACGGGCATGTGCCCTCCAGAAATGAGCAAAGCAAAAAGAAGGTACTTCAGATTACAAGCACTTCCATATGTGCTTATTGATGGTGTTTTGTTTAAAAAAGACATCAACGGTGTTCTATTAAGATGCATTGGGACAGGTCAGGTTGAGAGGATCTTACACGAGTTCCATGACGGGGAGGCAGGAGGCCATTTCACCCCACGAGTAACAGCTCTCAAAATCATGAAAGCTGAATACTATTGTCCTACTGTATTCAATGATTGCTACTCATGGGTTAAGAAATGCAAGAAATGTGCATTCTTCGCAGGGAAAGGAAGGTTAGCAGCACTGCCCCTTCGTCCAATTTCAGTAGATCATCCATTCATGCAATGGGGATTGGACTTCATTGGAGTCATCAATCCCAATTCGAGTCAAGGCCACAAGTGGATTCTTATAGCGACATACTATTTCACCAAGTGGACCGAAGCAGTAGCGCTCAAAGAGGCAAGTGAGTCTAACATACTAGACTTTTATGAAGAAATAGCAACTAGGTTCGGTGTGCCAGCCACCATCATATCAGATAATGCATTAGCATTCATAGGTTCAAAAATTACATAATGGGTTGTCAAGAATGGAATCTATTTGAGCACCTCTTCAAATTATTACCCGCAGGGTAATGGACAGGAAGAGTCCACAAACAAGAATTTGCTAAAAATCATCAGAAGGACTCTGGATGAAAATCAAATAACATGGCATACAAGGCTAAAATCAGCGTTATGGGCTGACAGGATAACACCAAAGAGGTCTACAAGTAATTCTCCCTACAAGTTGGTCTATGGGAAGGAGGCAGTATTGCCTATATCATTAGAATTTCCAGCCTTGGAGCTCATGAAGCAGTTTGAGTTGTCTGAGTTCAAACCAATGGAGGTCAGGTATGCAAAATTGATGGAATTAGAAGAAATCAGAGAACATGCAGTTCATACGATTGAAAAGGATTAGGCCTTAGTAAAAAGATGGTTTGATAAGAGAGCAAGAGCAAGGACCTTCCAGGAAGGGGACCTAGTTCTGAAATGGGATGCAGATCGGGTAAAACCAGGAAGGCATTCCAAGTTTGATGCCATCTAGAGTGGTCCCTACATGGTCACGGGATGCAAAAATAGTAATGCCTTCCAATTTTCTGCATTGGATGGAGAGGAACTTCCGATTCCGGTTAACGGAATCTATCTTAAACATTGCTACTAAAAAGAAAAGGTTTGCCCTTGTAAATATTAGTTTAGATTTTTTTTAATTCCTCTAAGTGCGTATGCACATTGTCCTGTGGTAGTTAGGTTTCTATTTCCCTAAGTGCTTTGGCAAAGGTTTTGCTGCTCTCAGGTTATTTTCTACAGTTCAGAGTGTTGATGGAGAAGAAGTTGCAGTATCAGGCTCGTTTCAGGTTATTGCTTATAAATCCATGCCCAATGGATCGCTAAAAGGCCACTGATCTTCTACCTAGCAGGCAGGTGACCCCGCTGAGTCGTCAAAACTATTGTCAAAATTTCACTCCCCCAAGGTAAATTTTGATAACATGCATCAGAGTTTTACAGTTCCAGGCAAGTAGATTGAAACAGGAAAAATCACAAAAAATGGCTAAGTCCTAGTCCTAGGAGCAGTCGAGACATTTGGGACATCTAGGCGCGGATCAGCCGAAAAGCCTCCAGGTGGCCCGTGAAGCAAAGGGACATCTAGGCCACAGGTATGCGCGGGACGCGAAATGCCTGAATCGGCCGAAAGAAGGAAAAATTTGCCCAAGTCTTCATCCGGGACAAACGGGACACAAGTACGCGAAGTACGTGAACCGGCCGGTTCGGCCGAAATGAAAACAAACAGTCCAGAAGCAAAAGGGACATCTGGGCCAGAAGTACACGAATCGGCCGGATCGGGCGAACCGGAAGAATTTGTCCCACGAAGCACTGGGACATTTGGGACAAATGGACGCGAACCGGCTGGTTTGGCCGAAACAGAGAAAGTTCGTACTAGGACATCTGGGCCGCAGGGACACGAGGGACGCAGATAGCTGAAAAAGCTGAGAGCCAATCAGATTGTGCCACGTGTCATCGGGAAATGAGGGACGAGGAAGCCCATTTCGGGCGGATCGGAGGTTTTTGTCCCAAACAGTTTGGGACATCTGGGACATAAAGACGTGAAGAGCATGAAAAGCCGGCAAACCCGCGGACCAATCAAATCACGACATTTGTCACAAGGGAGATAGTCCAAAATTCAAAGGGCGAGGTTTCGAGCACTGACCCGAACCAATGAAATAGCGCCACGTGTCCAAGTTTAAGGGGCCCACAAGGAAATTTCAAAAGGAAAGCCCGCAAAAGGCAGAGGAGAGAGAATTGCTCATCCAATCAGCACGTGCCATGTGTCATCCAGGTGGCAGAGCGCGGGAAATATTTCAAAACACGTTTTGGCCCATTTTTGCCCTAAATCTTCAGATCTCCGCCTAAATCTTCAGATCGCCATAACTTTCGATCCAAAGCTCGGATTGGCACGTTCTTTATATTAATGGAAAGTTGATAAGATTCTCTACACGATTCCGGGGTCAATCTTGCATTTTGGTTCAGTTTGGAGAGAGAAAATCAAGAAACACCTCTGGCACGAAATAACAAGCAAAAGTAATGCTTCAACAAAAAACTTTAATGCAGCAGACAGTTCGCCGCTTCTGTTAGACAGCCCGCCGTTTTGCCAAGATCCACCGCTTCTGTCATAATGAGATGAACTGAATGCAACCTGGAGGTGGTTGGAGTAGATTTGGCTTCCCCCTCTCTCTTTCCTCTCTCATTCTTTCTATATATTGTAAAGAGGAGCTTCTTTTCAAGGGTCGAACATTTTTCTGTTTTGCCTCTCCCTTCTTCTCCTCAGGCGAATTTGTGGAGTTCGAACCTCTCATTTGAACTGTAATACTATTCTGCCTCATGGCATTCTGTAGTGTATTGTATCAATCTTTGGAGCAAGTAATGCATGTCTATGGATGACTCTCAGCCCTCTATGTGTTCATTTTTGCATCCTCCTGGTCTTTCACTGCAGGTTTTGTCATCTTTGCATGATCTTATATCACATTCAAATGGTCTGTGTTCACTGGCAAAATAGGTGTTCTTCATTCCTCAGTGCATCACCTCTATTAGCTTAGATTTATTTTATGCATCTTCTTACCTTGTCTCCTTGGCAGATTAGATTAGGTTTTGAGAAAACCCTCTACATATTTCGTGTGAATCTAAACAGAGGAATATGAACTAGCCTTCTCTGGAGAATCCTTTCTCATTTTTACAAGTCCCACACTTGGAGAAAGGATTCAATGTTATGCAATCACACTGGATGCCAAAGTGATCAACCTAGAAACCTGATCTACATCCAAGGGTGCTGTGATTTTGCATCAACAGTGCCCTCATGCCTGATATTGTGTCTAATCTGGTGGAAAAATTCTTTTGGATTCATGATCTTCTTGGGAATGAGTCATGGACGGTGCAACAAGCTGCAACACCAAATTTTGAGGCCATCTTAGAAATTCATGAAAACTAAGTGGAGAAAGAAAGAACAAGTAACCTCTCATTTCTACAGTGGGGCCTCTAAAACCTAGTATGTGGAGGCTTCCCAACCAAAAGGTGCAAAAATTGTTGAAGATATGACTTAAGATGAATATGAGTTATCTTGAATCTCCTTAGGGAAAGCCACGCATAAAGGTGATGCACATCTATTCAAGTATTCTGTGACCCGCTTGCTTGCTCAGAACAAAGAGTACAACTAAACAATAAAATATGTATTCTTTTATTTCCACTAAATTCCTATGTGTGTTGGCACTTCATCCAGATAAATCTAAACACTCACCTGAAGCATACAAAGCTACCAAGTACCTCATTTGTACAAGGTTGTCAATATGTTAGCATGCATGCTCATCATTACCATTATCAAAGCATACATTCAGATGTAGACCATTACAAAAATCATAAGGAAACACATGTAATAAGGAAACATAACATATCAAACCATTACTAAGATCAATTGCACTATGTGATCACCATACTCAGATACATCAATTACCAGAATCCAGCAGCAATGATCCATTAATAACCAAAAAGATTACATAGCAGAAGTTGAATACATAAGAATAATAATGTCAGTCTCCACATAGTCATGCATGCTAGAACATCGTAACAACATAACAATACAATACATACAGTCTCTGTGGTGTCATACATCATTTATATAGGAGTGGAGACTTGCCCTTCATCGCCCATGCATTCTCAAAACAGGCGACATGCCCAAATTAGCCATGCGCTAGCAGCTGCATGCTTTTACAAATAGGTTACTAATAGATTAATCTATAAATAAACTCTACTTTAATCCTATTATTAGCGCGGTCCATGCATGACCTTTGATATCCACTTTAGTCCCAAAACAACTCTTGCTTAGCCGCGAAGTCTTATTGCTTGTATCTTTACTTGGGTCGCACTCCAATGACTTTTTCTATTTTTAGCCCATGACACGCAAAATCGGCTAAGTCCTAATTGTTCCTTTCCTGGGCGCGCCCCACTTCAATTGACACTTACACGTGTTTACATACGCCCCACTTGCGCGTCGGACTGTTCTGAGCGTCCTCTCGATACTTAGGCAATTTGGCCAACCCAACATTACCCCCACACTAATTAAATTTCCGTTCTCGGCAATGGGGTCTCACACTTATCTCTCCAAAAAGAATACAGAACACGTTATTCCATACTTGAATGAATAAAACAAATGAAAGAACAACCAAGTGTGCATCAATCTTCAGCTAGTTGCAGGAGTTCAAGGTACTCCTTGTTTATTGTAGCCTCCACTTATTTCCACTCTTTAAGTCCCTTCTTCGCTTTCTTTGGGACGTCATCACTAATTTTCTCCATCTCCTCGAGAGTCATATCTTGACCCTTGTGCTTCAGCTCCTGGCTGACAAACAATCAATCCTGAAACCATACCCTCTATGGAATCCATCTTGTGTGCTACCAGCGCTCTGAGTTCCTTGATGCATTCTTCATGCTGATCCCTAGTTGCTTTAAGCGCATCGCGCTTCTTTGCCACTATTGTCAGTCTCTCTTCTCTGCCCAGGGTCTCATCCTTTTTAGCTGCTGCAACCTTGTTCTCCTCCTGCACTGTGTACGCCTTAAGGATTTTCTTTGGATCCTTGCAGTTGTTTAACGCCCATCATGCTTTCCTTAATTCATCATTTATTGTTTGTAACAAGGCATTATATACCCCAACCCGACACGTAATAGTCTTCCTAGTCCTCTCCTTTTCTTTAGCTATTTCCTCTGCGCTCGACACCTTTACTATTGTTTCGTCCTTCAACAATAAGTTCACTAAGCATTGTAAGTAATGCATCGTGGAAGGAAAGGTGCCAGTGACATGCTCTTCGTATTGTGGACATTTCTCCAGGATATCTTCTCCTATTTCTTATACCATTTGAAGGACAGTCTTGGCCTTCCACTCCGCTCTATCCCTCTCTTTTGCTAGGCATTGTATTTCTTCCTCTTTATTTTGCTTATCCTCTAATAATGTTTTAAGGGTGGCTCCCTTATCCAAGTTCCTCCTTACAACCTTTGCTACCATCTTAGTCACGGCATTACTTGCTTGTTCATCTAAAAATTTTGTGGGCTTGATTGTAATGTGTTCCGCATTAGGCGACTTCTTCATCTTGTGCATGATACATGCATCCTCGCCGACGTCAAACTTTGGCTCATCCATGTGCCTTTGCATCATCCAACTCAACATCTTTCTTATGCGCATATTCACACCCTTAGGATCTATCATTTCCCATCCATACAACTGATCATGACAGAGAGTGCTATGAAATCTCGAGCGGATGATCTTGGAGGGATCATTTACATATCCCAAGTTAGGCATCTTCATCACTTCTTCTCCCTTCTCCTTTTCTAACTGCCTACCCTTGGGGATACGTGTTTCTACGCCTACATCTAAACCTCCCCCCTTATCATGATAAGTGCCCCCATGGTCACTTGATTATTCTTCTACACTCTGCTCCCTCTCTTTGTTTCTCCTAGTGATGCCTTCCTCCTCATGCTCAATGTGCACACCTGTATCATGCCGAGCTTCTTCTTCCCTAAGATCCTCCCCTCCTTCCACATCAATTACAGGTGAAGTCACTATATCGCTCGCAACTTCATCAAATATGTCTTCTTCTTCATTGTCCTCATTATTCTGAAGCTTGCGCCTTCTCTTATGTTTCTTGCGTTGGCTTGGCTTTACAGGTGAAATTTTGGGTGACCTCCTAGGTGGTTCTGGGCCACTACCCTGAGGCTTCTTTCTTCTTTTCAGCACTCGCCTACCATTTTACTCAACCACGATGCCTTCAACCTTTTCTTTCTTTGTCTCCTCGGCTTAAGGTTCAATCCTCACCTCTTCTTCCTCACGCCTTGGAGGACTATCCTTGGGCAGTATCTTTGTATCTACAATTGGTTGTTTCCGAGTGCCATGATCTAGCATGTCATTTTCTTCCATCTCCTCCTCTTCATAATCATTAATCTATTCTTCATCTTATGTCTTGGGAGGAGTGGGGTCACTCTCCTATCTTGTGCTAACTATATGCCAAGGAAAATTTTAAGGGTCCTTCCAAAAAAATACTTAGAAAACATTTGGCAAATCTACAAAAATTATCTTTCACGCAAATGGCGAATATCAAAACATCACGACATCACTATTAAATGCTATTAGATGGTAGATTTTTTATATGTTACTAATAAGTAGCATAGTTTATGCTACTGATCGACAACATATAATATGTTGTTGGTTGATAGCATAAAAAATGGTACTATCTGGTAGCATATTTTATGTGACTAGCCGACAACATAATATACATTTTCGGATGGTAGCATAAAAAATTCTACCGACTGACTATATTCAGGAAAATTTTATGAATTCTTATTTTGTGGGAATGGAAAATTGGCCCTTAAAATTTCCTTACACGCAAAAAATTTTGGTGAACTGGTCGTAACTTATACCTTAAAAATTCACCAATTTCAAATTTTAAAAACCAAAATATTCATGAATTAATAAATATTCACCACTAAAAGTTTCCTTGTTGTATGCTTCCCCTTTGGCATCTCAGGGAGCTTGAACTCATTTGAAATGTACTTCCCATTAACCAATTTAGGATTAAAGTTGATTCACAGCTTAGCCGCACCCACTTTTCCAATCACCAAATTCATAGAATTGATAATAATGTCTTCAAATATCATTGTCTCGATGTATACAGACTTATCCAGAAAAACATAGGTCTTCCTGAGAGTATGGTACTCGTAGTCAATTTTTTCTACATCGAATATAAGCTTACGCATGTTTGAAAATCTGTTGACAGAGGCCTGGATTTAGTGCACAGTGAATTCCTAAGGGAGCTTGCACCAAGGGATCCATTTACCATCCTTCATCTTGAACCTGCCAATGTAATAGTGTTGGAATACTACAAACTCTACCTCCCCATCCACCATGATAGGTAAATCTTTATGTATTCCCCATTCGTGTTCAAAGGCCTTACACATATATTTATACCAAAGCTCTAACCTTTGTTTGTATGGGTCACTCATAGTTCCATCACAAGTGTATTTTGCAAATATATTAGCTAACAACTTCTTTTCTTCTTGGAACTTCCGTATTTTGTCCTTAGGTCCATCTGGGACCCAAATTTTTATAAATATGATAGACAAAATAATATCTCTCCAACTTTTCTTATCTCCCTTTTGTGCCTCTTCCATAATACTTTCTATTATGAATGTAGATAAGTTGTAGAAAATTCCCTTCACCATTTTCTTTATAATGTGGAGTCATTTCTTATTCACCTAGCCCCATCGCTTCTAGTTGTTTAAATTTGTTAGAAGGTGCACAAAAATTTTAACCACGGGGTCATCTATCTTTGACACGTCCATCGCATACCCTCCTTTTTGGTACGCCATCTCCACAACAGTGGCCTACATACCTGCATCATCATCTAAGTCACGAGTAATTTTTGTTCCTGAGCTTCGCAATAATGTGAGTCTCCTAATTAAGGGCATAGTGATGTGTACCCACCTCCCTAAAAAATAAAAGAAGTCCTTGTGGACTCTAGCCATTAGCCACTGATACAATTTTTTCTAGTTTTCCAAAGTATGGCAGCTCATATATCTGTAAGACTCCAACTTTCTCCAAAGTATTCTATCCAACATTATTATAAATTGGTTTATCATCTTTTTTCTCAATTATGTCTTCTTCACCATATCTTTATTAATATAGTCTTTATTTTCCTGGGTGCGGTGATTATAGTCACTCACTTTGCTCTTCTGAATGTGGGACTCCCATACATGCCCCATAATAACTCCTTCAGGGTACTGCATCTCAGAGAATTTTTCTTCTAACACATCTTTGACTTCTACTTCTTGTTCATTCTTCTTCTTTCCCCTAGTGGTTGCTACAAGTGCTCTCTTGGGTGTCATTCCAACCTTTCACTACCTTTTCCTTGGCTTTTTCTGCTTCTAAAACCCCAAACTCACATGCCCTAGCCAAAATTCAAACCTTAGCTCATTGAAATCTATTCTTTGCACACATCTTCCTTTTTCTCAAACTTCCTATGTGAGAGCTTCACTATGGCCATGAAAAACTTCAGCTAGTTCGATGCTCTTCTTGATTGCAATAACACTCCGTACTCGTTCGCACTTAAATACACTCTTCCAAGGATCGAAAAATCAAACATGCAAGGTAAGAATGAACTCACATGCACCCATTTTTATATATTTTGCAAAAATTACCACATTAATTACTCTTCACCTACCATTGTACTCAGATTTAATGACACTTTTCTACTTTTTCTACACTTTTTGTTGCTTTCTTCCATGCCCCAGTTGTAAACTTCTAGTGTGCCTACTACTTCTCAGCCACAGACCTCCTTACGTGTGCCTCCATGTGTCAAAGTAAGTAACCCTATATGCCTCATAATAATTAGTTTCCCATGATGCTACCTACCTTGCGTTACACTGTGTAAACCCTTTCTTACATGCGGTCTTCAAATTGAGAAAAAATTCTTGAAAAACCCTTCATCCCAAGCACATGTAACACCTTTCTTCTACACACACCAATATTTCAGGGGACATTCATATTCTATCCCATTCATATGCCTGTATAACAACCTACACTTAAATCTTGGTAAAAAATAGATTCCTTTTCCTTGTACCTACTCCACCCCACACTAAAAGTATGTGCACTCCTTTGTGCATGAACTCAATAGATAGTAATCAGATTCCTCTACGTAAACTTGCACTTATTACGCCAAAACACAAAACTAAATTGACAAAGCATAACAATAATGAAATGAACCACATAAAAAGGAAATCTACTCTAGTGGAAAATTTTCCTTGTTACAAACATCCATAAGCCTTATTTATAGTAGGGCTTCAACCTAATCCCATTGAAGTAATCAAATAATACGGTACCATCCATTGCTTGTAACTGACAAGTGCCTGATTCAAGTATCTTTATTACTACAAAAGGTCCAAACCAATGCACTTTAAATTTCCATAGGTGGCACGAAAACTTGGAATCATATAGAAGAACCATATTTCCCACTTCAAATGTTGTGTTCCTTATGTTCCTATCATGTCAATCCTTCTATCTATCCTTCTCATTCATTTGGATACATCAGGTAATAGCATGCCGCTCATATAACTACATCAGTTTGTCGATGCGCTCCTCAACAACTTGTTCAACACCCATTCCACCTGCATATGCAATACATAGGGAGGGTAACATAAATTCAATAGGAAATACATCCTCTGAGCCAAACACCAACTGAAAGGGTGTGGCCTTATTCAACCTTTTATAAGTGGTCATATATACCCAAATTACAATAGATACTTTATCATCCCAGTCCTTCCTTCCAACATCATAGATTTTTGTCAATGTGTGACCTAAAATCTTGTTAAAAGCTTCAACAATGCCAATATCCTGTGGGTGATAAGGTGTAGTCTTATGGTGTGCCACCATAAACTCTTCCAAAAGAATTATAATTGTCTCATTTAATAAATGAGTTTCTTTATCACTTGTTAAGCTTAATGGACATCCATACCTGTTGATAATGTTTTCCCATAAAAAACTTGTATTTATAGCTGATGTGCAATCCTTTGTAGGTGTTGCATCTTCCCACCTTGTCAGATAATTTATATATGGAATAATCTAGCGTGTGCTAGTCCTACATGTGGGTGGTGAAATAGGACCTACTAAGTTAATAGCCCACTTCTCAAAAGGTTCAAAATTTTCAATAGGCTTCAAAGGCATCTCATCTCAAGTTCCAGGTTTCCCAAGATGATGAAAATGATCAAATTCCTTGACATATTCCTTAATATCATTGTACAAATTTTCCCACCAAAGTCCATCCATAAAAATATTACATGTAGTAGCATCACCATGATAATGAACTCCTGCAATCCCACCATTACCTTCTTCCATAAGCCTCATACTCATGCTCCAAAACACACCTGTACAAAATTTCATCATGGCCTAGCTTGTACAAATCCCAACCAATTAACTGATACGAAACCATGCATATTACAATTTTCTTCTTCTCCAATGTATTCATTCCCTCATGCACATGTACAGTGTACAAAAACACTACAATATCCTCTAAATATGTGGGCACGTGGTTTAACCTGAAAATTTATGCATTAGGCATTGTGTCCTCAATGATCTGAGCGTCCTCTCCATAATTGATCCTCGACAAATGGTCAGGCCCTAAATTTATTTTTCCTAGTTTTACAATAACTGTGAACTCAAACTCCTGAAATAGAAGTATCCACCTATAAATGTACTCTTTCGAAACATGGTTGTTAACCAGATACTTGAGTGCCATATGATCTGTAAAGAAGATAAATGGTGTTGCCTACAAAAAAGTACTATCTGAACTTGTGCAGTGTTTATATAATTCTTCTCCACACGTGTCAACTCGTAGATCATAAACAAATCCTCACTCTTGATAGTTGTCTTGTATGTCCCATAAATCTGTGCACTTCACTTTGATTATTAGATTCTTCCAAACCTAAGATAACAAATATCTTGGCTGGATCCACCAATAATCCTTCCTTGAAATTTATATGCCCCAGTAAAGTGCCAAAAGGTGTTACAAAGATGCACTTCTTAATGTTAAGATGGATGCTCAACTATCTACACCTATCAAACATGAGCCTTAGATTGTCACAATGATCCTTGAATAAGCCATATACAATCTAATCATCCAAATAGACCTACAAGAATTTATGAATAAAATCTTGAAAGGCCTACACAATAATGCGTGAGAACACTGCCAGCACATTTTCTATCCCAAAGGATATAACTGTATATGTAAAACTTCCTCATTTAGTGGTGAAAGTTGTCTTTTCCTGGTCTTATTTCATGATGTGCACTTGATGACAACCTGAAAACCCATCTATACAGGAATATATTTCATGCCCAAAAACTCCCTCAAGAATTTCTTCTGTGAATAGGGTGGGAAAAGGATCAATAACACATGCAACATTAAGTTACCTATAGTCCACAAAAATCCTTATCTTCCCATCCTTCTTAATACTTATGACCATGGGGCTAGCCCATTCAAAATATTCAATAGGCTCAATTATACCAGACTTTATCATTTCATCAATTTCTTCCTTTACCTTCACACGCAGATTATGATTCATCGTGTAATGCCTCTTCCTAACTGGGAACGCTCGTTCTTTTAGATTGATCTCCATTTCTCCTAAGAAAGGGTGTACTCCCTTCAAATCATGATATCCCCTCAGGAATAAGTCCTGAAAGTCTCTCAAGAGTTCAATAATTTTATCCACTTCCTGATATGACCAGTAATCACCAATAATGGCCTCTTTAGGCTCTTCCTCTATTCCTATGTTAAGCTTCTTTATTTTCATAGGGCCATGATATGCATGTGTATTCACATATATTATGTCCATCACCTCACGCATAACTTTAGTGTATTTAACATCTAGGTTATTATCCTCATCATCATCATCATCTATCATATATACCATTTTACTTTCCTTTTCTTCCCAGGTGCAGACCAACTCTTCCTCTTCTATCTCTTCAAGATCAAGGCACACCTCTGGATCAAGTTCTCTAAAAATTTCTATCATAAGTTCCTCAGCTTTCACGCTATCTCCCAAAGTAAGTCACTTTATAATCTGTAGGTATTCATTGACTAGAGGCTTAGTAGAAAAGTAATCAAAATTGTTAAGCATACCTGAAGTCATTTATTGCCAATTAGGTTTCTCCCTCTTCAACTCAACATGGGCATACCATGTGCGCGTGCATCCGTGTAAGGTGGAGTAGAACCTATGCACCCATAGTGATGGTGGTAATTCCTCCTTTCCTTGTGCCCATATTCTCTCACAATCATGTACGTGATGAGAGGAAATATCCTTCCCATCAAATTCGTATGTAGGTGCATTACTCTGAGTGAACCTATTAGAAAATTTGATTCTCACTTCTCATCATTCCAACAGGCTGTCTCTGTGTGTTACCCATTAATGTGTTACAATCCCACGTAATGTATAGACTGACATATTTCTTCTATCTCCTTCATTTTTCCATTGAGTCTCCATGGTGTCAAGAATGTGTCAGGATTTCCTTCACTAGTGTACCTAGGTACCTGGTTACTTCCTAAGTTCCTAACCATGCGCTACCTGATCATGCGAGTAATTGTGTTCTTTATTTCTCACCCAACCACTTCATACGTTTCATACATCTAATTGTCATAAGTAATACTTGTGGTGTCACTAACCCACTAAGCATCATCCCATTGTATCACTCCTTTCTTAGATGGATCAGTTACCTTAGGGTATTTGATTTTGCATACATATATCCTATTCAAGTCCTCTTCACTCAAGGGCTCAACATATCGAACAACCTTTGCATTGGTCAAAGGTATAATAAAACCCTCTTCTCTATTCTCAAAGCTAATGTAGCCCTTGTTAAAACATAAATCTGCATTATTGACATAATACCAGGGTAGCTCAAGTAGTGCTGAGAAGTTATCTGCTTCAAAAACCTCTAACACTTCAAAGTCCCTAGTAAACATGGATCCCTGAATTGTATTAGATGTATCCTTTAGTACTCCAATATGCATAGTCCTAGTTTTGTTTGTCACATACAAAACATTCAAAGAAGGTTACAATGGTGGTCTTCCCATCTAATTTCATACATCCAACATGATTACATTAACTTCCGCACTTGTATCTATCATAATGTTACTCAGAAGCCATCCATATATGAATGCATTTAGTGTAATATCCTTGTCAAATTCATGATTATGTGGGGGTAGATTTGTGTGGAGTATCTGCCTCTCACACTCAAAACCAGCACGTGGTACCTTTCCTCACAACCATTCTCCTAATAAAGGGATGATGTTCCCCTGGTGCAAAATTTGACATACCTCCTTTAGTTCATCTACGTCCTTCTGCAGGAGTTCAAACTTCTTTTCTCAATCCATAACAGGCGCTTACTCCTTCAAGCAATGAATCTCTCCTTGCAGATCCTTGATGACATCCATAGTCTCTTGGTAAACCTCTATCTGATGTATAACATATTGATACTAGGCATTTATCATTTCTTTCTATGTTATAGTTGGCTTATACTTCAGAGGTTCACATGTGTGTGCAACCTCAGGATGTGTAGTAACTAAAATGGGTTGTAATTTAGGATTATGTGTTACCTTTAGCATCCATTGATCTTGAACTATGCATTATACCTTAATCATTCCCGCACCCTTGTCTTATTTGTGATGCTTGCTCATGTGCTCATACAAATCCAGGCATTCTTCTAACTTGTTTTAACCCTCCACACAAGTAAAAAAGGTCATTTTGAGGGAAATCAAACTGAAAATGATCAGGATATCCAAAAAGATAGTAGGTTCCTCTAGAAAATCCTCCTTTACCACTGCCACGACATCAGCCTCTATATCCCACATGAAATCCTCTATTCTTGTTATCCCCATTAGTAAACCCTTCATTATGTTGTTCTCCCTATTCCTTATATCCACTTGCCACACTAATCTGGCACACACCTGTCTCAATGGCTTCATGAATATGATTAATTAATCTATATTCAACAGTGTCATGAGTATGGGTCTTACAAATACTACAATACATAGACATATTATTCTAGATCACGTGTTGTAAGAGATGGAATCTATTGCATCATTTTCCAAATGACATATCTCACAATCTAGCAACAATTGCACCAACTTGCGTGAGGAAGCTATCCTTGGTGTGTCCTTCAACTTCAAAAGTTGTAAACCATATGCCACTATGCACGTCTCATGAGATGAATTAGCATAGAAAAAATATCCAACTATTTCACCATGGCTGTAATCTATTCCTCTAAAAATGGACTTACTCCAGTATCCACACTTCCAACCGCCTTTACGCATGTAGAACTAATTCCAAGGTCTTACATGGATCCATAAAAGTCTTATGAGATAGTGCCCATCTGAAATGGGGTCAACAATCCACCAACAAACCACTGTGCATATTGGACTGGGATGTATATCATAAGATAACTTTGACAATCAAAGTTTTAAAACATGTGCATCATACTTTTCTGTCCACTCTCAAATAAACCTTGCATGATGTCTTTGAGCACGTGTGTTAATACTCTTCTTCTCAAACTCTATGGAATATGAAACTCTAGCTAGAAACAAGGAGTACAAAGCACATCACAATCTACCATAGTATGATGTGTATCATACTTTCTATACTAGCTATGAGTGCGCACTCTTGAAGAGTAGTGGACAAACTAGACTTGATTTTCTATCTGGGGCTGTAATTCCATTAGCATGTGCCATAGCAACTCACACTTGTGCACATTCTCTGCTACATATTCAATGCCCCTATATTCTAGAAATTAGAGGAACATCTCATAGTAAAACTTTTAGGCTGTGGATGATGAAGGTTGTTTAGGACGGTGACCTGTACCCACCAGATCCAGAACTAGATCCCTCCACTAGTATTTCCTCTTCCACCTCCTTCTAATACGCCCTATCAATTGGATCTTGATCCTTTGGATCCTCCTAATCCTCTTGTTGTTGTAGGCACTTGACTAATAGATGTACTTCCTTGCATCCCAACTATAGTGCTAAACTTAAATCCCATGGTCTATAAATTTTAGTACTTCCAGATGTATTCCCAATGTTCTTCACGCCCATACTCTATCCTGATGATGCATGCTTAGAAAATATTCCTCCAATTGGACCTCCAAATAAATGCATGTTGTTTATGATGTCATGGGTATATGTGTTTTCTGATGCACTTATGAATTTATTCAAAATAAAATGAAATCTACCCGTAGCTAGTGGATTACCTATACTCAAATGCTTCTCAATGACTACTTCCATAGGATGAAACACCTTACGCAAGGGATAAGTCACTCAGGTGGGATCAGATGCGTGCCTACAGTCCTCAATATTTCCTCCTCTGATGCACTCTCATCTGAATCTGAAGGGGATTCTCTATTGCACTTTCCTAAGTTTGGGAGTTCGTTATGCTCTAGCTCCTTATCTTCTATGGAAGCTTTGAATCCTTCACGAGCCATAATCCTCCACAAATCCATTATCTCCACAAAATCATGATTCTTCTCCAATTCCCTCTCCCGCACTTCATTATACTTGAGCCGGCTTTCTTATCTCTACCTTTCTATCGTCAAGTCCACCATCTTTCACCATACCTACTCCTTCCCTTGCACGTGGTGGGGGGGGGGGGGGGGGGGGGGTTTAGCTAGCCATAGGTAGTTTCTCCAAACTCATTATCACCATCAAGATCTTAATTTCTAAAGGAATATTACACAAGTAAGAACCTTTGGGCTCATTTACAAATTCAAACTCGGCAACTTCCAAACACAAATACATAGAGGTAGCATACTCCGAAGTGTAACTACGCACTACACTGGCCCACCAATGATCTACAACATGAGTCTAAGATTAATTTGCATCAAACAAAGTCTGGTAATATTCCTACGTTTAAACCCTCTGCCTATATCCCTAGCTTTTCTTTGATACATATGCTGACGACCACTCGTACAATTCTATTGGAAAGAGGCTGAAAAACATCTCATAGAGCTCATGATAGAGATGACCTTCCACCCACTTACGCACATCAAAAATAGGTTTAGAACCATATCTCCATGAAAAATTATATTTTCCATCTTCTACCCAACTTTTAATGCTCTCAAGAGTCAACCAATACGCCATATGCATGCAAAATCCTAGAAAAATTGTTTGAAAAGAGGTTCCGACAACATAACCAAAATGTAGTATTTTATTTCCATAAAATTCCTAGGTGCTTTTGCACTTCATCTAGAAAAATATGAAATCTCACCTGAATTAGGAAAAGCTACCATTTCCCTCCTTTATACAGGATTTTCAAGATGTTAGCATGTATTTTCATGATTACCATTATCGAAGCATACATTCAGATGTAGATCATTATGAACATTGTAAGGAAACACATGTAATAAGGAAACATAACAGATCAAATGATTACTAAGATCAATTGAACTATGTGATCACCATACTCCGATACATCAATTAATAGAACCCAACCATAATTATCCATTCATAACATCAAGGTTACATCATAGAATTTGAATACACCATGATAAAAAATCCCAGTCTCAACAAAGTCATGCATGCCAGAACATCAGAGTAGCATAACAGTACAATACATGAGGATTTTAATACACTGTGTCCAAATCTATAAATATCAACTAATGTAAATATAGAGGTGGGGACCTACCCTTTACCACTCATGCATCTCAAAATAGGTGACATGCCCACAATATCCATGCATTAGCAGCTACATGCTTTCACAAAAAGGTTAATAATAGATTATCCTATAAATAAAACCTACTTTGATCCTATTATTAACATGGTCTATGAATGACATTTGATCTCCATTTTAGTCCCAAAATAGCTCTTGCTTAGCTGCAAAGTCTTCTTTCTCTTGTCTTTACTTGGGCCACACTCCAACCGCTTTTCCTATTTCTAGCCCATGACATGCAAAAATGGCTAAGTCCTAGTTGTTCCTTTCCTCGATGCACCCTACTTCACTGATACTTGCACTCGCCTATGCACCAATTTTGCGCACCTCATTGGTCTGTGCTCCCTCTCGATACTTAGGAAATTTGGGAAACCCAAAAGATCAATTACAGGAGCGTGCAAGAAATCTCACTTCTTATGTGTAATCATTCTTGGAACCCAATGCTATGCCACCTCCTCCTACAGAATCCATCCCTCCCATCAACATATTTGACCCTTAGTTGATCAAAAAATCTTGAGGTTATACAATGCAAGGGAGATCTAATAATAAGTGGGTTGAAATGATTCTCGAGAAAGGAAAGACACTTTTTCCATAAGTTATCTCATTGTATGAATTTTCCCTTGCCACTACTTCCAAAGTGAAAGTGATCAAGGGGGAGATTGAGAAATAAAAATGCTACTTGGACAATGTGTTTCCATTGGTATTTGAAATGAGCAATATTGATGCTCACTCCCTAGTGAAAAAAATGTATTCACATCCATCTCTTACAACTTATCTCCCATATGGTCTCGCACAATGAGTGCTAGGTATGACATGATATACAATTTTATCTCTGATCTTGGAAGGTTTCATCAATAGTGTTCAGAATCTTGTGTCACCTCCACTCAATGAACATTCATTCATGAAGGAGCTCCTTAATTCCTTCCAAGACTTGGTCAAGAAAGAGGAAGGAGATCCCTTCTCATTCAATGAGGATACTTTGGAATCTCTCATGGAAATTATACATTCAATCTCTAATGATGCAAGATATCATCAAGTCTGGTTCAACCAATGCAATACCCTTGCCAGCATTCCTAAAACTTGGACCAATGATTTGATTTTTGTTTGTATTCCATAGGAAAACAAGGTGGCACCTACGGTGGCCCATTTTAGTAAAGATTTCAAAGGTGAGGAAATCATTCTAGGAGTATTCCATCAATGTTCTCCAGAAACTAGTTATTTATCGGAAGAGGCTTCATCTTCATTAAGTTGATCAACCCTCCTCTCTCTCTCTCTCCTCTTTCTCTCTCTCTCTCCTTTTTCTTCTCTCTCCATATTCTAATTCTTCATTAAGAATGTACTTTTTCACTGTTTTGTCTTATTCACTTAAGTGACCTTTATTTTGACATTGTAAGATTTCATTTTCATTAATAAGAAAAAGAATCACTTTTATTCCCTAAGAATATGAAAGGTCACAAGTGATGGGAAAGGTGAAAAATCATGTGGGGGGAGAGGAACATTCATTTTCTATAATGTATAAATTAGAATGCTTCTCCATTCTAAGGGGTTGTCAATTGTGAGTTGCTAGTGGATAGTTTTTTCTCTACAAGATACAAGAAAAAGATTACTTTCTTTTATTCCCTTTTGTCTATGTTTCCTCTACTTCTTGCATACTAAAATTTTTAAGCATGGTGATCTTGAAAAACCAAGAAATTATTGTGTACGTTTTATGAATGAATCAATAGAACTTTGTGTCTTTGGGTTGTTAGTCTCATTGTTGTTTGCACATTTGAATTATTCTAATTGAGTGTGGATCTACTATTTTTAATTTTGTGATATCTACAATTCATTCACAAAATTAACCTTCCCTTCACTAAATTATTACTCCCCTCTACTCCCTTTTCTAAGAAAACTCATCCCTTGTACTAATTACAAGCAATTTGCCACATGTTTAGTGGATTATTGTTGTGTGACCCCTGGATTTACGGCTACCCGGTGATTTATTTTTCTTCATTAAATGAATAGGATCCTCCCCATTACCGGGGGGGGGGGGACTTAGTCTCAGAGCGTTGGTGAAAAATCACTAATTTGTCCTTGAGACAAATTATTCCACCAACAAAGGTATAATTTGACTTTTGGAATCATAATTGTTATAGTATCCCTATATTGGTTTTTGTATTCCTTTAACAAACTATAAAAACTATAGAAATGTAGTAATATGTTGTATGCACAAACTAGATGGTTGTAGTAGGTTCTCCAAATCAGATTTTGGTATGGAAGCACTTGATAAAGATGAATTTTGCATTTTTTAACAAGCTCGTGAGCTGAAATTTTCTTCTATAGAGGGAGACAAAGTGGCAGGACATCAAAGGGTGAGAGATATGTCCATTGCGAGTATATTTCTAGAAGAAAACTATTTATTTTGATGGATGTGTGTTTCGACATCCATATTTCTTCATTGAAATACATTTTTTCAATGTTTTGTATTTGTTTTGATACAATATTTTCCAAGACCCGAGAAGGCAAAATTTGTAAATGGAATTATGTTTTTGCAATCCATATATGTTGTATTTTTTGAGTTGTAATACCCAAAATCAGTGTAATTTTTAAAACTTGTGACTCTTTATAACGTCATTTACATTATGAAATGTATTTTTTCTTCACTTTGTGGGAATGTCGATAGCAAGGAAGATGTTGAACAACATCTTTCACAGGAAGAGCTTCACTCTATCCTACAAGTATGTGCATTGAAGGGGGTTATAGGATCATCCAAAAGAAGGCCAAACAACTAAGATTTAAATATGATTAGTTGGTTAATTTCTAAAGGATTCATCGACTCTTTTTACAACATGATTTTAAAGGTTTAGATTTTGGTAGACACTCTCTAAGTAAGAGAGAAACAAAGTGCAATCTAAGAGGGTAAAAAAATTAGTATAACATTTGAGAATATAATATGAATATTTTCAATATAATATTTTATAGTACAAAAATCCTCTAATTTTGGGTGTATGATCTAAAAACATATCATGATATCATCCAAATTTTTCGACAAGACAATCAACTATCAAACAAGATTTTTTAACATGCCAAAGTCTTGAGAAAAATATATAAATTCCTACTAAAATTACTTTACATAGTATGGAATTCCCCATATGTATGTTTTGATTACATAATTTTCTTCCTCTTGAACAACTACACACTTTCTTAAAAAATGGCATATGATTTCAAGTTCATATGCAAAAGTTATGGAATGTGGAAGCTCTAGATATTTCTACAGTTTCAAACCTGCCTCAATGGTTTTGAAAGATTTAGTGGTAGTTTAGAAAACCTCCCATGTGGTTTTACAACTTAGTGGTGGTTTTGAAAGATTTAGTTGTAGTTTAGAAAACCTCCCATGTTTTGAAACCCACCTCAATGATTTCTTAATTGTTTCCTACAGATATTAGTGGTTTTTTGACTGGACAAAATAAAACTCCTAGAGCATAACAATTACAATTTTTTTTTACTTCCAAAATAGTTTATTGGTAGATTCCACAAGTATATGGAATCATTATAGGTCTAATGAAGGTTAGTTATGATTTAAAAACATCATAGGATTTTTTGGAATTGGATTCTCATTTCTATTTAAAGCAAGTTGGAGTCTTGGTTCAAAATTCATTCGTTGGAATGGGTTTTCATTCATTCACAATTGAAGGGGAGCTAGAAATCATATTTCCATAATAGAAGAGGAGAGGAGAATAAATCTCTTTTGCACCAATATCATTGTACATAGAAAGAATAGATCAGAAGAGGATAATACATAGTTGTTATGGTTGAATTCAATATTCATCCATGAGATGATCCTCCTCCTGAAAATTATAGAGTTCATTACAAGTCTAGGATCCCGTAAGATTGGAATCCTTGTAAGCACATGAAAGCATGAATATTATAAAATGAAGAACATAATAGAGATAAAGAAGAATGGATTCACTCTTGCTAGAGTTTTCTCACTTTGAGTTTTTCCAGGGTAAAACTCTTTTTTCTATCTCTTGTTTCTTGTTTTTTTCTTTATTGTTTGCATGTTTCATAGTGTTGTAATGTTGTAACTAGTAAAACACTTAAGAGAGATTAAGATCCCTTATTCACAATAATATAAATTGTTCACTAAAGGGAAAGAACATATCATTCACTTGCACTCTCATCAAAACACATTTAAATGCAGTCATATAAGGAGCAGTAGCATGTTTAGGGTGAGAATAAAATTATAAAAGGTATGTAGCATGTGGGAAATTCATGTGAAGGGTTGCATTAAGGATTTTTGTGCATAAAATTCATAGTCGAGAGCTTAAATATATTTTTTTACAATATTTTTTAAGGATGTTCCTTGGCATATAGTTTTGAGAACAAAAACTTAAGTGAAACAAGCATATTGTATTGACAAGTTTGGAGTGGAATCCTCCAAATTATGGATCAAAAAATACTACCAAAACATTATCACAATAATTTTGGAGTTACCAAATAAACACTACAAACACAAATAAATTAAATTTGAAAATATATTTTAAAGTTTATATTAGAAAATGAAACATTAGAAAGTAATTACATGTTAATTCTTAATTGAAATTGAAACTATGTACAACTATGTCCATTGTCAACTAGTATACAAATAAAATTATTATCAAGAAAACTTTGGAATCTTGAATACACTATAAATACCTACTAAATCTCTTCCAAATGCCAAATCATCTTTTCACTTTGACTATAAGAGTCGTCATAATAATTGTCTTCATTTTTTGTCTGCATACTTCCACTTAGTTGCATCTCCTTAGTTCTACTAGATGTGTTGGTGTTCATTGTGTTAAATGTGATAGTACTATTATAATTTTTGCACTACCCTTTTATTTTACATGTGGAGCTCCATATTCCCAATTACCTTTCGAAAAGATAACTCTAGACATCATATCTAGTTGTATATATCCTCAAGAAAATTTCTAAATCCTTGTCAAAAAAAATTCTTTAATTTCAAGAATCCCAATGCAATGAAAACTCTCTCATCCTCCACTAAACCCAATATCATGGTTTGACATAGATCAAGAAGTTTGAATTTTTTGATATTGGGTTGTGCGTTATTTCTCTTTGAATTAAGGTTTCTCATATCCGTGTTATTAATCCATCTTGTAAAGGACTCTCCATGAGTTTAAATTGTTCCATCATTGATGTTGCAAAATTGGTTGATCACTTTGTAAGTTTATATTTATCTATAATTCCTTCTATATGTTTTTCATTCAATTCAAACATTCTACTAAATTGTTTGACCAAGAATTTTATCTTATCATGAAATTAAATGGTTGACGATTATTCTAGTATTCAGGATACATAACATACATGGATTGAAATATTTCATGCCAATATAATATATTTGTATTCTCTTAGGAAAGAGGTCTTGAAATATCCTTTTAAAGTAGCACTTACAAATTAACTGATATTGTAAAAATCTTACTTTGTGACACGTACTTGTTTTGTAGTGTGTTGCCTAACTCTAGAAAAATATTACATTGTTATCCTGATGTAGAGCCTCCTCAACTCAACAACCACAAGTGCATTAGAAACATGAAATTCAATTTTTCTAGTCACTTTGTACTATGAACCATAATTTTGCTTGAAAGTAGCCAAAACTTTCTCAAACCCATTAAAATGCATGAAATCAATATACCACATCCAGAATGATGCATAGGTATCCTGCAATCCTCTTCATAGAACTCCAACTCAATCAAAAACCAAAATTTAGAATGATCAACTTTCCAAAAATCACCAAAACATGTTATAAACACACCTTCTCAAGGATCCTGAATCTTTCTCAAAACACTAAAATGGCTTAAACCACTGAACCAAATGATACAAACACCTTACACACCCCTTACTTATACAAAATTACAATTTTTTTTGCTTTTACAGTGATGTTCCTGTATCATATCCCATATCCCCACACTAAGACATATAATTTCTCACTTGCATTAAACTGTAAAAAATCAATAGTATCACCCACATTTGTCATTAAGTGACAACTATGAAACTTTGGACTTATGAATGAATGGTCTAAAATATATAGATTTTTGAGGGTCATGCATATCAATTTATGTAAATTTTTATATTCTAAAATATACATAGTTATTTCTTGGTATTTTATCATAAGAATTTTCATTTCCTCTAGCATGGGAATAATACCAGCTAAAGTTAGAAGTGTCTCTATCTCACTTAACATGTATAAGAGGTCATGATATTTATCCACTATCAAGAAATGTTTGTACATTACTCCAAGCGAGTACCGATATTATGTTAAAACCCTTTGTGTTGGCCCATGCAAGGAGATCCATATGGTATCAACATCCTTCAAAATATTGTCTCTTGTGGTTAATCCATTAGAAAAATTTGACATCTCAAAACTAATTGGGACTTCTTCAAAAATATGAAGGGAACTCATAGACTAAATTTTCAAATTTTGATACCACAAAAAAATTTCTCACAATTTTGAATGCTAAATTCATTAGGTGGGACATGAAATGAAAGGAAATCATTTATGGTAAAAAATAAGTTTGTATCTTTACAAAAATATTATTCATATGACCTTGTATTATTGAAGATTTATCCACCCCTACACACACCAACTTATTGGTAATTGTGTAGTTGTTGAATATACTTCTAATTTCCTTCACATATTCTAAACCATTTCAACTAGATTCTAAAATGTTGCATTCTCCATGATGTTATGAACAAATATTAGATGAGGCTAGTGGACATGATTTTCTACAATATGTATATACATACATACCCAATAAGTACTATCTATTGATGTAATTATATCTAAAGATAATTGAATAAAAGTTGATTGTTGGAGCTCAAAATTGCACCATGCCTGAATCATAGAAAATTAGGATTTTGAGGAAACATGGGACTGTCTCTCAGTTGTGGGACCTACAAATTGAGATAGACCTCCTGAGAAGATTGGCTTCCTCTTCCTATTTCTAATGCTAACACTACTCCTAATACTGTAATCAAATCCTAACCTAAACACGCCAAGGGACTAGTGATAGAAGGAGACTAAACATGCCAAGGGACTAGGGATAGAAGGAGATGAAGAAAAGGGGAAATCCTAAGCTAAGAGGGGCGGGAATAGGACCAGGAAAAAGGGTCGATCACTCTCCACAAAGGTAAAGGAATAAAGGAAAATGCAGGAAAGAGGGTGGAAGAGCATGCGACATTCAAGAACCATGTAGATGCATGACATTCAAGCAACCATGAACAACACATGCATTCCCATGCATTCCCATGAACAACACATGAAATGGAGCCTGCAAGTAATTTGAACACACAACATGCCAAGAAATGTGAACAAAGAGGAAAGGAGAAATAAAACGTGAGACCAAGGTAGAGAGATAACCACAAAATCTGTTTTTATTGCTTAAGGGATGCACAATTTTCTACATTCATGAAATAAGTTGAAAATTCATTGCAAATACTAAGCTCAAGGTCTGAAAACCATGGGAATTCGTACACCATTTTGGCATGGTGTCGTTACGATAAAGAGGGATCAATCCTAATGAGAAGAGATCTTACATTTATAGAATAAAAAGGAGAGCAGGAGAGGAGAAAGAGAGGGAAACTTGAACTCAAATTTCCAACCACCAACAACAGTCATTAAATCCTTTCAAAAATTTGGGTGCCTTTGATTATCCACTACAACATGCCATTTTCCTTGTTGGAAAAAATATGTGCACATATACTGCATTAAATGTTGGTAGTTGTGCCACTTGGAATTGTATCTTTTGCATGTTGGATAATTATTCCACATTTACACGTATCTATCATTAATAAAATTAACATAAAGGATGCTGAGACCTTTCCATTGATATAAATTTTGTAAATATTGGATCATCCGATCAAAAGATATGGTGATTTTAGTCTCCCGCAGAAAAATTTCATTTTCCTTTAATACATGGCTTTCTTCTTTCAGCCTTGCGTGGATTTTATCTTCCACGGTTCTTCCTTATGTTCCGCATCATTACTAATTTATTTTTTTCACTTTGCGGTCTTTAGATGTTTTACTTTATGTGTCGTGGCTTTCATTTGTATCCGTGGTTTTCTCAGGCTCTCCATGGCTTTGTGTCAACCTCGTGGAATTATTTTCCATTTTCTTTGTTCTGCAGATTTAATAACATTGGCAAAATTTTATCCTTATTTGCGGCTTTGTCTTCTTCACTCTATGGCCTGCTCAACTTTTCCATGGTCCTCGTTCCACTACCCAAGGCTTATTCAAACCTTTTGCAAATTTTCCTTCTCAATCCAAAACCTTATTTTGTATCTACGGTTCTCTCTAGACTTTGGTAGTTGTGTTCCTCTTGTCGCGGATCCTTCTGTTTCTCCGTTGAAGCCTCTTAATATTCTCAAGCTCAATTTTATCAAGTTGTCCAATTTTTGCAAGGGGTGAAAAAATAGACAACATTGAAAATTTTTGTTTTTCTTAAACATCTCATTTTTTCACCTCAACAAGATAACTTACCCATTCCCACCCATTGCTTATTGACTTATGTGTGTTAGGAAAGTTAAGAATTCCTATTGAGGAAAAAATATTATTATATCTTGGGTAGTCTATTATAAAACACCATTTGTTAAAATAATGAAAAGGTAACACTCAAATGAATAGTTTTTGCCATACATGTTGCTTCCATCATATTTTCAAATTGAGCTTGGACTGTTCCTCCACATGCAACAAGACATTCCTAATTTGTAATATACTCATTATATTAAAATACATACTTAACATAAAACATTCTTCCTTTACTTTCCATCTTATCATTGATTTTTTCTCTTTGTCTATGATTTTATTTTTGTAAACTTTACAGACATGTTTTTCTATAGTGTAAAATTATTGTTACAATTTCTTGTTCTTACTATATTTATAACTTCAAATATTATACCTACATTCTATGAGGTTTTGTCTTTGTTTTCATTCTCCTCTAGTTTAATGAATGGGTACTTTGACACCTAATCATTTTGAAAATTCCTTGATAGATCCCACTCACGCCTTATTTTTCATTTCTCTTTTATTTTTCCCTTCCCTACATGATCATTTTCCTTATTACTTATTGAGGTATTTTATTAATATTGTAATTCCTACTACCACAATACTCCTTTATAACATCATATCTAGCATTTTCATGCACCTGATTACAATATTCCTCTAAAGTATTCTCTTTTTATCAATAAATGGTGTAAACCTGTATGTTATGGGTAGATCTTATGGACCTCACACCTTTTCAAAATATGACATTAATATTATGTATTTTGATGAGCACCCTTTTCCAATTCTAGGAACCTAACTATTGTTTGATCTCTCACAAACTGAAAACTATATTAAAAATGCCATTTTGTTTTATGTCACCATCAAAGGCTCAACACTAAATTTTTTTGTCAACTATATGAATTAGATTAAGATGGAAAAACTAAAATAAATAAATCATATATCCCTAGGGCCTAGATGTATTAGTTCTAAATAATTAATCATCTTTAATAATGAAACAAAAAAATAAATCAACTAGAGGAAACTTATATTCATAGAACAATAAAAAGTATCACTTTCCTATTGCTAACTTGCTAATACTTTTATTTTATTGTATATTTCTCACTAAAAACTCGTTAATCCATGTAGGACATAAAGATTCAAGAATTGATTAAATTTGAATAGAGGATTCAACTAAAATAAAATGTGTAAAAGTACTCATTTAGTTTTTAATTGTATTTATATGAACTCAAACTTGGTAAAACCCACCAACATTTAAAACGTTGGTGAAAATGTGGCGAATCTCACATAATTATAAAATCGTAAATGTAAATGCTAGCCAATTACTGATGATCAATCCTAAAAAATGTGGTGAATCCCCAGTAATTATAAAATGGAAAATGTAAATATTGGGCAATTTTCACCAATAAAACTTATGATCCAAATCATGAGTGTTGATTTCAAGGTGCTTATGGCCCCCAATAATAGTGAGTGTTATAATTGTAATGGAAAACTTGGCCCTCATACAAGGCAGATGTTTAATGGTATTGGTGAATATGTCGGTTAATTAAATCATGCCTCATAAATTCTAGGAGGATCCCTATTAATTGTGTGTTGTTTATCATGGTAAAAATATACCGATATAAATGCTTAATTAATATTATTGATGTAATTTAAGACCAACAGTATGAACTTATCATAGATTCCTGGTGATTTGGCCACATTTCAAAAGCATTATATTCACTAAATTTAAAAGGACCAATTTCTATTATTCACCAACTGGAAATTATGTGCCACTAAAAAATTGATAATAATGCACCACTTCACAAAGGTAAGTATCCCTAACCCTTTCTTTTCCATTATGTTTGGTAAGATTGATTATGTCTTATGCATCATGCATTAGAATAGAATAGAGTAGCATATTATTTTCTATTACCTTATTGTTATTATCAACCCTTTCCTATTACTGCCACATGGATTTACAACCATCAATTTAGATCTATAGTATATATTTCTTACTATCTTATTATTATAGTTAAAGGATCCTAGTAAGACTCAATCACCTATACTAGGCATAGGATTATAAACCCTACACCTTTGATTGAGTGTGAATTATCATCTTCTAGATCCATGATTCTTATACCATTTGGTATTCTATCTTGGCTTGTGTGTTGGTCCTAGATTGAAAATATACTTGTACATTTGTGTGTGTGTGTGTGTGTGTTTAGTTGATAAGAGACATGGGGGATTCACTAAGTAAACTTATGGCATATCACATTCCTTCATAGGATACTAAATAATACCCCTATTTCAAGTTCTAATCCTTAATACTCTATTATTAATACCCCATACCAATAGGAGCGTATACGTGTAGTTGATAAGAGACATGAGGGATACACTAAGTAAACTTATGGCATCACATTCCTTCATAGGATACTTAATAATACCCCTATTTCAAGTTCTAATTCATAATATTTTATTATTAATACCCCTACCAATACACAATTCATATAATACAATATCCCTTATATTACCAAATATTGCATAAACCTTTATTTTTCTATGACATTTTTAATACCCCTTTATATTTGTATCTCTTTCATGGTCCTTTCATGTTCAATGTGTTGTGTGAATAAAAAAAATGGAAAAAGATGAATGAATATAAAAAATCCTTCAAGAAAATATTTTAAAATTCTTGTTATGACCAACATGCCCCCATTTTCTTCTAATGCGAAAATGGAGCCCCCTTTCAAAAATTTGAAAAAACTAAGTTCTAAGACTCTTAAAGTGATCGAGACGGCCTTTGTTCTCTACAATCTAGTTAACCCGTCAAAACAACAAAGTGAAACTTGTTTCTAGCTCTAAAATAATTTTCAAACTTCAAACTATGTTTTAAAGCTTCTGAGCATGATTGAAAGGTCTTTCTCTTTTAAAATCTAATTTTAACCATGAAAACAACGGTTTTAAACTTGTTTATAAATTTGTAAAACTTTCAAGGTTTAAATATTGCCTTGTTTTATATTTAAACTCTTTTTTTATCTTAAAAGGAGGTTTCCATGGTGCAGTTTAGTGTTTATCATGTGTTTGGGTAGTAAAAGAAGAAAACATAGAAAAATAAAAGTTTTGAAGTCAAAATTATCAAGATACATTTATTTGATGGCCAAAATAAGATTCTTTATTGAAAATAAGCCATAGAGATTAACTTAGCCAACAAACTTTGCAAAAATCTAAAACTTTTCCAATTCAACCCATATGGCACCCATTAGCTAAATGAAGACTATAGTTCAAAAGCCAAAAGTTTTAAGTCTCTTGGTGTATGGGTACATAGATCCAACTGATACATGAGAATCAATTTAGAGATCTTTATAGGATAAAATTTTCATTTTGATCATGTTTGGGGGGTCAAATTAGGCTAGTTGAGGTGATTTGAGGTCATTGGAGGGCTTCAAAATTCAATTTTTGGCCTCTATGAGTTTTCCCTCCAAACTCAATATTGATTTCTTAAGAAGGATTTTCCACTTTGTGTCAAAAATTAAGCTTGTTGGTGTATAATTAGGTGTCTAGGATGATTTAGGTGTGCATGTAAATTGTGTAAGCTCCTTCTTGATAGTACAAAGCTATCTTCTTGGTGTTTTCTTGAAAATTTGGTTTCTAGTACTTGACTCAAGCATAAAACTTGATTTGAGGGGTGTTTTAAGGTTGAGTTAAGTCAATAGCTAAGAAAAAGGTAGTTATGAATGGGATTATAATTCGAATGGAGAGAGGTGGAAGAGAAGGAGTGATATTTTCTAGGTGAAGAAGATGAGAAAGTAAATGTTAGGGATGAGATAAAGGACTGACTGACTATAACAAGGGTTTTTTGGCACGCAGTTGATGAAAGAAAAGAAAATTTTCTAGAATAAAAATGTTGCTATGTGAACATGAAGGGAATGAATACCTTGTAAGTAGTTTATTTCATGTGAATAAACTTCCATCTTGGTGTTAAGAAGGAATAAATGAAATAAACTTAGAAACTTTTGACCGTGCAATGAGATTTCCTAACCTATCTAACTATATTCGTTTGCTTTGGAAGCCTTGCACAAAGTTTTATGACTAAATTTTTTGAATGTAGACCTCCATGTCAAATTCGGAGGCTTGAAACTTGATCAAACTCCTTAAAATTGATTTTCTCTCCTATCGGGTCTGGGAAAAGGAATATTTTAGATTTGAAGGACCTAATTATTAAATATTGGACTCAAATTTTCAATAAATCAACTTTGTAACCCCTTGAGATAGGTTTTTGAGGTTATAGAGTCTAAAAAGAAACTAAAATTTTTATATTTATGATAGTTTGTAGTCTAGGAGATAGAATCACGTTAGAGGCCTAACTTGAGAACAAAATCGGTTACTTGAAGGGTCTAAAGTGTGAATGTGGGAATGAAACTTTGTCTAAAGCCAAAAAGTGTTAAAGGGTATACAAAACGTGTGTGGGTTTGTTTAGATTCCTCATAAATCAAAATTTATGGCTAAAAACCCCTTGTGACAGGGCTACAAGAAAAGAGGTCTAGTTGTATGAGAGAAGGGTCGAGAAAAGAAGGGTTTCCTTTGGATTTGTGCAATAAATTTTAGCATTAAGCTTAAGTGCCCAAAAGGGTACTCGAAAGTTGTCTTACTTTGTCAAGAACCATTGTAGTTTGTTCCAAAATATAACCTTTTAAGGATAGGTGAGTGAAGAAGAAAATAGGGAAATTAAGTAAAGAACCCTTGGAATTTGAAATTTAACTTTTTCTACCACCGTTTTCTACATTTCCATTTCATGTAAAGGATAGGGAAACGAGGTAGATGATGTTAAAATCTCAATGAAAGCTCTAGGAACAAATTACATGATGGAGACACCATTCATGGTCCAAGAAGGATATTATTTTTTTCAAGTTAAAAGACAAGATTGGTGAGTTATTATTACTAACTTGTGGATTTGAAGGGAATTCTGGATAATCCTTACATATGTTGGTATCAAAGCATGGATTTTTCTCTTTATATCTTGAGATAGGATGGTTGCTAAGTTAAGACGTAAGTTCATTCCATCCAATTATTAGATAAGTTTGTTTAAGAAATTGTAAAATTTAAGGCAAAGGAAAATGAGTGTGGTTTATTATATTGAAGAATTTTATAAGTTATTTATGATATCAGGTCATATAGAGGGAGATGTTGAAGAATTTGAAAGATATTTGAATGGGTTGATGCTTAAAATCCAGGATGAAATCAATTATTTCACTTTGAGAATAGTTGAAGAAGCTTATCGAGAAGCATTGAAAGAAGAAGAAAAATTTTCTAGAATGCCATCACAATATTTCATAAGCAGAGCTAGAGGAATCAGAGGTAGAGGACATCAAACACATATAGGACAACAATAACTAAATCAAGAAGACGAAGAATACACCTCACTAGGGAAAGCACTTCAAGAGCTAGTTATTCAAGAGGTAGTTTTTCATATAGTGGAAGAGGTAAATTTGGAAGAGGAAGACGATATTTTCAAGGTAACTGTTTCAAATGTAATAATTTTTTTGGTCATTGGTCATATGAGTGTCCAAAGAACCCTCATGTAATTAGTAGTATGGTAAGTGAAGAAATAAATCAGATTATGCATGTTGATGAAGAAGAAAGTGTGGGATCACCATCACACATAGAAGAAATTGAAATGAGAGAGACATTGATGATGAGAAGAGTGTTGTTGAAATCAATACAAGAAGTTGAAGAACCATCCAAAAGAAGAATCTCATTCAAGAAAATGTGCAATGCTAAAGGTAAGTGTTGTAAGATTATTGTTGATAATGGTAGTATAGATAATTTGGTGTCTTGTGAAATGTTAGAAAAGATAAAATTGAAAAAATTAGTCCATCATAAACCATACATATTATATTGGGTTGAGATAAATCATTAAGTGTTGGTAAATGAGCAATGTCTTGTTATTTTTCATATTGGTAGTTATAAGGATGAGGTTTTTTTTGATGTGATGCCCATGGATGCTTTTCATGTCTTACTTGGAAGACCTTGGAAATTTTATAGGAGAGATATTCATGATGGTTGGGAAAATACATATACTCTCATGAAGAATGGTGTTAAGCACACACTAAACCCTCTCAAGGACAACAATGCATGGAATGAAAGCTACTCAAGAGTCATGTTAATTAGTGTGAAAGCTTATTTATAGTAGGAAAAGAGAGATGGTCTTGAATCCTCAAAAACTATAGTTGAAATGAAGTGTGTTAAGATGGAAAATAAGAAAAGTACATTCAAAATACTTTGGCAATGATTAAGTGGGGAAAAGGAATGTCAAGACAATATTCACGGGAGAAGAAGAAGGGAAGATGAGAATATCAAAGGTTCTGATCTCAAAGGAAGGGAGGGAAAATAAAATCTCTTAGAAGCACAAAAACTAAGAAAAAAGAAGCAAGAATTTGAGCATGAGAATACAATGGATCAATCAGCTGCTAAGAAGGAATATGACAGTGTAAGGAAGAAGGTTGAAACAAATAAGAATGATGATGAAGTTCATGTTCAAGAAGAAGACCAAGAAAAGATAGTTCAAGAAGACAAAGAGGAAATGGAAGAGATGGTCAAGAGGGTTGTTAAAGATATAATTTTTCATTCTAATACTTATTTTAGTGACCATGATACATCAATAAGGATAAAAATAGATTAGATAAGATGATTTCATAACCATAAAAAACCAAGAAATAGATCATGTATATCTAGAGTAGAGTTGGAATGATGAGAAAGTGGTAATAAATACCACACACAGTTCAAAGACAACTACACAAGGAAAACAACTCATTCAAATGATAAGTGTGATGCTACAATACATAGCTTAGATCATGAAAATGGTATACTCATGTCATGGAATCATGAACAAGCTCAAGGACATCAACTACAATTCAAAAATCAAAAAGAAGAAGAAAGTCTTTGTCCACGCAAAACCTTGTGGATTAATCTTTCTTGTTCCTAAGGAGAATGTTATAGGAGCATTAACATACATAGATTTATAGAATAAAATTTTCATTTTGAGCATGTTTGGGGGGTAAAAGTAGGCTAGTTGGGGTCATTTGAGGTCATTGGAGGGCTTCAAAATTCAATTTTTGGCCTATATGAGTTTTCCCTCTAAAAACTCAATTTGAATTTCTTAGGAAAGATTTGCCACTTTTTGTCAAACTTTGGGATTTTTAGTGTCTAGGATGATTTATGTGTGTATGTACATTGTGTAAGCTTTTTCTTGAGATTAAAAAGATATCTTCTTCGTGTTTGTTTGAAAACTAAAAGTGAATTTTAGGGATGAAATAAAGGACTGACTAATTATAACATGGGTTATTTGGCATGCAATTATTGAAAGAAAAGATAGTTTTATAGCATAAAAATGTTGTTATGTGAACATGAAGGGCATGAAGAACTTGCAAGTATTTTATTTCATGTGATTAGAGTTCCATCTTTTTGTTAAGAAAGAATAAATGAAATAAAATTAGAAAATTTTGGTTGTGTAATGAGATTTCTACACCTTTCTGATTGTATACATTTGATTTACAAGCATTGCACGAAGTTTCATAACTAATTGTTTTTACTATAAATGTATTATGCCTATACATACCTTCATGTCAAATTTGGAGGCTTGAACTTGATCAAACTCCCAAAAAATGATTTTCTCTCCTACCATGTCTGGGAAAAACCCTAGTTAGGGTTTTAAGAAGATTTTAGTTTTCAAGGACCTAACCATTAAATCTTGGATTCAAATTTTCAATAAATCAATTTTGTAACCCATAAAGAAATATTTTGGAGGTTTAGAGTCTAACAATCAACCAAAAATTTTATATTTATTTTAGTTTACAGTCTAGGAAAGAGAATCCTATTGGAGGCCCAATTTGAGGGCAAATTTAGTGAATTTAAGGGTCCAAAGTCTGAATCTGGGAATGAAACGTTTTCTAAAGCTGAAAAAGGGTTAAAGGGTATCCAAAAGTTCCTAGGTTTGTTTATATTCCTCCTAAATAAAAATGTATACCTAAAAATCCTTTGTGACATGGCTATAAGAAAGGAGGTCTAGTTATATGAGAGAAGGGTTGAGAAAAGAAGGGTTTCCTTTGGAGTTACACAATAAATTTTGGCGTAAAGCTTAAGTGCCTAAAATGGTAATCATAAGTGGTCTTGATTTTTCTAGAACCATTGTAGTTTGTTCCAAACTATAACCTTTGGAGGATATGTGAGTCAAGAAGAAAACAAGGCAGTCAAATAAAGAACCTTGGAAGTTTGAATTTACCTTTTTCTCCCACCATTTCTATGTTTCCATTACATGTAAGGATATGGAAATATGGTAGATGAAGTAAAAATATCATTGAAATATCTAACAAAAATTACATGATGGAGACAACATTCATGGTCCAAGAAGGTTATTCTTCTTTACAAGGTAAAAGACAAGATTGATGAGTTATTTTTACTAAATTGTAGATTTGAAGGGAATTCTCAATAGGCCTTACATCACCAATGTTGGCCATTTTTTGTTTTTGTTGTCAATGATTTCAACCCCCATTCATGGAAAATGGTGTCTTGGTGTTGTGTGAGTCCCAATATGATGTTATTCAGGTATCAAGCATGTTGGTTGTCAAGTTTGTTGAGTTGGCATGAGGTCCTGGTGTATGGTTGAGCTAGTATAATCACTATTTGAGCTCCCTAGTGCTTGTTGGATGTTTTAATGAGGTCATTCATGGTCCATGAGGTATGTTTGAGGTGTATATGAGTCTACACAAGGTCATTATGGTCAAGTCATGTGGTTAGAGTATTGAGTCAAATCATTCCAGGCTTGTTTATATCCCTAGAGCATCCAGAATGAGGTAGAGGCATGGTATTTGGAGCTGATGATTATTTTTGAAGCGTTTTTGTAGTATGTTTGTAGTTTACCTAAGGTGTATGGTGAGTTTCAGGTTAGAATTCAGTGATTAGATGCATGTATGAGGTCATTGGGAAGCTACGAGTGAGAAGCAAGCAATTTAACATGGGTAAGTCTTAACGGATAAAGATTTTTAGATGAATTTAGGATATGTGGTTAATTTTAATAGTTATAGGATGTTGTCATGGTGCTTCATGCCAGATTTTAGGTCTGTATGCTGAATATTTTTGAAAATATGCAAGTTTTTGTGAAACTGGGTGAGTTTTAGTGTGATTTTGAATAAAAGTTGGACCTTCTGATGCTCATTGTGAATTGTATTCGTTGTATGGGGAAATGATATATTAGGAATATCTTCTTATGTCACTTATTCATCTTTCAAAAAAATAATGATGTGGTTTGATGGTCACATTTTTATGAACGATCGTTAAGAAGCTAAATTGGTTTGAAACCCTAGGTAGGAGCAGTTTGCAGAAAAGTGAGTATATCATCCCATTTTTTATTGCTAATGAAAATTTTATGATTTTATATTGTAGATGAATCTTCTAGGTTTCCATAAATGTAGGATAAATCTTTTGGTCATACGTGGGCCCCACCTAAAAATGGAAGTTTCTAAATAGTTTCAATTTAAAGAAAAATTATCCAAAGAAGGTAATGGTTAAATTGGCATTATTTAATGTATTTGAGTTTTTATTGATATACATTAATGTTCCAGGAAAAATGCATGCAGGTACATGGTTTTTTGAGGTTCAAACAGGTTGACTGGTCAAAGAAAATTTTTGGGATCTCAAATAGCAGGGTTCAGTAAAATGGATATATCTTGAGCTATAGGTGGAGTTTTGAGATGATTAAAGTTGTGTTGGAAATTATATTAAAATTTATTTCCATTTATATATATCTTGACTCATGATGAGGTCATTTTATAGGGTTTCCAGGTCATGCTTTGAGAAAGAACATTTTTGGCAGTTCAAAACAACATCTATTTTGGTGCAAGTTTGGTGTTATTTTAAGCATCAGATGGATTGGTTGATGCTTCCTATCACCTATAATATGAATAGGGATTAATTGGGCATAAAATTAATCCATTTTTAGGTCTTGAATTTTTTTATAAATTATTTTATGAGCTAACCTTTGGAAACATATTTTTTGGCAAGTTGATCTAGTGAAGGTAAATGTTGTTGTGGTTTGAAGTGAAGGATGTTTCATGACTTATAACTTCATTATAAGTTTTCTAAAGGTTCTTAAAAAAAAAATTACATGGATTTTTTTAGTTTCTTATAAGTGACTTGGTGATCAGATGAAGTTTCCAGGGTGTTGAATGGTTCAGGAAATAGTTGTTTTTAGATTTACAAAGTGAACTAGGCCCATTAAATGATATAATATAATTAGTTAACGAAAATTAAAACCATGGTTAAGTTTTCAATGATGTATTACTCATTTTTTATGAATATGGGAGCTTGAATAAGAATGATTTTGGAATGAGGATAATTTTGGCATCTCAATGCATGTGTTTTAGTGACTTTTGGTGCATTGAAAGTGTGTTTTTACTAGGCTGACCCATATGGGTCACTTGTAGTTGTTGTGAACAAGTTATGGGATGTTTTTATTTATGAATTGGTTGAACCAAAGGTTTATTACCGACCTCCTTTGGCTTGGAAAGAATATTTTCCTATAAAAGTGATGTTTTAGCACATTTTGAGAGCTAGTCTTGCATAGGGGAGTAAAATGACCTAGAGAAGATTTGTTTGTCGGTATTAAGGCATGATTTGAGGGAAGATAAGATGTAATTAATATTTAGGAAGAAATTATAACATGAGAGAAATAGGTTAGAGGAAAGACAAGTTGAGAAAGAGGAAGAAAGAGCAAGGTTGAAGACCTAGGGTTTGTGAGTTGAATAAGTGATATCCATCAGTTTTGACATCAGAATTATCATAGATAAAATATATAAAGGTGGATGATTTGGTTCTTTATCATCCTAGGGGCTTGTAGCCTCCTTTTGGAGTTGGTGCTTCACTAAACCAGGGTTGGTGCTCCTTCTAGGGTTGGTGCTCTTTGTGAAGTTGGTGCTTCACTAAATTTATTTATTGTGTGTAATATCAACAAAGTTTCAATGGTTTTTATTCCCCTTGATGGTTTCCCACATATATTTGGTGTTCTTTTGTACTCTCTTGCTCTTGTTCTTTTGTATGGTGTATTCAATGCTTAACTAGACACACATATAGTTGTTGTATGGAAGAATGGCTATGTTATTGATAATGAATGATGAATTTGAAATGGTTTAAATTTTAAATAGAATGATTCACCCCCTATCAGTATCTTGTGCTTCCAACAACCAACCCACATGTTGGTCATTGGATTTAATAATATTTTAAAGTCAGTTTCATAGGGAGCCAGAGCTAACTAATAAGTGACAAGTATCATGAATCAGGGCAACCGGTATGCAGAAGCCTAAAATTTCAAATCATCGTGACGTGAGACATTTTTATCCTCAACATGTGTCCAAGATTTGTGAGAGATAGATATATCCAATCCCAAGCCAAAGTTTTAACATTTCGTAGACCACATGTTCTTTGATTATGACCATGTGTCACATATCGACAAACTAGCATGACACAAATATCAAATTTGAAATCTTCGTAGGGAATACTTATCCACATGTCCAACATCAACACAATAAATGAGTTAACATTTGATATATGATTATTGGTTCTCTTTAAGAAGTGATGGTGTTGATAGGTGTCATGTGGCACCCATTTATGCACTACAATTTTTTTTAAAGCCAAAACAAATTCTAGAATTACCATGGACGAAGGTAAGCCTGAAGTAGGCAATGTGGTCTAGATCTGAGAAGTTGGGTGTTTTGATAAGATAAAATTAAACTCCCACGTGGTAAAACACATGGTAAAATTTATGTAAAGGAAAATTTGTAATGTGATTGTAAAGTGACTAAGTTTGCTTAATTGAGTAGTTTTAACATAGATTGCTAAAATAAGTATGAGACAAAAAAGAAAGAAAGCATCCTAAGAAATCTAAAAATAGCTAATGGAGAAAGGGAATCTTAAATTAGGGATAGTTTTGGTAAAAATTTAGTGAATCATGCAAGAAATTAGATATATTAAGTTATTTTTAATCTTGATCAAAGACTTTAGAGCTCCAAATTTTACAATCATGCAGCCATAAACAGAGATACAACAGTTTTAAATCCATGCCGGAATGTGGAATTATATTTTTAGTTTTAGAGATTATTGTGAAATCCAATTTATTCAACTGGATTTTAAACTTGGTTTTCAACAAAGAAGCTCTATTTTGAGAAAAATATTCTAAAATGGGAGCATGTTCCTATGATAAGATTTTCGAAGCTTTAGTTCTAGTTTTAAATGATCTAGATTAGTTTTCTTTACTGGGAGTTCCAAAATAATATAGAGAATGTGGATGAATCCCATTTCTCTATAAAAACAATCAATCTTATTGTAAAAAGGACATGGAAGTTGAATTCAATACATAGACCAATTTGGAGCTTTACAGTTTTTGTGAGTTGTGAATTGTTTCTTAATTGTTGACTCATGTCTACAAACCTAAACATAGATATCTTTTAGCTTATTAAGTAGTGTTTACACTTTAAATTTTATTTGAATTGGAAACTTAAATAGGTTGTGCTATGTTGATCTTGTTTTCATCATTGGATGTTTCTAACACTTGATCTTTTAGATGTGATTTAGAATCTTTCATATTTGTGTGACTTGGGGATGTTTATAAATGATAATTTCTCTATTTTGTGTGTGGAATTTGATTATCTTGATTGTTGAGAATTTTAACCTTTGATATATACTTTGTAGCTGAATTGTGGTTATTTTCTTAGCTAATGCAAAATTTTGGTTCCTCTTGTGTTCGATGGAGAGGAATACCAAATTTGAGATGCAAACATAATGAGCATATAGAGAGATGAGAGATGTGCACATAGCCATATATATAATCTATAAAATGGCCCATATCATATATAGATAGAGGTGGAAAGCAGTCTTCGTGAGACCCTGTGTGTGTGTGTGTGTGTGTGTGTGTGTGTGTGTGTGGAAGGTCGTGGGTTCTAATAATGGTAGTCTTGCACATACTACATTCAAATATTTCTGATCAACATTACATCTACGGCCTTAGCACCATGTCCCCGAAAGAAATCATTGGTGTCTGAACTCAACTAGCTCTCAACTGAGATGATTTTTTTCCTGTTGGTGAAATAATTTGTTGTGGGAAAATTATTGGTTTTCACTAACATTCATGGGGATACATCCCTCCTTCTTGGGTATGGGGAGGCTCCCATTATTGAATGCAAGGACAAAATAAAATGTGGGGTGGCTTTTAGGCCAAGGATCACACATGAATAATCCACTAAACATGTGGAAAAATGCATATACTTTGTACAATGGAGTAATTAGTTTGGCGATAGGTAAAGGGGAGTAGGAGAAATAGAGTGATAGGGTTGATGTCGTGAGTAGGAACTAGTAGATTCTCACCAACAGTAACTAGAGTAGGTCCACATTCAATAAAAGAAGACAACCATGTAAGAAATAGTAAGACTAATAAATCAGAGACACAAAGTTCTATGATTTCTTCAATCAAATATACAAATTTTCTTCTTGGTATTACATGATTACAATGCTTGCAAATTTGGAATAAGAGATGATGGAATAACATAGGAAAGGATCTAGAAGAATGTAGCTTTATTGCTTGAAGTAGTAGTGAAAACCAACAACTAGTAACATTCAAAAAAATGCTAACTCCTTTGGAATGGAGAGGCCATTCCAATTTATATCTTATTAAAGTGTCCTTTTATCTCCCCCCACATGACTTTTCACATTTCCCATCACTTGTGACCTTTCATATTCCTAGGGAATAAAAGTGAACATTTTTTTTATCAATGAAAAATAACTCTTACAATTTCAAATTAAAAGGTCACTTAATTGAAAAAAGAAAAATAGGGGAAAGTACATTCTTAACGAGGAATTAAAATATGGAGAGAGAAGAAAGAGGAGAGAGAGGAGGGTGATTAATCCAAAAATGATGAAGATCCAACTCCTAGAGAACTCTGAGGAAATGCTTCTAGAATGAGCTCCTCACCCTTCACTTCCTTATTGAAACGAGATGTTGTGAGTGTCACCTTCTTTCCCTGTGGAATGCAAACACAACCCAAGGAACTGATATAAGATTTTAAAACTCTAACAAGGGTCTTACATTGGTAAAACTAGACATGATGATCTCTTACAGTATTAGAGATTGAGCCTCTAATTTCTGTGAGAGATTCTAAAGTATTTTCATTTAAATATAAAGGATATCCTTTCTCTTTCTTGACCAAATCTTGGAAACACTTAAGGATCTCTTCTAAGGATGGTTGTTCATTGAGTGGAGGTGATACGAGATTCTACACACTATTACTAACCCTTTCTAAGATCTCAGATGCATGCTCTCCACAAGACTCAAGTTCTAAGATAGTATCGTTTATCATATTGTATCTAACATTCATTGTGCGAGACCATATGGGAGAAAAATTGTCAAAGACATAGGTGAATACATTTTTTCTCCCTAAGGAGTGAGAGTCAAGATAACTCATCTTAGAAACCAATGTGAATACACTATCCTAGTGGGCATTCTCTTTCTCAATATCCTCCTTGGTCATTTTTACCTTAGAAACAATGGCAAGGGAAAATTTCAATAGTGAGATAACCTCTGGTAGTAGTACCTTTCCTTTTCTTGAGAATCCTTTCAACCCACTTATCATTGGATTTCCCTTGCATGGTGTAACCTTATGCTCTCTTGACTAACTGAGGATAAAAGGTGTTGATGGGAGGGATGAATTCCATAGGAGGAAGGGGTACCACATTGGGCTCTAGGAAGGATTGTACATAATAAGTGAGAGTTATCACATGTTCCTTCAATTTCTCCATAGTTTGTGCAGACACTAAATCATGCACTTTGGGTATCTAGTCTTGATCACATACTACTATTCATATGCTTCCTAGGCAAGAAAAGTATTAATTAACCCATGTTTTTGGCCATATTTTCTTGCTTTCTATTGCCTAGGTCAATCTTACACTCTTGCTAGCCCAATCTATCTTTTCATAATTTGGTTTTTCTCATTCTAGACATCAGTGCTAGGCTAGGATGTCAACGCCAAATGCCCTTGTCCCCTCTGGGTACCCCAACCTCTTTATACTTTGCTCACACTTTTTGGGTCTTTTCTAGCTGTTTGTGCATTTTGATTTTCTACTAGTCATCATTTTAGTGGTTAATTATGAAATTCAAACAAGGGAATCGTATAAATAAAAATTTATGTGGCCACAATAAAGGACCAAGAAATAAGCATTAGTGATCACCACCTAAGGTTGCATCATCTAAGAGCATTCTAAGAGCATTCAAGCATCCATCTAGATCCACACAAGGGATAAGGGAATGTTACTTCTGCATACATGCATAAGAGGGGAAGTTCCTTCTTTCATGCACACATTTATTTACATCTTTTACATCTAGTTATTTTTCACTATCAAGTGCAACACACACAAGAGCCACCTAGGGTACAATTCTACACACACGCATATATAACTACATGGGGTCAGAGATGTATTGCAATGCTAAGTCATAAGTTCACCTTCTTGAAAACTAAGGATAGTCTGACCTCCCATTTCACATCTTTCTTTTTAGGATTTGATGTAGTTTGGGGGTTTTGCAAGTGCTTTTTCTTTATTGCAGGTTTTAAGTGAATAACAACAAAGTTCAACGACATATAGGTGATCAAATGTGATAACCAATGAACATATCGTGACTCTATGAAGCTAGATTCTGTAGCTTCTAAGCAGTCACAGACACCAAAAATAGGTCTTTGGTGCCCTAGGCACCCCTAAACCTATATAGGTGCCCCGGTCTTGGCATTTTTGATACTCCTGCACTTTTCTAGGTTCATTTTTGACACTCTAAGTCCATGTTCCATCAGTTTCCTAGCTCGGAACACCTTTGACATCACTAAAAAATTATCTACGTGGTTTCTCCTTTCATTTATAACTAGGGTTTCAAATTTAAATTTTTTATTTTCTTGGAACAAATATGTACTTAATTGTTTATATTCAACATTGTTACATAATATAGAATTAGGCATCTATTTATTCAATATTTTCTTAATCATTAGGCTTCTATTGGATCCAATTCTATCAATAATACTATGGTTGATCCATCATTTCACATAAGTCCATGTTCCTTTCGCACTTCTTGTCATTATTGGATATCCACTCTCACAAATTTCATATCTAGTTCCTAACTCATATGGATATGTCAAGCTTCCAATCACAGTCGGTCCTCTTATGATGTTTGTGCCTTTTCTTGTATGACCTTCAGTCAAAGGGTGTGACATGCTCTTAGGTCTTCCCTAGCTCCATGCAACTCATGCTATTATCTTCATGCATCACTTATGTCTAAATTTCATCCACAACAAACAAGTCATTACTATCAATGGTGTTTCACCGTCCACACCACGGCCACAACCTCCTCTTAAGGTTTCCATTGCACTCTCTAAAGAATCTAGGTCTCCACAACCTATCTAAGTAAAATCACAATCTCCTCTTAGCATGCCTATTCACTCATGGCCTACATGGTCACATCAGTTTTTTATTCCATCACATCACTCTAGTTCCATCACTCAGACAGCTCCTTCACATAGATATACATCACCGCCTTGTTTTACTTCATATAGGTATCTGTCACCTCCATGCTCTTCTTCATATAGGTGTTCATCAACTTTGCACTATACCTAACATAGTTTTCCTTCACCTCCACATTCTCCTTCATATAGGTTTCCATCACCTCCTAGGTCTCATGCACATCCACTGACTCATCATCTGTCTCATGCGCCACTGGTCTTAGAGCATGGTCCCACACCTTTATCTCCACAAGAATCAGGTGGAGGACCATCATCTTTCACTTTTATCAGATAACATACCCATCTCTACATGCTCAGGGAGCATGATACTTCTTCCCCCCTTTCTAGAATTATCATTTGTCTCATAGTTTTACTACTTCACTTCTTACTCTGCATCTAATCTTTCATGTACATCTTACACATTTTGATACATTTCCATCATCATTTCATTATGACGCACTCTCGTGCTATGGGACACACTTGACTATTGAGGGCAAACTATACACATGAACCTCACACACTGCACACTTCACACATCACGCATTCATCAAATCTCTTTCTCACAACTTCTATTACACATCATACATAGCGCATGCTCTATACACTCACGACATATCTTTCTTGCATATACTTTTACATGTTGCTCTCATTACCTGATGACACACTCTAGTTCCTTGGTTCATACTCAACTACTGAGGGTATAAATTTGAATTAAATCTTACCACATCACTCACACCCTATTCTCTATGCTTTCATGATCACATATTTCTAGCACATAATTCAAACCATTTCCCAATGACACACTCTTGTTCTAAGGTTCATTCTTGATTGTAGAGGGGTATTTTATAAATAAACCTCATACATACTCATTCACATTCACTCGGGGGGGCACGTTTCTCCTATCACATTCACTCTGTATTCCATTCCATCTCACTCACAACATACTACATATCTTGGATGCACTTAGTCTTGCTTGTATTTACTTGTTGCATGTACACTTTGTTTTCATGATAAACAGATACTTTATATGTCATCCTCTTTCTATATACACACATGAGCTCACGTTCCTTCTCATTGTGGATGAAACTTTCATACAGATTGATATATGCAACATGGATGCTTCACAGAGTACCTCTTACCAATCTCATGGTGGTTCCTAGGGGCATCTACTTTCGTACTCATCACAGATGCTATTGTTTCATTTTTCATAGCACATTAGTATATCAGATTATACACACTTTGACATACTTTTTATCTTTCTAACATGATAATGGGTGTTTTATGTGAAACATTTTTCTTGTAGGTCTATTTGCTTCCATGGTTGTCTATTACTTTGTTTACTCTTGTTTGTCCTTATATTCCATTATTTACGGGATTTTCCCTATGTCTTGTTTGTTCATTGCTTTTTTGTTTGTGGCCACTTTGGCCTCTAATGTCTTACAACATCGTGAGGAATGCCCCATGTTTGAAACCAACTCTCTGTGGTCGATGTTTCCTGTACTATTTCATGTTTACATTGTATTCTTGCGTGCTAGTTTACACATTGATTTCTACATGCGTGTTTATCTTGTTTTCACTAACACTTGTTTTCAGGATCCACCTTGTTTGCATGCACCTTGGTTAGACAATAGCACTAAGAAAACTTTCTCCTTCCAACACTTCATCAGTATTGTGGCACTGACGATCGGTCCTCCAAAAAACTCACATACTCCTGGTGCAATGTTGCATGCACCTGAAAAACTCATTCTTGGCGTGAATCATCGCCCAAAAAACTCATTCTTCTATACGACAGTCTTTAGGACACTTTCAATACATCACATTTTTCACCCATCACAGATCAGGTGCACATGTATCCATTTACTTGGGTTTTCAATTTTTTACATATTTGGATCAGACATTTTTCACTCAACAACATATTTGTAGTACTCTAGGTTTCTCTGACTCTTCCTGCAATGCCTATTTCCTTATCGGTCGTAGTGGTCACATCATCAAATACACCAAGCAACAACAACAAGTTACAACGTGACATTCACATATACGGCTTTAACCCCTATGGTCACATCAGTCTTCTCTAGCACTCGGCATGCATTCATTTTTTATCACTCCATGCTATTTTATTGTCTTCTCAACATGCTTTTTCCATCGATCTAAACCGGTTATAAGGTATGCATATCTTATACTACTTTATGTTATGGTGACTATTACACTTTGGGACAGCAGTCAAAGGTGGGGGTACAATGTAGAGAACTAAATCCTTAGCACTTGGGTCCACAATTGGTGTGAGATCGCCAAAAAAAATCACATTCAACACAACTATTCATGATGATCTCCTAAGAGAGAAAACTAGTTCTTCTACATCTATCTTTATCCTCTTTATTTTCTTTCTTGCTTTCACTGTGGTCTTGCACACCTCACTACCCAGTCTAACTTTCATTGTTTTATCTTTCTTGGCTCTGGACACCATCTTTAATCCAAGACGCTAATGCCTAGGCATCCTTGTCCCCTCCAGGTGCCCCCAATCTCTTTACATCTTACTCGCCCCTTTTGGGCATCTTTTATCTTTTGGTTATCTTATTTTCTTATGGGTTGGCATCAATCACAGTCATCAATTACACAACATTCACACATCAAGGGCATTATCATAAATAGGCACAAGTTGCAACATGTGACACATACGCTTTCCACTTCAGGTTCATCATCATTTTTTCACGTTCTCTTCTCTAGCTTCCACGCTTCACTTATTTTATCACTCCACGCTTTTTTGTGTCTCTCTCAGCATGCTTGTTGAGCAAAAAATGTATAACACTTAGCAGAAGGCATACAGAATATTTTCATGGAAGAGTAGAGCACGTTCAAAGGCATGGGAGGATTGGGAAGGAATCATTTGTAGAGGAAAGAGAGAGATTCGAGACTTAGCCATTTTCACAATTATGATCTATTTTTGGAAGATGGCGTGCGGAGCACACAAATAGGAAAAGAATTGCATGACACACATCGGCTATTTTTGGAAGAGTGGCTATGGAGTTCTTTGCATGGATGTGGGCTAAAGATATAATTTCTACCGATAGTTAAACTAAAATAGGTCTATCATTAGCGCACTTACATGTGTGGTTGCGATTGTAAAGGCACATGGCTATTTTCAGCATGTGACCTATTTTTGGAATTATGTAAGCAGTGAAAGGAAATTCCCCACCCTTATAAATATGTAATGATCTACGTAGTATAGGGTGGTGTGAGAATTGGAGTACTGTGAAGTTATGTTACCAAAACTGATGTGTGCATAAACTATGGTATTATCTATTATACAGGGTAGTCGTGGTCGGTTATAGGGTGACCATGGTCGGTTACTGGGCAACCTAGTTTTAAACAGAAAATCACATATCTGAATAATTAAGAAGATGCATGGAATGTATCTTGGTTGCTGAGGTGTCTTTGGTTCTTGGAGGCACAAGCATGTTGGTCAGATTATAGATCCGGTTATTTATTAAGGTATTGCAATGCTTCTATTAGTTTGGTTGCACATGCATGTTTGCGATTACAAATCTAGATCTGAGAATGAGAGAAAAGGAGTAGTTATGCATCCTTTGGTGCAGTTAGCTGCATGGACTTCTTAGAGAGGCAGAATATATTAGTACAACCTAAAGATAGGGTTTCCATCAGAGAAGCATGTTCTTCAGTTGAAGATGCAGTTGAGTATCTTGGTGCTTGGTAAGGTGATGTGTTTCAGCTTGGTGTAGTTTTATTACATGTATTATTGTTGTTAAGTTTTTTGTGCAATACTTGGGTGCTTCTTAAAATGATTGGCTCAACACAACTATCGGCTTTAGTCGAAGTAAGCACCTAATTTCGTTACCTATACCAATTTTATGGCATTGTGTTAGTTCCAATAGCACTGACATCGGTCAAGGAACTGACATCGGTCACACAGGGTAACCCATACCAGCCAGCAAACCGTGGACGGTCTCTGTGACAATGAGTTTGCACATGGTTTCTTACAGTAGAAGAGGACATGGATGGTTCAGTGTCCTGTTTTGGAGGATCATGTTTCTTGCACAATATGTAAAGGCAGAAACAATGTTGATCACTTCAATGTTTGGATCAGAAAGAGGACAGATTTGGCTTGGTTAGTCTAGTGAGACTTTGGGTCAGGTATCTCTATATGGTTCATGTTTTCTTTCTTTCTTTTGGATCAGCTGATATTATGTTTGGATAGTGTGCAAATATTTACACCATGTTTTTGGTGTTGTTTGACTTTTATTTCCCGATTGTGAAGAATCTTGAGGACAAGGATATCTAGTCTAAGGATGAGATCAATGAAAAGTCATGGTTAGACATAGTTGCAGATAACGAAAGATGTTGAGTAAACATGATGAAAATAAGTTGATTCATCTACTTCATAAGAATTCCAAACTTCTGTGATATAGGACTATTCTTTGATAAGAAGGGAATCATTTTATATTTTCTTTCATTTGGTTTTATTTCTCACTGACATATTAGCTTTTCAGCTTGGTGTTAGAGGTGGTGCAAGGTATTTCATGTTTAGTGGGAGCAAGCCATGGTTGTTGGCATTGCAGGATTGGATACATGATGCACATGCAGAGTGAGAGGAGATTGCTACTATTCAGAGTGGCAGAGGCACTAGTTGGTTTTTGGAGGGAAGTCATAGATTTGCAGGTATATTGAGTTTATTACTTTGTGATGTCACTTCTAGATTATTTTATGGTGCCTGGATATTCCTTATGGGATGACAATTAATGGATAGATTCAACTAGGTTTAGATGATAGAGCAATTTTCAAAGTTTAAAGGGTGAAAAAAAGGGGAGAAAATCTTTTAGTTACAGAAACCGGTGTCGGTTAGGATTAACCGTGGTCAGTCATCAGGTAGTGACCCGGTGTTCAATTAGGGGAAATTGTGGTCAATTTGGTCACAGGTTTGACATCAGTGTTTATTTACCATTTTTAGATGGTGCCCTTGTTTTTCTTTCATCTTGGTTTGGTTTGTGTAGTATGTTGATGACATGTTCGCTGGTATTTGCACTTGGTATTAGTTACATGGTTTAACATGGTTGTTTGTTATTAACATTGATGAGCACATGTTTCATATATTGCTTTGGAGTTAGTCGGTGAGAGACATGGCACTTCTAGAGAGCCCGATAATATGGATGGATGTATAGGTGAGTTTATAAATGTGGATAGATTCAGTTTTGTGAGTCTATGATGATGTAGATGTTTAATTTGCACATGGATTCCTATGAGCATGGTTCAGTTGCCTTGAGCATGAGTAGGGGATGTTTGTATTTCCTCTTGATTACTATGTTACTCCTTGATAGGTATGTTATCTACAGATGAATGTCTTGGACATGCTAGTTGTTTATGCAAGGTTGGATTTTTAGAATGCAGTGTTTGCATTTCTTTTAGTTATGTAGGTGTTTATGGATTAATCACCCACTGTTGCATGTAGAACTCATTCAGGGTTGTTTTTTACCTAGAATCTTGTTTTACTTTCACATATTCCAGTTTGACTTGTCTTTGGATAGTTGCATTGGTGGTTGCATGAAGACATGGATAGATGGATGGAGAACATGGTTGGTTTTACAGGTATGGCTATGGTTGCAGTTAAAGCTTAGTACTTCAGTTTGAGTGGGAGCTCTTACAGGTGTGTTAGTCATGATCGCTTGGTTGCATGAGAGGCTTGGTGTTATGACTCAGTGGGAGCTTGATGTATGGATAGCTCGATTATCATGGATCAGTTGTAGCTTCGTGGTGGTTTGGTAAGTCATGTTTTTATCTTCTTGGTTTGAGAAGATGGTTTGATCTTCTTAGTTTTATTTTTGAGAGAATTTTTGAAGGAAAGAATAGATGGTCTTCATGGTGTGTAGAGGATGGTGTGTATAGGTACAGGTACAGGTACAAAGGTTCAACAATTTATCTCAAGTGGGAGATTATTGTTGGAGTTAGATTCACTGGATGCATTCAATTACTTAGTAAGTTTAGACATGCAATGGAACTTGCTGGAAAATAGTTAAGTAACCGGTTCATCGGTTAGGGGAGAATCTGGCATCTATTGTCACCCATGATTCTCCCAGATTGAGAGGATGATGAAGAAGAAGAAGAGAAAGAAAGAACATGGTTACATGAAGACAGAGTCTATGGAGAGGTATGACATAAGGTGTTGATGTGGAGTACTTTAGTTTAGCATGCAAGGAAAGTTAGAAAATACAATAACCGTCATCGGTTAGGGGGTAAGTGGTTAGGTCTAACAGTTAGGGCGACATCGGTTACATGTGCGAGGATGTTTTAATTAACTCTCAGGAATTAGATCTATTTTTAGCATTAAAGTATATCTATTGATTGTAATTGCATGGCTAAGTTCCCTAAGTCTATAAACGACTATATAAGCATAAAGCTAGGGTTGAGAAGTAAGAAAGAAGATGATTAAAAAGAATTAGAAAGAACTTACAAAAGTTGGTGAGAGAGAGAATTCTTGGTGATGAAGCAAAATCTTGAGGGAAAGAAAGTACTGTACATCTGAGAGGTGTGGAAGATTGTAAATCTTCATTGTATATCTTGTCAAAGCTTTGGATAATAGATTGGCTTGTTTCTTGGTGGACGTAGCCCACACTGGGTGAACCACGTTAAATCTGGTGTTGATTTATGTCTCTTATTTTGTATATTTCTTCTGGTAGAATATCCACTTTTATTTGCATGTATGCTTAGATCTGATATATTGTTTGTACAACCGATGTGCTAACCCCAACAACTGGTATCAGAGCTTTGTTTGAGGGTTTTGTGTGTTGACATATTTACTCATAGAGGGTTTTTTGATTGAGTGGGAGCTACATCAATGACAGAAGAAAACAAATACAAGGTAGAGAAATTTGATGACCAAAATTATCAATTATGGAAGATGCAGATTGAGGATTATCTGTATCAAAGAGATTTATACTTACCATTGGATGAGAAGTATAGACCTACAAAGATGACTGATGAAGAATGGAAGATTCTTAATAGAAAGGCTTTGGGATCTATAAGATTAAGCCTGGCAGCATCTGTGGCTTCCAATATTACAGAAGCGGCTTCTACAGTAGAGTTAATGAAATCTCTTGCTAATTTATATGAAAAACCTAGTGCTTCAAATAAAGTTTATTTGATGAAGAAACTATTTAGTTCTAAGATGCATGAAGGTGGATCTGCATCTAGTCATTTGAATGATTTCTGATCTATTGTAAATCAGTTAAAATCGGTTGCTATACCATTTGATGATGAAGTAAAAGCACTTTTATTCTTATGTTCTTTGCCTGATAGTTGGGATAACTTGGTAATGGCTGTTAGTAATACAACATCTACTAATAATGTTTTAAAGTTTGATGATGTGGTTAGTATAATCTTGAATGAAGAAATTTGTAGGAAGAGTACAGAGGAATCATCATCTGGAAATGCTTTGAATGTAGAAAGTAGGGGCAGGCAGAAGGAGAGATCCAAGAGTAAGAGTAATGGGAAATCAAAGTCAAGGGATAGCAGATCTAAATCCAGAAGTAAGGGAATTACTTGTTGGAAATGTGGAAATAAAGGACATGCAAAGAAAGATTGTTGGTCAAAGGATAAAGAGAACCAACAACCAGATAAAGGTAAAGAAGCAAATCTTGCTACATCAGAGGTAATGCAAGATGCTCTTATTCTTTCTTTAGATAATAGAATTGAATCATGGGTTTTAGATTCAAGAGCTTCTTTCCATGCAACCCCTAATAAGGGTTATTTCAGAAATTATGTCCAGAAAAATTTTGGGCATGTTTATTTGGGTGATGATGAACCTTGCAGTATTACTGGTAAAGGGGAAGTTCATCTAAAATTGCAGAATGGAAATACATGGGTATTGAAAGATGTGAGGCATGTGCTAAGCCTCAGGAGGAATCTTATTTCTGCAGGGCAACTAGGTGAATCTGGTTACATGGTTACTTTTACAGGAGACTCTTGGAAAGTCACCAAGGGTGCTTTTGTTGTGGCAAGAGGTAAGAAGGTAGGAACGTTATATTTATCTACCTGTATTACTGATTCCTTTTCTGCATTATCTACTTCAGATTCAGATGCATGCATGTGGCATAATCGGTTGGGTCATATGAGTCAAAAAGGAATGCAGATCTTAAAGGCTAAGGGTAAGTTATCAGATTTGAAAGATTTAGATCTTGATTTCTGTGAGCATTGTATCTTTGGAAAGAAAAAGAGAGTGAGATTTCTCAAAGTTGGGGCAACTAAGAAGGAGCAAAAATTAGAGCTTGTACACTCAGATGTGTGGGGACCAGCTCAGGTAGCTTCTCATGGAGGATCCATGTATTATGTTACTTTCATTGATGATGCTACAAGAAAGGTATGGGTTTATTGTATTAAACATAAATATGATGTTTTTGAGACTTTTAAAAGATGGAAAGCCCTTATTGAGAATGAATCAAATTCTAAGTTAAAGTGTCTTAGATCTGATAATGGTGGTGAATATTATAGCAAGGCTTTCAATGATTATTGTTCAGTGAATGGGATACGTAGAGAAAGAATGGTTCCAAGAACACCACAGGAGAATGGTGTTGCAGAAAGAATGAACAGGATAATCATGGAACGTGCTAGAAGTATGAGAATACATTCTGGATTGCCCTTGTAGTTTTGGGTAGAAGCAGTTGATACAGTGGTTTATTTGATTAACTGTGGGCCTTCAAGTTCACTAGATGGAGGAATACCAGAGGAAGCTTGGACCAGAAAAGAGGTAGATCTTTCTTTTCTTAAATTTTTTGGTTCAGAAGCTTTTGTGCATGTTGATAAGGAAAATAGAAAAAAGTTGGATGCAAAATCCAAGAGATGCACTTTCATTGGTTATGGATCTGGTGATTTCGGTTTCCATTTTTGTGATTTAGAGAATTCTAAAATTATTAGGAGTCGTGATGTTGAATGGAATGAAAAGAGAATGTACAGGGATCAAATTTTGGTACCCAAGGATGAACCAGTTGAGAAGTTTATGAATGAAAATGAACTCTCAGATTTAAAAGAATTACCGACAGGGTTACACAGTACCCGGTGTCAGTTGACCCCTGACCGACACCGGTCAAACAAACTGGTATCATTTACAGAGGATCCAAACTGGCATTGGTTAGCAGAACCAATGTCGGTTAGAGGTGACCGGCGTCGGTCACTGTCAAATTTGGATAGGAATGTCCAGGAGGTCTAGATTGAGCCTCTGGTACCCCAAACTCCTGTGAGAAGGTCACAAAGAGTAAGTAAACCTCCAGAAAGATTTACACCTTCTCTATTTTATTTATTATTGACTGATAATGGTGAACCAGAGAGCTTTAAAGAAGCAATGCAAGATAAGACTCACGTTCAGTGGGAGCATGGCATGGATGAGGAGATGGACTCCTTAGAACAGAACTAGACATGGGATTTGGTTAAGTTTTCCAGCAGGTAAGAGAACATTGCAGAACAAGTGGGTTTACAGGATCAAGGAAGAAGAGGGTGGACAAAAAAGATACAAGGCAAGGCTTGTAGTAAAGGGATTTACACAGAAAGTAGGTATTGACTTTGGTGAAATTTTTCTCCTGTTTGAATTTGGTGAAATATTTTCTCATATTGTTAAGATGACTTCTATTCATATTGTATTGAGTTTAGTTGCAGTAGAAGATTTACATTTAGAGAAACTAGATGTGAAGATGACTTTCCTTCATGGTGATTTGGATGAAGAGATTTATATGCAGCAGCCACTTGGGTATGAAGTCAAAGGTAAGGAGAAATTAGTGTGCAGGTTGAAAAAGAGTCTATATGGGCTCAAACAAGCTCTAAGGCAATGGTACATGAGGTTTGATAGTTTTATGCAAGAGCATGGTTACTTGAGATGTGAATCTGACCATTGTGTTTATTTCAAGAAGCTTGAAAATGGGAGCTATATTATTTTGTTATTGTATGTGGATGATATGCTTATTACAGGATCTAGTATGCAGGACATTGGTGAGCTTAAGAGAAAGCTAGCTCACACATTTGTTATGAAGGATTTAGGAGCTGCAAAAAGAATCCTTGGCATGCAAATACACAGAGACAGGAAAAATAAGAAATTGTATTTGTCTCAGGAGGATTATATCTACAAGGTGTTAGAAAGGTTCAATATGCAGAATGCAAAACCTGTTAGCACACTTATGGCTGGACACTTCAAATTGAGCAAAGATTAGTGTCCTTCATCACATGAGGAGGTCAAATACATGACACGAGTGCCATATGCTTCAGCAGTTGGGAGTCTCATGTATGTTATGGTTTGTACCAGACCAGACATTGCACAGGCAGTGGGAGTTGTGAGTAGATATATGGCTAATCTAGGTAAAGAGCATTGGAAAGCAGTCCAATGGATACTCAGGTATTTGAAAGGGACATCTAGCATGCAATTATGCTATGGAGGTTCAGATATTTCATTACGTGGCTATGTTGATTCAGATATGGTTGGAGATCTGGATGGTAGGAGGAGCACTACTGGATATATTTTCATAGTAGGTGGGATGACAGTTAGCTGGATTTCGAGATTGCAGAAGGTTGTGGCTTTGTCTACTACAGAGAACAGAGTATGTTGCAGCTACAGAGGCTTGCAAGGAGATGATATGGATGAGTAGGTTCATGGAAGAGTTGGGAAAGGAGTAAGGTGATTGTAAACTATTCAGTGACAGTTAAAGTGTAATTCATTTGGCAAAGAACTAAGTGTTTCATTCGAGAACGAAACACATTCAGTTGAGGTATCACTTCATACGGCAGGTATTGGAGGATGGACAGTTGAATTTGGAAAATATTCATACGAGAAATAACCCTACGGATATGCTAACAAAGCCATTAGCAAAAGAGAAGTTGGAGCTACACTCCACTTCTGTTGGTCTTCAAGTTTGAGACTTGAAGAGGAAGAAACAAAGCTAAGGAAGGATCCAAGAATGACGTTGTACAGGTATGGTGCAGTAATTAATCTCCAAGTGGGAAATTGTTGAGTTGTGGAGCTTAATTACTTCAGATTATTATGTAATGGAACTTGCTAGAAAATACAGTAATCATGTTAGGGGAGAATCGGCATTAGGGGAGTAACCGGCATCGGTCAAGGAAGGAAGCAGTGGTTAGGTCTAAGGACCTGTGCGAGGATGTTTTAATCAACTCTCAGGAATTAGATCTATTTTTAGCATTAAAGTATTTATATTGGTTGTAATTGCATGGATAAGTTCCCTAAGTCTATAAATGACTATATAAGCATAAAATATAGGGTTGAGAAGTAAGAAAGAAGAATGATTAACAATAATTAGAAAGAACTTGCAAAATTTGGTGAGATAGAATTCTTGGTGATGAAGCAAAATCTTGAGGGAAAGAAAGTACTGAACATCTGAGAGGTGTGGAAGATTGTAAATATTCATTATATATCTTATCAAAGCTTTGGATAATAGATTGGCTTGTTTCTTGGTGGACGTAGCCCTACTGGGTGAACCACGTTAAATCTAGTGTTGATTTATGTCTCTGATTTTGTATAAGTAGAATATCTACTTTTATTTGCATGTATGCTTAGATCTGATATATTGTCTGTACAACCGGTGTCATAACCCCAACACAAGTGAGAGATTGTTGAGAATGGAGCTTAATTGCTTCACAAGAAACTTGTTTTTACATGTTACTGGTTCTGACAGTAACCGGCATCGGTCAGGGTGTAACTGACGTCGGTCAGCATAAGAACTGCCATCAATCAGCATAAAAACCGCTGTCGGTAAGAATTTAAGGTTAGTGAAAAATGACGTTGGTTACCTGTATGGGAGTGTTTTAATTAACTCTCGGGAATTAGATCTATTTTTAGCATTAAAGTATATCTATTGATTGTAATTACATGGCTTTGTGCCCTAATTTCATATACACCTATATAAGCATGAAAGCTAGGTTTAGAAGGAGAATTAAGAAAATTATTGAATTATATCCTTGATTCTCCTAGATTGAGAGGATGAAGAAGAAGAAGAGAAATAAAGAACATGTTACATGAAGACAGAGTCTCCATGGAGAGGAGCTAGACATAAGGAAATAACAGGTACATCTGAATGGTGAGAAGAGGGTAACATCTTATATTGTATTTCCTTTGTATAGTTATTGTCTCATTGTAATAGCTTGCATAGTATGCAAAGCACATAGAGTTTCTTCTTGTAGATCCACATGTTGGTGAGATCTTGTATTATAGATCCATGTAGATCTAGTCTTGTATTATAGATCCATGAGATCATATTATATTGTTGATCCATGTTGTTCTAGATATTGTAGAGGGGGTTGTCTTCATGTTTGCATAGGTTATGCAGTGATGGAGAGACAAACTTACTTCTTGGTGCATAGTCATAGTTGTACATATGGTAGACCCATGTGAGAGGTCTTGTTTGTAGATCCATAGAGAACTTGGCAGTAGTTCAGAGATGTAGTAGTTCTAGGTTATGTGAGATCTGATGGTGGTGTTTGGAGGCACAGTTTTAGTGCACTCATGGAGATCCATTTAGAGATCTGGAGGAGAGGAGATACTCTTGGAGAGATGTATTGTACTCTTGTATTGAAGATTTGGTTTGTACTCTTGTTGTATTATATATTTGAGATATCTATCTTTGGTGGGCGTAGCCCACATTGGGTGAACCATGGTACATGTTGTGTTATGTGTGTGTACTTTGTCTTGATTTGGATTATTCTAGTTTATACTTCCACTCCTGTAGATTTTGGGGAATTGTTTAAATCCTTTATGCATGATTTTTTTGTTATTAAATCATAGCACTATATCATAGTCCCGAATTCCCTACACCTGCAACAGCAACCCTAAAGAGGGACCAAGTACCTTTACGTGCTTCGGGTGAGTACTCATTCTAGCTGAGTGATGTGCCAGCACGCCTAGGATTCTACTGGTAAATTCTAGGATACATCACTGGTTCCATTTATGGGACCTCTTTTTCAGTTGTTTTTAGGATGGTTCGTGATGAAGACATATTGGTTGACCCTAGCAAGTGTTGAGGAGTGGATACACAACCTAGAAGAAGAATACACACTGAGGTTCAACACTGGATCTGGGTTTAACACATGCACATGGGTGGATCATAATTTGTATAAGAATTTGTATGAGAACTTATTTGCTATTTTTATGGTAGATTTGTATGATTGGCTGATTGCTTATGCATCTAAAAGGAATTAGAGGTATCATGCACTTGTTTGGATGCAGGAAGAATTTAAGGCCCTCTATGATGCTGATATAATTTGGAGGCGCACTATCGATACTCGGATTTGTGGTGTTTTGAATAGATATATCTTGGAGTAATCAATTTCCACTTATTCATGCCCAAAGGTAGTTGAATTCCAATTATTATGGTATCCCAGGGGAACTTACCTGCAAGGCATTCCACTAGCAATCAAAATCTTGATGGTAACCCTGAACTTGGAGAGAAAAATGATGGATAACTAAACCCCACCACACGTGGGGGCGGGAGCAGGTTTGGTGAAAGATGGAAGACCTAGTGGTAGAGAGGCAGAGATAATAAAGGTGTCTTGAGTACAATGAGGCACGCGAGAGGGAGATAGAGAAGTAGCGGGATGTTGCAGAGTGAATGGCGTTGAGGAGAGAGATGGCTTGCGAAGGATTTAGAGCTCGCACAGAAGGTATGGAGCCGGAGCATTAGGAGCTCCCCCATTTGGGAAATCATGATAGGGAACCCTCCTCTACCTCACATGGAAGTGCACTTGTAGAGACGACCTAGACCACGAGTGCACATCTGAGTCTACCTAGCAACCTTGCCCTTGTGCTTGGTCTTTTAGTATCTAGTATGAAAAATAGTCAACAAGCTAATTTAAGTAGTGGAAGAGAATAAGTAGGTCATATAAAAATCACATCGATGGCAATGCAAACGTCTTCATTATTGTTTGGGGGTACCCTTTCAGGTGTATCTTCTGCACAGAATTCAGGCACGCAGAATTTTGGACTCTCTTCTAGGAATAGTAACACTTCACAGACCGTAGGGGTGCAGTTCAATACTCTTATTGGGACATAGGGGAGTACATCTTCTAGTCCGACTCTAGCTATAGGTTTAGGATCAGGAAGTATAGGTGGTTCTAGTTCTGGTGGATCTGGTGGTTCTGGAGGGAGAGGAAACATAGAAGGTTCTGGATCAGGTGGGCAAGGTCCACACCAACCCCAGAATATTTACATGGAGATGTCTCTTCACCTTTCAGAGTATAGGGGGAATAGAAGATGTTGTTGAACACGTGCACATGTGTGAAATACTATGGAGTGCAAAAGGAATCACAACTTCTGAGCATAGGGAAAGTCAATACACTACTATGTTATAAGGGCGTGCACACAGTTGGTACATAAATTTTGAACCTGATCAGACTTGCGTAGACTATGCAGCTTTAAAAGATGCTTTCCTTAAATATTTTCACATCCCTGAGTTTGAGCAGAAGAGTATAAGCGTGCTTAAGGATACTAAGCAAGACACTACTGAGAGTGTCAGAGATTATGATGCTCATTTAAAAACATTATTATCTAAGCTTTCTTATGATATTCATGCAAGCCAACATGCGCAATGGTTTTTTGGAGGTTTTATTACACCTTTTAGAAGGGCACTATCACATAAGACATACACTTATCTGTGCGAACCACTTGAAGTAGCTTTACGCATTGAGGAAGTTGGAAGTATAGACAATGGGGTGAGCCCATTTTTAGAAGCACAAATCACAGCTATGGAGAAACACTTGGAGAGGCTATCGGTAAATTCAACACATGAGATGCGCATGGGTATTTGGTGCACAAATTATGAAGTGGAAGGTCACACAAAGGATATTTTTCCCCACAGATCAGTGTTCTCATTGCTGTTAAACTATGAGATATACCATTTAAACCATGATGTTATATGTTTCCCATTATTACAACGTGCATTAAGGAAGAACGTCTCATGTTGTTATAAAATCTGCAGGTCCACAACTCATGACACAAAAAACTATCGATTGATTGGTTAGATCCATGATGTTATAGATATTTGTGTATGACAAACATGAGTTTCAGATAAGTCTAAAGGCAAGAACAAGCATCAGGATCGAGATCACAATCAAGCGTGCTATGATCGGAGTGAAGGGAATTTTAAAGGAGGTCATGGTAGAGGCTAATGGTAACATGGTGGACTTGGAGGATGTGGTCATGGTGGTGGAAGAGGTGAGTTCCCTCATGGAACATGTTATACATGCGCATCTCCTAACCACTACAGGAATGAATGCCCTCAGAATATTACATGTTCTTTCTCTAGAAAGAATCATAGTTATCAAGAATACCTGGACTTGTATGAGCATCTTAGCAAGCAGCATAAACTAAAAAAATAAAGTCACAAGGATGGTTAGGATACAAGGTACTATGGAAAATCAATGGATTCCCAAGTTAGAAGCACAATCTAAGCCATTACAAGTAAGTATCACTACCCACGCTGAAGTGGCGTGCGCTAAAGAATCATTACAGCAGAAGCCTACCATCACTAAGGAGGAGGTTCTACATGCACGGTACCCAAATCATGCCCATCAAAAGGAGGTTTATCAGGAAACCATGGAGGTACTCAGAAATCTTCATGGTAAAATATAGTATTTAAAGGATCAATCGTGGAAGATGGAGCAAAAGAAAGAAATTGAGACGGTCCAAATTGATATGGATGACTTGAAAGAATTGTGCAAGATGTTGCACTAGGAGAATATCATTCCACTATTAGGGAATTGGTTAAAGGGAAACACTCCGCGCACAATTATTGAGACTGGACGGAAGATCCTACATTCAAATCTTCCCCCTCATAGCCTAGATTATGACAAGGAAATCACTCTAAATGTTGTGTTGGATGGGTGGATTTTGAGTAATATATTAATTAATATAGGCACAGAAGTTAATGTTCTTACCTTAGATGCATGGGTACAAATGGGGAGACCTTCATTGTAGCCATCTTTGAATGTATTGTTCATGGCTAACTGGACTAAGGCCACTCCCATCGGAGTTTTAAAAGATTCCTCCATTACCATACAAGGATCCAAGTTCACTGGAGATTTCAAGGTTTTAGCGTTGGCAGAGGCAGATAGTTTCATAGCTCTACTGGGGCACCCGTGGTGCTATGTAACTAGTGCTGATCTTCAGTTCAACAAGGGTTATTTCAGCTTTGAAAACAAGGAGGAAAGAGTTATTATCCCTTTAACAAATGATAAATATGCACCCTATGTTAATCCTTTGAGTGAGGAAGACTTTAATAGGATTTATGTATGCGTCGTCTAGGATCCAAAGGTGCTTAAGCCATGTAAATAAGGAATCGTTCAGTGGGAGGATACATAGTCTATTAGCAATACTACAAGTGTTGCTTGTGATAATTGGGCTCATAGCACTTATGTGTTGGTAGGGCACGAAGTAAAGAGCATATTTGCTAGGGACAGCAGACCACATTATATCAGGAGAATAGGTAACAACTCGGTACCTCGTTATAGTGGAGAAGGAGACCCTATGATGTTCCTACGCACCATGGAGGAATAGTGGATAAACTAGTTAGAGAGAAGGAATATACAAGCATATACCCTATGCGGGACAGTAGCACACTAGTGGGTGGTTCACAAGGATAATCTTGTAGGATGGAATGAAATTAGGATTGCTCTTGCTACTAGGTTCTTCAGGAGCAATGAACCTACTCAAATATGTACTTATCATGGTAATCAACCTGTTCAACACCACGTTCAGTAGTGTGAGAGACTCTGGACAGAGGGGCAAGAAGCTTTACCACCTTCACTTTGGGTGCACAATTTTTATTCCACTTTATAAGGTTGTGGGTGTGTTTGGTATGTATATGCAAAACACCATAGAGAGAATAGGAATTGGCAAGATTTAATCGCAGGAATGGCCCAGACATTTGACTTCTTCTCTACTAAACCTCTGGTGGAAGAAGAATTAAAGGTTATAAAGCACTTAACTATGGGGGATAGTGCCAAGCCGTAAGATCTTATTCAGGAGTTATTTGATGAAGGAGACTCAGGATCACATTTTGTGGAAGAAATAGAGATAAATTCCACACTAATTAAATGTGCTTTCCTTGAGAAAGAAAAAGGAAAAATGGTCTACCTAGTGGATGATGAAGAAGTAGAAAATCTGGATATAGACCATTCAACATGTAGGAGTGAGGTGTTGGACAGTGTAGATAAGACCACACACGCCTATCATGAACTGATGAATATAAATAAAATGAATATTTGATCATATGTTGAGCATAAGGAGGCCATAATTGGAGATTATTGGTCTGAGTCTAAAGTGGCCAAAATCATTGAGTTACTATGGGATTATCAGGACTTATTCCCTCGAGGATACCATGAACTTAAAGGCATGCATAAATCATTAGGAGAGATGAAGATAAAGCTTAAAGTGGGTGTGTGCCCAATTAGAAAGAGACCCTACAGAATGAACCCCAACTTGTGTGAAAAGTTCAAAGAAGAGATTGAAAAAATGTGTAAGTATGGAATCATGAAACCCCTAGATGAGTCAGAATGGGTTAGTCCAATGGTGATCAGTATCAAGAAGGATAGTCAGATTAGGATCTGTGTGGACTACATGGAGTTGAATGTTGCATGTGTGATTGATCCCTTTCCTACGCCATTCACTGAGGAAATACTAGAAGGCGTTGCAGGCCACGAAATCTATTTGTTTACAGATGGGTTCTATGGGTATCATTGGGTTAGGATTTCCCATGAGGATCAAGAAAAGACTACTTTTACTACTAAATGGGACAACTTTTCCTAAACTGTGATGCCTTTTGGACTGAAAAATGTGCCTTATGTCTTTTCATGAATAGTTTTTTAGGAGTTTAAAGATTTTATTCACAACTTCTTGCAAGTTTATTTAGATGATTGGACGGTGTATGGACATGTTGAGGATAATTTTGCCAATCTGCACTTAATGTTTGAAATATGTAAATAGTTGAGTATCTCTTTAAACATCAAGAAGTGCATATTTTCTACACCATTTGGAATATTTTTAGGAAACATAATCTGCAAGGAAGGTTTTTTGGTTGATCCAACTAAGGTTTCAATAATTATCGGGATAAAAGATCCTACCAGTCAAAGTGAGGTGTGTGGGATCATAGGTCACACAGGGTATTATGAAATTCATAAAGGGGTATGCCAAGGTTGTTGCACCTTTGGAGGAGTTACTGAAAGGAAAAGATACGTTCTACTAGGGATAGCTGTAGTAGCGCGCATTCGAGACATTGAAGGAGAAACTTACTTCCGTGCCTATTTTGCGCTTTCCTTCATATGACCAACCATTTCATGTATATGTGGACACCTCTGGCATGACCATTGGCACAGTTTTGACTCAGTCAAGAAAAGGTATTATAGATCATCCTATCTTTTTTGCTAGTAGAAAGATGCCCCCTACAGATCATAATTACATAACTACAAAGCGTGAAGCTTTGTCAATGATCTATGTGCTACATAAATTCAGACAGTACCTGCTAGCTACACCATTTGTATTTTATACAGATCACATGGCATTGAAGTATTTGGTAAACAAGTCTATTTTACAGGGGCACATATGTAGATGGGTACTCTTATTTCAAGAATTTGATTTCATAGCTGTGGTAAAACTAAAGAAAAGTAATTCTAGACCAGACCATTTATCTAGAATACAACTAGGAGAAGAAGCACAATCCATTGAAGATACAATGTCCGATGCATAGTTATATAGGTTATAATGCACACCATCAAAATTAGAGGACATTTTTTTCTTTCTATGAACAAGAATAGCACTAGAAGGAATGAAATCCTTAGAGAAGAAACAACTTTCTATATGCGTGACACCCTATATGTTGATTAGTGGTGACCTGTACAAGTTAGGTCGGGATGAAGTATTACATTGTTGTGTGCTAGAACATGAGCACACAGATATCTTGGAGGAATCTCATGGTGGTATTGCAAGTGGCCACTATGCAAGTGACACCACTTCTCACAAGATTCTACTCAATGGATTGTGTTGTAAAGCATATTACGAGGCTTGTGATCACTATCAACACCTTAGGAAACTAGGTCAATGAGATGAAATGCCTCTAAGACCTATTACTAGTGCAAAACCATTTGAGAAATGGGATATAGACTTTTTGGGTCCTATTTCACCGGCCACGTGTAGGAATGTATCACACTACATCATTACTTGTACAAATTATCTCACAAGGTGGGCATAAGCAGCACCTACAAATGATTGTACAGTAACAATAGCCAAATTTTTATGGGAAAATATTATTACAAGGTATGGATGTCCTTTGAGTTTGACCAGTGATAGGGGCACACATTTTCTAAATGAGACGATCAAAATATCATTGGATGAGTTTATGATTGCACACCATAAGACTACACCATATCATCCTTAGGAAAATGGGACTACTGGGGCTTTTAATAAGATTTTGAGCCATACATTGACAAAAATTTGTGATGTTGGAAGGAAATATTGGGATGAAAAAAAAATTGTTGTGCTTTGGGCATATCGAACAACATATAAAAGGTTGAACAAAGCCACACCATTTCAGTAAGTGTTTGGCGTGGAAGCAGTTCTTCCTATGGAATTCATGTTACCTTCTTTGTGTATTGCACATGCTGGAGGTCTAGCTGATGAAAAATCATTAGAAGAATGGATTGAAAAGTTAATCAAGCTGGATGAGTGAAGAGTAATAGCTCCTTGGAGTAAAAAACAAGAAAAGGCCAGGCAGAAAGCATGGCATGATAGGCACATTAGGGATAAAAAGTTTGAGATTGGATAGATGGTGCTCCTTTATGATTCTAAGGTTTTGTGCCATCCAGGAAAACTCAAGGTACATTGGTTGGGGTTGTATGTTATCACTCACATACTTGAAACATGATCTTGCCAATTAAAGGCACTTGATGGAACATGGTTACCCGGGTACTTCAATGGGAGTAGGATGAAGCCCTACTATAAATAAGTCTTCTTCGTGTTTATAATAAGGTAGTGTTTCCATTTAGATTAGGTTTTCAATTCTATATTTCCTTAATGTAATTCCTTCTTCGTCGCTATGATTTATCAATTTAGTTAGTGTTTTTGTGTAATAAGCATGTTTGCAGGCCATAAGCTAATTATTATTTGAATAATTTTTATGCGTAAAGGACTGCACATACCATTAGTGTGGGGTGGTTATTAATATCAAGGTACATGACTGATTAAAAATAAGTACACATGAAAGGAAAAAACTACTACGGGTGCTATTCAAGTTGGATAATTTTTTAAAAAGAGATTGGTTCTTGGAAACGAGGACCATAGGTGGATATGAATGAAGAAACAAGTATAACATGAGGTAAGAAAGGGCCATGGGAACTACCAAGGGAAGGCGCAGTGGCGAGGTACTCAGGTGCATGGAGGTGCGCTGAAGAGAAGTCTATGGCTAGAAGGTAGTAAGGCATGCTAAAAGGTTATAGCTTGGGCACTAAGATGTACCGCAAGGAAAGAATGAAAATGGTTGATTAATGAGAGAATTGTTGGTAGGTGAAGGAGCAATAAATGCACTAAATTTTTGTAAATATATATAAGGACGGGATGCAAGTTCATTCTTACCATTAAAATTGTGAGAATTTGAAAAGAGCTAAGTACAAACGAGTCGAGTGAATCATGTTGAGGTGTGAAGAGTGTGAAACCAAACATGGAGAGAAGATTTGTGTGCACATGAGAAGCTTGTGTCCCCATAAGTGAAGGGTTTGAGAAAAGCATACGCATTATAAAAGAGCTAGGGCACATGATTTCCAGAAGGGCATGGAGATTCAAACTAGGGTTTTAACTTGCTTACTATAGAGGATAGAAAGGAGAGATTTTCAAATGGTGCCAAATAAAGCGCCTACAACATGAGTAAAAGGGAAGAAGAAGGTTGAAATGGAAGAAGAAATTTCTCCCGAGATTAATTTCTCATAAATGCAGTATCTAGAGGGTGTGATTGTGGGACAAGAATGGGATTCCCACATCCGTAAATGTAACATCAGTGATTACAAGCATCGTACATCGAATAATAAGAAGGAACCAGATGCATTGTTGATCACAAAAACAAATAAGCACACAACATAAGACATGCCAGTGTACGATGATGCTGGAGAGAAGTTGCTAAAGTAAATTGGAGTCTACCAGTTGTACGAGATGCCATACTTTGGAAAGTATGAACCATTGTATCGATGGTTCATGAGCAGATTCCATGAGGACTTCTTTTACTTCGTCGGACGAAGGGGTAGAATCACAGCCACCTTAATTTCAACAGTGACATGATTAAGGGCCTCATGAGAAAATCTAGAGAGTGAATTAATAGATAAAGTAGAAATCTTAGAGAAAAGGAAGGAGCTAGGATATACCAAGGGTCCGCGTGGCATGGACATTGATAAATTGAACAAGTACCCAGTGGTACAGGTAGCTACACATCTGATAACAAAGTTGAATGACCAAGAAAGGTGGTCGCATGTGAATACAATGTGGCTGCACTTTTTAAGGAAAATGTCTCAAGGAATGATCTACAACATCATTGGTTACATAGCAGAGATAATCGTTAAAGAAGCATGTACAAGTGACATAATTAGTTTTGGCACTATTTTATTATCTTTGGTGTTTATGGAGACAAGAGTGCACAATGGGCCAAAGGAAAATATTTGGGAGTACCCCATGGAAAATAAATATCTGGCAGAAAGATTTGATAAATACTTATGTGAAGGGACCATGGGTGAGCCATTTAAACAGAGGGCATAGATGTAGCATGACAGGCTCCACACATCATTTGAAGAGGAGTGGCACATGCCCAAGGAGTTACCTTCGGTGGTGGGTAAGGTAGTACAGTTCGAGGTCTACCAACATTTTTGTATCACGTGATTTGCGATGAAGGAGCTTGGAGCCCTTGGTGCAAAATGCCATATGCCTTCACAGCTTGCTACTTGCAGGCATCATTTCATTGGTCCAAAGATGCGAGCTACCTAAAATTCATCGCAGATAAGGTAGATTGTGATTATCACACTCTGATAAAAACATATGTATATCCAGAATGGACTGCCTACATTGAGAGGCTTATCTCATATGTAATAAGCATGAAGCCAATAAAATTGGTATTCGGAGACATTGGAGCAGCACTTGTGTACTTTCAACTCAAGCCCAAGCTAGAGAACAACAAATATGTGGAAAATGAGTTTGTGCTTCCAAGTCTACCTAAGGGTAAGCATACCGTAGAGAATGTGCCAACTCCATAGTCTGCAAAGACTATAATGGTGGATGAAGAGGAGGATGAACAAGAAGATAGTGGTGGCCTAGAGCATAGAGGACAAAGGCATCCTATAGACAAGGTAGGAATTGAGCACGTGACTACACCACCTCAGGTGCAAGAAGGAGGTGATGAGGACCTAGATGCAGTAATGGGAGAGAGTCGTTTCAAAAGGGTATTCAAAAGAACCATAACCCAAGGTCCTACACCATAGTTAGTGTGCAGATAACCATGATTCTCTCCACAGAAGGAGACAACTGAGAAAAGAAGGAGAAATTTGAAGCTAGACGAGGAGGTGGAAGAGTCTGAGGAGAGCGCGCCCAAATCTCCTACACCACCAAAGGACGTGGAAGAGCCAAAGGATGAAGAAATGAAGGATGGGGAAGAAGGAGTAAAGGAGGTAGATGGGATAGCACAAGAGAATACTTAGGGCATAGCAGAACAAGCTCTAAATCTTGGTGCTCAAGTTTCGAAGGGGCCAAGAGGACAAGTGGGGAGTATACTGCACCAGTCATGGGCTACGCTAAGGACACAAGTAAAAAATTTTGCACCTGTTTCCAAAGCACAGTGGGCCTTAAGGAATTGTATGGATGGGAGTTGATGGATGAGGACATGGCCACCATGTGCACAAGGAAACAATTGTCTTGGTCAATGCAGACACATATAGACACACCAGAATTTGACGTATGTGAAGAGTCCTAAGTATCAAGAAGATTGAAGAAGACACCTCAGGCAAGACACATAACTATAAATCCTACTGTTATGTTGGATGAACAAGTAAGTAATGCCTTGGTGGAGGTATCCACAGAAGTGGCAAGGAGGAATGTGGATAAAGTTGCAACTATTAGGGCGCTGAAAGAAGAGATCAAGGCCAAAGATGCAGAGATAGCGTTCCTACGAAAAGAGAAGGACTTAGAGAAGAAGAAGAACAATGTTTTCATCAGCATGACAGAGGAAATTGGAGACCATGTCCTAAAACCAAGACCACATTTGGAGTCCAAGGTACTTGAAAATTTTCCTTCGACAATGTACTATGTATGTACCTTGGTGGATTTGGTGTTTGAGGATGGAACTATGAGCATACCAGCACCAAAAGATCCTAAGGAGGAAGCAGAACGAGTAAAGGCTTCAATGATGAGGAAGATTACATCTTATCAGGAATTGCTCCAAACATTGGATGAGGAGATGAGGAAAGAAGACCAGGAATTGAATATTTTCACAGCTCCGGAAGCGGTCATCAGGATAAGGACCATGGTAGAGGAAAATGAATTCCTAAAATTGATGAAGGATGAGACATTACGTCATGCAAAGACGTTGAAATTGGTAAAACAAAAGTGTGAGGCCTTTGCAACAACATAGGAACCCCATAAGGAAAGGTTAGATGAGATGGGGAAGATTATAGTGCAGAAGATGCATTTTCTAGAAGGAAGAATGTTGGTAATGTCCAACCTTTTTCTGGTTTTGTAGAATGAAAAGGGAGAAATTACCCAAGATGAGATGGATTCTATTGAAGTAGATATCCGAGAAAACGCAGAGGCCACACTAAGTGAATGACATACATTAGAGGCTGAAATAAAGGAAGAATATCCAGAACTCATTCTTCCAGTTGAAGCAAAGGATGATATAGAGTAAATAACTATTCTTTGTATAGAAATTCTTTCACATTCTTTCCTTTACTTTATTCTTTATTATTCAAGGAGTGGCCATTTTTGGGGTGGAAATGCAGTTAGTGTGGGGTAATGTTGAGCAGAAAATGTATAACACTTAGTATAAGGCATAAAAAATATTCACGTGGAAGAGCAAAGCGCGTTCAAAGGCGTGAGAGGATCGGAAAGGAATCGTGTGCAGAGGACAAAGATAGATTTGGGACTTATCTATTTTCACGATTATGATCTATTATTGGAAGATGGCGTGCGGAGCACCCAAATGGGAAAAGACTTGTGCAACACGCATCGGATATTTTTGGAATAACGTCAATGGAGTGCTTTGCATGGATGCGGGATAAAGATGGAATTACTATTAATAGTTAACTAGAAGAGGTCTATTATTAGCGCACTTACATGTGTGGCTGCAATTGTAAAGGTGCATAGCTATTTTCAGCATGTGACCTATTTTTTGAATCATGTATGTGGTGAAGGGAAATTCCCCACCCTTATAAATATGCAATGATCTACGTAGTATAGAGTGGTGTGAGAATTGAATTATTGTGAAGTTATGAAGCCAAATTTGATGTGCACATAAATTATGGCATTATCTATTGTAATGAGCTTCTGTGAAGTTAGTGTTATCCATATTTCACCCCAGGTGAAATATTGGATCGAATCACGACCCCGCTTGAAGGAACCTGAGAAAACTCATCCAAATCCTACAAATTGGTTGCAAGAAGATTCAGCAATGGAGTGGCGGAGGCCAAAAAAGATCAAAGGACCCTGTACAAAAAGAAAAAAACTCTGTCGGGCCATTTCTACATCTTAAATTCATCCTCCAAGTTACAGGAAGGCATAACTATAAAATAGTATGGTCACACAATAAGGATCAATGCTACAAAGAAGCCAAAAGAAGGAAGAATGGTAATAGATTCAAAGTCCTCAGGCTTAAATTGGTTCAGCAAAAGGGGCAAAAAAAATGAATAAGTATGGAGGAGGAAGCGGAAAGGGCCACGTACCTTAACAACATTATTTCAAGGGTGAATCCAAGAGAATAATTCCAAACTTGTGCCAGGATTCCTTGCATCCAAAGTCCCCAAAATTTGTGGTGCAATTGAAAAGTCTTCGGCTGAGATTGAAGCGTGCTAGGTGTCAACTTGGCGTACAATTTTGCAAAGGCAACCCAAGGAAGAGACTCAAACTTGCACCAGCCCTCCACGTAGTCAAGGGTCAAATAGGGTCAAAAGGAAAGCTTAGAAATAAGTTAAGTATAGAAGTGCAAGCGGAGAGTGTCGCACGTGTCAGCCTGGCGCATTTCCAAGAGTCAGTCCCCGGTTGGAAACCCAAATGAGCGTGAGGCCGCCACTGTAGCTCAAAGTCTAAAAAGTAAGAAGGAAAGTTGAACAGTCCACAAAGAAGCAGAGGAAAAAAAGTGTCAACCTGACACTCCTCCAAAGCCAAACTTTGGGTTGGATTTGCAAACATGCCCAGTGCCTCCACGTGTCCTCAAAGGGGGCAGAGTTAGTTGAATTATCAAAGCATTAACAGGCCAGTGGAAGTTGCCAAGTGTCCTAAGGACTTTGTTTCAAGGGGAAAATGGAAAAGATATTCCCGAGAAATCGCCAGAGTGACACGTGTCCCAGGGGAAAGCGGGGAGTCGGGGAAAAGGTTAGTTTTTCGCCCTTTGCCTCAAAAGGGGTAAAAGTTCTAAAAATACCCATGACTCCACCCAAGAGGGAAAAAGTCAACATACAGACCCGAGTCAAAGCCAAGGTGGGGTGTCGAGGAGAAAAATGAAAATTTTCCTTTTTTCCAAAAGGTGTAAAGGTAAAAATGGAAACGTGTTTTCCAGCCAACCAAAAGGAGCCATGTGTCTAGAGGGAGTTTCAGGGCTGCAGAAGGTTTTTGAGTTTTTGCATTTTTTGCGCAAAAGGCCAAAAAGGTAAATTATGGGCTGTGGACCCAAATTTTTATCCCAATCTGGATACCACATATCCCAATCAAAAGAGGGACCCATTTTCAAGTTGGTTTCCCACCTATTTGTATAGAATCGATGCAAAACTTCAAAAGGGCATATATTTCGACTCAAGGCTCGAGAGATTGCGAATATGATATTGCTGGAAAGATCTCAACCTCGTCTACACCATGGGAGTCTGAAACTTTAATTTTTGAGAGGGTAGGTGGAATAAAAATGGAGAAATGTATTTGAGCTTTCAATTTAGGATCATCAGTCTCAAAAACTAGATTAGATTCGATCTATTTCCGTCGTTTTCTCTTCCTTCAAGGTGCCGAATTGAGGATCGATGTAGTAAAGATGGATTCAGGGGCATATTTTAGCAGAAAACATTAATAGTGGTGGTTGAGCTTTGACCCACATTTTCCTGCTTCTCTCTCCCTTTTTCTTCTCTCAGATTGATTCTATAAATACGGGGATAGGATTCATTGTAAAGGGTTGGATATTCTTAGTTTTACAGGCTCTCTTCTCCTTCTAGCAAAGGATTTGTGGGGTCCAGGCATTCCTTTAAAATTATATTACGTTTCTACCTTTCAGTTATTTTTTAGTGAACTATATCAATCTATTAGAGAAATAAAATACATTTGTGATCAATCTCAGATCCTTCTTGTTTCTTTTGCTTCTATCTGATCTCTCGTTACAGATCTGGTTGTCTTTGTTTGTTTATTGTGTGCATTTTATTGGTTTGTGTCAAAGGCAAACTAAGTATTCATCATTCCTTTGCTGCATCACCTAGTAGTTTAGTTATTTCTCATTTCTATACTCTTTTATCCTTGTCTCCTTGGTAAGTATTAGACTAGGTATAGATATAGATTGTATGCAAATCCTCACGTATGCACATAAATAGAGGAATAAGGAACAAACCTTTAATCTAGAGAGATTTTCCAATTTGCAAGGTCCCACACCTTAGGAAAATTTCCATGTTATACAATCACACCAGATGATTTTGCCTTAGAAAAGTAGATCTTTAGAAATCATCTGGGGGTGTTGTGATTTCGCACTAACAGTTATCATATTTAATATAATGGAGTGTATTGGCTAAATCAGAGTATTAGTCCTTAATATAATTGGTTCTTGCATGCTTTGATTTCATTATGGTTATCATTTAAGTTTGTTATTATTTAGATATAAATCTGAACATGCACTGTAGAATGATGTATTAATTATAGATCTGAATGCATTAAGTCTTCATCATGCTAGCATCCTACAATAACAACCCTAAAGAGGGGTCTGGTACCTTTTCACACTTTGGGTGAGCATTTAGTCTATGTTGAGTGATGTGCCAGCGCACCTAGGCTTTTACTTGTAAATTCTAGGTTGCATCAACACTTTTTGACATCGATCTACATGGATATCAAGTACGCATCTCTTATCTACTTTATGTTATTGATCATTCACTCAACAAAATAAAGTGGGGGAAAATGTAGACATTAAATCACGCACTTTGGGTATTTATCTAGTCCTAATCACATACCACTATTCATATGATCACTACGTAAGAAAAGTACTAATTGATTACTATCTCTGGCCATCTATGCTTGTTTTGTGTTTCCTATTTTGGTCTTACACTCCTTCTTACCCAATTTTTCTTTTCATACTTCAATATTTCTCACTTTAGACACCAGCGCCCGGCCAGGACGCCAATGTTAGGCACCCCCGTCCCCTCTGGGTGCCCCCGACCTCTTTATATGTTGCTCAAATATTTTGGGTCTTTTATAGTCATTTAGGCATCTTACGTTTCTACTAATTGGCATTTTAGTGGTTAATTACAAAATTCAAACAAGGGAATCATATAATTACAAAGTGATTAAGAAATTATTGAATAAAATAAATGCCTGAATCTAATTACAATGTAGCAGTAAATGAATAAACAATGAAATACATAATTGACCCAAACAATTAAACAATTAATATTCTAATCCCTAAGTGAAAATGAGAAGCGAGAAATACTTAGTTGATTCAAAATTAATTATAGATTGTGCTAGAGTGCCAAACTGATGAACAAAGAATGAAAAGTGTCACACACGAACCCAGAAAAATGCAGGAGTGTCGAGAAATTCAGGACCAGGGTTCCTAGGCCAAGGCAGGGGCACCTGGGGCACTAAATACATCCTCTGGGTGCTTATGTCTGCTCAAAACCTCATAAATCCATTTTCACAGGGTCGTCAGGTGTTTTTTTTTGTTGCTTCTTGTCACTAGCATGTCGCACCTAGTCTGTAAATGTCTCTTGTAACCTACAATGAAGAAATGACCTACAAAACCCTAAAGTGCATCAAATCCTAAAAAGAAAATAATGCAAATGAGGGTTCAGACTGTCCTCAACTGTCAAACAAGTGATCTTACAACTATGTGTTGTACTACATCTCATACCCAATGTAGTTCTATGTGTATGTGTGTGGAATTGTGCCCTAGGTGGCTCTTGTGCATGGCACACTTGATAGCGAGCAAGTAGCTAGATATAAGAAATGTAAATAGATGTGTGCATAAAATAATGAACTTCCCCTCCTATGAAGTGCATTTAGAATAATCATTCCCTTGCACTTGTGTGTGGATGCTAGATGGATGCTTGAGTGCTCTTGTAATGGCCTTTGAATGCAACCTTAGGTGGTGATAGCTAATGCTTAGTGTTTGGTCCTTTATTATGGCCACATAACTTTATATTTATATGATTCCTTTTCTTGAATTTTGTAATTAACCCTCAAAATGCTAACTTCCAAAAAGAAAAGATGCCCAAACAACTAGAAATGACCCAAAAGATGTGAACAAAGTATAAAGAGGTTAAGGCACCCAAAGGGGACATGGGCACCTAGCATTGGCATTTTGGATGGGCGTTGGTGTCCAAGATGAGAAATGCTAAAGTATGAAAAATCATATTGGGATAACAAGAGTGTAAGATCAACAAAGGCAATAGAAAGCAAGAAAATATGGCCAATGACATGGGTTAATTAATACTTTTCTTTCCTAGGAATCATATGAATAGTAATATGTGATCAGGACTAGATAGATACCCAAAGCACGTGATTTTTTGTCTAAATTTCCTCCCACTTTATTTTTTTGAGTATATGCTTGATAACATAAAGTCTATAAGAGATGCGTACCTAATAATCATGTAGATCGATAGCGAAAAAATGTGTTCAGAGAGACAAGAGAAATCATGGGTGATAAAAATATGAAGCGTGGAAGCTATGGAAGAGGAAGTGAAAAAGTGATGTCACATTATACTTGTTGATGTAGATTTATGTTTGATGATGTGTGATTGATTTTTGTTGATGTGAATTATGTGACTACTACTTCCCATAAGGGCAGACCTACAAAAGAGAAGAATGAACAAGTAGTCAAACACGCATATATATGATCAAAATGTGTAAAACGAAGCGTGTAAAAAGTATGGAAAAATGTAAAAGGAACTTGTGCATCTGATCTGTGATGAGTGAAAGAGATAGAAAGGATCCTGAATGACGTTGTAGAAGATTGGGTTTTTTGGGTGATTTCATGCCAAAAATGGAAGAAGTGTAGGAATCAAATTCTGGTGTCATCCTCTAACCTTTAAATTCTTCCTGAAGTGTGAACACCACTGAAGATGGTGTGTAAAAATCCAATCCAGTTCAAATAATTTTGATTCAACACCAAAGTATAAAAGAAGAGTGTAGTGCATGCATGTCAAGTGCTAAGGACTATGTGCCCTATAAAATCCATTGTGTGAACTATCAAGAATTGTGTTGAATTGAAAATTTTTGTGTAACTTCCCCTGGTCACAGGCATCCAGAAAGGTTCAGGAGCACTCAGGTGCTACTGTTTGGGTCTAGGCACTAGTGACTGTGTTGTGCTAAGGACCCAAGTCAGGATCTAGGTCATTGCTAAGACTGAATGTTATGTTTTACCAATATTATAGAATGTTAAACTGTAACTGTAGAGTTCTACGTGGGGTGGTTGATTCACCTGATAGATGCCCCCATCATTTGGGGTGCATGCGACATCGTTAAGGAGTATGCGGTCTAAAGGAGGACCGACCGTTGTGTTAAATTGGTTCCCTAAAGTGGGGAGGGAGTGTGTTTGGTAGAAAGTAAGGAAAATGTAAGTAAAGTGGCTAGAAAACAAGTTTTTGTGAAAGAAAGATAAACATGCATGTAAAATATGATATGTAAGCTAAGAACACAAGAAGACAATGTAAACATGTAAGAAGACAAAGTAGATCGTGAAAAGTAGGTTTTAAACATGGGACATCACTCACAATTTTACAAGACAATCAAGGTCGAACTGGCCACAAGCATACAAGCAATCAGAGAACAAGTAAGGCATAGGGAAAAGCCCATAAACAATGGCATACAATGAAAAGTAAGAGAAAATAGTATCAAGCAATGTAACAGACAACCATGGAAGAAAATATACCTACAATAAAAATGTTACACATCAAACACCCATTAGCACTTTAGAGATTAAAAGTATGTCAAAGCGTGTATAATACGATATAGTAGTGTGCTATGAAAAAATGAAACAATAGAACCCATAGTGTACGAAATTGGATGCCCTAAGGAGCCGTTATGGGACTGGTAAGATGTAATACGCCAAGCATCCATGTTATGTGTATCCATATGTGTAGATTCTACGATCACAACTAGAAGAAAAGTGAATGTTCATGTGTATATAGAAAAATGATGACATATAAAGTATTTGACTAACATAGTAAGCAAGATGCATCATGAAAGTATAAGTAAGAAACAGTAAATACGACCAATATATGAAGTATGTTGTGAATGAAATGGAATGGAATGCATCATAAGTGTGATGGGAACAACATGCACCCCAAGTGGATGTGTATGCATGATATTTGGTTCATTTATATACGCCCCCTCAGCAATCAAGAATGAAATGTAGAGTAAGAGTGTGTCATCAAGAAATGGTTTGAATGTGTGTGCTAGAAAGATGTGATTGATAAAGCATATAGTGTATAGTAAGAGTGAGTGAGTGTGGTGAGGTTTATTTGAGATGTATACCCTTAGTAGTCAAGTATGAACCATGGAACTAGAGTGTGTCATAGGGTAATGAGTGCAGCGTGTAGAAGTAGATGGAAGAAATATGTGTCATAAGTGTATCGAGTGTAAGAGATGCTCCGAGAAATATATTTAATGATCGCATAAAGTGTAAAGTGTGTAGAGTGTAATGTGTAGTGTGTATAATGTGTGAGGTTCATATGTATAGTATGCCCTCAAAACTCATGTGTGAACTGAAACACGAGAGCAATTCATCAGGGAATGACGATAAAAATGTATCAAGATGTATATGATGTGGATGATAGACTATATATGAAGTGAGACATGAATAATTAAAGATGTGATATCCCGAATAATGCTATAAGGGGGGATAAGCAAGTTTCCCCCTAAATGTGTGATGAATAATAAGGCCATGTGACGTTGTCGAGGAGATCATTTTTTCCATGGTTGAAGTCAAATGGAGAAGCATCAAAGACTTAATAAGCAATAGTATTAGGTTGATCAATAAAAGAGCCATTGAGGTGTAAATTTTACATGCCCATTGTGTATTCCTCATCATTGAAAGTTTGTAATGGACATCTATGTGTATACCAATGAGTGATATTTTACGAATATCTGAGAAATGAGTCATTACATATGAAAATGCAACTAAAAGGCATGGGGAATGAGATAACAATATGATCGAGATCTAATGTGCCCCTAATATAATCAAGAAAAGACTCCCCAAGTGTAAGTGGAGATATGCGAGAAGCGTGTGCAAGAAATATTGTGAGATGAAAGACATGAAGACCATAAGCAACAGTAATGCAGACAAATCCATGATAGAGATGAGGATCATGAGGTGGAGGGAAAATGTTTCCCACTGTAAATCCTAGCTGACTTAAGCCATGATGTGTGCATATATTGTTGTATCAAGTAGGATCAAACGAAATGTGTTCCCAATAAGAGTCATTCATGAAAATCGTACATGTAAATGGAGGATGTGTTAATGGTAGTTACTCATTAGAAGGTGAACAAGGTGGAACGACGTCCAATGGTTAGATATGCCCCAGATAAAGAATCGTAGCATTAGTATAAGTAGGAGGAGGTAACGATGCAAGTGGGATATTATCTAATATGTAAATAGCACCTTCAAGTGGTGGTAGATTAGCTATAGAATCCATGGGTTGCGGTTCATTAGTAGTAAAAGATGTTAGAGTAAGGAGTGTAGTAGCTGGATCACAGTTGCAATATTTAAATGGGTGGTGATCACTAGGGATTGTATATTTGACGCCTTCATGTAATATCTTAACACATCGATGCACTGTAGAAGGTACTACTTGCATGACATGAAGTCATGGCCTACCAAGTAAGCAATTATATTGAACTAGGAAGTCAATGACAAAGAAGACTGTATGAATATTTTTAGGTTTGATAGTGATAGGCAAAGTGATGTGACCTATGAATGGATGAATGGAAGCATCATATATGTGAAGATAAATGGATGAGGGATTAACATCAAATGCAAAAAGGATGATCTTTTCAATGAATTATAGAGTGAAAATATAGAGCTCAGATCCATTATCGATTATGGTTCGCTTGAAACCCACATTATTAATGTGAAGTATGATGTATAAAGGTGTAACATTGTCAAAAATAGCAAGATCAGAAGAAATATTAGATGGAAAATCAATGTGATAGTAAAATGCATCTACGAATGTGTTATATAATATATCCTTATTAATATCATAACGAATACAAATGGTAGCCAAGAGACTAATGATTTTAGTTCTTAATTTCAGGGTTGATGAGTAGGAAATCATGAATAGAAATATTCATGATGAGAAGATCCTAGGAAAATAAAAGAAAAAAAAGTGTGAGGACCCTAAGAGTGTTCTAAATGAGTCGGGTTCACCAAATGATTAAGCAATTTTTGGAATAAATAAATTCCTAAATCTAATTTCAATGCAACGGTAAATTAATAAACAATGAAATACATAATTAACCCAAGCAATTAATATTTAAAACCCTAAGTGCAAATAAGAAGTATGAAAGACTTAACCAATTCACATTTAATTATGGATTGTGCCATAGTGTCGAGCTGATGAACAAAGAAGGAAAAGTGTCGCACACAAACCCAGAAAAAATTCAAGAGTGTTGGGATAGTCAAGGTCAGCATGCCTAGGGTGCTGCAGACCTCCTCTGGGCACATATGTCTTCTAAAAACCTCATAAAACCCTTTTTATAGGGTTGTGAGGTGTTCAATTCTTTTTGCTAGTACGTCACACCTAGTACACAAATGTCACATGTAACCTGCAATGAAGAAATGGCCTATAAAACCCTAAAGTGCATCAAATATTAAAAATAAATAATGAAAATGAGGGTTCAGACTATCCTTATTTGTCAAACAAGTGATCTTACAACTGAGTGATGCAATACATCTCATACCCTATGTATTTCTATGTTTGTGTGTGTGGAATTGTTCCGTAGGTGGCTCTTGTGCACGTCGCATTTGATAGCGACAAAGTAGCTACATGTAAGAAAATGTAAATAGATGTGTGCATGAAAGAATGAACTTTCCCTCCTATGAAGTGTATGCAAAAGAATCATTCCATTTCCCTTGTGTTTGGATTCTTGATGGATGCTTGAGTGCTCTTGTAATGGCCTTTGAATGCAACCTTAGGTGGTGATAACTAATGCTTAGTGTTTGTTCTTTTATTATGGCCACATAACTTTATATTTATATGATTCTTTTGCTTGAATTTTGTAACTAACCCTGAAAAGGATGACTACCAAAAATATAATATGCCCAAATGGTTAGAAAGGACCCAAAAGATGTGACCAAAGTATAACGAGGTCGGGGGCACCCAGAGGGGATGGGGGCGCCTGGTACTGGTTTCCTAGCTGGGAGTTGGTGTCAAGTATGAGAAATGTAAAAGTATGAAAACATAGACTGGGCTAGAAACAGTGTAAGATCAACAGAGGCAATAGAAAGAAAGCAAAAATGCTTGAAGACATGGGTTAATTAATAGTTTTCTTTCCTAGGAATCATATGGATAGTAATATGTGATCAGGACTAGATAAATACCCAAAGTGTGTGATTTTTTGTCTACACAAAGTTGTGTCACCATAGTAAAGGACCAAGCACTAAGCATTAGCTATCGCCACATAAGGTTACATCCAAGAGCATTCTAAGAAAATTCAAACATTCGTCTAGTTCCACACAAGGGATAAGGGACTATTACTTCTGCATACACACATAAGACGGGAATTTCATTCATTCATGCACATATTTATTTACATATTTTAGCTCTAGCTACTGCTCATTATCAAGTATGACACACATAAGAACCATAAGGGCACAATTTTACACACATGCACAAAGAACTACATGGGGTTTGAAATGTAGTGCAATGTTTAGCCATACGTTCACCTTGTTGACGGCCGAGGACAGTCAGACCTCCCATTTTACATCTTTCTTTTTTAGGATTCGATGTAGTTTCAGGATTTTACAGGTGCTTCTTCTTTATTTCAAGTTTCAAGTGAATAATAAAAACGTTCAGTAATATACAAGCGATCAAAGGCAATAACCAGTGAACATCTCACAACCCTATGAATTTGGGTTTTATAGCTTTGGAGCAGTCACATGCGCCAATAATAGGTCTTTGGTGCCCCTAACCCTACATAAGCACCTTGGTCCTATCACTTCCAACACTCATGAACTTTTCTAGGTCCATTTACAACACTTTAAGTGCATTTTCTATTAGTTTCCCATCTCAGCACACCTTCAACATCACAATGAATTAGCTAAGTGTTTTCTCCTTTCATTTGCAACTAGGGTTTCAATTTAAATTGCTTATTTTCTTGGATCAGATTTGTAATTAATTGTTTATATTCAGAATTTTTACATAATATATAATTAGGGATATATTTATTCAATATTTTTTTAATCAGTTTGTTTTTACTATTTATTCCTAGCAAGAAAGTGAGGTGCATGATCCTTGAACAGGTGTGCATCTCTTTCATGCGTGGCTTGCCCCAAGGATATTTGGGTGAACTTATAGTCATCCTAAGTCATCTCTTCCACAAGTTTGTAACATTTTGTTGGGAAACCTCCACATACAAGGATTCAGAGGCCCCAATGAAGAAACATGAGGCTATTTCCTCTTTCTTTCTTCGTTTGTTTTTCATGAATTTTGAGATGGCCTTGAAATTAGGTGTTCCAGATTGTTGCACCATTTTTGACTCACTTCCAACCAGCTCTTGTATCCATTTGAATTTTTTCACTAGAGTAGACACAAAATAAAGCATAGAGGAACTTTAATTTGCATGGTAAGGGATCATAACATGCTCATAATGAGATGACTTTGACATTGAGGAGGACACACTTGGGTTTCGGTGATGAATGGGAGACTACAATGGATCAATCTCTCCTAACTCAATAGGTTCAATGAGATATTCACCCTCTTGTGAAGCTTCCTATGAGGAGAAGCTTCAGTACACTCTACCTCGAAAAATTTTCTATTGCAGGATTCTTATGAATGAGTAGAGCCCGTGGCTTTCTCAGATGCTTTGAGGGAGGAAGTGTGAGAAACTTGTCTACACGGAGAAAAAATACCACTAGAATCGATGAAGGAATATTTCTTATTCTTGAACCATTATATTTACCTTTGAATCACTATCATGGTCCTCTCTTTGATATTACTTGATTCCCTGATGTTCCATGGATTGGGAGGAAGAGGGAAACATTTTTCCGCTTGGTATTCAAGATAAAAAATTCCAACCCATCATTTTTTATCCCATCCACAAACCATTCAAACTTGAATTATTTCATTTAGCCCATTATAATCCACATGTGATCCCTTTTTCTGACCTTGAAGTCATCTATGTAATTAATATAGTAGTATTCAATTGCTAGCACATGATGTAATCCTAACAAGATGAAATTTTTTGGATTCTTCCTAATATCAAATTCATACTGATATATCTAATAATATATACTGAGAGTTGCGAAAGATGTTTTGATGATTGTTGCATTTGTGACATTCTTGCATGAGTATATTCCTAAAGAGATAGGAAATGGCACACCTTTATTCTTATCATTCTTTTATCCAGTATGAATATGGGATAACTGCCGTAATATTTCAAACATGATGATCTTATCACTCAGGTACCTAGGTAGCATGCGAGGGGAAAGATCAAAACCTTTAACTCTGATGTAGGTGAAGGTGAGGAATTAGACGAAGTGAATATTTTTTCTTAATTAATGAAGCAGCTTGGGATGAGATCTTCCATTCATAATTTTCTTTGAGTAATCTTATGATGCACATGGTGAATAAATCATTCGCCCTAGAATAGTGATAAGTTTTCTCCTTATGAGTGAGTTGTGGATATTTCTCACAAGAAGGTGACTTTTGAGGCATATTGGAAGCAATGGATAGGCCTCAAAAGGGTCTTGTGAAAGTAAGGGCGTACACCAAGTAAAAATTCATTATGAACTTATTAGCGGATATAATTGTAACAGTTGTTGATGGATGTTATTACTAACGAGTTTCCCCCAATACACCATTTGATTTCCTTTTGTGGCCTTCAAGATTAGTTGAGCCATCCAATCTTGGATATAATTTGTTTTCTCTTTCCCTCTTACTCTTCTTAGTATGAAAATGAAATTTGAACATTCCTCATGAAACTCACTCCATGATAGGTTCTTGGGGATACAAGAGGGATTTCTTCCTTGTTTGATCCATGAGCCAAGTCCTAGGCCTTGTAAAAATGATTCAATCCTTACCCACTCTTATGAATCAAACTCTTTGGTTATGATGACCATGTTTATACTGGTGGGAATTCACAAGTACTGATAAATTCCCTTTAGTGGGAGGATTGCAAGGATCGAGTCATCATTTGTCATAATTTTTTTGGTGTTATGATCATAATCTTGTGCACGTGCCATAATTTTAGTGCTCTGCACAAATAATGGGTGTCCTCTTTCCCTGATTAACCCACTTTAGAGTATATTTTCCTCCACCACTTCCCCTCATGGCTCCTTCATCATTCTAGATTTCAAGTCTTCCAAGTCCATGTCGATGACATCAATGTTGCCCACATTGGGGTATTCAATGATCAATGTGGAGATTGACTCTAGACCTGAATACTTGACCTTTATGATGGAAAAAGCAATGAGATAGGCAAAATGTGAGTTAATACAAGTGACTTGAGCTTGATTGCAATACTTTCTATTTTTGGCAGGTCCTATTTGGGATGGCTATTTTTAGTAAGTTTTCAGTTTTTGTCACTTTTTGATGATTGTTACTTGTTTCGAATAACATGGAAACTGAAGGTTTACTGTTTTAGAAACTTGTTATATTTAGACATGTTAGACTTTTCAAAACTTTATACTTTTATATGGAGGTCTTCTGGGTGTCGGATTTGAACAAAACCAATCTTAAAATATTAGGTTTTATATTGGGACCTTCAGCTCTAGTTTTTGAGGATTTTTTATTTTCCAGAAATCTGTAGATCTGAAAATGAAGCTCCAGGGGCTGAAAAATTCTATTGGTTATTGAAAATTATATATATCATCAATGGCAGTGTTCTTATAGTCAAACTAAAGGAATTTTTTTGAATATTGCACTCGTAGAGTTTAGTGGAAATCATGTTAACGAATTGTGAGATATGAGAAAATTTTAGTTTTGAAGCTTGAGGGTTCAAAAAAAATTCAGCAACATCACTAGTAAAAATAGAGTTTTTTGGGGGGTAATTACAACTATTGCAATGTAAAAATGACTGAGTGTTTTGAGTTGGGAGTTATTTACATTCATCTTGAAATTTTTAACTCAAATTGAACCCAACAAGCTAAATTGGGGTTGGATGAGGGTTGGCATGTCGTTGCACCCTAAAAATAGGGGACAAGAGGTGGAAGAAAGTGTTTTTTTCACCTAACGATGACAAGTGTCAGTTTTTGGTGTAGTGTGTGAGAGATGCAGGGGGGCTAAAAATGGCTTTAGGGGGCTATAAACTAGTCCTTGATATGTCTTGGGGATGAATGGAAGGAAGAGAAACACATTTTCATGTCCCCTTTTTCCTTTTTGTTGTTGGTGTAATGTGAGGGAACACCATCAGCTCAAAAATTTGACATGGGGGTCATCTCATGAGGATGGGTGTTGTCACAAGATAAGTAAAAAATTCAAAATTTTAGGCATGGGAAAAAATATTCATGTTCTGGAACTCTTTCCCCTCTTGTCAAGCCTCATTGTCAGAAAAGTTAGCCAATTTTTACAAGTTTTGGGAGAAAATATAGTAAATTGGTCTTTTGAGGAATAGGTGGAACTATTCCTCCATTCCATCTACTCCCCACTTTACCACCTTGGCCATATGATATTGAGAAATCAGTGAAATTGGGTTTAGATGGCACAATGGGAAGGGTTCTTATGTTCCCTTGGTTTTTTGATCACCCGAAATAATTGATCTAACCAAATGAGTTACAACATAAAAAAAGGGTCCTACGAGGAATAAGTGGAACAATTCCTTCGTTCCGCTAGTTCCTTAAAACCTCGCAAGTGCAGACGAGGGAAATAAACAAATCAAATAAGTCAGGCATTTCACGAACTCATGGAATAGGTCTTGAGTTCCTCCTATTCCCTGAATACTGGCCAAATCTTCTGAAATCCATCGCATAAATCTATCATTGCAAGAATAATTTGAATTATTCTTATGTTTTGGATGTTCCCAAAAACTCTGTTAAACCCACAAAATAAAAGGAAAAGGTAAGAGAATATTGCATCAGTTAACTCGGTGATCTATGGCACCCAAGAATAGTTCCCTTATTCTATTTGTTTTCCAAATTTATGCCTGGACTTCTTTTTCCCATATGTTCTTAGAAAAATCTCACATTTTTCCAAGAGGACGTGGTTATGAAAGTTCCAAATTCAAGGATTTATAGTGCAATATTGAAATAATGTATGTGTGTCGAAGTTAATGTTATTTTAATTGAAGTTATGTAAACTAGGTGAGTTAGAGGAAATTATTTAAAATAACTAATTTTGGACCAAATGAGCCTATTAAAGGTTGTAATGTAATTGTAAGGGTGTTCCACTCTCTATCTTTTATTATTCTTCTAATCTTGTCTCTCTATATTTGCTTCTACTAGAGAATAATGGATGTAACTTTGTGCACACTATTTTTCTCCATTTAATAAGAATAAAATGTTTTTCTCATTATTGCATTTATGTTTTTTGATTGTAAATTTTGCAATTATGTTTATGATTGAATGTGGATTGAATGTAATAATCAATTTTATTTATCCTCGGTGGTGTGTTTGATGCTCTCATATTCAGAATTGGTGTCGGTTGTCAAGGTACATGGAATTTGTGCCATATCCACACATTTCAGAGGTAATGAAGAATTTTTGCTTCATGGCTTTGATTTCATTATTTTATTTTGTTCTTCCTATAAGATAGAGTTTTCCTGTTTTGTGTCTGTATGTGGGATATTTTAGAATTTCTTTGATTATATTTTGTTGTAAATTTCTCATCTTTCCCATTTCCCCCTTTTTCACTTTTCAATTTTGTTTCCCTTTTGTGTTTTCCCGTTAAAAGCACCAAAAAAACAAAAAAACATCATACAAGGGAATTTCCCCTCTCAAATGTAGAGGAACATCACCCTATTAATAGGTAACATTCCATAGCTATATCTATTTTTTATGTGCTTTCATTGGGCATATTCAACCACATAACATCCATCCAACAATGGGGAAGTGGTTAAGAAGAATGCAAGATAAACATGTTTCTAGGGTAAAAGTGATGATGTGAAATTTTCGGAGAGAGAGGGATCATGGGGGGGAAGAATTTTGTGTTCCTCACATCCCTTTTCACCTTAGGAACAATCTAAGGGGACACAACATGCTCCTAAGTACACCAAGGGTCTGCAGTTCATGAGAAGGGGACTTGGGTAAGTGAAACACATAATTGCACCACCTAACTGTATGGGTGAGCACACTTTTGTGTCCTCATGTCCCTTTGCACCTTGGGTAATGTGAGGGGGCATAACATTCTTCAAATTATTCTCATGCCTTTTTGATATGTTGATGGCATCCCACTAACTCCATTTTAGAACATCGGGAGTGATTTTTCTACCCCGAGAGCATGGAATGGTGTTTTGGGGTCAAATAGTATATGATCTTGACTCTAAATCACTCTTTAAGATCATCCGAGCCACTTTTAGGAGCCAGATATTCCTCAAAATTTATTTTCATGACTTGTTCCTCTTTTGGCTTGAAAGGGCAATTGTAGTGTCTTGGATTAACATGATATATTTTAGAGTCGTGGAACAAAAATGATGTCCCCATCATGTGTAGGATTTTAATATATTTCCATTGCATACTTTTTTAGCTACCAAATCCTCCCATAACTCCCAGAATCATCCAGACAAGTCAATTTTCTCTAATGGAGTATAACATTCCCTATACCCGCAATGATTTTGTTTTGCTTGTTTAATTCCTGACATCACATGGATCCACATAATTCCAAAAAAATTCCTTGAATGCATTTTAAAATCCTCTACATAACTTCTATATGGGTTTTTCCCTTGCAACCACCTTCCTAAGGGTATTCACCAGTAGCAAAATGACCAAAAATGACCCCTTTTAGGCCTCTAGAAATATTTTTTCTGCTTCTGATCTTAGCAACTTATTCAATCACCTTAATCATGCATATTTGCACATGAAACACACTTGAAAATATTGTTGGAAAATTAATCCTATCAAAAATGAGGATGACATTGTAGGTTGGATGGCTAAAGGAAGGGTTTATAGTGACTGGGAGAAGAATTTTCAAGTGGGGGTTTGGTTATCATTGCCAAAATTTTCAGTTTTGCATGTTATAATTTTAGCATGAAAATGTTTCCTTTGACTGATTACATAGAATTTACAAAGAATTGATTTAAGACTATTTCATGTTTTCTCTGGTTTATGTGTGTATTTGATTCAGATAAAAGGTGTTTAGAATAATTATAAGTTGAAAGAGAGTTTAGTTTTCTTTCCTCCCCTCCCCGTATTCCTTCTTTTAAGTTTATTTTGTATTTTTACAATCAAGTAGGATTAACATTAGATAATTTTAAATATCAATGAGTTGAGCTGGAATTAAAAATTAGGATTTTTTAGATCCAAGAGATTGGGGTATTACTAGGTGCTTTTCCCATATATATCGGTTCATCCATAGGTTGACACTAGGATACATATCTCCCAACCGAAGTTATATGTCTTATAGTATTTCATACCTTGAATCCAAATTTCTAGGTAGGGTTATAAAATGTATAGGATTAATTTCATTTTCATTATTGTAATAGTTTCTTGGCCCAGGTTTCCCCTACAACAATTCCCTAAAATATTATATTTGTCAGTAATACAGAGCTTTGTATAAGTCAAATGTCCTAAACAAATCTAACTCTACACATATATTAGATGATAACACATGTTTACATCCTATGTAATTATAGAAAAGGGAAATAAGTAGAAGAGAACAAGAATAAATAGAAATAAATTCAGGAATGAAGGGGAGGAGACTGTAATTTCATAAGAGTAGATTAAGATCTCATACTATTCGTGCATGTTATATCTAAAACAAAATTTGCAACATCACATAATAAAAATTAATTACCCAAAAATCATATAATGTCACAAAGAAATTAATATGATTTAGATACACAGACATAAAGTTAAATATATCTCTGAGTGAAAAATCAACTCATTGTTTCATATTACTTTCTTTTATACAATGTACTTTGAATAGAAACATGAGAACAATAGGATATTGATTTAATAAAAATTGAATTAAATCTAATTGTAGAGTAACTGATATGATAAAATATAGTAAATATAACAATGTTAAGCACCTAAACAATGTAAAATTATAAGTAAATAGGAGGGATAAATGACTTAGTTGAACCCTGTGCAATTTGGAACTAATCTAGGCAATATAAAGTGTTGAATATGATTGAAACCGCATCAAAAATTCTCCCTATGAATTATGGAACCTAAGAATGATTTTAGACACAAGTGCATGGTGCGAGACAGGGGAGTCTAGGTGCTGATGACTATTCCTGAGCACTGGTGACTACGTAGAAGCTCAGAATATGCTTTCTTCTGTGTCATTAGGGTTTCACTGCCACTTTCTATCAGTTACCTGATAGAAACTCTTTGATCACCGAGGGTACCTATAACCTAAAAAATCCCTATCTACTTGTAAAATCTCACAAATACATTAAATTAGAATGAGAAATGTAATATGTGAAGTTGAAATGACCCCGACGCTCACCCAATGAGTAAACTTATGACCAAACACTACACTACATTCCAAACTCCATGTAGTTCTTTGTTCTTGTGTGTGAAGTAGTGTCCTTAGGTTTCCCTCGTGAAAATGACACTAAGATAGTGGGATCGCAACTAGATAAGATGCAAATATGTGATATGGAATTGAGAACTTCCCCTTCATATGTAGTGTATACAGCCCAAAAGTGTAATCCCTTTTATGGTAATGATAGTATGTAAATGTGATTTCCCCTTAGAATTTCTAGCCAGAATAACAAAGTATATGTTGTGTATATATATGGATCTCTTGTTTGAATTTCAACACTAGTGACCCAAAAGGTCGACTATGAGATCAGGATAATGATATGAAAACTATAAAGGCTTACCACAAATGTCAAAATAAGTAAAAATAACAAAGAGGACATAAGCGCTTAGAATGGATAGAAGCACCTGGGCACTAGTGTCTAAAGTGAGCATTGATGTCCTAGGATAAATGAAGAAAGATGTGAAAAAGGAAGATAGATAGATAGGGATCCCTGTGACATGACCAGAACTAGGTACAAAAATGGCATATGTGAGAGAGAAAGACAATAGAAACAATCAAAACAAGTAGATGGACAAAGGATTATGTCACCAATGATTACTTTTCTTACTTAAGATCCATGCATATAAACAACATACTGACGACATAGTAAAATAGTAATATGTGTGGGATTTTGTGTCTACATTTTCCCCCCTTTATGCTATTTGAATGAAATTCAAGTAGTGTAAAGAAAGTAAAGAACATACCTGTATAGAATTCAGAGAAGTCGTGTTACAAAGTACATGTAGAATGTAAAAAATTCTAGCGTGGCGAACCATGGATCAGCAGTTTGATTCATGTGGCATAATTGAAGATAGAAAAGTGTTTTAAGGAGCACTTAGAGTGATAGTTGAAATAATTTGGAGATTTTAAATTGTTTCCAAAGGAGATTGAAGGCGTAAGGAGTGATCAATTCCCAACTTGATCTTGTTTAAAAAAGGGAGGATTTGGGCATCCTACCGCTAGAGGAAGGGTGTTGGAGAGAGAGGTCTAGGTTTACTCTCCATCCATGACTGCATCCTCAAAATTTTCAACCACTACAGATAGATAGAGACCAAATTTAGTTCCGATTTAGTTCCATTTGAAAAGGTGTTTATTCCAATTGAAGAACCCATATAGGAGCATTATAGGAAAGGTAACGATGTCTCATTTGCCCCACTACTACAATAATGGGTGTTTTGATTTAAATAAAGCTAGATGGCTTCCAAGTTACGTCATTTGGAAGTGATAGTAATGTAGTACAACTCACAAGTTAGGTCATCTAGGAGATATTGTAAGTGTACTTATTGAACTGATTGATTGATTTGCTTTGAATGATAGAAGATTGATTTTTGATTGTGTACTTAGTAAATTACTCCCGGATATATTTTTTATTTTCCCCCAGATCTAGTCATTTCGGAGAATAGATTTGGACCAGTAGAAAGTATTGGTTGTCATATAAAGTCATTGTACCTTTGTTCGAATAAGATCAAGGCAAGTTGTAATAGTAATATGCTAGGAGTGTCAATTGATTGTATTATAACCTGAGAATGATTATGGGATAATCCCAATTGTATGCCCCCTCTTTCATCAAAATGGTCAATGATGGATAAATGAGCACTGAGCCAAAAGTAATATGTATAAGATGTTGTAATAGTGAATGCAAAATTGTATTGGATAGTATAGTCACCATGTGAATAGATATTTGAATATTACATGTGCTAGATGTGAATATGAGATGTTGAATTTTATATGGTATGGTGATAGAGAAAATTATGGTCCATATGTCACAAACGATGAGATAAATAGAGTTACGAGGCTCAAGATATCAGCGAAACTATGCAACGTGTATTAGTTGTAATAGTGGTCAAAAATAGTAACTATAGTATGTGGTAAATAGGAATTACTATATATAGTACTAATGAAAAGTGAATAATATTTCATTTTTACTAAAATCGATTGAAATTTGGAGCTCTAAGTTGTGAGGATGCCATGTGTAAGAGCAGTGAGTTTGACGACATTTGAGAGGGTTACAATCATGTATCGGCCATATTATGCTTGGGAGATCATGACCTCTTTTTACTCATAAGGGTTTTTGGGATCCTACGGCAAGAAGTTCAAAGAAGAGCGGGTTCACCAAATGATTTAATAAAAATAAAATTAAATATAATTACAAATTAAGTGATATGATAAAATATATTAAATATACAAATTCTAGGCACCCAAACAATGCAAAAATATAAGTAAATAGGAAAGATAAATGACTTAGTTGAAAATTGTGTAATCTAGAACTAATCTAAACAGTATAAAGTGTTTAACATGATTAAAATATCATCACAACTACTCCCTATGAATTTTGGAACCTGAGAATGATGTTGGACATGGGTGCCTAGTGCTAGACAGGGGCGCCTAAGCATTAGTGAGTGCATAGAATCTTGGAACCTAATTTCTTTTGTGTCGTTATGGTTTCAATGTCACTTTCTATCAGTTTCCTGATATTCTCTCTTTGATCACTGAGGGTACCTGTAACCTATGAAATAAACCCTAGAAACTTGCACAAGCTCACAAACACATTAAATCAGAATGAAAAATGCAATATGTGAAGTCATACTGACCCTGACGATCACCCGATGAATGAACTTATGACCAAGCGTTGTACTACATTCCATAATCCATGTATTTCTTTTTTCTTATGTGTGAAATATTTTCCTTAGGTTTATCTCACACCAATGAGGCCAAGATATTGGGCTTATAGCTAGATAAAATTCAAATGTGTGGTATGGAATTGAGAACTTCCCCTTCTTATGTAGTGTATATAGCCCAAAAATGCAGTCCCTTTGATGGTAATGATAGTATGTAGATGTGATTGCCCCTTAGAAATGACAACCAAAATAATAGAGTGTATGTTGTGTATATATATGGATCTATTGTTTGAATTTCAACACCAGTGACCCAAAATGTTGACTATGAGCTCAAGATAAGGATAACAAAACTAGAAAGGCCAACCACAAATGTCAAAATAAGTAAAAAGAACAAAGAGGATAGAAGTTCCCATAATGGATAAGAGCACATGGGTGCTAGTTTCATGGGATAAATGATGATAGATGTGAAAAGGCAGATAGAAAGACAGGGATCCTTGTGACCTGGCCAGAACTAGGTGCAAAAATGACATATATGTGAGAGAGCAAGACAATAGAAACAATCAAAACAAGTGGATGGACAAAGGATTGTGTCACCAGTGAATACTTTTCTTACTTAAGATTCATGCATATAAACAACATATTGATGGCATAGTAAAATAGTAATGTGTGTGTTATTTTGTGTCTACAAAGAGGATTTCTCTTAGGTATCTTGTTTCTAGAAAATTTCCAACAACCCTTTACAATCGAATGGTATATTCCTTAAATAGGAGAGAGGTGACCATAACTACCTCTAAGTAATATTTAAATTAATTTACATTTTACTTTTATACATATGAGTCACTTAAGTACATTTTACAATTTATAAATTAGAGAAAGAAATACAAAAAGTGTAGCGTAAAATTAAAAGAGTTGCACATAAACAGAAGACTAGGATGGCTAAGAAGTGGCAGGGGCTTTTATCTTTAGGAATCAAATTTTTAACCTTGTGACCATTCCCACTACTTTTCTCTCCTTTGGAATCGCAATATTGGAAATTTTGATGACACAAGTCCACGTAGCATTTATAATTTTAACAGTGGTACCTTCAAACTTGGTGAGACCTTTGGAAGATTCTACTATCACATTATGAGTTTTAGAAATTTCATACATCCATCTTCTCTTGGTTGAAACTATCAGTATTTCATATTTCTTCATTGATAAACTTATTGAATTGTTATTTTATGGTGACCTCTCTATTGAGTTCTAAATACTTTTCTTTGAAGAGGTTGCAATAGAGATCCCTCATATCTATAGATATTTCAGCTTTCAAAGCCTCACCTTTTCATATAAGAGATTCAAGGTCTTTTGCACTCTCTTTTATCACTATGATTTACCATTCAAAACTATAGGACCAGATATGAGACATACTATTATTAAAATCATCAAAAATATTCTTAGAGGGAATATTTTTCTCATTATTAGATAACAGTTTTCTCAAATCTTGTGTCAAACTAGCCCACAAGTTGGCTTCATTCTTAGCACTCTCGATTTGGAATCTAATTTAATATAAATAGAATTAAATATTATTTTCATAGTAACTACTGTAATAAATGGTGTATAAATGATAATATATAATAAGACACAAGAAATAAAGTGTGTGCAATATGAAACCCTAAGCAAGAATAAGAGATAAGTGACAACTGATTTTAGAGCAAACATGAAGTGATCTAGGTAGATGAAATACTAAAATAGACTAAGGAGAGTGTCGTTGATGTTGACTAGAGGTTCTGGACTCTGAAACTGCATAGGATGGAAGTGCCTGGGAAAGGATAGGAGCCCTGGTGCTAGTGTCTGGCTTTGGGCTCTAGTGTCCAGGTAGATGTTGTTGATCTAATTCTTTCAAGGCTCGATTCTATCCTTTTATGTCTGTCATTCTAGATTCGATGTCTGATTCATGAATGTACCTATAACCTGTAAGAAATAAGTTCACCTACACATACCCACAAACCACATCAAACTTAAAAAGGAAAATTTATAATGGGGAGTCAGAATGACCCCGATGGTCACCTGAAGAGTGAACTTACAACCGATTGTTACACTACATCTCAAACTTCATGTAGTTCTTGTGTGTGTGTAGAAATTATTCCCTAATATGCCCTTTTGCAAGTTACACAGTGATAACAGGCTAGATATAGAATATAGAAAATGTATAGAATGTGTAGGATGAAATAGAATAGACCTCCCCTCCTACATTTTATATGCATAAGTGATGCAACCCTTGTCCCTTGTATGAGTGTTAGATGGATGCCTTTGATGTTCTTGTGCCTTTCAATACAATCTTAGGTGATGATAGATAATGCTTAGTGTTTGGTCCCTTGTTTTTGAAATCATAACTGTGTATTTATATGATTCCCTTGTTTGAATTTCATAACTAACAACTGAAAGGCCGACCCAATGGAGTATAAATTAATTAAGAATTAAAATGAGTCCAAAAGGATAAGAAAAATGTAAAGAGCGATAGGAGTGCCCAGGAGGACAGGAGGTCCTGACGCTAGTGTCCCCACTGGGTACTATTTTCTGAGGCCACAGAAAGATTAAAAAATTCAAATGCCGACAAGAGTGCAAGATGTATGAAGCCAATAAAAGTGTAGAAGGCAAAGCAAAAGGCTAAAGGAAGTTGTCAATTACTAGTTTTCTTGCTTAGGAATCATGTAAATGCTAGCATGCTTTTAGGACCTGGACATATACCCAATTGCATAGATTTTGTGTCTATAGGGTCCTCAATTATTATTATTCTTCAACTAATTGTTCATATGCCTTATGGATTTCATCAATGAATTTTAGATTCACCAACAGATTTTCTACTCATTCCTTTGTTATCCTGCCTTTATGACCGTGGTTGTGAATTTCAACAATGGCGTTGGTATCAATTTATTTCGTTGAGGAAAAACAGGGAAGATATGATATTGGGGTGGTATATGAAGATATAAATGCCTTCATATAAGTTATGAGGGCATGCATCTATTTTTCCAATCTATGTTATGTTTTGTTTTCTTTCTCTACCCTTTCAATCACTCAAGATCCAGTGTCCTTAATATTGTGAACATCCCCTTTAAGAGAAGCCTCTCCCATTGAGACCCTTATAAGCTCATAACTTTCCAAAGTGACCTCACTTTTAATCTTATCAATAGTGGGTTTTGTAATCTTGAAAAAAAAAATTCTAGAAGAGTCTAACACCAAGAAAGAATTTTTTTTAATTTTTTTGAGTTAGGGTACCTCGAAGCAAACATGTTATAGCATCATAATCATGAATGGTGACTTTTGAATAGGTATTTTTTAATTTTCAATGAGGGGTTGAGCCCAAGTGAAATAAGAGTCACCAATAGCCATTTCAAATTGTTTTTCCATATGAAAACTTAGAGACGGAGGATAAAGTGGAATGATATAATTTTTTACAAATGAATAATCAACCGTTTGTGTAGGGGAAGAATCAATAGTTTGTGTAGGAGAAGAATCAACATGAGGAGACTTATCATCTAATACTTAAGGAAAAATATGGTCTCTTTTGAATGTCAACTTTTTTCTTGAGTTGTCTTTCACTCCTTCATTTCCACAGGAAATTTATTTTAAATCATCTTTTTCTTCATCAACATGTACTTCGTCTACTCTTCTAGAGTACACCTTAGTACTCGAAGACTAATTGTTTGAGGATGAACGTGCATTAAATCACACTTGTGGAATAATATTTTTTGCAGCATTAAACTAGGAAAATTTATTTTAGTACCATATCTTGGTCCTCTTAATTACATGAGTTGTAAGATCATCAATACTACTTTTTATTTTAGAGACTAGTCAATAATAGGAAGAGAAGAGTATTGAATTGTTGCTTCAAATTTAGGATCATATAGCTCACTACCATCATCCTGCATTTCATCATGTGGTAGACTAATTTGGAAATCATAAATTTGGTCTAGTGTCATTCTCATATATCCTCTTTTTCATACTTCAAATTCATCATCACAATCCTCTCAAATATATTCAATAGTAGGAATGTGATGATAACTTGAGAGAAGTCTAAGGTTATTATTGTTGTAACATTTATTGTCAAATGAGAACCTTTTATAGAATTGGTGCAATATTTATTTCCACATTATGAGAATTTGACCTTGTTATGCATACATAATGACCTAAATAAACATGAAATTTGATTCCTTACACCCTTCTTTCCCTACATAACGTGTGTAAGGTATCAAGCTACCTACAAATTTTAATAAGGATCAGTTTATCGTTATAGAAAATAGGGATTTTGAGAGGTGTGCTTTCAAAACTTATTACTCTCAGGAATATGAACCTTTAAAACTAAATAAATAAGCATCCATATGTTTTGATCAATGTTTTATCTTCGTTAGAGATCATCTATGTTTTGTTACCTTACAGAACTCACACAATTAACATAGTGAAACCATCATTCACTCTCCTAAAGTGAGTTTTTATATTCACATATATGATTAGAGTCAAATAGCCATATATGGGATTTTAATTATCACATATACATATTCTATACAGGCCAATATAGATCCTATATGCTTCCAGATTATACATCAAATATGAAGTCATCTAGAATTTCTTAGACAACTTCAACTGGGTGATTTTCTTTGATAAGTTTACACTAATAATGTTAGAACTATAATATTAAGTGTATCATAATATTTAGTTTATATTTAAATAATATAGAATAGCTTATATTCTTATTATTTAAATATAAATTTGATATTATGTGGTTAGTTAAATTTAATTAACTAACATTAAATCAGGGAGGTGTGCCCCATCATTTAAGAAGTTCATAACCATTCGGGTTTTTTAAATATGACCATAGGTCATATTCAAGATATATGATGATAGATAGATTTGAATATCTAATCACATGAATCGGATGATCCCGGTAAAACATGGAGTAGAAGTGAGGAGGGAGTTTTTACTGGACTAGTTATAACAGTTTCTCATATTGTGGATTAATTCTTCCATGGTTTTTACCCATTTGGGATTCTCCATGTTATATGTTGTGTAAATGTGTTATCTCCTTTATGTTGTTATTTATTTTACTTATATATGCACATTTATATTTATGTTTATTAATTAATGTTAACCTAACATTTAATAAGGTTAATAAATGTTCATTCCTCCCCTCATCCTGACATGGTACCAGAGCGGGATTAAATAATATAATTTAAATCTAATGTTCTAAGGTTGAAACGGTTGGGAAGTTAGATGGTTAGTTGGTTGAAATCCTATTTAACCCCCCATCCCTCTCCGTATGGTGGAATTAATGTGGTGTGCACATGTGGAAATTCCTTTGGAGATTTCAACACCGTGTAAAAATTTTGATTTCGAGGAATTACTAAGGCCCTGGAAATTAAGGTAAGGGTTAATAGATTTTGTGAAATATTTTTCTATATTAGTTTATAAATGTTTGCAGGTAAATTCAAGATATCAAAAGAGAAAGTAAAAAATTCAAGTGAAATTCAAGTTTACATGGGAGACAAGAATCTAGAAAATAGGGTTTTTAAATTTTCTTATTAGTCAGTTAGACCATCTTGTCCCATGGTAATGTAAAAAATTTACTTTCACTTTGAATTTTAAAAAAAAAACCTATCCCATGTCTTGTATTGACCCCCGTAAAAATTCTTGCAAGTATAGTTTATAATTAATGTAAACTATATTTCTATATATTTTTTATAAAATTCTCATGTTTTATAAAAATAATAAATATATATTATATATATAACCTATAAACAATATTCTATATAAAACCTAAACTACATAACCTAAGACTAAAACTATGTGGCCCCAAATAAATATTAAAAATATTAATCAAACTTTATATGGGGGTGGCCCACCTCCAATGCCCCTCTCATCCAACCTCGTGCCACTTGGCCCATTCTACAAGGCCCTGCGTTGCCTTACCCTTGAGTGTTGCTTGTCCCATGGGCTCCCACCCGACCACCTTCACCCGTAGGCCCCCTACCTCTATGCTTTGGTTTGTCCCACATGGGCACTATGGGGCGATGTTCAAGGCTTTAAAATCCTATGCATCGGAGATGGTGGTGTGACTACGGTCACACCACCACATTTTATTTAAAGGCCCTTTCGGGTGTGGCTCACCCAAGCGGCTCGTCGTGTTATGCAATAAGATCTCTATGTGGCTCGGTTGTGGTAGCATTTGTGGCTCAGTTGGTTGGAATATAAGGCATTCGGTAAAATTACATAGTTATACATATATGGTTTGGAAATTATATTCGGTTAATATGGAATATGGTTAACTCGGTGATAAAATCGTTGAGTTGGCTATCCAAACTCGGTCAAGTAGGTTAGCTAACTCGATCGAGTTGATAGAAATTCTTACCTAATAAAGAGCAAGAGCTCCCATTTTTTGTATATAAATCATTTTTTCGAAATATATATATATATATGAATTATTGTTTTCTTTTTTCAAAAATATAATAAAATTATAAAAATTATTTTTGCGAAAAATAGTAAAATAATATCATTTTGTTTTAAAATGATATATTTTTACGCTACGACAACAAAATTTTCGTCATCATTTTGTTAGAAAACAAAAAAAATCACTTACATTTAAATTTATTTTTTTGATATCATACTAACACATTCGTGTATAGATTATTCAATTAACAGGACCTCCTTTTTTGGCATAAACTGATCATTGATCAATTACAAGGATTAAAATACGACATGGGGACTTCTATTAAACTCTTATTTTAGTCCTTGTTTATTATTTATTTGCATTTATGAAAAAATGGGTTCTAATCAATTTTCAATTGATAAATCTCATATGTTGAATGGGAACAATTACAACATTTGGAAGATTCAATTGAAGACAAAATTCATGGCTCGCAAATTATGGACAGTTGTGAATGGAACTAAGAGGGCTCCAACTAGAAGACAAACAACTATGGATAATTTCACTGCATGTCAACAGAAAGTACAAGAGGTGATGTCCATTATTTTGCAAAGTGTACAGGATGATTTTTTATTTCATATCGGGAATCAAGAAGTTTTGTTCAATGCTTGGCCTTTCAGAGTTGCCATTGAGGGGGAGTGTGCATGGTAATGCCGCCCCCTAACAGTCAATCGGTTGTTGAATCTTCTTCTATACTTCTATTCTGGTTTAAAGGATTGTAAAAAGATCTTGTATAATCTATGTAAATTGATAGAGTTTACAAGTAAACTAATAGAGTTTATGGAAAATACAGTCTAGTGTGCATCTATTTGTAAAGGAAGTCCTTGTGTTATAAAAGGCTCCTAGAGATGCTGTATAATAATTTTTACTTGAGAAACAGTGGGATTTAGTTTCACAAATACATATTCTAGCCTAGACCTTTGGGGTTTATGGATTTGTAAATCTTGTTGTACAAACAGGTGATGTTGGCATAAGTCCCCACTTAATATTAAGGGGGAGTGTTAGAACTATAATATTAAGTGTATTATAATATTTAGTTTATATTTAAATAATATAGAATAACTTATATTCTTATTATTTAAATATAAACTTTGTATTAGGTGGTTAGTTAATTTAATTAACTAACATTAAATCGGGTAGGTGTGCCATGTCACTTAAGAAGGTCATAACCCTTCGGGTTATTTAAATATGACCATAGGTCATATTCAAGATATAGGATGATAAATAGATTTGAATATCTAATCATGTGAATTGGATGATCTTGGTAAAACATGGAGTAGAAGTGAGGAGAGAGTTTTTTACTGGACCAGTTGTAATAGTTTCTCATATAGTGGATTAATTCTTCTGTGGTTTTTATCCATTCAGGGTTTTCCACGTTACATGTTGTGTACTTGTGTAAATGTGTTATTTTCTTTATGTTGTTATTTATTTTACTTATATGTGCACATTTATATTTATTTTTATTAATTAATGTTAACCTAACATTTAATAAGGTTAATAAATGTTCATTCCTCCCCTCGTCCTGACAAATAATTTAACCCCAATTTAGATATGGTTTTCATACATAAAATTGCATTAATGAAGGGCAACATCCAGTTATGAAACTCTTTGGTTGTTTTCAATCCCGTGAGTCTAGCCAAAAGAGTGACCATATCAGCGAGTTCTTCCTAAAAATCAACCCTATATAGATTCTTTGGGAGTTTGGAAGGTCCTTTCTTTTTAACCTTCAACCAAGACTTGGAAATCATAGTCTTATATTTCTCTGGAGTTAATTCAAATTCATCTTGGGTTGTTTTAAGATTGATTACCATATAATCTTATGAAGGATGAAGTCTCATATCAACATAGATATGTTGTGCATCAAGTTGAGCAATGACTTGGCCATGTGGTTCTTTTATCTCATTTTCATCATATTAAATATTTGAGCAAAAATTAAACCTGTCTCTACATGTATTGAACTAAGTTTAGCAAAGTAGTTACATGAGCTACACCGCTGTTGAAAATGCATTCTTCCATTTGGAATTATTTTTCCATCTTGAATTTAGGTCCAAAATTCTAATAGATCCATATGCTTGACATTATTATCACCAATTTCATGGATACTAGTTTCAAGTGAGGATAATATTCGTATCCTTCATATTGGAACTTCATAATGACGATTTGGGGAATCCAACTTGCAAATTTGGAGAAATTTGAGAAATTGCCCTACTAGATGGAAGGAATGGGCATATTAGGACCAAATCACCATGAAAAAGGAAGGAAAAGCTCAAAAATCAAGAATATTTGAAAAATTATGGAAATGGAAAATGTGAAAAAAAAAATGTAAATTCATGCAATTTTAGGGGGGAAACCTTAAAAAATATGAAAATGTGAGAGAAAAATACTCAAACAAAGATCTTTTATGCACTCTTTGTGGTAGGAATAATGACAACATCAACTTTGAAAACTTCTTAGCACAGAATTAAAATGGAGCACAAAATTGGCTATGACGATGTATCAGTGATAGGGGTAGAGCTCCAAAACTTTTGGTGAGAGAAAATTAAAAATGAAATAGAAAATTATCGGGCAAGTAATTTATATAAGGATTTTAAAAATCTTGTTGGTTGTTGAATGCCCACATAATTTCTTAGAAAGGTTTGTAATACTTTTAAATGGGTTAAGTCACACAAGTCACATCGTTGCATTACCAAGGGAACTAAGGAAACATTTCCTCTAATCCATGCATGTATGATATAGGAGATGCTTTATAAATCAAAACAATGTTTATCACTTTTGTGTCATCCATCACATCATTGTGGCACCAACAGAACTAAGGAACTATTTTGTATGTTCCACAAGGGCATGACTTAGATGACACTTATGTTATATTTATCAAAATTTCTCAAGCCTTTCAAGTTTCATGATTGGGGAACACAAGTAACAAACAAATCTTTCCACTAGTTCCTCCCAAGCATGACTTAAGCGATAAATTTTCCTAAATTAACAAATCATTGCCTAAAATTCATAAACAATGTTCAACGTGCATGTCATGGAATGGAGGAACAAATGGAACATTTATACCAAGGCATGATATGCACAAATTTTACCAATCTGACTCTAAAACCCCAAATATTGGCTAAGTCTCAACATGAAAATCTCACATAAGGACCCAATGCTCTTAGTGACAATATTTTTTTCAAAATTTGGGAAAATTTTGGCAATTTTCTTCTATGTTACAACACATGGCATCCCACAAGACCAGATATCTTTGAGGCATTTTGTCAAATAGTTAACATGCCTTTTGTATTATTCCACAATTTGCATAAATTTCTACTAGGAAACTTATAAATACTCCTGACAATAATTTTCTTCCACAAAGGATTTCCATGCCCTGTTTTAAAGCTCCCATTTTGACAAATGTTCGGAGGAGGATGGAAAAGGTTATAGATTTTGGATTTATATCAACTAATTACATTTTATTGAAATTTTCCAAGACCTTTTCACTAAACCCATTTTGTGCATATCCTATAATCATTGTAGTCGATGAGACTACATTTATTTCAATCATTTTATCAAACATTTCACGAGCACTTGGTATATATTCACGCAAATTTTAGAATCATGTGGGAATCATGCACTTAATATGTGAATTGTTCAACTAAATGCCTAAAATAAATGTGGTTTCATCATTTACACATAAAATATAGAGTTAATGTTGGAAGGTGTTGTGTATTAAAATATAATGGGATTGTATATGCCATTACCAAACTATAATTTAGTGTACCCATTTTCTTCAAATACAATAGAATATTCAATCCTTGAAACTTACATATATGTAAATTGTGGAAGCATGGACTTGGTATGTGAGTTGTTTTAATAAATGCATGAAAGAAATTTAGTATCATGGTATGAAATTATTACAAATTATGCATAAAAAAGTTTTGTTGAAAAATCCTAGGAACAATGTGGGTATAATAATCCAACCTCTACAAGCTTTGATAAAATTATCACACCTTGTGCCAAATGGAATATTTAGAATAGGGCATGGACATCCATCAAAGCATAATGGAAAGGTGATTTTCGTTAGATGTAGTTACAAGTGCCCCAGTAAACATGTATACAAAATGTGGAAGAATACACAATGCACGTTAACTATTCATAAAAGGGTCTCTAAAATGCAACTACTTAAAACTATTTTAACTGTTAATGAGTAAAATAAAACTTTAACATGCAAAATTAGAAAAAAATTCAATCACATGTAAAATTTTTGAATTTAAATCTATATAATATGATGTATGGTGTGCTCAACTACAGGAAAAAGAACAAACCCATGTCCATCCACATACACAACCTCACGTATAAGTTGTACACACTTCTTATCCTTATCAACAAGCCCTAGAGAAAATAAGTCAACGGTCTCAATAGGTACAACCTTGACACTAGATTATGTAACTATATGCCTATCAACTAATTCCTAATCAATCTCATAATGCCCCAATACAAAAATATCCATTTCCTATACAATATCAATGGATACATACAACATATGTATCATCAAGTCCTTTTCCAAGGAAAATATAAGATCTTACCTCCACCTCCTCGTCAAGGCCTAGTTCATTGATATGACAAGAACTTGTTGCATCATATTTTCAAGGGTAGAACATAATATTTCAACATCCCCTTCATCAAGGTTTAATTCCTAGACAAGATATAAACTCACAAATAGCCTTTCAACAAGGACCAATGCAAGGGCAAGATAGATCCTTGCAACAATGCCTTCAACAGGAAATATATGTGCAATAAATATCTATTCAATCGCGCAAGTTCAAGTACATGAAATATTTCAACCAATGCATTAAGGGAAAATGTAAGGTGTGCAATTGTGATGGTCATTAAAGATAATTTTTTTGTGAAAATCAAATGGAATTCAAATTTAAAGTTGACGATAAAATTGAAAAACGCATGTCATTACACCACTTGGACACCATTGTAGGAATGCCTCTCGGCATAATGATGGAAACACATGTCGCTAAGAGTTTGAGAAAAATACAAAGAGCGTAATGGCAAATGAAATCATCATGAGTTTGAGTAAATATTTGTATCCATAAAGATAAGTTGATCTTTGTTTCAATGATAGCTTATCTAACATCAATCAAAACAGGATAGGGATAGGAGCCTGACACAAGTTAGAAATAAGTTGATTAAATATTGATTATTTTATGCCTTTCAGGTCTCTAATGCAAGATAGTTAAAAATAATGCACAAGTAAAATTTACAAGGATCCATTCTAGAATTTTGTCCCTGGTGTGATATGGTTATAAAATTCTCTTGTAAATTCCTCAAGGTTCAAATTACTCTCTTATCTTAAATGTCATATCATCATATTATTAGTATTTAGATCCAAGACTATGACATTACTCTAACATAAAAATACATATATCTTTAAAGGGATTTGTTAATAGGTCTATCAAGGACTATTGGTTGACATTCTTTAAGACTCATTCACACTTTGGCTACTTCTATTTTTAATTATATTTTCTCTTTAGCAAGACTAGGATATTGTTAGCCCTAAGAACCCTATGAACCAAAAAATGTAATAGATAGAAATAGAAGTTAAAATAATTTGTATTTCCATATTAAAACATTTTAATGTTGTTCAATGAAATTTAAGGATTCAGATTTTTAATATATTTTAAGTGCTTTAAAAATTAGAATTCAATATTTGTGATAAAAATAAATAATTTTTTAAAAATAAAAAACATCCTAAAACATTTTCAAATATAGAAAAATAGGGAACTTCCAGTCCACGTCCCCAAGTGTCAAGGTATCCAGAACACCACCAAAATCTAAGTGATGCATCTATGGATGTCAATAAACTTATAAATATATATCTTACCATCTCTAAATTCAAATATACTTTTTCAATATATTTCTAAATTATATTTAAAATTTTAAAAAACCCTTGAAAAAAAAAAACTTCAAGACTAAATATATTGTAGAAAACTGGATAGTTTTAACTAACCATCCATATTAGGAATTCCAACTTTTAACACACCATCAATATTAGTGTTGATTTTTTAGTTGGTATATGTGATATTTGGTATTTTTATTTTTTATTTTTTAATTGAATATTTAAAATTACACATAATACCCTACCATTAATATATCGATGATATGAATGCATGTTTTTTTTTTTATAATCTAAGCAGATCAGCAAATAATAAACAATCCAAAATTTAAAAAAATGAATCCCTAACACTAAACAAGCTCCACATCAACCTCATTTAAAACTACATACATGATATGAATCATTGCTAATTGAAAATCCTTACTTGAACAATTAGAGGAATGATTGTAGTGACGCCATTACTATATTTAACGGCGGGCACCAACGGCTCGAGCTGCGAAGGCAAACCGAAATCCTTCAAGTCGTCAATTTGTGAATCCGTGACGGCTTCCACAAATAGAGCACCATCTCCATTACAGTCGACGGTAATTCGTCCAGTGGCGTCAAAAATCAATCTGCCTGCTAATGGATAAAAGTACACCAGCGCCTTAGAAAGGGCGTCCCTCAATATTTGCAATACAGAGACATTGGAATGGGAATGTGTAATGGATTTAGGCCTGTATATGTATGCCGTGACGGTATGCCGCTGGTCAAACAAGTCAAGACTTGACACCCATAACTGGTGCTCTGGAGTTTCAGAAGCAGGATTCACCACCACAGAATTTGTGACCGTTACGTCCATTTCTTTGCTCGGCACAATAATCCAATGTTGTAATGAAATGGACCTTGTTACCAAGCGTATTCTTTGAAGCGGGGCACAAATTTATAAAATATTCAGGAAAGAAAGTTAGGTGAGAATTGACGACGTTTGAGGAAGAGTTGGTGTCTTGCTGCAAATTGAAATACAAAATTAAAACAAGAGATCAATCCCTGCAATAGTCTGATCTGCAATTCCAAAACCATTGTACAAAGCTACCCTTTTGGTGTTCCCTCTCATTGTCTAAAATATATTCCATTTCTCAAAAGTAATTTCAATATCGTTCAATTGGCTTACTAAAATTTTTTGTACATGTCGTCTTGTGAGTGACATTAAGCTCACACCAATGTCTGAATATCTTTTCATCATTGTCGTCTTGTGAGTGACATCTAAATCACAGAACGTGCTAATGTATTCAAATATTCACGGATCACCAACTCTTCCATCTCTAACATTGACAGATCAGTTGATTCAATTCGAAGTACGGATGAGATTTGATGGCTGATTCCACCCATCAAACTCAGGTAATTTAAGATGTAATCGAAGGTTTTAATGATTGATTTTTCCATGATGTTTGTTCAATAAGTTTTCTTTATTTAATAATTTAAAAAATATACTTGTTGTTATTTTTAATTGAACATTTATAAGTGAGGGGTAAGTTCCTAGGAATTATATGCTTGTAATTTCACATTTTCTCTAAAATACTGTTATTTAAATATCTATGTAATGTCACACTGAATATTTATATTGAATGTGTTCATAGTGATAATGATGGTTCCGCAAACTTCTTTCGTGTCAAATAGGGATGTGCTGACTGTTTTATAAAGTGTAAAATACTTTATTAAATCCAAGAAAAAACATCTACGACGAGCGTCAAATCTCACCTTTTCTGATTGGAAGACAAAATCACCAATATTTATATTAAATATCTGTCTAAAATTCCAGCCAGTCAAAAGTACTTGTTTTGAATTATTTATGAATTGCAGGCATTACAAATCGAAAACAAGAGTTTTTCTTCAGTGTTGTACTAATGTTCTTTTATTGCTAACATGACATGTGATTGTTTTCATACCCTATCTACCGATCTGTTATTGTCATACTTCAATCATATCATAGGGGTTACATTTGACGACTGTTTAGACTTTTTTCTTTATTTTAGTCGTAAAATACTTGCAAATATTTGAAATAATCGTCACATATGACTTACATATTTTAAGTATGGACCGTCATTTTTCTATAAATTTATATATCAAACTATACTAATATATATTTATAGAAATTAAATATATATAAAATATTTTTAAATATGTATTCTTAAAAAACTAAAAATAACACTATTTTACATTTTTGAAGAATAATATTTAAAAATGACCATCACCTAAAATATCGTCTGGCATAGGTGGCCGCCAAATTTAACCTCTCCCATATGTCATTGTCCTCTTCTTGTGACCGACATTAAATCAACGAACATATTAATTTTTAAACATTGACAAAAGTTCATACATAACCCAACTTCAAACCGATTACCTACACTACGTTCCAAGTTGACCGAAAATGATGGAATTGTTGAGGGAGGGGGGAGGGATTTAAGAGGGGTGTGAAAAGAGTAGTAGAAGATAATGAGATGAAGAGAAGGGTGGCCAACTTCTCAAAGAAAGCGAAAGAGGCATTGAACGAGGAATCGGGATCGTCTCATGCAAATTTTACAAAATTTATTACTTCAATGAAAGAGAGAATCTCTATAACAAAAGACAGGTAGTCAAATATAAGCTCCACATGACAGGTAACAATTTCCTTAATTCAATGTGGAGCGCGCCATCTACCCAAGTATAAATATAGAATAAGGATTTCCATTCCAAGTGCCCTTTATCTGGTCAATAAAAACCGTGTTGGTTATATTGACCATGGTTCTTCCATCGGCATACTTCACTGAGAAGTTTCGTCTCAAATTCATTCTTTTATTCACTATTTAATATGTAATAATTCTAAAAGCTATTTTTCTCATAACTTCTTAATCTTACAAATGTGTTGAATGATGACATTTTTTTTTCAAACACTCGCCTTGCATATTCGACACTACCAAATTTGGCATACATGTCTATAAGGGCATTTCCCACAACCAGATTTGATTCCAAATGGTGTTTGACGGGATGATCATGTATCTCCTTTCCATGGTACAGAGCTACTAAGTGAGCGCAGGAAGGCAGAACGACGACTACAGTGACAGTGATAGGTTTCACATCCGCCAGTTGCATATCGTGAAAACGTTTTAAGGCCATATTACTATACCCGTGTTGAGCGTGCCCTACAATCACAGTAGTCCATGTGATTACGTTTGGATGTATACTTGTGTAACTTTGAAGTTGTTGAAAGAGTTTCATAGCTTGCGCATATTGCAAGTTCAATGCATAACACCCAATTATTGCATTCCATGAGACCACATCCCTATTGTACATTCCTGCAAACACTTGGTGTGTGTCTTGTATACACCGGCATTTAGCATAACTGCATGTCAATGATCACATTCGCAACAAGCAGACATGCCTCAAATCCATTTTTAATAACATATCCGTGAATTTGCATACCTGATGCACATCTGCTAAATCTGCACAGGATACGACTCCCAGTGAAAAAGTTGTGCAGCATTGGGTTTCGTTGGCATCTCGCAAAAGGTGTTGAGAACGTCACCGGGGTGAGCATTATTCGCATATGTTGATACCACAGCAGTCCAGGCAACGACACCCCCCTTTCAATCCTACCACTTGCATTTTGGAAAGCAACTTCTTGGCCTCGATCAAATACCCAGTTCGGGCATACCCTGCAATCATGGAGGTCCATGTTGTGGCATGCCGATTGGGTATTCTGTCAAATAGTTGGCGTGCAAGTTGTATTCGTGAGCATTTGGCACACATGGCAATAAGGGAGAATATTTAATAAGGTGACAACGCAGTCACCGTTCGATTTCAACTCACTCGTGAAACTTAATATGTGCCATCTAAATTCTGACAGAGGTCAGAAAGGGCAAGATTGGTCTCACTTGTAAACGCCTCCAACATAATTAACAAGTCATCAACATTTACCACTACCACAACATGATAAGTATTCTTTAAAACAAAAAAAATTATAATAATTTTTTTCTTATAATAAAATAATATCCTCTTAAAATTGTAGATTAATTGATTTGAAGTAGCATTTTTCTTTAAAAATTAATAATAAGAGTTATTCATTTTATAGCCCACAATATCATAAAGCGTCTAATTGTAATATGAGATGTACATACTATATTCCTTCCAAGATTTAAACTGATATTAATATAGAATATTAAAGTATATTAAATGAATCAAAGATTATATTAAACTAGCAATCGCATGTGCACAATGCAATGTGAATGCCGAACGGTATATGTTATTTGATTTTAGAGGGATAGTTATTAGTTTTGTAGTTGATGTTGATAAGGGGCATTTTGTAAGTGTACGAATATAGATGAAGCATTACATTTAAAGGTTCTATCTCTACATTTGAAATTTGTTACAAATTCGTACATATACATTTGTAAATCTTATATCATGAGTGGTAGCGTTTTGCAGACTATTTTATTTGAACTAAACATGAATACATGAAAACTTCTGTACATTTGCAGATTTTATATCATGAGTGGTAGTCTTTTGTGGCCAAGTATTTTGGCACTAAACATGAATACATTTATACATTTGATATTGCTTTGGATACAAGAAGTTTGCGTAAGGTAGTAGTGGAGGTGCTATCAAAGTAGAGGCTAGTATTTACGATGGGTTGAGTGATAGTAGTCTTGCTTCCTCCTTTCTTCTTGCTCTGAGTGCTGATACGTGCGCCATAGTTGAGTATCTCTCGAATGAAAAAGTGGGTGAAATGCGTAGATTTGCAAGCGAGGGAACTCTAGAGAAATTTTTGAATGTCAGACCCTTCCTTTCAATGGTTCCAATGTCGACGGTTGCTCTGTGCAAAGTAAGTCCTTGTGACTTGTGGATAGTTAATCCCCAGGCCATTTTAATATGTAATTGTCTTCAATTCCCTTTCGAAATAGGGGGTATGGGAATATGTAATGGGTTGGAGGGATCCTAATATGGGTCATTGTATCTATCAAATTTTACAACAACAAATAAAGGTAATGTTGGTGGTTACATTGATGTGTCGTAGACAATGTCGGTGACTGTTCCCGTGGCACCATTCACGAGGCATGCATCAACCCATAGATTTGCAATAAGCATGATTTTTTGTTGTTTGCACAACAGAACTTTGTGTTCCAACTGATTGTCATCAAGATTTCTAGTTCCTTGAATTATCACTCTTAGTGGAGATAGAAGGGTTTTGTTTTTTCAATGGTGTAGTATGGTATCAAGAGCTATTTGTTATTCTGAAGACAAAGGAAGTGTGGAAGATGGTGGTGTGGCATGTATGTTGTTGTTAATTGTGTCTTCCTTCTCTCTCTCGATGAATGATGAACCAATTATCTACAAATCATGGGGAATGTCATGTATGGTCCAATTATTGTGTATGTCGAAATCTCATTTCCCCAACATGTCAAAATTGTTTAGACCTATGTTGTTTCAAGGGTGAAGTTGTGTGCAGACCTACCATTCTTGCAATGGTTCTTGTTGAATATTGTATTCAGGCTCAGAGTCAGAACCAACATCTGTAGCAAGTCATGTGTCTGCGGTAGTGTGTACAACATGCCACGGTCTGTAGTTGTGCTTGAACATGTCCCAAGTGCCGTTGATGTCATGTGGGGTTGAGCCAAATTCGAATGCAATATTTCTGAAAGGCTTGTATAAAAGGAGTTCTGACCAACAGAAAAAGGTCAAATGACGTTGAATCCTAAGCTGCGACATCCACAAATCTCGGGTGGACCTGAACAATTGCTTGTGTCAGTTGCTTTTTCCATTTATCACCTTTACGGTTCTTGTTATAGTCCTAATCTCGAGCAACTTGAATAAGTGGTAGGTGTTCCATGGTTGTTGGATAACTTTATATGCATTTAAGAAAGTGGTTTTTTATTGTGCATCAGCGTCACTTTCAACGACACGTCTCATAATTTTTTTTCCAACATTTAATGATACAAATGGACAGTTGCACATAACAAGTGGCAATTTTTGCAACATGTGGCATGTTTCTTGTCCGCTTATGTCATGTTCAACAACACTTTCTGTGAGCATTTTACGGATCGTGATATGTGCTGGAGAATCTACGTCTGCGTCTCTTGAAAATCTGGATAGCATTTGGTGATATGTTTTTTAACGTTGCTCAACTTTCGAAGCGTATTTTGCAATATAATTAAGAATGGCATGGCATGAAAGTACCAGTTGGCAATCGACATTTTCTCTCCATATGTATATCATTGTTTGATTGTGGATGTTCAATATGTCATTGTTTCAGGAAGGGAGGTACTTAATTTTCCCATCACTTTCAATGTGTAAGGAAGAAGTAGGTTGCGTGGCCCATGGGGCGTTGTACCCGCACTACAGCTGTGATTGCTTTCTACCCAGGCATGTCTACTCTGAACATTTAGTGTGGCACTGAACTAGATTAAGCAGTTCTTCAAGGTCTGCATGCGGGGAGGTGGATAGAATTTATGTTGTATCTAGCAAGCAAGGGTCATCTAGGAGTGATCTGCGAACAAAATCTAAGTGGTTGCAAGTCGGGTGGGGGTTCCAGGCAGACACAAACTTATCAAAGTATTGTTTTGTTGCCTCAATAATTGTGTTATCCTCCTAGTCCATTTCGTCAACTTTTGGCGCATTCTCGAGCCACAATAAACCGTGGACATGTGCGGAGCCTCTATGTTACCATTCATACTTGTGAGATGAGGGAACATATATATTAGATATGAAGTTTGGAAAAAACTTTGAAATAAGTAGATTTTATTACCTGTACCGAAAGTCTATTGCTCCAAGTTCCTTCTGTAATATTTCTTCCCGAAATATTATGAATCTGTGATGCAGGTATGTTGATACTCGATGAGGGTTAGATACAATGTTAAGTGTTCTCCAATGTTGTGTGGCTTGAGGATCTATTGGGCATTCATAGGGTATAATATTGTGGAGATCTGGCCATTTAGTGTCTGCAGCACTTAGAGTGAAGAATAAGGTTGGTGTCCCCAATTGTTCCACCATATCTGAAAGCTCACTTCTACTTTTTGCCCAAAATGAACGTGTCCCTCGAAGGCTCGATCCAAAGCGCATTAAGCTGTCTGGGAGGTTGTCTTTGGGGCATTCCAGTAGTTGTCTTCGCAGCTCTCTAATTGTCAGAGGGATTCTAGATTTGACATTTTGTTTCATTAAAATTGCTGATGTGGACTATCTTTTATGTCGCATTATGAGGTTTAGAAGGAAGTAACGAAATCTTGAGTGGGAACCAAAGCACCCATCATGGTAACGCATCAAATGAAGAGCGTATTAATGCATTGGAACTTATTTAATGCGGGGTTTTTGCCACATTGCTTTTCATGTCAGAAATAAAGTTGGGAAAGCCATTGAGAAAAGCCTTCTGTATTGTAATCATTTTTTGGCTAAAGCCCAAGCTTTGGCCATGGCATGGTAAATGGAGTGTTACCATCATGGTTGAGAAAGAACTGTTCGATTTCCTCTTCTTTTGTTCCTGTATTGTGAGGTTTTGACACGAAAGACGATGAGTGTTCATATGTTTCATCAAAGTGGGTGGGAACACCAATACCATGACTTGTAGAGCAAGTTTGCATTTGGGGCAGTTTTATTGTGGTTGTGTTGAGAGAGGAGGGAACATTTTTTGACTCAGATGGTAGTGAGGAAAGGGCGTCATCGTTTATTAAGACATATTTGTAATAGGGATTGTGTTGGATTTTATATTTCAAGGCTACACAAACACAAGATCTACTGACGTAGAAATCATAATTTTTTAAATTAGATCCTTCCCTTTGTATGATAACTATGTCCAAATATCCAAGGCGGTGGGATAGGGTCTTTGCTATTGAAGTAATGTTTTGCGGGAAACTTATGGTGTGTCCTGAGTATTTTTATTGCCCGCCATGTACTTGGGCGACTTGCATGAATGGATTAACTCGTGCGATAAGCATCTCCTCAATTTGGGTTAAAGACGCAAGAATGGTAGGTTGTTTTTCAGGGTCCATGTTGTTCCATGAAGAGAAGGGATTATGGAGTACCACCTGTTGGATAAAGATCATGCAGGTTAGCAAGGAACGATACATAGTTTGATGACATGCAAATGCAGAAATAAGTCAGAATATAAAACTAAATTCAATTGTAATGCATGTGGAATTCCAATGGGAAATGTGCATAAGAGGTAACAATTTGAGTATCAAGAAACTACATTTTTTCTTAAGGAAAAGAGTATTAGATATATAGAAACATATAATGTGTTCACATAGTACACAGGATGTAAATACGTACATAACAAAAGTGCATGTATTTATATTTATTTTCTTAAAAGTACTAACAATCCACATAGTAGCAGGAGACAGTATATGCCAGTGTATAAGGGAATACAACATTTTCTTTTGAAGCAGGGGAAAAAGTAACATAGATAGAAATGAAGAAACATAACGGTGGATATTTCAAAGTACAGAATGGGATGGGCGAGGGTGTAATATGTTGAAGGGACGGGTGGGTTGGAAATCCTTGCGTAAAGGTTATGGAATTTCTCCTGTTGGGGTCCTTAGATCGATCCTCAATGCATATCTATAATCATAGTTTTGAACTTGTTTGTTGCAACTCGAACATAACTATGAACCAGTACCACATTTGCTCTCACCTTTTTCCTTCATTGTGGGGTCGTTTTTGAAGAGGACATGTCTTGTAAAAGAAGTTGTCCATGTTGATATTTGTGATTTCTGCATGAACCATGACCCATTCATTTCTCTCTGTGCTCCCCATATGTAGTACCTCTGAAATTGTTGTTATAGAGGTCAAGCTCTTTGGAGGGCCCATAAATTGGCTTGTGATAGAGGGTGCCGAAAGGGAGTAGTCATCAGAATCTACCCAGCTATGAAGTGCATTGGTTTCTATTTAAATTGTATAACCTTATTAAGTAATTTATACTAAAAGATATCATGTTGTCATGTATCAAAAATATAAATCTCATGAAATGCTCATAAATAAAAGATAAAAAGACTAAAATAGTAATAAACCCAAAAAATTCCAAATAGGTTAAACCTTTACAAACTTTGATTACAAATTCAAAACCCTCAGATCTTGACAGCAAAATTGTACAAACTCAAACATGATGTTTTTCTACGGGTATAAAACATTATTAATTTCATAGGTGAATCCCCTTGGTGCATTGATTGATGCAGCTTCAATGGCGTGAATCACCATTCCTTGTGAGTCCATAACAACCAAACCGAGGTCGGGCAGGTGTACTAAAATCAAATAAAACCAATCAACGCATAGGGTAAGCTAAAAGAATTTATATGAATGTTATCACTAAAATAGGGTAGCGGAAACAATTGTTATTTCAATTTTACTAGTAACAAGAGATTTTATCATGCTTTGTGATTTTTATTCTATAGTTTTTAGTTTATTGTTTCTCTTTATGATATCAGGCACCTCCTTTATTGTTGTGTCATCCAAGTTTATGGGGGTCTAAGATCTGATTGGATGCATATACTCTGAGGGCATTCAACCTGATGGGACTCAAACCAAGGTCCTTTGGCTTGCAACACCCCTTCCGATTTGGAAACCAACGGCAGCAATTTCTATTTCAATTTTACTGGTAACAAGAGATTTTATCATGCTTTGTGTTTTTTATTCTATAGTTTTTAGTTTATTCTTTCTCTTTATGATATCAGGCACCTCCTTTATTGTTGTGTCGTCCAAGATTATGGGGGTCTACGATCTGACTGCATGCATATACTCTGAGGGCATTCAGCCTGATGGGACTCAAACCAAGGTCTTTTGGCTTGCAACACCCCTTCCAATTTGGAAAACTATCCCAATGGACCCCTTCAAAGCTATCATTATTTGTTCTTAACCTACTGCAATATTATAGGGGAGCAATGCTCACCTGAACTCATGCTAGGACCCCTAAATGGGAGTCTCCAATTTAGTTAATCCAGTGCCTCATCTTCTGTAATCCTTCACATCACCATTCATGTCTATCTTCCTTTCCACATGGAAACCTGTTGTTTTATAATTACATGGTAAACGAAAGTCTGTGGGACATCCTACATGGTGAGTAAAATGATTATTGTTAATGTGGCTTCATTTGTGGACAGTGTGTAAAGTATTAGGATGCAGAGAATAAAACCCCTGATAAATTCCCCAATGCATACTAATGCCACACTCTGGCCAGATCAGAAAGAGGCGAGATGATTATGCATTGGAAAAGACCTTGGCCACACAAGCTTTTGTGGCAAGAAGTGGCTCTTCTTTACTTCTCCATGCGGCAATTACTAAAGTTAAGGATTTCATAAAAGCCCATTTTACAACTTCCCTCATTCGGATTGATTAACTACAATTAAAATGATGCAGATTATGGGCAGAGGGATAAGGGTCGTCATCAAGCAATTGGGTATGTGCCATGTAGCTGCCTGATGCACTCAAGGTTTTCATTGCTTCAGAGAATGAACCAAATGAAGATGGTGAAGGGTGACTTGCGTACTGTTTCAATTCCAGTTTGTTTGGTGAATGCTTATCCATGTTTCCAACTTTATATGGTATTTTTGTAATATTATCCCCCTTCAGCAGAAATTATAGTTATCAAACGAACCATTTTCAATTCATATAAATTATTTTAGCTTACCCTATGCCTTGACCGGTTAAAATGAAATATCAGGAAATGGCTTTGCCCCTGCCCATGAATTATTATTTTCATCTAGCTTCCACAAGTGTAGATATCTGCCCGTTTTCCACATTCAGTGCGGCTACACCAGTTCACGTCAACTAGTTTCATATAATCCCCGAGCAGTAGTTTACTAAAAACAAAAAGGGAATGAAGAAACCGCGTGTGGCAGCATCACACAGAAAAATACACGTAAACAAACATCAAATTAAATAACGATGAAAAATATCTAAACGGCTGTCAAATTTAGCATATTCGTAGAAACGTTTGGAAGTGCCTTTCCATAGGGGGAATGCCTTCGGCGTAATTATGACATTTAACTCCGCAATATGACAAAACCATATTTGTAAGATTTTATATGGCCCAAACTTTCTCATCCCTTTGATCATCCATTAAGACCTTTGTGTTTATTCTCTCTCCATTTTTTATGTACCATCTTAGCTCAACTAGCCTTCATAAGAAAATCATGTCCAATAATCAATACTAAACCCACAAATCTCTATTCATGTATGTGTGTTTAAGATTTCATGGTGTATGTTCTTGGCTTCGCTATCAAGCCTTCGTCTTTCCAAATGATGTATTCTCCTATCTCTGTCACCAAACAAGGTTATACCTCTTATATCATGCACGAACCATCATAATGTAGTAACATCTCTACATATCAAATCAGTCCACATTACCATGTGATCAAGAACCTTGTGGGAATTATATCTTGAAGGATCAAGTGGGAGTTTGCATTGGTATCTGCCATTCAATGAAAAAGTATATCTAATACAACTTATAACTCTAATCCACATTGTCCTTACCATTCTCCATTCTTTTGGCATGAGAATTTATCAACCATTACATCAATTATCTTATTTTGTTCACTGTCCTGCTCCTATAGGACCTGTATAATTCTGTCATTAATATCTCAAATAATATTCAATTTCAACACAAACCATTCAATACCCATTCCTGAAAATTGTTCATGACCTTGTATATAAAATTTCAGGTTCTAAATCTTCAAAACGTGTGAATTATGCTTCTACTTCTAGGCAGACATTTTGTTAAACAATTTGCACGCATTCACAAATCCGGTTGGAAAACACTTCACAACTTCAAATATACTCCGAATTATGCCAAACTATTAAAACCCCATTTGGAGACTATTATTATCCTCCTACTGTCCAAATTTTATGTTCTTTTGAGTTGAATTGAGAAAGCTATGATGATTGTCCCGAAAGAGATCATCATACTTTCACACAGAGTAACCCAAGAGTGAAAATAATTCATATCTTCATTTGAGATTCATTTCATGGAATCCACCAAAGTTTAAGGGAGATGAGCTAGTAGTTGTGCACCAAAGTTGAGGGGTGTACAACACACATATAAATACATCAAATTTTGAAAAAAAAAAAAAAATACACCCTTTAATAGATTTTTTTTTTCTTAATCTTTTTTTTTTTTTTTAGCATTTTTATTTTATGGAAAGTGGTTTTTAAATGGATTTAAATCAAGTAGTTTTCCATACAAAGGAAAAACTGGTGGACCATTAGTAGGGCATTATGTCATGCATTTTTTTCCACTTATGTGGCATCATGTGATTGGGTGATTCTTTGATGTGATTCGATGTGACACATTTTATTAGCTACATTTTTTTTCAAATGTTGAATGACAAATGTACATGTACTAGTCACTCACTTCACAAATACCCTCACCATTATTGTTCCATGCTCCACTATTGGCTCCTCTCCCTTAAAATCTCTGTAGACACATATCCTAACTATTTCCTTTTATAATTTCGAGCTCATAATGTCTCACACGTCTAGATCAACATGGTTTGTGTCAGGAAAGCTTAGAAATACAGGGTAAAACCCAGATTTGTGTATACTTTGTCAGATAGATCCTCAATCCTTGTTATAAACCAACTTTTAAGATATGAATCATCATCATTTACAGGTCTAGGGAAGATTTAAGTATTAATAATACTTTTAAACACTTCATACAAATCATTCTTCAAGCAAATCTCACACACAAAACTAAATATCACTGAGAATAATTTCACCTTTCCATCATAAGGACAATGTAAATCTTAAATTCAAGTTCTAAACCTCTATTCTAACTTCCTGAGGCTCTATGATCCTTCATGCACGAAGTTTTGATAGCACCTTTAGCTTCATTCATGTCTCCTACATATTGTGACTGTACTTAGAACAGAGAATAACAGAAATTAAGTGAAAAAACAACATTTATCTCTTTAAAACCCTTCAAAATAAATATTGAGAATACCAAGAACTTGTAGAGAGATGGGGAATATATCAATCTCTCAAGAAAATCTTCAATTTATTTTATTATTTTCAACGAGTACATGTATTACAGAGAATAGTTACTTCTTCTTCATGTATATCTTTTCTTCACCTTATCTTACACTCTCTTAAAACCCCACTATCTCTCCCCATCATAATGCATTCGAACTTCTTACATGCATGATAATCCTCCTCAATTAACTGAGAGATTCTCTCCTTAATTCAAGTCTTTCTTTTATCCTATTGGGATATTGACTCAATCATACATGCTCATAATAGCCTAGATTGTTTCTTATTGACTTGTTAAGACCTAATCACGCTTCTCCTACGTATGTAGATTTATTAACACTCGTGCATGAAAACTAACACCCTACTTCTACTCTCCTATGAGAGTTTGTTGCATAATAATAATCAAATATTCAAACTAAAACTTGGAGGGAAAACTCTTACAACTCCTAATACATGCTCAATGCCTCTCAAAGGGCTTATTAACTCTTGTTCATGGTTTATTCAGTCAAAATATGATGCTCCTGCATCAAGATCCCAAAAACTCTAACATTGTAGTAACAAGGGAGATAAACGAGCTAAAATAAGATGAAAACATATAATAGAAAATATACACAGGGTTCAAATAAGCTAACCTATTAAATAATGTTCAAATTCATACTTAATTTCAATTAAAGTGTGTGTAACAAACCTGAATCAAAACCCCTTGTACTTGTAGAGCCTTCATGTGATAGTCACGGTGATAATGGGATCAAGAACTTTCTCAAACTTTGTTGTTCCTTGTCAATAGTATGTTTCTTGGGTATCCCAACTATACCAACCCTCAACTCAATGGAAGTATGTGAAGCCTTCTTTGTAGCATTGTTGTCATTCTTTGATCTCAATTATTCAAATAAATAGCTAACACTATTACTGTTGGAGCTAAAATTTGCACCCGTCCCAAATCAGGTTAATCTAGGGCTTGGAGGCAACATGGGACTATCTCCAAGTTGTGGGACTCGCACTGAGACAAACCTCTAGAGAAAGTCGGTTCCTTTACCTACTCTTTATGCTAATACTACTCCTACAAAGGAAAATGCAGCTACCTAACACTAACCTATAACTCCAAAGGACCAGGGAGAGAGGAGAATGCATAAAATTAAAATCCTAATATAAGGGAGGTAATAGTACCAAAAACCAGGGGGTGGAGACATTCAAGTGAGCGAAAATGAGAGGATAAATGGAGGAAGAAAGGGCGGACAGAAGTGTCACAATCCAAAACAACATTCAAATGACCATTTTCATAGAGCACAATAGATTTGAACCCTGTAAGAAGAATAAAGTATGCACAATACACCCACAATTGTAATGAAAGAAAAGAAATGAAATACAACACAAGCTAGGGCAGATATGAGCCAAAAAACATGAATTTTATTGCCTGAGGGATGCATAATTCATTACAATACAAGAAATGAGACAAGAATTGCCTTGCAAAACATCAAAGTCTGAGGCCTGCAACTCACAAAAGTTCTTAAACAATTTTGACAGAGTTCCTTTACGTTTTTAAAGAATCTCTCTTTACAAAGTGCCTAACACTTAAATTTATTGTTTAGGAAAACATTGATAAAAGTGAACAATTAAGCTAAATACTTACATTATCCTTATGTAATTATCACAAGATATCAGTAGTGATGAAAGAGTTGTGTGCAGGTAAGGAGTTGGACACAAACAATAACGAGAAGGCAGCAGATGGATAGCAGGATGCGAGGAAGGGAGACATCTTCAGGAACTCATCTACCTCGTAGCTGTTCAAAACTCAACCTAAGGAGGTCTTGCAAAAGCTCGACCTTGAGTAGAAACAAGAGGCTCCCTGGCTGAAAGTACCAGACACAGTGATCCAAAGAGCTCAGGGCAGATTCTGTTTCACACTAATCAGAGCTTTTGCTAGAATACGACCGAATATCAACCAAGTAAGGAGCTAGACTATGAAGAAGTGGAAGATCTTGGGGAAAGTCAATACCTTTTCCTTATCTGACAAAAGCTTTATGTTTGTTTTCACTCTTAAAGAGGATCTTGTCTAAGTTATACAGAGGGGACCTTGGTTCTATGAAAGAACCACTCTTTCCATAGTTAGATGGAAACCAGAGTCCAAAACACGCATTCCAAATGTATGCCCAGTTTGGATAAGGCTATCAGGAATGTCTCTCGAGTTCTAGGAGGTAGATGTGTTGGTGGGAATTTCTAAAGCTATTTGAGATCTGATTGCTTTGGAACCACACTTGCTAGGACCAGATTCATTTTTGCAAGGATGTGCATCAACGTCACTTCTGGTTCTTTCCCTCTAGAGGTTATTAATTTGGAGACGAGAGATGGGATCTGGAAGAAAAAAATGTATACGAAGATTCTCCAGTCTATTGTAGCATATGCGGGAAAGTGGGACACGAAGGCAACAACTGCAATGGTAAAAACATTGCACATCAGCTAAATGGTCAGGAGTGGAGAGCACCATTGTCCCCTAAATTTGAACTAGTGGTTTATTAGAACACTGCATTGGACGCGACTTCATAGGCTTGACAATCCCTCGACATTGTAGATGGAGAATCGAACCTCACCAGCATAGTTGCAACCCACGTGGAGTCCAAGGTGGACTTTACAACAGAAAAACCTTCTGCACAATCTTGATTGAACCATTTGAGCTAGTAAAGAATGTGGACATGGAAATGAAAAAGTTAGCACAAATGGTTGGAGACATTAATAGTGGGGGAATCCCACCTAATTCAAATTTGAACGAGGCATTAAATGTGGCCAATTCGAAAACAACAACACTATCATTTTTCGTGGAAATGTCTAAGTCTCTCGTTGCTCGAGAGTTATCCCATCATGGGTCATCTAGACACGGAGATGTGGGCCCCTCTTTAACTATGGAGAAGGGCGATCTAACTCAGAGAGTAGATGTTAACTTCGAGGCACTAATAGTGGAGTCTTTTCTTAACGACCTTGAGTGGAAACATAAAAAAATGAGTGAAGTGGTGGTTCAAGTGGGATCCACGGTTAATTTAAAAAGTGCTACCAAGGAAGCAAGTCCTCTCACGAAGAACGGTAAATCTATCTCGGTTGTTTATGAGTCTCTATGTAAGGTGGACATTACTGCTTCGTTTGCGGATTATGCCGAATGTACAAAGGTTAAAAATAAAATGCAAAACACCTTCCATCCCATCATGACCCGGGGTCGTGGTAAGAGATTCTTGTTACTTCTTGATAACCTTGTTCAGCTGCTTTGCGGCTATGGTCTTGTTGTATTGGGGCTTCTTGATGGTAGATATGTCTCTTCTTTTGTGCTTCACTGTTCATTTCAGCTTCTAGTCCTTTTTGTGTTTGTTCTTCTTGTATCTTCTAGATTTTGAGCCTCTTTGTCACTTGGGGTATGGTCCCCTCCAAAAAACCATTTACCCTTAATAAGAAAACACTTAAATTTATAGATTTTTGGAGAGAAAGGAGAGAGAGAGATCATAGAATGTGTCTTAATGGCTTCGACCACCCATCAATCAAAATTACCAATCTACAAAGGATGAATGGGAAACCAACATGTTCAAAACACATCATCAGAAACTTAAAGTGAAAATGTGGTGCCCATACTTAATCAATTCATGTGGTTGAGCTGCATGAAACTACACATTGATGGCCTGAACCGTTCCCTCCCTTTTTCATGATCAAATATTTCCAAAAACATATTTTGATGATGCCAAATTGAAGAAATCGAGGATACCTCTCCAACGAGACCGATTTTGTAATATTTGGAGCTCTAGATCGAAATATATCGGCCATTTAAACATTTGCATGTCGTGAAGCATAAGAACGTGGCATGTGGCAGTCCTTGATTGGCCTTAGAAGAGTGTCTCTGCCTGACATGTGCATTGCTCTTACTTTTTCCATGTGCTCTGTCTTTGGTTGGCTTGCAGGGGCTGGACTTTCTTTCTTTTCTTTCCTTTGCTTGTCTACCTTTTATGAAATGCGAGCCAATATAATATTGACACACCTTTCGCAGATGTCAAGCTATCTTTTACCTTGAACTGGCCACTGCAAAGCACAAGCCAATAAAATAATTCCATGCCACTTCACAATTTACTTTTTATCTAAAAGACCTCGCCAAACTACAAAACACCGACTAATAAAAATGCTTCACGCTACTCCCTGCGTCAAGCTTTGGTAGCTCTAACTAACAAGAATGAAGTAATAACCAATGAGGGAGCTCCACGCCCCTCGGGTTGTAAGAGTTTCCTTAAGCTCTTACCTGACAACTACAAAGAACAACCTAATAGGAAAGCTCCATGCTACTTCACAAATGTTAGTGTGTTAGACCTTTGCAATGTCAGATTGCGAAGGGTTAACTAATGAAATGGTTCCACGTAGTTTCGAGGTGTCATATTGTCCTTGAACTTGTACTGGCCACTATAAAACTTGAGCTAATAGGGAAGATCCACGTATGAAACATGTTCACCTTTGATTGGTTGCACCTTCACGACGTAACTTTTAACTTTGGGGGACTTAGGAACTTTTGACTTTGAAAAATGTTGCCACATAGCCCTGTTGACCTTTCAACCCTGTCTGCCCCACTGCAGACCTGAAATTCTATTGAGCTTCATTTATTCTCGTAATTAAAGTCCGTTAGCCCTGAAACCTTTGAGGAGAGTCAAAATCCTGCCAAGTGTCCCTTCCTAAACCATTGATCGTTTTCTGTGTGGCCCCGCTGATGCTTGGCATTGAAATTGATGTCCAAAAGGATGTTTATCGACCATTAAATAGAACCCGCTAATGAATTAGCTAAGTCTCCCACAATTTTTTAAATGCCAACGGCCAATGATTTTGGAAAGGGGAAATTTACAGTATTTTAGACATCCCAGACTTGTTAAAATGACTAAGTCCATTTTCTCGATTGCCCAATATTACAGGGAGTGAAAAATTGGACAACAATTTTGGAAACTTTCAGGGGTAATATGTCTACTACATTAAAAGATCAGTGGCCTGAGGCATCCATTGGGCATGAATTTGAGCCCAAAACTTTTGAAAAATTTATTTCTTCCTTTGAATTCTCACCCCGAGCCCACATGGAATTAGTGTTGAAGTGCAACTTTCTAAACTTGATATGTGGAGCTCTAAATGAAGCTTTGAAATTGCTCCAACTATCTGATTCCGCCATGAATACGGTTATGCCCGATCTTGAGCCGTCCTAAAGCCCGAATTGACCATCTCATTGTAGAATTTTCTTAATTAGATTTTATGAGAGTGGAAATTTTTCCAAACATGAAACTTCAACCCTTTCCTCTGTGACTGAAAATGATCTCTTGGGGCTAAAAAATAAACTTTGAAAGATGCCCCAAAAATGAATTTCCCATAAACTTGCTTTGAACTGAAACATGTAACCATAATAAGGAATAGAACTATGTAAAAAATGAAAGTCATATATGGTTCAATTAAAGCATGTAGAGTGTCCATAATGCACTTCTTTAAATAAAAATAGACCTATACTACCAATGAAACAATGTGTTACAAGCACTTAGGAATGAAATAGTCTAATACTATGTACATGATGTAATAAGACAATTTTAATAGGAATGCTTAAGATAAATCCCATTGACTAGGATTTGTAACACATTTCCATTAAGATGAGACAAATCAATACATTTAACTTCTTTTCAAGCATTAATAATATAATTCCCACTCCAAATTGCATCAAACTTGGAGTGTCTCCCTAGTTTAGCTCTGTCAGCATCCCATTTCAAGACCAAATCACCAACTTTAAACATTTGAAACCTGGTATTTTTATCAAACCATTGCTTAGTTGATTTTTTATGTTGTTATAATTTGATCATGGAAAAATCCATCAGTTCTTCAAGCTCAAAGAGTTCTTCCATTCTAATTTCTCTTTGATCTACCGCTTCAAATTCGAACCATTGAGCCAATTTAAGTGAAGGAAATTCAAGTGACAAAGGAAGCCTAGCTTATTTTCCATATAAAATATTGTAAGGAGAAGTGCCAATTGGATTCTTCATTCTGATTTTATCAGCCCACAGAGCATTCCTCACCTTTGCGTTGCCACTTTCTTTGATTTATGTCCATTTCCCTTTTCATAATCCTAATCAGGTTCTTGTTAGTAGACTCTGCCAATCCATTACCTTAAGGTAGTAATTGGAAGAATTATTAAGATAAATGACATGTCCAAGATCCAAATAGAAATATTAGATTCTAAGAAAGATTTTGCATTATCAGAGATGAAATTTTGAGGAATGGAAAACCTTGTAACAATTTCCTCAAGAAATTCTAGGATAATTGATTCAGTGGCTTCCTTCAATGACACAACTTCTATCCACCTGGTAAAGTAATCTGTTGTTGTTAAAACCCATTTGTGACCAACACTTAATGGATAATTAATCATGCCAATTAAATCAAGACCCCATTGGTAAAATTGATGATTTCTTGAATTAGATGGAGTGGAAGGGAAACCAACCTCTTCTTACCAATGAAAATTACACATTCTCTACATTTTCTAACTAATTTGTGAGCATCTAAAAACAATGTGCAGACTAAAAGTAACATATTTTAATATTTTCATTGCAGTAGAATTAGCAGAAAAATGTCCAACTGAAGAAACCATCATGGAACTTAGTCAAAATCTTGTTACAATGCTCAGCTTCAATGCATCTGAGAAAAACTCCATTAATGTTTCTTTTGAATAAAATCCCATCAACCAATGCATAGGGAATTTACTGTAACCTAACATGTCTTATTTTTTTCTTTTTTAGTTCTAAAAGGATAATCATTAGTGGAAAAAAAGGTAGCCATATCACCAATCCAGCTATGATTATTGATTACATCTCCTTCATCTTGATGAATTTCAGCATTCTGTGGAAGTTCCTCATTCATGAAGGAGGTCTCTTGGTGATCTTGAACATCCAAATCCAACTGGTTAACAAAGTCCTCTACCCCCTACTAATTTTGTGGCCTTAATAATCACATCATATTCCATGAACTTAGTCACCCATCTAACTCTTTTCTCACTGATGTCTACTCTCATAATGAAGTCTCTCACACTAGAATGTGAGACTAAAACTCTGATATGATTAGTGGAAAGGATACTTTTTAATTTCTTTAGAGCCCTTGCGATGGAAAGAACCTATTTTTCAATGTGTCGATACTTGAGTTCATAATAATTCAGCGTTTGAATGAAGAAGGCCACTAGTTGTTCCATTACTTGATCATTTTACTGATTCAAAACAAAAACAATACTAGATTCATCTCTGTAAGCATATAAAATGAAATCCTTAGCATAGTCAGGGTTAATAAGTGTAGGAGCTTGAGCAATTTCCTATTTGATCTTGGAAAATCTCCTTCCCTTCTTTTATCCATTTGTTGAATCCTTCTTTAAGAGTATAGTCTAACTAACTATGCAAAATTAGGAATGAATCTTCTTAAAAAGTTAATCTTTCCCAAGAATGATTGCAAGGATTTCTTATTAGTTGGAAGAGAGAGAGAGAGAGAGAGGATGGCTGAGATTCTTTCTAGATCAATAGAAATACCTTCCTTAGAAACAATGTGCCCCAAAAGCTTTCCTCTAGGGACTGTAAAATTACATTTCTTGGGATTAAGAGACAACCCAAATTCCTTGCATCTCTCGAATACCTTCTCAAGATGGCTGATATGATCCTGACTCTACTTTGAGAAAATGGTAATGTCATTAAGATAGATAAGGATAAATTCATTGATATATCCTTTGAAAGTAATTTCCCTTACCTGTTGGAATGTAGTACCTACATTTGATAAACCAAAAGGAATTTTTTGATATGCATATGTTCCCCCTTTGGTAGTAAATGTATTCTTGTATTTATCCTCCTCCCTAACCTTGATCTGATTAAAATCTAAATACCCATCAAACATGGAAAACCTTTCAACTCTAGGTATTATCTATAGAATTTTCTCCATAGAAGGAAAAGGATATTGATCCTTTAAGGAAGCCTTGTTTAAATCCCTGAAATCAACGCATAATATAATTTCTCCATTCTTATTCCTCATTGGAACAAGATTTTCTACCAATGTAGATTACTTGATAGGAAAAATTATCTTAGCCTCAATGAGTTTGGATAACTCCTTCCTCATGAGGGGATCTATTCTAGGACTAATTGGTCTTTGCTTTTGTCTAATTGGCTTTATATTGGGATCAAGATTAATAGAATGTTGGACAATATTTGAATTAAAACTCTTTAGATCTTCATAGTCCCATGAAAATACATCACTGAATTTTCTACACAAAGAAATAAAAGATTGATTTCTCATTATCATCACATACCTTTCCAAGACAAATTTCCTTACCTTGTGCAATAGTTACTGATTGAAATTATTCTTGCCTTATTGTTATATTCGTTTTACTTTCCTTTGTATTCATCATCATGACTGAAAATATGACTCCAAAGTGACCAATCCTTTTGGAAATTTGTTTTTTTTTTTTAGCTAGATAATTTGATCACCATAAATATTATACAAATCAGATTTCATTATTGAAGAAAAACAACCTCATTCTGGATAAATTGACAAAAAATTGTAATCATTGTCAAATAATTTTCAGCTGGTATCATTATCTGGAATGGAAGGGGCCTGACCACCATCTTGATGTGTTTCACATTTCCTCTAATTAGATCCTCAACAGGTGAAAATTGTGAACAAAGGGCTTCCATCTAGTTAACTTATTTATTTAACTTTCTTGGCACCATTTGCAAATTGAGAGCATTAAAACTCTCCAAAAGGTCCCAAACTTTGTGATTATAAGATTTTAAAAGATTATTATTTATGGAACACTTCCCTTTCACTTGGTGGAAAACCAACGCAGTGTCCCCAAAATCTGCAATGCCTTTATGTTCCTCTTTTCTGTAATTAGAAGACCATGCACCAATACCTTATACTCTACTACATTATTAGAACATGCAAACTACAATCTATGAGAAAAAAATAATTTCTCATTCATTGAATAAACTAGTACAACACCTGCCCCAATTCCATTTCTACTTCTAGAACCATCAAAGAAAATATTTCATAATCTAAAATCACTATCATTTTCTTGCTCGAATGGTGCAAGTAGAGTATATCCTTCTTCAAGAATGCAATAAGTACCAAGACTGGTTTTCAAATTTTCATCATAAGGATCCCATTCATAATGCATTTTGGCCCATTCATGTAATAATAGATCAGGAATAGGAGGAGGAGTAAGTTGCTTTTCTGAAACTGACTAATGGTCATATTCTTCGTGTATTAGGAAGTTTGATTGACCAGGGGTGGGATCATATGATTCAATGTGATAGGAAAATATGGGCTCAACCTGTATGGTAAATATTGTACCTAGTTCTTAAGAGCATATGGGTCCAATCTGAAGATAAATAGCCACCTACCTTGGTAGTGAAATCTTTTGATAAGAAAATGGAAAACAAAGGAGGCAAGTCAATTACTGATATGTCACGATTTATGGTAATACTTGGGAAAGCATGAAGGGTTAACTCAATATCTTTTATCACTCCTAATACACCAATGGTTGACCCAGCAAGTTGTAAAACTCCCTTAGAAACATGAATGTATTTGAGACCCAGGACATCAGTAATTTTCTTGGGCATTACAGAGGTGCTAGCCCCTAAATCAATCATACAATTATGCACCAAGTGTTTTCCCACAATTAATGACATATAAAATGGTGGGGTCTTAACAAGTTTTCTTACCTACTCTACCTTTTCTTGACATAATTTATTAGAAGCATGATTCTTCTCCACCACTGGATCAGCTTGAGGAAGCTTCTTAAGAGCTTCACATAGGAGGTCCCTTTGTGATGGAATAGCCAAAGCATCCCACATTGTCACATTAACATTTGTCTTCTTCATTTTCTCAACAATATTGAAAGGAAGGCCCATGGGTTTCGGCATTTATGGCACAATATTCTCCTTTTTCTGTTATTGCAATGTTTGGATAAGTAGTTTTGGTTGAAGAGCCACCTCCTTTCCTGAAAATAGGATTGCTAGGAAACTCAGGAAAATTGTTCTTATCTACTCCAACTTCCTTTCTCCTTGTTGACACCATTTCCATGATCAAAAGAAGATGAAGGTTATGACTCCAACATCCTTTTCTTGGACCTTGTATTATCAACAACATTAACTTGAGGTCTATGCTAGAACTACCCACTACTTGATTTACTACACATAAGTCATCAGTCTCCAAAGAACATGAGATTGATGTCAGGATTGACCTCTTGGGCTCCTTCCACATTAGGATTGGGTGCTTCTAGGAATGGCTCTTGTTGATAGGATAAAATTTGAACCATGAAGGCTTGGACATGTAATTTCCTTTCACAAATTAGTTGATTATGTGGCTAATTGCATGGGAAACACCATTTTGTTTCCTGATATTACATTATTTTGCACTAGAACCAATGTACTTGGCTTGAGCTAGGAACATGGGAAGTGACTGGAGAGGGGAAACTATTACCAATGGAAGAGGTGCATTTTCAAACCCATCCCCTATTTTTTTTGATTTTTCCTTATCTCTGATTAGTTTGTTGGTTCCTTTATGGCTGATATCCTTGATTTAAATCACTTGAAGATAAGGATAATTTTTATAGGATTGTGATTGTTTTTTTTCAAAGGATATGAACCTTGTTGGTTAAGTTCTAATTATAGATTTCATGTCTTCATCCTTATTTTGTTGTGGATGAGAATAATATGTGGAAGTAGTGGGTTGGGAACTTTTCTCAGGAATAGGAGTAATAGAAGACTGAGCAATTTGAGGCAATTTAGGATACAAGGGCATGTGTGGTTTAAGAGCTAGTTTCCTACTTGTATTAGAAACTTTTTCAGCCCTAATGGCTAATGCATATGCCCCAAGCAATGTTTCACCCCCCATAGATTGAATCATGAAAACAATATCATAATTTAATGCTCTTAAATAGTAAAGAAAAGAACCTTCTGGAGTTGGTCTTACAAGGGCCAAAATTCTCTCCCATGTCTTCTGAAATCTGAAATTGAAATCTGTCATGAGCTCATTGGGAGCCCTCTTTATAGTTGTCAGTTTCTCTAACAAGGAGAGGTTATCTTCATTTTCTCTAAATTGATTACAAAGGGATGTCCCCAGTTCATTCCAATTAGTAATTGATCACTGCTGCCAAACTCCTAAACCATTGCAAATATCTTCCCTTAAATGAAGAAGCTAGAAGCTTAATGGATACATCATGTTCAACAATTTGATGAATAGAAAAAACATTGGAAATGTATTGAATATGGTAAACTTGAGTGGTATGGTTTTCCCTAGTGAAGAAATTGATACTCTTAAGTGTAGATGTTGGAATGTCATGTCTCTAGCATTAAGAAAAAGAGGACTACTACAAGTAAAATTAACAAATGGTAGATTCACTTGTTGTGTTGCCATTATGATAGGTATGAGAACTCTAGTAGATTGCAAGAAAGGCCTAGGAGGTAGGAGGTCATTTTGTGGAAATGATTTATAGTTAGAGGTGAAGGTGACCTTTGAAAGAGTTCTACCTCTTCTTATTCTACCTAGTGATAATTGTAGATAATCAAAAACTCCTTCTATTGTTCTAGACCTTGTCTGAATTCTTCTCATGAACTTGAGGAACTCTAACTATTGAAACTAGTTAATTTTATGTTTGGAGTCACTAGATGTGTTTTTACAAAGCCTCCAAAGGCTAAAATTCTACCAAGATACACACCCAAACTGGATCAAAAATACAGATAAAATTTTTAGACTACTCCCACTCAGGCGTGCCAAAAACTGTTGGAGCTCAAATTTTCACCCGTCCCAAATTATATTAATCTAGGGCTTTGAGGCAACATGGGACTATCTCCAAGTTGTGGGACTCAAACTGAGACAGACCTCTAGAGAAGGTTGATTCCTCTACCTACTCTTTATGTTAAAACTACTCCTAGAAAGGAAAATGCAGCTACCTAACACTAACTTATAATTCCAAGGGACCATGGAGAGAGGAGGATGCATAAAATTAAAATCCTAAGCTAAGGGAGGTGATAGCACCAAAAATAGGGGGTGGAGACATTCCAGTGAGTGAAAATGAGAGGAAAAATGGAGGAAGGAAGGGCAGACATAAGTTCCATAATCCAAAACAACATTCAAACAACCATTTTTGTGTGGCACAACATATTTGATCCCTGCAAGCAAGAAGAATAAAGTATACACAATACACCCACAAGCTAGGGTAGATACGAAAGGCAAAAAAATGCAATACAACACAAGCTAGGGTAGATACAAGCCACATAACATGAATTTTATTTCTTGAGGGATGCACAACTCATTACAATGTAATAAATGAGGCAATAATTACCTTACAAAATATCAAAGTCTGAGGCATGTAACTCACAAAATTTCTGGAACAATTTTGACATAATTCCTTAACATTTTCAAAAAATATAGCTTTACAAAGTGCCTAACAATTAAGTTTATATATTTTTGGAGAGAAGGGGGAGAGATAGATTTCATACCGTGTCTTAATGGCTTCGACCACCCACTAATCAAAAGGATCAATTTGCAGAGGAGGAATGGGCAACCGACATGCTCAAAACACATCATCAAAAACTTAAAGTGAAAATGTGGCACCCATACTTAATCAATTCATGTGGTTCAATTGCATGGAACTACACATTAATGGTCTAAACTGATCCCTACCTTTTCACTTATCAAATATTGCCAAAATAAGATTTTGATGATGCCAAATTGAATAACTTGAGGAGACCTCTCCAACGAGACTTGTAATAACTTGGGTCGAAAGATATGGCCATTTGAATATTTTTATGTTGTGAAGCACAAGAATGTGACATGTGGAAGTCCTTGATTGGCCTCAGAGATTTTCTCTGCTTACATGTGCATTTCTATCACTTTTTCCATGTGTCAGTATTTGGTTGGCTCGTAGGTTGGGCCTTTCTTTCTTTTCTTTCCTTTTCTTCTCTACCTTTATGAAATGTGAGCCAATATAATATTGACACACCTTTCGCAAATGTCAAGTTGTCTTTTACCTTGAAATGGCCACTGCGAAGCACAAGCCAATAAGACAATTACACACCAATTTGAAATTTACTTTTTATCTAAAATACCTCATCATATTGCGAAACACCGACCAATAAAAATGCTCCACGCTGCTCCGTGTGTCAAGCTTTGGTATCTCCTAACTGACAAGTGCGAAGTAATGACTAATGAGGGATCTCCATGCCCCTTGATTTGTCATAGTTTCCTTAAGCTCTTTACAAAAAAATGCAAAGAATGAGCCAATGGGAAAGTTCCACGCTACTTCGTAAATGTTTGTGCATCAAACCTGCCTTAGACCTTTGAAATGTCATATTGCGAAGGGTTAACCAATGAAATGGCTCCACATAGCTTCGGGGTGTCAGAATGTCCTTGAATTTGCATTGACCACTGTGAAACTCAATCCAATAGGGAAACTCCACGTATGAAATGTTTTCACCTTTGATTGGATGTACCTTCACGTCACAACTTCTAACTTTAGGGGACTTAGAAACTTTTGACTCTGAAAAAAGTTGTCACATAGCCCTATTGACATGTCAACCCTGTCTACCCCGCCGTGGACCTGAAATGCTATTGAGTTTGATTTATCCTGCGGACTTGAAGTCCTCCAGGACTGAAATCTTTGAGCAGTGCTAGAATCCCGCAATGCATCCCTACCTAAACCGTTGATCATCTGCCGCATGGCCCCGCTGATGTTTGGCGTTGAAATTGACGGCCAAAAGAACGCCCGTCGGACTTTAAATTGAATTCACTAAGTATCCCATGGTTTTTTAAATTCCAATGGCCAGTGCTTTTGGAAAGGGTAAATTGAAAGCCATTTAGACATCTCAGGCTTGTTAAAATGACTAATTCCATTTTCTCGAGTTGTCCAATTTTGCAAGGAGTGCAAAATTGGACAACAAATACCACTAGATGGCACGAAATAAAACCATTTACTGCATCTTGTGCATTCCAATTTTACTTTTTGTATCCTCATATTCTCTTAGTGTTTATTCCACAACCTTGAACAAATTAGGATCTTGTTTCTTATTGAAATCATCTAAAAGTTTGATAATATGTTCAATTTGAAATCGAACTACAACATGCCTTTTCAGTGGAACTTGAGTACATAAAGGAACATCCCTTTTACCAAACCTTGTAATGTTGTCTTGATTTTTTTGACTTCATGTGATTATTTTTGTAGTTACCAAATGTTTGTGTTGGAAAGGAGAAATTTCTTCATCTGTAATCAAACCCATAAGAATGGAAATGGATCTTTATATGTTGTTTTCCATATTTGAAATATTATTTGAGGGTAACCTTATTTTTGATGAACTCCTTCTTCAACATGTTTAAATTTTCTTCCCATAATGTCAATGTCTTAGAATTAGGAATTGCATCTTGTTATATTGAATCAACTCTATCTTAAAATATTGTTTTTTTAGTTGCATGCTCCTCAACACCCTCTTCATCTTATTCAAAATTTGGAAATCTTTCCAAGACATTTGATTTTTTTTGTCTCCATATTTTTTAGTATTCTCTAAATGCCCATGGTTGTTCCTAAAATTTTTGAAATTTTCCCTTTCTTATAATTCAAAGAATCCCCCTTATTGCTAACAAACGCAAAAGGATATGAAACAACTTCATCATTTGCAATTTTTTTAGGAATCACAGTACTTTCTAACACCTAATTATACCAATGACGACATTACCTTAACCAAATACAATTTCAAACTCCAAATGGTCCCCTAAATCCATTTGCATTCCAATCATATGCACCCATTAGTAAGACAAGAATATTAATTAGTACAAAAAAGTAATAAAAAAATAGCTTTTGATGTTTGAAAAAAATTCCTTTATGCATATAATCATATTTATCAACTAAAATAATGTCAATTTACCCACTCTTCTTTTATTATGTTTGATGAGTTCTTTAACAATGAAATCTACATATGGAATAACATTCATATTTAATGTTAACTTTGCTAAATCACTATCATAAACTTCACCAAAAAAAATGTAACTACTTTTTATTATAAAAGTAAACTCACATATTGACTGAAAATGTCTAAAATTTGATCTCATAGATTATAATGATTACAAGATTTGAAATGTATGGATCGATGTGAAACAATTTCCCCAAGGTGATGGATAACTAAATCCGTAAAATTGGAGATCCACAAAACCTTCCTACATAAATTTATCATGATAGGAGAAAAGGTCAATATTTGAGACATGAGGACCTATTTTGAAAACAAAATCTAGATCACTTTTTTATGGTTGTATTTCATTATTTTCGCACAATTTTCAAGAGAAAAAATTAAAGGGAAAGGTTTTAGAAGTTACACCAAATGTCATGGTGATTTCTAGTGTCGTCAAAGAAGACTAACAAGAAGATCGAAAGGAAAACTTAAATAAAGAACACATAACATACACCAAATGTTGAGATGTTAAGTGGTGAGTCACATGTAATTTACAATAGTCAATTGTGTTTGTTTGAGAGTTTCCAAGGCCCTTCCAAAAATCCATGTTGTGCATATCCTACAATTATTGCATTACATGAGACCATATTTCTTTCATCCATTTCGTCAAACAGTTCACATGCCTCCACATTTTGCATACATATCTATTGGGGGAACTTGCAACTAAAACATCCACTAAACTTCCTTTCTCCATAATTATTTGGAAAATGTCCATAATATATATCAAAGCTCCAAAATTGTTACAGGTTGGGAGTATGCTAGCAAAAAGGAATGAGTCATGTTAGACACGTATTGGTTGCATATGGTAGAACATTTTCAATGCTTCATGAGGATGGACATGTCTTCTATTAACTACAATTATGATATTCCATGATAAACCAAACATGAAAGAAGAAGAAACTATGTATGCAAGCCAATTTTCTCACCATTTTTGATGTTGTAGTAGTCTCTTTTCTAACAAATATGAATAGAATTTATAGATAAAATCAAGTTGCTATTGTAAAATCCTCTGAATGAGTCTATAGTTTTTCACATAAGTCCTTAAGTAGAGGATTAGAAAAAGATGAACTACTCATGAAGGACACTAACTTTTCCATCTAACAACCAAATCAATCTTTAGAATTTGTACACCATGCAAAACATTTTGGAAATTTCATATAATTTGAAACCATCACTAAATATGAAAATAATCACTTTGTTGATGTAGCCCAAGTGAATTGTCGAGAAATACATTTAAGATACGTTGAAATCAATTTTACATTAGAGTATCTCTTGTCGAGAGGGTGAGTTTTCTTAAATGCATGTTAACTCAAAATTATAGTGAAAATACAAGCCACTAGAGTTACACTCTCCCAATGCATCAAAAATGGTGAAAACACTAGAATTACACTTTCTTAATGCTCATGTACAAATGTATTTCTCTTATGGATTACTACTTCTAACTTTCCACGGCTCTCCATATGCTATGGACGTCCAACTAGTTTATGAGATATTTCCCCTGAGCAACTACTCCCCTCTTTAACATCAATTCTTTATCAAATTAAAGTTTTTACATGCAACTTGAATAAACAGAGGCATGTTACAAGTGTTTTGGTAGATATGTATTCGAAGTATCAAAGCATTCACACTTTGTATGTGAATTGTTTCACTAAACTCCTAGATGAAATGTGGTCTTATGGTCTACAATGATTACAAAATATGCAAAAAATAGGGATTTATTGAAAATGCCTTAGAACATGGTTTGTTGAAAAGGCCTTGGAATAGCATGGAAATAACAAGCCAAATCCCACAACCTTTACCAGCATCCTACCAATTTGTGCCAAGATGGGAGATTTAGAACAAGGCATGGACATCCATCAAAGCATAATGGAAAGTTATTTTTTGTTAGATGCAGTTGCAAGTGCCCTAGTAGACAAGTCTACAAAATGTGGAAGCATACATTATGCGCATGAACTATTCAAAAAATGCTTGAAAAAGATGTAGTATCATGGATTTCCATAATTGCAAGATCTATAAAAATGGATTTTGAAAGGATGCTCTCAAACTCTTTGAAGTATTGAAGCAGTATGGAACATACCTTGTCATTTAAGCATTTTTTATTAGCATGCAACCATGCAGGTTTAGTGGATAAGGGTTGTAGGTACATTAATTACACCATTCCTATGGCTCATGGATATATTTGATTAGTTCCCCTTTTATATCATACTCTCAGCCTATGTTAAAATAAAGATCACATAAGGATCCAACATACTCTCAACCTATGTTATAGAATTTTGAGGATCCAACACAAAAATAAGAGTTACTATAAATAATCTCAACTCTATTATTCAAAGAAATGTGGTATCATGGTTTGTTATGATTGTAAAGTATGCACAACGTGGGAACAACAAGCTAGACTCTACAAGCTTTATCAACATTTTCCTAGCTTGTGCTAGACATAATATTTTTCTAAATGCAAGGGATCTTTAAGAAGAACATGGGAAGAACAATGAATATTTACTTCTGCACGTTATGGTCCTCTACCCCATTACAATTCCTTTTTCTCCACCCGCGAATTTATTTTGGAAAATTTTAGGTTTTTTGGTCTTTGTCTACTCTTCCTCCACCTATGCACCATACCTCATTTTATTTTCGTAAAAAAAAAATTAAAAACCCCTTCTACCCCTTATTACAGACCAATGAATTGGCTTCATTTTGGTCAATTTTTAACACCCTTTTATGAATAGGCATTACAAGGTAATTTTTGAAAAGTGAATCTGTTGTGAGAAGAGAAAGAGGATGATCATATTGACCATCTTAGTCCATATACAAAAAATACATGCACCCAAGTAGATATATGTGAAAAAAAAACATATCCTTTAATGTCTCACATATCTCCTCATATCAACAACCATATCACAAGGTCACTTCTTACTCAATCTTGAAGAAGTAACAAGGTGAATGAAAGAGGAAATCCTTCATGTGTAAAGCATTGCGGAAGGAAAGTCTCTAGCAATGTGTCGGTGAAGGTCAAACAAAGTTCAAAAGATAATATGCAAGCATCTTTGATCCTTGTAAGCCATGAAAATTTGGAAAGAGTTATATGAGTTTCTGAAGAAGCAAAAGAAATGCCTCCTGATCTCATAGTAAAGAGAGTACTTAACTATGAAATGATCTTTGGTTTCATGTTTCATGGAAAAAAAATCACAAATACAATCTTCCTGAGTAATATGGCGATCAATCTCTATATAGAGGTGGTGCGAACAAACCATGAATTGTGTTAATGGAATTCTCAAACTGCAAGGTAATTGAAGTCTAGCATAACCTAGAGGTTGGATGAACTCATCTTAAAAGTGAAGATATGAATAGTAAGTGTCGAAACTTTAAAGAAAGAGGTTTCCGAGGCTCTAACCATTTGCATTGTAAGTAGGCTCTATATACCACATCTCACATGCCCCATTTACCTCCCTTCAAAATAGATCTATTATATCAACTAAAATTTTATGAAAAGAAAATCTATTTATATCAATATATACAAAACTCTAACAAAATGTAAATTTTGAAAATGTAAATTTTGACATATCAACCAAATAATTACATAAATAATTTAAATAAAAAAATTTAAAAAATTGAGTATCAATTTAAACGTATATCATAATCACTACCTAAAATAACATAACAATAATTAATAGTGTTGTACCAAATCCATCAAAAACACTATCTTTAAAAACTGATTTTTTAAACATTGTTGAAGAGTTATATCTAAACATAGAGAAAACTAACTACTCTTTCAAATCAACTTTATTTGGAGAAAACTAACCACTACAATTCTTGTTAGCATTTTCTCAATCCTACATTTTGCACCCACTAAAATAAAACATTCCTTTACCCACCATCAAGGTACCCTTTGCCCCTCCGGGTGCTAAATATAGCTAGTTTCACTTTATATAGATTCAAAGTGAGTTAGATGTGCATCCAACTTTGATGAATTTTGGATACTTCAATTAATTATTTATGAATAGAAACCCAAGGGAGGAAAAACAATATACAATGTGTATGTCTTCACCAAATCATAAACTATAGTGATTGATGGTGTGGAAGGTGGGGGTTGGTAACCAACTTTCAAACTTAGGGAAAGATATTCATTCGAGCTATAATAACGACAAGCTTGGTATTTCAATGTAAATAATAAGCTTGGTACGTGGCACTTCACAAAAACCTTCCATTCATTTAATGCACATTGAATTCTAGACACATTGGGGACCACAATTTTACTGCATGTGTTGTATGTGAGTTCCATTAATATAAAATAATAAATGTGAAAGACATAACTGAAGTGATACGGATGTGAAGGGGGTGGTGGAGAAGTGTAATAGTGTGAGGCAAGGGTTAAATTTGATGGCCACCTATGCCTGTCAAACAATTTTTAGGTGATGGTAAATTTTAAATCTTGCCCTTCGAAAATACAAAATAGTGTTATTTTTATAATGTTAATAAAATATATAAAATATTATTTTATATATTTTTAACTATTTCAAATATATTTTTGTATAATTTATTTATAAATCTATATAAAAAATGACGGTCACTCTTAAAATTTGCAAGTCACAGGGGATGGTTTTCCCAAATATTTGCAAGTATTTTACGGCTAAAATCATAACAAACGTCTAAACGGTTGTCAAATTTAACCCCTAGTGTGAGGTATCATTAGTAATTTTAATTTTAATATCGATTTAAATGTTAAATAAAATGTTTTTTTGGTTTTTTTAAAGATGGTGGTTGACTTTTTAATAATAATTTTTAATGGTATTTTGGGTATATGGTGAAATTTAGAGCCTATTTTTTTGAGTTCAATGTAATGGTGTAGTTAGATTGTGGCCATATGTAATTGCTCAGTACCATGAAAAAGGTAATATAGTCCTTAAATAATATGGTATGTGTCAAATCTAAAATAGGTGTGTTAAAATTAATCTCCCTCTTTTTTAAATAAATGTATATAAGATATTGTACTTGTGAAAAACATGAACTATGTTGATGGACAAGGGATGGAAGGAGCAAGTATAATTTTGAGAGATGTCAATAGTATTTTTTTTCCTTGCTTGAAGAAGATAACTAAAAAAACTTAATATCTAGGGCATTAGGTAGAGTGGAGACTTTTTTCTTGAAAGATGTTTCTGACCCTCACATAGTGGAGTAGCTATTTTAACGTCATACATCATTACTCGACAAGAAATTTATGGGGGATGTGATGGAGTCATTAAACGATGTGGAACTCTTCACTAGATGAAATTATGTGACAAGTACAAAATTGGTGTCTCAAATTGATATGTCACATCGTTTTTTATATTTCTCATGTCAACAATAAATTGGACAAGGCTCATTTGGAATCAATCTACACATAATTAAGACTTTATACATAATGCCATTTACAAGTTAGAAATCTATGAGAACTAATTGTAAAATTGTTAGGTGATGTTAATATGAGGAGGAAATACGTAAACTATTGAAAATATTTTATTTTTTTAACCAAATTTTATAATCTCATTTTTAATGACAACTTTTACTACAATAATTTCTTATAAATGATTTATTTGTGCATTTTGTTATATATAATTATTGGACTTTGTATAAGTAAGATTGTACACCACATTGAACAAAATTTAAAGTAATCAAACCAAAAAAGTCTCATATACCATTTTAATATTTCATTTTGACATGATTTAGAAATTATTTTACACACTTTTCAAAAGAGTAGTATATGAATGGATGAATGATTTTAATCAAGTCTACAAGACCAAACAATCTATAAAATCGAGAACAATAACAACAATAAACAATAAGAAACAACAACACAAAATAAAAATCATCTTAATGAGTACTTGTCTTAATAATAAAATTCATATTTTAAAAATGACCTATATGTCCAATGATAGCACATATATGGAATGCATAATATGGATGGTGAATAGAAAATGAGGTCTATGGAGAAGAATGGCAATGTGGTCTATTTTGGCGATCCCAATTTGGGATAAGGAATATAAAAAAACTCTAGGGGGGAAAAAGACAAATTAATGGACAAAATAACGTGAGTGTACATGGGAAAAGTTTATTTTGTACTTGTTGACAATACATACGTGTGTATTATTCCACTGCATAAATATGGATTGAGAGATGACTACAAAAGTATGAATAACAAGTTTGCTTTCTTAAAAGGCATGCAAGGTCATAGCTTCACAAAATTTTGAGATTGGTTTTTATTTTTATTTTCCTCCTAAGAAAACTATATGGATTTAATGGTTGAATTGGATGGTCTGGTCAAATGTATTTATATTATGTATATTATCTTTAGGTTTATGAATCTAATATCTTGTATTATTCTTTAGTTTATGGAATCGCTTAAAAAATGGTTTGTCTTTTTATATATTTAATAATACAGAAAAATGTTTGACTTAAATTTAACATTTATTTGATTAGAAATCGAGAGAAAAAAATCATTATATCTTGGTCATATGGAAGAGTTTGGAGACCCTTTATTTTAAGAAAATATTTTTTATAACCTTATATAGTGGTGCTACTAAATTAAGGCTATGTCGCAAGTGAGTGGAAAACTTGCAAATAAGGTAATGCATTTATTAATCAATATGTTATGTGACAAATCAAATATTTGTTCCTTGAAATTTATACTGCATCATTTTCATGTTTTCATGGATTTTAAGTTGGGGTTTTTAGGTTTTTCGATTTTAATTCTATTTTTCAGTTTTAAGTTTCAAGGGTGCTTTATGTTAATCAATTTTCTTTGGGGGTTCAAAAGTATGGGGTTTTCGGGTTTTCGAGGTTTTCAAGTTAGGAACTTTCGAGTTTCATATTTTTTAGTTTTCTAGTTGTTCATTGTTTTATGGTTTTTAGGTTCAAGGATTTTATTTTTTGGTTTTTGGTTGTTGGATTTCAAGTTTCAACAATGTAATTTTTTAAGTTTTTGGGGTTTCCTCGTTGTGTGGTTTTGGGTTTTGGGGGTTTTAGGTTCAAATCCTTCAGGTTTTAGGTTTTTTCGAGGTCTTCGGGTTTTGGGTTTCTTTTTTTGTTTTTGGATTCAGGTTTTTGGTATTAAGGGTGTTTTTAATCAATATTTTGTGCTTTCAAGTTCGAGATTTTTTTGGTTTAGTGTTTCCTAGTTTTTTGTGTTTTTCATGATTTTTAGTTTCAAGGATTTTTCATTTTTTGGGTTTTTACTTTTTTAGTTTTGGGCTTTAGGCTTTGGGGGCACTTTATATCCATCAAATTTTAGAATTTTTATGGTTCTCATATTTAGGATTTTCAAGATTGGTGTTTTCGGGTTTTCAAGTTTCAAGGAATCTAGAGTTAGGGCTTTTCAGTTTTGGGTTTCCATATTTTTCATGTATTCAGGGTTTTTAGATTCAAGGTTTTCAATTTTTACATTTCAAGTTTTAAGTTTTAGTTTTTGGATTTCAGATTTTAGTTTTTGAATTTCAAGGGTGTTTTATATCAATGTATTTTTTGTGTTTTATACCAATGTATTTTTTGTGTTTTCAAGGTTTCCTCGAGGATTCAAATATTTCAAGGTTTTTATATTTGGATCTTTTAGGTTTCTAGTCTTTATTTTCGAGATTTTGGTTTCAAGGATGCTTTATATCAATCAACATTTAGTGTTTTAAGGGTTTATGAGATCGGCTTTTTAAATTTTAGGTTTTCCGGTTTTGGGGTTTAGGTTTCAAGATTTTATGGGTTTTATGGCTTTGGTACTTCAAGTTCCAAATTTCACATTTGTCTAGTTTTCAATTCTTTTGGGCTTCTCATATTCAAATCTTTCAGCGTTTAGGTTTCAATTTGTAGGTTTCAGGCTTCAAGGGTGTTCTATATCAATGTACTTTACGTGTTTTCAAGGCTTCCTCTTTGGGGGGTTTTGAGATTTTTGTTCCTTGTGTTATAGGTTTCAAATTTTAGAGTTTTCAGGTTCATATTTTTTGGGAATTCGGTGTTCAAATTTCTCAAGTTTCATTTTTTGGGTTCTTCAAGTTTTCACATTTGATTTCCTAATTGTAAGGTTTTCATATTGGTGTTTTTCAAGTTTAAGTGTTTTGGGGTTTCAAATTTTAAATTTCAAGTTTTCTTTAAGACAATCATAGTTGATATCAATCTAATTTTCATGTTTTCAAGATGTTCATATTTGAGGCTTTAGGTTTGGAGATTATGGGTGATGAGCTTTCAAATTTCATGGTAAACTGTGTTTTTTAGGTTCATCATTTTTGAGTTTCAGGTTTAATAGTGTCCATATTTTTGCATTTTTGGGGTTTTAGGTTAAATAATTTCAAGTTTTGAAGTTTTAAGGTTTTAGGTATAAAGAGGTTTAATATCAAATATATTTTTCATATTTTCAAGGTTTCCTAGATGGAGATTTTCAAGTTTAGGTTTTCTGGATTTCAAGGTTTGGGTTATTTGAGTAATGGGTTTTGATTTTAAAAGTTTTTCAAGGTTTTTTAGGTTTCAATCTTTCAAGATTTTTGTTTTAGTATTTTTGTTGTTTGTTTTAGGTTTGAAGTTTTATGTTTCATATCATAATGTTTTTAGGTTTCGGGATTTTTCTTTGGGGTTTTAAATGTGATAGCCTTGAGTGAATGACTTGTAAACGTTATGTTTTAAGCCATAATATAAAATGTAGTAAAAATGTGGATTATTTAGATCATGGAATAAGTGGCAATAAATACAACAATATGAATTGTTAAGGATAAATAGAAGTTTTGACTACTCAATCTAGGAATGAAAAAATAATTCAAGGACGACTTGTGTAGTTGATTCTAGTTATATGTCACTCATAGAAGGTGCCACATGAGATAGAAATGCTTCATCAATTCCTAAATCCAAGAAAAAATGTGTAGAGTACCGAAAAACTCAGACGCGTATGACAAACCAATACTTTCATCTTTACACCATATTTACTAGTCATATATGGGATATTTTAGGGGTTTGCAACTTTTAAGATATCTTTGCCTCTATTTTCATTTATTTTTGAGTAACTGGGAGCTCATTTCTCTTATGTAATGATGCTTATTTAGGTTATCCTCTATCATAACCCTAATTGCTCTTGATTAACCATCAGAGATCATTAAAAAGGGTCTGTATTTTGGCCTAGACAAACACAACTAATGATGTGATGAGTGTTACCTACATATCAATACTCTAAAGAGGGATCAAACCACATGTAGTTCTCCCTCTTTGTATGAATGTGTATAAACAATTGGCCTTCATTTAGATATAAATATTTGGCATCATTTAACTTTGACCTATTTGTTTTTTAAATTTGGCACTATGAATTTCTCTAGGGCTACTCCTTTAACATTTCAGTTGTGGTCTCAATATAATGAGAGTGTTGTAAGTGTTATTTCAAATATAAGAGGTGTCTAAGGTGAGGTATAATCTTATAAATAATTTGTATATATAGGTAACTCTTCATTAATTAGTTGGAATATCAGACCTATGAAACATGTCTAGGTTGACATGATGGAGAGTTCCCAATTTGAAAAATATTCATTAAAGACCACTTTATATTATTGGTAAAAGGAACCCCCTCTGATAATTGATACTATCTAGGTTTATTGGAACTTGTCCTGGGAGTCCATAGTAAGGATGTGAGGCATGAAGAATGTTTGTTTATGATTCTTAAGTGTTCGTGTATAAACTATGTTGATCTTGAATATATATGGCTATAGATAATTGTAGCTAAGATAGTGAATGAGAAGATTGGTGGAAAGTATGCCTGTTGATGCAAAATCACAGCACCCCTGGATGCAGATCAAGTTTCTAGGTTGATATCTTAGGCATCCAGTGTGATTGCATAACATTGAATCCTTTCTCCAAGTGTGGGACTTGAAAAATGAGAAGGATTCTCCAGAGAAACGTTGGTTCCTATTCCTCTGTTCAGATGCACCAATGAAACGCAGAGGTTTACCCAAAAAAAAAAACTAATCTAACTACCAAGGAGACAGGGAGGGAGAAATGCATAAAAATAAACCTAAGCTAGGGAGGTGATGCACTGAGGAATGAAGAACATAAGCTTTGCAAAAATAAACACAGACCATATAGACGCAATACCACACCACGCACAGGTAACCGAAATGCAATGAGAGATCAAAATGAAAACAATGAATACATGAGAGGATTTAAATTTAATCACAGACATATATATTGCTCAGAGAATCGATTCAATACATTGCAGTGGCCAAGAGGCAACAATGGCATTACAGTCCATGTGGGAGGCTTGAAAACTCCACGAATTCTCTTGCAAGCAGGAGAGAAGAGAGGGATTGCAAAACAAGAATGTCCAACATTAGAAAGAAGCCCCTCCTTACAATTTATAGGAAGAATGAGAGAGAAAAGAGAGAGGAATTCGAAATCTGCCCCAACCACCTCCAGAATGCACTTAACTCATCTCATTATGGCAGAAGCGGCGGATCATGTCAAAATGGCGGGCTGCCTAACAGAAGCGGCGAACTGTCTGCTGCATTAAAGTTGTTCGTTGAAGCATTACTTCTGCTTATTATTTCGTGCCAGAGGCGTCTTCTTGATTTTCTCTCTTCAAACTGAACCAAAATGCAAGATTGACCCTGGAAACGTGTAGAGAAACTCACAAGCTTTCCGTTGATATAAAGAACGCGCAAATCTGAGCTCTGGATCGAAAGTTATGTCGATCCGAAGGTTTAGGGCACGGAACAGGCGAAAACGGATTTTTGAAATTCTTCCCGCGCTCTGCCACCTGGATGACACGTGGCAAGCTCTGATCCGCTGAATGATTCTCTTTCCTCTGCTTTTCGGCGGGCCTTCCTTTGAAATCTCCTTGTGGGCCCTAGCTAGGACACGTGGCATTATTTCATTGGTTTGGATCGGTGCTCGAAAACTCGCCCTCTGACTTTTCTGACCTTTTCTCCTATGAGGACACGTGGCGGCTTCTGATTAGTCCGCGGGCCTACCAGCTCTTTCGCGCCCTTCGCGTCTTTTTGTCCCGGATGTCCCAAACCGTTTGGGACAAAAACCTCCGATCCGCCCGAAATGGGCTTCCCTGTCCCTCATTTGGCCGATGACACGTGGCGCAAATTTATTGGCTTTCGGCTTTTTCGGCGATCCGCGTCCTGCGCGTCCCTTTGTCCCATTTTGCTTTGTGCTCTTTGTGCTAATTTCGGGCGAACCGGTCGGTTCGCGTCCATTTTTCCCGCTTGTCCCATTTTGCTTTGGACTGTCTGGCCCTTTTTCGCCCGGTTCGGCCGGTTCGCGCCTTTTTGGCCTGCTTGTCCCAGAGGTGTCCCTCTCAGCAGTTAGCCAATTTTTCCCCTTTTTCGGCCAGATCGGCTTTTCGCGCCCGCTGCGTACTTTTGTCCCAAATGTCTCGATTGCTCCTTGGACCGCCTGGAGGCTTTTCGGCCGATCCGCGCATTTTTGTCCCAAATGTCCCGATTGCTCCTAGGACTAGGACTTAACCGATTTTCACGATTTTTCCTGGATCAACCTATTTGCCTTTCTGCAACTTTTGATGCATGTTATCGAAATTTACCCTGGGGGGGTGAAATTTTGACAACAATGCCCAAGAGTCAAATATATGTGAACTATCCAAGTGTGTTTAATTATGTCAAAATTGAGAACCTTGTCAAAGTACCAAAGACCAAATTTAGGTCTATATAGATGTTGTCCTCTCCCTCCTTCCCCACTTTGATATAGTATTGAAAATAGTAAACTAAAATGATAAATTTTACTTGTTGTTACTATGTTTTGTTATGTAGGTGTGTCTGAAATGTGTCATTTGCAGCATGTAAAATATATGTAGATTAATGTCCTCTCATGGCAATAAATCTAAAATCAAAAAATAAACGAAATGAATTGAAATTAAAAAACTAAGAAATGAATACATATGATGGTATGTGAACCACTCTATCACTTGTTTAACTTAGTTGGAAAATTCCATGGGGTGAGCATACCCCAAGAGATGTAGAATTGTTAAAATCGCGAGTTGAAGAATATAAATACTCTAAGTGCCACAAAGAGAAAGAGGTTCTAGAATTTGAGTGGCACATTAAACTAAACTACATTTCCTCGGGTATTTAAAAAACCAAATTTAAATTGGAGAATTTTTATCTAGCCTTATGTTGTGTTCTATTGGCATCCTCAATATGTGGAATCCCATAACCAGGCTTGTATGTAAAAAATAATCATTTTTTGAAGATGCATATAGACCCAAAGTGCTTATTAATGTCATATCTCTTCAAAAAATAGAAAATACAAAATTTTACAAGGATTTAATTCACCCCAAAGCGATCAATATATTCCTCAAACTAATATAGAATGTTCTAATTGTTCTTTAAAACCAAGTGAATATGACTCAATATGCTCAATCTAACCCATCTGAATCATGTAATATTTCCTAAAATATAAAATGGTATGATTAGCATGGCCTTAATCTATTTAACAAGCCCATTGTATCCCCCAATTTTTATGAGTGATGAAACCTATAAATCATTCATCTCTTAAGAAAGAGTTATGTACATCACATGTTATATAGAAAAATCATAATCATGTAAAATGCATACATAGACATGATAGGATATGTCATCACGGAAATATTTTAATTATTATAGTCATGTATGAAACAAGTACTCCAATGCAATAAAAGTTGTTTGTGAGAAATATATAAGATATAATAATGATAAGTGGGTAGAGATAGGTGTCAATGGTAGTTATATATATCAACAAAGCACACAATAGATGCATGATATACATCACGGAAACATCAATACCAATAGATATATAAAATAAAATTGTACATGATAGAAATCATGACACAAAATACATAGTAACAGTCAATTAGTTTCACATAAATTTATGTGAACATGCACACAAAAATATGATCAAGAAGCACACAAATATACAAGATGTGACATTTTTTTGACGTGATATTGACCCGACATAGTCATGACATGGACTATAGGGTTCTTTGACACAAATGACACATGACATGACACACAAGAACACAAGACACAATCACTACACTCACAAATCATAGAACAATCAATATATAAATCCGTATTGGGCAAACAATGTATACATTAATATGATAATCATCAAGAAGTAAACATAAAACAAGTCATGATAGTCTACATAGGCAATCAATATCATTATTTAGTATAGGAAAGTGCACTATCCATAGAAAGTAGCAATCTAACGAGTGAATAAGAGCATGACCTTTATAAATAGTCTATGCAGATCAATATGATCAATGGACCAACATATAAACATATAACATGCTAAATGTACTTAAATGCCCCTAATATGGGTGTTTTCCTTCTTGTAAAAGGGTTTCTATGGATGTGAGAAATGTCTTACATATATATATTCACATCTCATATATAACATATGTGTCATACATACAAATAACGTATAGAGTGAAAAACATGTGCATAAAAAATGGATATGCAAATCACTATGTTTAAAACAATTACATGAAGTAACTATATATATATCGATCAAAGCATGTCGGGCATAAGTCTAGGTTTTGTAAATTTGAAACATTTGATTATTTTTGTTTTTTCTTGCAATATTTTAATGTTTTTTTTTTTTGTGAAATACTATTGTAAGCACATATCAGTCAATCAATAAATGCACCCAAGGGGAAAGACTTTAAAAATAGAAGAAGAATAAGGTTCCCTGTTGTCAATAACATATTCTGTATAATGTGTAATAATGAAACAATATCATGTAAATAATCATAATATGTGTCTTCCCCCTATGGGAAAATTTTATTGTATACACGAGTGTCATAACATGTGTAGACAAAATAGATGAGATCATGTAAGATCAATGTTTTCCTTGAAAAGGTAAGCATAGATAGTAAATATGGAGGGGTGAGTAATTGGCATGCCATATTGGGGTGTAACATGCCTCCAAGTATGTGTAATAATGTCTTATAAGAGGTGTATGCATGTGTAATTTTATTTTAGCTATTATTTATGTACATATGGGGATAGGTAATCACGTAAGAAAGGATAACTAAAATGTGATAAGGGGGTGGAATAACGGTTAATCTTAAGGCCTATATACATGATTATGTCAAATATAGAAGAATAGATGAATAAATTAGTCATCCTAATAGAGGTTGATTAAGAAAGCAATCAATAAAAAGATATAGACAATAAATTGCAGCCAATATTCCATATGAAAATAAGCTATACGTGATAACATATGATCCCATCAATGGATTATCAAGTATAGGTCATGTATTGATCGATGTAAAATTCACATGTCATGGGAAAAGAGATACATATGTGTCATTATTTCAATCATAGAAATGCTTGTGAACTACATACTATCTTGAATCATCTATGTGATAAATATGATCATGTATGTACTATGTATCTCAAAAGTTCATTATAACATGCAAACTCTAGCGAATGTTAGGAGAATGCATCAGTGTTCTTTATGTAACATAATCAAAAGATTAATGTACTACTAACATAGGAAATGAAGATCCAGGTAATATATGTTGGTGTATCCATGACATTTACTATCACAAATGCCACTTTTATGTTAGTGTCCCTAGATCCACCTACTAAATCCAATGCTCACTCAAAAAAATTCCCCAAGATATATGTCTTTTGTAGCTTTCCTTGGTAAATATTTCACAACATAAGGCATGGTTGTTCTCATCAAATTTTACCCTTCCTCTTTGACATGCCTATTCACCCATCCTTTCATAGGACTTACCACATCCTTTTTTTGTAGCCCCTTCTATAACCCTACTTAAAAAGCTATCATCTTTTGCCTCTTCTTCCACATATTCTGTACAAAATATTTATCTTATTGGAACTCTCCAAGTATTTTCCTCATTACATTCCAAATTCCAAATCCCCATTTATTTCTCTTCAATTTCATTTTCCCTATCACTAGTTGTAAATCTATCTTATTTCACATCCTCCTCTAAATCCTCTTATACAACCCTGAATTTTCCTCTCCATAGAGGTTGTATCCCCACCCTTCCAAAAATAATTCCAAGAATACTCTTGTAATTTATTACCTTATTCTTAATTGTGTTGAGTATTTGTTATTTGCACTTCTATCAATAATTTGAATTATTAAGGATAAATAGATGTTGCGACTACTCAATCTAGAAATGAAAACACAAAAGAAGGATGAGTTAGAATGACTACTCAATCTAAAAGTTCACTCACTGAAGATTCCACAAGAAATATAAATGATCTAACAATTATTTTTCAAGTGCTCAATTAAATAATAGGGCTTATAGGTTATCTCAACGGTGTTGTAATACATAAACCCTTGTAGTAGACTAGCACCATCAAAATTACCTACATTATTTAAGATAGGTTTGACATATCTCTAATTTCTGAGTGATTTTTACCTCTATCTACAATATTCTTTGAGTACCTGGGAGATCTTCAATCCTACGTGATGATGTATGTTTCTTCTCTTCTCTATAATAGCCCTACTTATTCTTGATTGACCACACGAAACTCATTAAAAGTGGTTATTATTTTCGATTGCATAGCCTCACCACACCCTTGATGATGTAATGAGTGTTTCATACATACTAAACTCAAAGAGGGATCAAGATGCACACTTTTTATGTGAAAAATCATGTGCATAAACAATTAGCCTTCATTCATACTTTGAAATATGGCATCATGAAAATTTAACCCCTTTGTTTTTAGATTTGTCTCCATGAACTACTCGAAGGTCATTCATTGAATATTTTAGATATGATAATACTATTTTATAATAATCCTCAATGTAGTGAGAGTAATCCAGGTGTTCTTCTAAGTGTAATAAAATTTAAAGGTGAGGCATAACTTTATAAATGAGTTATATATATAAGTTGTTAATTTTTGTCATAGCTTAGTCATGAAGCGTGTCTAGGCCGACCTAATGGACAACTTACAATTTCAAAAATAGGTTTTGAAGACTCATGGACAATGTTGATAAAGGGTGACCCTTGTAGTAACAAAAACTATCTAGGTTTATTCATAGTATCCTACTAATGAAAAACAAGGATATGAGGCACGGAGAAAATTGATCTATGATTTTGAAGGTATTATTCTATATACTAAGTTGATCTTGAATATATATGACTAACAAATAGAAAAACAATTATTAGATAAGGTAATAATACAAGGATTGTGGTTCCCAGAGACCATTACAGCTAAAGATTACATCGTGAATATAGCAAGAGAGAAAAAAAAAGTGAAACAAGGCCACAAACAAAGTTAAAATAGCTTAACCCAAAAACCACCAGGACGAACAGAAACAGAAGAAAAAAGGACAACAACCCACTACAAAAAACAGAAACAATTCAAAAACAGTCGACCAAAAGGCCCAAAACCAACAGGGACACTAATTTTTCTTGAGGCATTTGAGCCCCCCTTGAGTGTTGGGTTGGCCTTGCAACATATAACCTTGGTCAGTGTCCTTCTGGAATATCTCCTTTCCCTCATCATCTTCATCGGAGCTAGTCATGTGGAGTTGAAACCTCTCATGTCAATGACCCTTTTCCAACTTTTCCATCCTCTCTTGCAGTCCCTTAACCACATTATTGATTCGTACAAATTGGTATCTCTTAGTATGTTGGGATATACAAATTTTCTTAGAGGCCTCAACGCAGTCATACATGTTGTTCCTCAAATCCTAGCCAATTTCTCCCATGGACTCCATATCCCCTTCCAGCTTCTAGATCCTGAGAATGAGCTTCTCACAAGTCTCTTCCCATTCCATGTGGGATTTTTCCTTGAATTTGGAATTTTCACCCTTCATATTAGCCAATGACACCTCTGCCCTCTGACAATCCTTTTCTTCGACTTGATTTTGAGTGCCCTCACCTCTCCTAAGATTAGCCATACAATCCACCAGAGTGAGAGCATCATCCAGGTCCACCTCGGTCATCTTAGCCTCCTTAGGAATACGGGTTTTGTCATTTTGGTAAAGGAGGAGGATAATCTCATGGTGCAGGGGAGAATCGATCTTACCCTGCTGGAAATCCTTAATCGATGCAGAGATCGACATATACAAAAACAAGGGAATGCTCATAACAATTTTGTGTCTGAACATGTTTAAAATGGACAAGTGATGTGTATAGATCTTCTTGTACTTACCCTCCAAATTAATGTACCACATAATGTGAAGACAAGTTCTGTTCCATATGTTAGGGATACAGATCCTCACGATTCCATCAATAAGAAAACACACTTTTTCCTTACCTTGGAAGAAGGTTTGGATTTCACAATTTCTTCAAGTTTGGTCCTTGAATATTTTTAAACCTGTAGTGTCCATATTAGTGGCCTCTACAATGGACAACTTGGATACCTGAACTTCCACCCCTCTAAAAAAAACCCTCCCATTATCCCAAGCACATCCAAACTCAAGGGCAAGAGAAGGGTCTGACCCTTTGAGTTTGGAAATAAACTCCTTAAATCCTCCCATATTAAAGATACGCCACATAGTGGAATTGTTCTGAATCGTTCTATGGTTGGAGGGTTCCACACAGAGTCTATCACCACCCATATTTTTCCTTCTTGGGAGGGAATTACAGCTGGAAAATAAATAGATAGGACCCCTTTTAAGTTCATTTTAAATAAAAATCTCAACAAGGATCTCACGCATGCGACCAGTCTTACCACCCATACAATTAATAATGACAATCTCGCTCATATGGGGATGACCTTCAAATTATTACCTGTCATGTATAAGGATATTATTAATATCATTTGTGACTTCATCCCCTTTGTCCTAAATTTTAAGATCATTACTAATCGCTCATAGGTTGGCTAATCAATCAACACATTTGTTGCCTCCATGTGGAGTGTGAAGAAAGATAATTTTTTCAAAGGCCTTAAGAACCTCCTTAATGTCACTAAGAATATGGTCAAGCCTCCAATTATAGTTCTGATTTTTCTTTAAGGCATTAATAATAATCATAGAGTCCCCCTCTATCTGAACCATCTTGAATCCCTTATCCTTAGCCAGATTAACACCCCAAAGAAGAGCCATAGCCTCAGTAACATTATTGCTCTGGATCCCTAAAGGCCCAACATATGCATAAATCCAGTTGCCTTCGTGATCCCTAAGGATGCCCCCACCACCCACAGGACCAATATTACCCCTCGAGGCACGGTCAAAGTTCAGTTTAAAACTATTCACTTGAGGTTTAGACCATTCAATGGTAACCTGGGGAGTTTTGAAGCTAGGAGGACTAAAGGAGAACTATTTTAGAACTACAACCTATGTCTTGGAATAGGGAGCCTTAATCTTTCCCTTGAAAATTTTGTCATTCTCTTTAAGGGATGAGCACACATGGGCACTGATCCTCTTAGTTGTAGAATATTGATCCCTAAAAACTCTATAATTTGGTTCCTTCCACAAACTCCATAAAAAATGGGGAAGAGCGATCCTCCATGAAGCTACCAAAATCAAATATTTAAAAGGGTAGATCCATTGTGAGCACATCTCTTCCATTGAACTGGATAATAGCCATTGGAGATTGAAAAGATCCAGAATAGCGGAAAATACAGCTAAACATAAAGAACAATGTATGAACAAATGGTTAACATAGTCCTCCTGCTTACCACATAATATGCATCTGGTAGGGATAATCATACCTCTTTTCCTAAGATTTTCTATCCTAAGGATCTTATTTTGGGCAACAAACCAGTATAAGATATTAAATTTAGGAATAAGATCCTTAACCCACAAAATATTCCAATAATATTTTTGTTCAAGAGCTTTGAAATTTAACAGGTAATCCGATTTAACAGAGAAATGACCTGACTTCTCTCTCCAAATGACATAATCTTCTTGAAATTGAAACCTGGGAATAACAAAAAAAAAATTTTTAAGTTGAGCTCAAAAAATGTTTTGTGAATCCTCTAAACTTGGGAGGGGGGTCTATAGGAATCCATTTGAGACCCTCACTAGTTCTAATCCAAAAATATTGAATCATCTTTTTGTCATTCACCTCAAAATAGTGGTAAACAGAATTCCAAGGATCTTTTTATACAAGAGGTTTGTCCCCAAGCAAACAATCCTACCAAAAATTGATTCTTTTTCACCTCCCAATAATCTATTTAAAACCCTACCCCAAGATGGCTTTAGAATCAAGAAAGGATTTCCAAAATATCAATCCCATAGGAAGATCATCTTTCAGAAAAAAAAGGTTTCCAGCTTATCAATATTCCGTAAATATTTCCTCTTTAGAACTTCAACCCATAGGCCTTCTTCTTTATTGATTCTCCATCCGGTTTGGCCAAGAGGGCCTCATTCATTAATTTGAAATATTTTATCCATAATCCACCATAGTTTTTTGCTCTAGTAACCTTGTTCTAAGAAACCAAATGATATTTAAAATGTTCCTCCATCCCAGCCCATAGGAAAGGTTTTTGAATCCTTTCCAAAGATCCAATGATCTTAGCAGTAAGCTTGAAGAGGGACATGACATAAATTAGGATACCTTGCAAACATATTTGGAGAAGTTGAATCTTACCTACATGAGATAGCTAAGATCGCTTCCAAGTAGATAGCTTTCTGTTCACTCTTTCAATGAGGCGATTCCATATGGATATGTCTGGTTTTTTAGTAATGAGGGGCATCCCAAGATAGGAATCCGAAAAGGATTTGATTTTACACCCAAGAATGTGAGAAAGTCTGATCTGGAACTGCTTCTCCACATTTATAAAAAACAACACTCGTATGGAAGTTTACAAGTTGTCTAGAGACCATCTCATAATCCTGCAATACTTTTTTTATACCTCGTAGATTCTTGAATAACATCGTTTCCCAATAAGAAGTTGTCATCAAGAAATTGATTAAGGCACACAAAAGTTAGTCCATTATAAATTTTGATCCCTTGAATGAGATTTTGAGATAGAGCTTGATTACATAATCTTCTAAGGGTTTCAGCCAAAATAATATAGAGAAAGGGGAGAGGGGATCACCTTGTCTCAAACCCCTACCTTCCTGGAATAAACCTTCAGTTTTACCATTGACAATAACAAAGAAATTTGCAATGGATATGCATGCCATGATCAGATTGACAAAGTGAGCACTGAAGCCCAGATTGACCATAATAGCTCTAAGGAAAGACCACGAAGCTTTATCATATGCTTTTTGCATATCAAATTTGATCAACATGGCTAATCTTCTTGAAGTCTCAACCGAATGTATGGCCTCTTGGATAAGAATAATGATGTCAAGAATCTTCCTTCCAGGAACAAAATCCCCTTGATTAGGAGAGATGAACTTTTTAAGAAATTTCCTAATCCAGAAAGAGAGGATTTTGGTGATCAATTTATAGTTGGTATTGCACAAAATGATGGGCCTAAAATCCTTAAGGTCCTTAGCCCTTGTCATTTTAGGGATGAGAACAAAAAAGGTGTTATTAATCTGCTTGAGAAGGTGTCCAAATTTAAAGAAATCTTGGACTGCATCCACCACATCATGTTTATAATCTCCCAGAATTGTTGAAAGAAAAAAGCAGGAAAACTATCTGGTCTGAGAGATTTGTCTGATCCCATATCAAAAAAGGCACTAATAGATACAAATGGCTAAGACAATGGATGGGTATATCGAGAGAGAGAGAGAGAGAGAGAGAGAGAGAGAAGGTGATATATATATATATATATATATATATATATTCCAAATGAGTCAAAGTATGTTAAAATTTATGTTACCAAAGTTTCAAAGACCCTATTTAGGTGTCTACAAATTCATATGGTGGTTCTAAATGGTATTTATTTGTTGGAGTATTTAATGATTGTGTAATGTAAAGTTAACGAACATTTTGTTTCTATTTTTTAGACCTCCAAATTTGTTTCATGGTTGGAAAATGTTTTAGAGCATCATACAAGATAGGGTTCATGCATGGATTAATCACAAAACACTATTTTTTTCACAACAATATGCCTAACTTATTATGATCTAGAATTTTAGAGGGGTCATTACTTAAATATGATTTTTTATATGATGTATTTTCTATGAATTTATTTATGTTTGTTTTGAATGGCTTGTAACTTGGATAAAGAGGATATTTGGTTTTACAATAATGAGGGCTATGTAAACTCCTAGAAATATTATATTTTTAAGAAAAAGTGCAGGTCTAAGTAGTGGATACGTTTATAGTAAGAACAATAAAAAGATATATTAAGGAGTTTATAATTACTACCTACACCTTCTTGGATGAGATGATAACTAAATTCTTTACTTTGTTTTGAATCATTAAGAAGCTGGAATTATGAATTATGATGTTATGTGTTGAAAAAAATGTGGAAATATGATGCGTTAGATAATACCCTTATTACGTAGAAAAGAACATGGTTGGAAGTTGGGAGAGTATAAAAATGAATTTGGTACACCTATGATAAATAATAATATGTAAGATGAATAGTCCAAAATAATATGCCAATATATATGGTTTCAAGGTCATGAATATGATTTATCTACATCAATGGGTTGAGAGAATACCCCAAAACATCACATAAGTGATAAACATGCCATGAAGGAGAGATCTAGTTAGAGGAACAATAAAACGTCTAATAGAGTTATTGTGCAGTGAAGGGTGGAGACGATAATTTCTTAGAAAAACAAAGAGTGGGGATTATGTTTGGGGTCATGTTGTAGCATTTCAGGACATATATGGAAACAAATATTATGGAGATGAAACCAAATTCCTACCCATGTCATTGTCTCACCTGATATATACATGATTGGAAAGGTTTTTTACTAATAAAAAATAATCATGACAAATTGTTGAGAAACTAATATGCACCAAATGACTAAAATAAGATAAAATATTAGTTACTAAAGAATATTTGATTCAAAAATAAGAATATAAGTTGATGTATTCTTGTCATCTTATCTAAAGTGATACATGAGGTGAAGCATATGAAAATATCAACTCTAGAAAAGGAGGTTCCTATGGAGGTGGAGGTGTATCTTCAATTTGTGGCATTCCTCTACGGGAAGTAGCAACCAAGGTGGGGGATATTTTTAACGCTTAATAGGTTCATGAGGATCATAAGGACTAGTAAGAACAATAATATATATGATTCTTCCTAGTTATCATTTAGGAATTTTAATGGTGTTAAGTAAGCATTGTTATATTGGTAGGATTGTTAAATTACATGATGCATTTTAAGAATATGAGATATCTAATGCATAATATTTATTTTTGTTTTCCTCATTGAGTAGGTGTGCTTAATGTTGGTAATGCAAGATTCAACCCTACAAGAACACACACTAATATAATGGAGTTCAAAATTAGATTCTTTAATGTAGTTGATCATCTAAATATTGAGCATTAGAATATTTTTGTATCAAATAATATCCAACAATCACAAGAAAATATGTTCATTCATATAAACATCAATTTAATGATCTGTCAACAAGGTTGTCATATAATTTGGACCCAACCCTATAAAATAGTGTTTTGAAGATGGTTGGGTCAATCACTTGCAATGTAAAATGACTCAACATACCTTGTCTAATTAGAAAATATGAACTGTTGGTCATGCTTAGGTGTGAAGAAGATGCAGGATATCAAGAAAACTAAGTTTCCCATGGATCTCATCTAGAGAATTTGATTGGGAAAGTTTTAACCAAGATGAATAAGCTTTTAAGTAATGCACGACCAAATAAGATTTTGTGTTTGTGATGTCTAGAAATCCAGACAAAATGCCATACTTTTCTAAATTTTCCTTTGACAAGGGAAAAAACCATTAGATGTAACGAACCATTACACCAAAACCTTGAGGCGTTAGTGAAATCCGCACATGAGGATCATAACATCCCACCATGCTTCTGTATCCCGGACCCCGGGCTATATTTGCGCCCATATAGTGGGACCCCGCCCAGCCCTATACGAGCCCCGGGCGAACACTGCAATGTCGGTGTAGCTACCCGTGTTGGGACTTGAACCTGGGTGGTCGCTCTGATACCAAATGTAACGAACCGTTACACCAAAACATCGAGGCGTTAGTGAAATCCACACATGAGGATCATAACATTAGATATATAATATAACATGGACTCACATATATTCCATATTGTGATATATTCCATGAATTACGTAATACTAAATATATGTCCATTATTCAAAAATATGAGTGGGGTTACTGTAAATTATTTGTGTGATGTATGTCGATCATATATACATGATATCTCGAGTTATCTTGTTGTGTAATAAATACACAAGAAGCAAAGTAAACATATAATGTAGGCCACTACATAATGGCTAGAGCAACTAGTGTGATGAGGACAATGAGGAAAAGTATTGTAATAGAGAGGAATAAGAGCATATAATGAAGGCTAAAACCTTATTACTGATTACAATTATGGATAGGTTTTCCATCATAGTAATCATTGTACCAGGTTTCATGAATTTGGCAATTATGATGGAGAGCATATAGTTGAGGATTGTACTGAGTTGTTAGAAATAAGGAGACATGCCAAAATAATTCCAAAAATGATTTGATTAAACCTTTAGTTTAACGATAGGTTGTGGCCCGATCTATCACACCTAATGCATGTTTTAACAAGGGTGGTGTGAAGACTGATGGTGATGTAGGGTCCAGTAAGACCATTGAAGAAAAATTGTAGCCATAAGAAGATTGCATGAAGGGACGTAAACCATCACATCAAGTGTAGGTTTGCACAACAAAGCACATTTATTTTGGAAGACACAAAACATGTATTTGCAAAGAGGGAATGCATAGCACAAGATAAAGAGGATGATTCTAAATTTGCATATGCCATTTTGAATTGTTCGACCAAGAAGGTTTTCCACCCCAGTTATAGTTTTAGGTAGATAATTTGGTTTTAAAACTACCACTTGGCATTGGAAGCAACCATGATTTTGGATGAAAATTAGTAACTATAATGTTGGGCTAATTTTAAATTTTTCTATGAATGGTTATGATGTGAAGTGCGCGCACGCACACGTGCCCACATGAGTATATATATATATATATATATATATATATATATATATATATATATATATGCACATGTATATGTGTGTGTATATACATAGAAGCATGTATTCATGCACACATATATACACACATGCATACATGCATACAATTACATACATGCATAGATTATATATGAGGTTAATGTGCTAACTAAGAAGGCATGAATAGCTATGGGAATCCCTCCATTAAAGTTGTTAATACATGTTATTCATGACCAATAAAATACATGAGAAACCGTTTAGAATATTTTGCAACATGGAAGCATGTACTACGGGCATACAATTTTAAATGGACCTTGAGGCATTAGAGATAAAAGAGGATAATAATTATCCTGAGCTATTAGAGCGTCTTCGTTTTAGAAGTAAATTGAGAAATGACATTGTGATGAGGCGTAGATTGTAATGCATTATATGAGACAGGTACTTGATATATATTACGAACACTAATGTATTCTTTATCTACCTTATAGGGTATTTCTTTAGCTATAACCCCATCTTAAGTCTATTCATCTAGGGCTTTCTTGTAACTTATTTAAACAATTTCATCAATCACACTATCTCATTGCTATATTTTAGAAGGTGTTTTCTAAATGTGTAAGACCTTCGACCATGTCTTGTTAATTTACGATAACTTGTTTACCATGATCCACCTCACACGTCTCATAATTTTTTATAGATTGATCACATTATAACTCAAATAAACAATATTTTCATTTGTAATCGAAGGTACATCACTTGTAATAGAAACCACAACTTTAGAAGAAATTTGAGTCAATTAATATTTTATTTTATTTTCCAAACAAGATATGGAATCAACCAAATGAATTTCAATAAACTCAATAGATTCATGATTAATTCAAGCACTATTTGTAATTGGATCTTTAGGTAGAATCAATATTGGTAGCATTAGATAAGAAGGTCATTGAACAAACATGTCATACAAACACCCTAGAGTTTGAAATGAAACACAATGCAATTAGTACAATTATATCTTTAAAAAAATGTAATAAACCTCTGAGATTTCTTTTACAAGATTAGATTTATGCAAAGGAGAAATATCTAACCCTAGAGAGGTGTAAGAGAGAATGGGTTCACCAAAATGTAATATGAATAAATAGATTTATATTAAATATGTAAGAAATATCCATAACACATGTAATTAGGTATAAATAGATGTAAAACCTTATATTATATGTAATTAAGTTAACTTAGCACTAGATAAATAAGGAAATGAGGAGGATCTATGATTATCTTATCTCATAATGACTAGAAGATAGTCTTCAAATCTTACAACACAAATCATGTTTTTCAGGATAGATACAGAGAACCCAAAAAACTCACAATGAACATGGCATTTTTTTCCAAAAGGTAGAGTCTTCAAAGTGTTGTAGTATTATGCATAAAGCAATTTGGTAAACAACGCAAATTTCATTTTTTTACTACTGGATTATCTTTTTTTTTCCTTAGGAAAACCACACTCATTTATAAAACATCATTTTAATCACTGTAAAATGAATTATCCTCTTCTTAACCCTAGTCAGGGTTTTAACATCTAGATCTGCAAAAATAGTGGGGGTTTGTTTCATATATTTGTGTTTAACATAACTCGATTCTTATGAGATCCATCCATTTGATACAATATCAAAAACAACACACCAAGTATATGCATCTTTGCTATGAATTTTGATGTATCAAAGAGTTCTTTAATGATTGCTTGACTTCTCTAGAATACATCTAAGTGGTCAATATTTTCCTTCTCTGATTTTCACTTGAAAAATTCTTGCATTAGTTTAAATGATAGTAGATGCTTAAATGAGCTAGAGTGTTTGTATATTTTTAGATAATTTGAATTTAAAGGACCCTATTGGCATGCAAGACAACCTTCAATGCTTAGAAAACATTTTTAAAATGGGATAATGATAAGATATAATAAAGGACCCAATGCAATCATGTCCAAATTGTGTACTTATTGTTCTTAGCATGTGAGGAACATGAAGTCCAAGTTTTAGATATGGAAGGCTACAAATGGTGGGAAATGAGAGATGGGATAAGGTGACAGTTGGGGTATAGGAAACAAATAACTCGTGCTCAATGACCACCATAAGTAGAGAAATTGCATCAATAAAACAATAACTTGAATGTTAAAATCAATGAACACATAAACACTCTAAAAACATGGAAACTAACAACTAATAAATGCCTAAGCATTGTTTCTAGATGCCTACACTCTAATAGACATTAAATGTTATTGTTACATCAATATAATGATTGATTGGTTGTGAGATGAGTATGTTTTCTTGTTTGGCCTTCTTCATTCCTTATTTGTGTCTTTATAATCTAAGAAAAATCTCATTTAAGTACAAGTTCTAAATACCTACCTTATCATAAGTCAGATATCTCTTCAATGCATAATGGTATTGTTTCTACAACTATAAAATTATCTAAATGTGTATGTTACTATGAGTCAAATATACCTCTTCATTTTAAAAAAGCATTCCTTACTAGAAGTCAAATATACCTCTACACTACAAATTGAAATTATTTCACTCATTAATTTTTAATTGAAAATATTTTTAAAACGATTTTTTTTGAATTGGGAAACTTTATAAATATGAATCATTATACCATTGTTATGAGGGAGATAACTTCCATTTTGTCTTTTTAAAGTATTTGGAAGTGAAGTAGTTGGAATAAGGAGCCGTTGAATATGCATTAACAAGTAGCTATTAAATAAAGCAAGTAAATGGATAAGTCAAATAATCGTATACACATCTCTATTTTTTTATTTGATTAAGTGATTATTAGTTGTAAAGTGTGCATATGCTTCTTCCCACTTAACCTTTCTCGTTTCTTTCGTCATGCTTTCACACGAAACTTAATGGTGTTTATTTTCTCGATTTTTAAGACTATATCTCACTTATGGAGTGTGATGTCATATCACTCATTTTTTATACCATCAAGATCAATGTTGTATATTATATTGATTGATAAAAATAGATTTTTTAATTTAAAAATATTTTATTTGAATTTTTTTTAATATCAAATTACACATATAAAGAAATAGGAAAATAGAAGTAAACGGTTCTTATCTCATTCATTTATATGATCGTAAATCTATTTCTGTAATTTAGACTTGGAAATACACTTTCAGAGATGTGATGAATATCATGTAGAAATATTGGAATGATATGAGATGATTACTATGACCATACAAAAGCTCATAACAAGTTGTCAAGACCACAAACACTCCTAGCAAATAATTTGTCACCTAAATTTTAGCTTTCTGGATCAATTCACTTATGTATCTTTTGTTTCATTTCCTTACATGCTACGACACCTATCTTAATGTAATGTGATCACTTGAACATAAAAAGGAAAACAAAGTTCTAAGGTCTACATTAGAATTTGGGTGGCCAATGTGAACTAACACACCCTTAAATAGTCAAAGGGATCCCTGACTATATGAACAAAAATATGCCAATAAACTAAAATTGCATACCAAAAATAACTTTCACATGCACACCACAATTAATCTATATAAATACTAACTATAACCATGATTATAAGTGCTCAAATGAATTTGCTTGATTCTCTCAATGTTACTCCACCAAATGAACCATAATACTCAAGTCTATTTATAGGTGACTTTGAGTTTAAATTCATCAATATTAGATTGCACCATGCTAACATCCAATGGCTAGAAACATGAAAGGTAGAAAAGGGAAGATGGGCCCATTCAACAAAAATGATCTAGAAAAAGAAAAAATGTCAAGACTATATGGATGAGCCTAACAAGGTTTCAGGATACTATGACTAGTTATGAGATCGGGACCAAAAGGCATTAAAAACTAGATGGAGGCTAGCTCGAGGTTGAGAAAGAGGGTTCTCATGGTTCACAAGTCAACATGATTAAAGTTTCTAGTTTTGGACCAAATTATATACGTATAAACAAATGCACTGTCACTCATAAAACAACTCATAAAAGTTGATGTTCGTTTTTAGGTATTTACATAGTACCCCACTTTGAGGTGTGTGTCACTAGACTAGTGATTCTTCCCAACTGGGCAACATATATATCATGGAAACATTTTCAACAAGTTATTGTGTCCTCTGGTAAATCAAGAACCAATCATATGTTGCATTTCTAAGAAAAAATGGGAAGAGTCTACAAGTCACTTCCTCATGTGTTACATTTAGGAGTCTTAGTGATTATTTGAATGTTCTAATATGGTCCTTAGTTGATACATTACTAGTTGGGTCAAAGACATGAAGGTATTTCTTTGGATTTCCTGGCAAATCATGGACAACTCTAGGGATATTAATGGGAAATCCTGCTAACCAAGCCATTGTGGGAGATAATGAAGAAGAGGGGTTTGTTGTTTTGGGTGGGCTAGGTTTTTTTAGCAAATTTAGGATTTTTTAAAGGGGCCTTCGAGCTCTTGGATTTTCCCTTTTCTGAACATGTTTTCCTACTCCCAATCAAAGAAACATGAGATAAACCTTTGTTAGAACCAGATTTGGTCACAATTCTAGGTAAATCCAGTTTATACACTCAAATTAGACAACTAAATTCAAGGAAGTTTCAAAGAAAAAAGTATGTAAATTGTGATTTCTGGAATTGAAATGTGTTATTGTGTGATTATTCAACAAATTTGTTTGGCCCTCCTTCCACGCCATCTTTTTCTCGTTCCTATTGATACACATAGATGTCACACACCAAAGAACGAGAATGACAAGCTCTTATATCCAACTTGTTTTAGAACTATGGAGTGTGATTCAGTGCATGAGTTGCAAGGTATTGGTCATTTAAACCAATAAAGGGGTGTTTGCTGGACCAAATGGATCCTTATAGTGCCACTCCATGCACCTTATTTAACTTTGAAAACTTCCTAAACTAATCTAATTTAAGGGTGTTGCTCAAAGAAATAAAAAAGGAATGGAAAAGCCGAGAGAAAAGAGAAAACTCCTGAAACATATGTGTTTTAAGTACTTGATGCCACAAAGTAGATGGTGATAGAAACACGCTTCAAAGAAAAGACCCATAAAAAGAATAAAATGGATAATGCATGTATCTATATCTAAGTTGTGAAGTAATACTACTACATAAAGTGTCATTTGCACCTCAAATTGGATCAATTTTGGATCATAAATTGACGGTTTTGAGTGTTTTTCCCCATGAAACATAGAGGAATTTGTGTTGTTTTAGGTGGTGTAGATATGCCACAAAAATCAAGCAACTAAATATTTTTAATTGTGCTTATTTTATGTCACCATTGCACTAGTTTTGTGCCTCCTTTACGACATCTTCGTGCCACCTTATAATGTGTATATTATGCCAGCTTTGTACCATAATAAAAATGAATAAAAATGAAGGAAAAAAATGTAATTTAATTATTTGAAAAAATATAAAATAATTATGTTACACGCACGCACACACGCACGCACGCACACTCACACACACACATTTAAGGCTTTTACTTTTTATACATGAAATATTTACATTTCACTGTCACAACATACAAAACTTTATACAGGAAAGGCACCCGCCAACCTAGTTTACAAATTAAAAAATATATACAAAACTTTATTTTGAAATATAAATAAGAATGCTAAAATAACATATAACAATTCCAAACAAAAGATAATGTCATTGGAAACTAATAACATGGATGATAGAGAAAATAGATAAAAGAAGCTTTAAATTCAATTTTTTGTTATGTAATATTACAATTATGAGGGACTGATAAAAGATCCCTTCCCGATTACAAAAGAAGTCAATATAGAGCTTAATCATAAATGTCTTATCTAGGCATTGTCATCCTGGTCCTTATCCTCATACTCCTTGTCATTGTAATCATGCCTATGAGTATTGGCCATCATTGTCCTCATCCTCTCATTGGACCTATGAATACATAAATATAGAAATTTACAACTACTTTAATTCATAATATATATAATTCACAACTAATTAAACGTCGTCTTACATTTTCAATGTGGTTATTATGCAACCAATTATTGAAGGTAGGTGTGTCTCATCCCATGGTTTTTCATCACATCATGTACTTCCTTGTTACAAGCTTGTTATAACACACTTCTTACGAAAACAGTTATATGAAAAAACTAGATATATCATGAATTTTTATTAATGAACTTACATTTAAATAACATAATTGTACAATAGCTTATATAGAACTTACAAATTTGTTAGCGAACTCATCCAAGTTTCTCTGCTCCATGTGATGCATCACTTGCAACCCTTTTTGTACTTTCTCTTCGTAACCCTTTAACTATTTGCTTTTCTTCCTTGCATTAATTACAAAATTCATAAAATATTGAAATAATTAATAAATCAAATTGTTTTGGGTACTTTATTTGGTTAACTAACATGAAGCCCTATCAACGTCCTCTAATAGTCATTTTTCGTAGAAAGCATTCCAAGCATATTTATCTACTCAGGGAGGTCAAAGATTTCTCCTTTCTTTATTAGTGTTTCTGTAATGCCCCGTTCAATGTTCCTAGTCCCTGACCTGCCGACCCTATTACTAATCCTGGGAGACTGGTGTGCGTGTGCTCTCGTTGACCGTTGTTGATCTTGTCCGGGTCGCAGTGAAGATGTTTCACCTTCCCCCTCTCCTTCTTGCCTTCGGGTCGTTGTCGACACCCCAAGCTGTGGACCCCGGTAGCGTCATGGACGGGTATACGGGTAAAGGGAAATTTGGCTCTCGGCTCTCCGAGTTTGTCGGGTCGTCGGCATTAATAGGATAAATTATTATTATTATTTATTTTTTTAAGCCGTAAAATCGTAATAATAATGTTGGTAATAATATTATAATTTTTTTGGTCGATCTGTGCTTAGTAATTGTATTACTCCTCGTTGTCGGGCGAATTTTAGTAATACGTTAATAAAATTGTGTTATTATTATTATTATTACTATTATTAAATTCGTGTTATCATTATTAATAATTTGACGATCGTTACTGTGTGTTTATTATCGTTTTCCTCATTTTAGGCTTGTTTGTGTTTTTACCTGGTTAAAACAGACAAGCAAAAAAAATAAAATAAAAGAATTAAAATTTAAAATATTCGTGTTGTGGGGGCATATTAGAGCAAGTGGCAAAGGGAGGAAAAAGCTCCAAAAGCATTGCGCTAGGGTTTGGTCGTCGTTTTTTTTGTTGGAATGGGCGGCTATTTTGGGGGCGCAGGATTTGCGCAGCAGAGAAAAAAAAAATGAGTTTTGTTGAAACGGCCTTGGAAACTTGCATGCAAATACAGTGATTCGCGCAGGCCAGACTCCACATCCATTCCCAGCTCCCCCCCCAGGCCGCGCCACTCTCACCGGGTGGAAAATGGTGCAAAAACGAAGGTGTTTTTAGTCTGTTCTTTTGCTGCGCGCCCAACACTCTTCCTACACGCGCCCAGGCCTGCGTGGGCTCCCATCAAGCCAAAAAAATGCCTTGGAACCTTGATCAGTTGTTGCAGTTGCAAGTGCCATTGTAGATGCGAATGTAAAGCGTGAAAGCATGCGGCCTGTTCAACTAAATGTGTGGCATAAGTGCAATTCCATGGACTGCAATGATTTCGGGATATGCACAAAATGGTTGCAAAAATGTGAGGGCTTGCACCACACGTGTGAACTGTTTGACAAAATACCTGGAAGATATGTGGCCTCCTGGGCTACAGTGATAGCAGGATAAATAAAAATGGGTTTGTTTAAAAGACGCTAAACTGTTTGATAAAATGCCTCAAAGAAATGTTGTCTCATGGAATGCCATAATGGCATCATATGCGCAACATAGATGTGAAGAAAAGGCCTGTGATTTGCCTGACAGGATGCCTTAGAAAGATGTGGACTTATGGAACAAACCCTGACCATGTAAGCTTCATTTTGTTTAGTTGGCTTTCAGCCATGCATGTTCAGTGCATGAGGGTTGTAAATACTTCGTGGGCATGAGTGCCTCTTGTAGAATCATGCCGAAAATTAATCTCTATGTTGCTGGTTTTGATGAGCACATGAGAACGTGCAAAATTTGGAGGCATGCTTAAGGCATGTGAAGTGTTTGTCTAAACGCCTTCAAAAAAAATAAAAATAAATAAATAAATAAATAAATCTTGGTCTAACGGTTGCAAGATTTGAGGCTTCGCACAAAAGGAGGAAGATCTCTTCCTATCTAAACAACAGCAATAAGAAACCCTTTGATCAGGCTCAGCAAGTGGTGGGTCGAATCCAGAAGACATGTATGTCAAACGGTGGAGCTGGCGATGCTCGTGATCTGGTTGACGAAGTACCCAAGCACGAGACTGAACCCAAGCCTGCGGCTTCGACCGACTTCGTTTTCCAGGCATGGTTCTTCTTCCCTTACCTCTCATAATCCTCGTGTTTTAGTTCTCTTTTGCAACTAAGTAGAATATTAAGTTATTAGATTTTTGATACAGTTAAATGTCTCTTCAACTCTTTGCAAAACAACATAGCGTCGTGTCGCAACTCTCGAAGTCCTTATAACTCACCTACTTTAAACCAGGAACTATCACCCTTGCTACGAGATGCTCTAGAAAACTCTTACCCTTTTGATCGCTTCAATAGCATCTTAACGAACAGACAAATTTGACTCTCCATTGATTAAGTTGACCTTCTCCCTACAGAAAAATAGTTAAATTTTTGCAACTTTCGGAGGCTCAATAAGTACCCTTCGCAACTCTGGAAACGAGATGCGAAGTTTCATTCGTGTACCTTGGTATACGAGGAGTCGCCTTGGTTTTTGGTTTGACCCGAAACGATCTTTTGACATCCTTTTGACGCTCTTTCAGAAGCCCTGCTACACCGGTTTACAACAGTAGAGAGTTGGTAAAACTAGAAAGTTGGCTTTCGTTTGGGACTGCCAATTGAAACCCGGAAAGGGAAATCACTTCGTGTTTTCACAAACCTCTAGCGATTACACTAGACAAATGCATGGAACATTCAAAATAGGAAAGAGAACTTTTCAGGATAGTTTGATGAAGCCTTTTTGTAGGCCTCCTGTCGCAGTTTGACAAGGTCAAACTGGTCCAGTTTCGTCTTGTCGCTCCAGGAAACTTGTCGCCATTTGAAAATGGTTTACTAGTTCTCAGCCCCCTCGACTCTGATGAACTCTCCTTATGTAGGGGAACTAGCAGGAGATGTCTCGTGGCGTGCTTCTCCTTAGAACGTCAATTATGGACGCGGGTTTCTGGGCCCTCAAGTTAACTTTTGGCTTTTTATAACTGGGTGAACTACGACCATTGGCCTCGGAAAACTAACCGCCAAACGCAAACCGTTCGCTCTTTTTCAATTCCGTCAGTTGCTATGAATTCTTGGTATATATGGGGACACGTAGAAAATTAATCGGGACGTGCGTGCTCATCGGAAGATAACCTTTGGAAGCAGTTTCTTAGCCTCCGAGCCCGTTTTGTACGTTTTGCAGCTAGTGAGAAAATGTAAAAGTAGAAAACCGCGGACTCTCATAGGGGCCAATTCACCCTGGAAACTTTCAACACACGTAAATAACTGTTTAAAACACTAAAATGAATCTTCTTGTGTGTATTGGAACTTTTGACAAAATGATGTTTTCTCTCTCTTCCTTTCTCTTTCTCTCTCTCCTGGGTTTATAAAATGTAGAAAAAATGAAATGCAAGGAATACATGTTTATAGACTTTTTATTTCAATAGGCAAATTGTAATTATTGTCTGATGTAAATGGGAACTGAAAAATGATAATTATGATTGTTTTAGGGTGGATGCCATGCCAACGATTTATCGCTGATATCATGCTCACGTGGGTTTTGCAGGTGGATGAATGACGACGAAGAAGGCGATGTGAAATTTAATTATTATTTTTGTAACTCTGATAGGTCATTGTAAAATGAATAACTGTGTAATGTAGTCTCTTGTAATTGATAAAAAAAAGGGATTATAAATGAGATTTGTTAACATGCATGACATGCTAGTTTTTAAGGATACTTATGGAATGCACTTCTAATCACCAGTTCAAATTGATGTTAGTTGTGTGTGGCAAAAATGTGTTGGTTTATACTTAGTAAATTGAAATCGAAGTTAATACATTGTAGTACCTTCTCAGTATTTAATAAATGATTAAATTAATTATAGGGTTACCTTTGTACCTTGCAAACTCAATAATGAGTTTCAATGGGAACACCCAACCCAAATAACATATTCGAGCACAGTTTGCCTGTCTGTGTGATCCTTTCCGTCCATATAAGAAATTTAAAACCGAAGAACGACCTTAATCTTTGCACCTGTTGAGACCTCATAGGTTAGGTAAATAAAACCCCTCGTTGGAGTTTACCGTCATAGCCTTTTGTCTAGCGACAGTGTCGCAAACCCATATTTAGGAAGGTCATGGTCCAACCTATCTGGAGTTGCATTTTCCTTCTAGACTTGGCATTCGCGAGAAGAATGTCCTCTCTTCAGGTCTGACACCAGGTTGAGTGGTGAAGATCGCCTTAGAAGTCACCTTATGAGTCCTTGTTCGAAGGAACAACTAAGCAGTGCAACCCTGGATTCTATCAGAATAGCACCTTGGTATGTCCTTGAATGTGGTTTAGTATAATTTTGTCCACCTGCCTTAAACTCTGATATAGTTGAGGCGTGGGTATTTGAGTGCATAATGGAATAAACCAAACCTCCGCTGATTAGGAAGTGTCTCTTGTGGTTCGTGTATGGTTTATAATTCTTCCGACCATATACCCCTTTTCTGATGGTAGTCAAATACTACTGTAACTCCTGATTATCCAACAATCCTATGAGCGAGACCTTAGTGCGATATAAGAGCATATCTTTTGATGTTGCACACGAGATTTGAGGTTAGGATTAAGGACAAACTTAGAGTCATTATCTCTTAATTAAACTTTTTCTTGCATTGCAAAGAATATAAATTATCTTGGTGCGACCAAGCTTCGAGCAAACAAAACATAGATAAATATAAAAAGGAGGTCCATAAGTTTTTGAACTGTATTAGCTTTGGAAGCGAGATAACTATTCCGTGATCGATGGAGGTTTTTGGGAAGCTATCTTGACTCTATGTCTTCCTTAATCCCAATACCTCATCTGGACATCACGTTAGAATCTCTCGTGTAGCAAGAGTAAATTTTATACACTAAATAAAAGTTTGAGAAGCAAAATCTTATCATAAGGATGAGAAGATTAGAATCTTATAGGCATTTTGAAATATGGTGAATTCTTATGTCAGTTATGAAGATTTGTCATAAGGGTAAAGAGCAAAATTAACTGGTCGAACAATAAGTGAAATGTGAGACGAATTTTCAGGACATGTAGGTGGGAAAAAGGGAGAAAATCATGCTTACCTAATAAGGATCTTGGGAAGTTAGTCGTAACTAAAATACATTTAAAGTAATGTTTTGTCGTGGGTTCGCCGTTCCTAAAGTCACGTTTCTTGTGGTTGGGTCCTTGCTGGTATTCGTTCGTTGGGAAGAGTGTGGTATCGTCATGTCGATGCCGTCTGCATGTGTCTTTGTGATTTGATGCCTTATGTGATTGTCGCGTGTGTGTCGAGTTCTGTACTTGGAGCCCTTACTGGGTTGTGTGTCGTGAATCAATGTAAGACAAAAAAAAATTATTCTGGTATTTTACTGTTGTATTTGGGTGTGTAAAATGTGGGCACTACAGTTTCCTAGGTATTGAAGTTAAAAATTATATATATTAAAAATTATTAACAAACTTATAACACTTGCAAAAAAAATAAAATGTTGTATTTATGCAACATAATTACACTCATTTGCCTCTTTATTCTTACAAACCCTTCTTATGCATGTATTTCAATTAAAGATTGCTTGTACTGGGAACTTTCAAAGTCTTCCTCAGTTAGTCCGACCAACCTTGTGCACTTTTCCACTATCATTTTATACGTCTACATGACAATATGTATAAAATAATTTTTGGGCTCAGTCAACTATTATATTCTTGAAATATCTAAAACCCAAAAGACAGAATGTTAAACATATTGTAATTTAAATCAATTACTATAAATGAACTAATGAATTGATTGAAAATAACATAAACTAATAAAATGATAAGATGAAATAAAATAGGTTTAAAATAAGATAAAATAATAAAATGATAAGCTGGAATAAACAAATAAAATACTTGCTTTTACCAAACATCCATTAATATCCTCATGTGGTCATTTAGAGGGTCATTTGCATGTTCTTATCACTCAATATCTATAAGTTTCATATGTTAAACAAGAGGGTCTTTCACCATCTGATATTGGCAAGGTGGCCCTTTGTCTTCATCGTCTTTACTATTTAATGTATTGGAGTGTATTTCATTCATTCTATTTGGGACAGACCTTTATCAGTTGACCTTTGTAATTTTTTTCACTCTTAGAAGGTTGAGAAGATCATGTGCTTCATGAGAATCGACAAAAAATATGCACTTGTTATAACTGAATTAATTAGAAAATAAACTCTGAGTTAACTAAAATCAATGTAAATTACAAAACATAAAGTTACACATCCATGGAGGCCACTTCCCAAAAACAAACAAAGGGCATGTTCTCCTAGTGTCATTGTCCTCCAACCAGTGTATATGGGAAGTAGATTTGATATAAAAGTTGTATTAGAAATTTTGAATTACAAGAATTATATAAACTAGAAAATAAACTCTAAATTTATACCTCCATGGAGGTGACTCCCTGGGAAAAGAGGATGTCTCCTCTTCTCAAAACTCTCATCCTCTAGTTGGTCAATATGGGAAGTAAAAATGTTATAATAATGTTGGATTAGAGTTATTCAATGTAAAGAAAATATTTAAATTGAAAAGTGAACTCGAAATTTATACCTTTGTGGAGGGGACTTCATAGCAAAAAAACAAAGGTTGTCTACTCGTCCCATCCCCTCCATCCTCTCGCTAGTCTATATGGAAAATAGACTTGTGATGCACAAGTTGTATTAAAATTGTTCAATGAAAAGAATCATTATTTTTAATTAAAAATAAACTATACATTTATGTCTCCATTTTGGGTCCTTAAGAGGTTGAGGGGCATCCACTTGTATGAACATACGACTCGTGCAAGTCCTTATAATTAAAAGATATATCCTTGTCAAGTATTATAACTAGAATTTTTAAATAATAACATTTTTTTTAATTACAAAAATAAATTGTAAACTTATATCTTTGCGGTGAGAACATAGAAGATCATTGAGGTAATTTATCCTCCTAAATATCATGTTATGCCAAACAAAAAATGTTAGAGCCACCATATTCAAAAGTATCCAATGCCCTCTTAATAACTCCATAGCCAAATGACCTATGAACTTCACATTGTCTCTAAAATCCATAAACAAAGTAAAAAAAATGTGAAATGAACACGAGATTACACCAAATATGTTGTTTTCTCGAGTTTAATATTTTACAGTTTACTTTACTTTTGTAACTATTTTTCAAGTTTCACACAATGCAAATAGTGAGAAAACAATGTGGAACACACTAGGGTTTCTCTCATACTTTAATGCTTACAATTCTAACCCTTTAATTTTAGGCATTTGTTTACCCTGTGAGAGGGTTTGACTTCCTCATAGCAAGTACCACATAAAAGTCAAATATGCTCATGTTTTGGTTACTCAAATAAATATAGTGGTAGAAACACAATCCCATTATTTTGTAAACTTGTTACAAAATCATCCAAAGTGCATATTTTTATGTTGTTATAATCTCATTGTATAGGGTTTCTTAATTTTAGGCTTTGGTTTATTACTTTATGAGACCAATTTATGTGGGGTTCTTTGAGTTCCACAATTATAGATCCTACTTAATATGGTATCATATATTGAATGCAAAGACTTTCTTTTTAGATTAGGCAGCTTACATGATATGTTAGTTTAAACATTCATTTATGAAACTAATTTGTGGGGTACATTGAGTTCCACAATTATAGATCCTACTGAATATGGTATCATATATTGAATGCAAAGACTTCCTTTGTAGATTAGGCGGCTTACATGATATGCAAGTCTAGACATTCATGTACAAATAGATTGGGATATTGTCTTATCCATCATTCATATGTTAGACTGGTTATTATATTTTTAAGAAGTTGTGGATATTGTCCTCTTTTATTCATATGATAAAAAAGATCATTTATACACTCGTACCATCATATCTTGTGTCCATCTATTTATTTCTAGTATTGCATGTTACCACAAATGCCTATCAATTGAATTTTAGGGATTGTTAATCTGGTAAAATAGGTATGCATCTTAGCTCAATGGCCTTATAAAGGGTTTTGAAAATCTTCAGAAGGTAATCATACATGTTTTAACTAGAGTGGCTACCATTTAAGAGGTTAGATAGAAATGGTTAAGCAAATCTTAAAAGATAAACATACATGTTTTAATTAGATGGCCATCATTTAAGGGGTCGAATAAACATGTTTTAACTAGCGCGGCCACCATTCAAGGGGTCAAATGGTCGTATACTTTTATCATAGAAAATAGATTGGAATGCCTAGTTTATGCATAAATAAATTCTTCAACGTATGATCACAAGGGGAAGTTATACCTTGCATTTCAAGACTACTTGCCTATCAAGGGATGTTGGTATTTATCCTCATAAATAATCCATGTTAATGAATCCAAAAACCCGTCAAATTTATTTTTCTCCCCAATCTGTAAGATGTGGTTCTTTGACATGTAACACACCTAAGCACCATTTTTCAAGGCCTCACATGTTGCCGATTTGGTTGTTGAACACCCAATGAACAATCTAGTAGCCATTAGCAATTAACTAGCCATTCACCATCAAATTTTGAGCATCAAGCATGGCCATGATGCTCCACTTTAGATCATATATAGCTACATTCACCATTCAAACATTTATTCATAATTTCATTAAATATTAAATCTTACCCAAGGGTAAGATTTAACATATCTAGAATAATCAGAACTATTTTAAATGTTGAACCAACATATAGATGGATCCCCGTGCATCTATCGAGCTAAAGGAATTTTATTGATATAAAAATAATTATCGTCAATGAGATTCAAGTAGACATTGTCCAATAATAATAAAATACATGAAAAGAATTTATAGATGCCTAACTATGAAAGTTTCTGCGAGAAGATACAGACAAACAACCAAAAAATCCTAGAAGTATTCTCGGTAGATAAATTCAACCAAAGGCTTGGACTATATTGTGTGTAGCTAAAATTACAATCAATCTAGTTTACCAATTTGTATAGGTGAACTCATGAGGGACTCTTCAAATAAACTAAGCAGCAGATGTCTTCAATACCAAATCAATGTGTGATTTGGTTTTTCGGATCTGTGTAAAGCCTAACACATAATGCATAAAGCAAAGAAGAAATGTTGTTACAGCATTTGTTTAATTAAATACTCATAAGACAAGGAGAACATCACATAGGAGAATAGTGTCTATTATTCATTGCAATTTCTTTGAAGAAGAGTGCCATTCACAAGAAAATCTCAATAACATGTGAGGCTTAAGACCATGTATGAAGTTTAAGTTGCATGCATAGATATGTGTTTCACCTATGCTACCTAAACAACTATCTCTAAATAATTAATTGTGAATGATGAGCATGATATTAACATCCAAAGAGACACCATGAAGTTTCATACTAAGTGGGCAAAACTATAGCTAAAATTCAATAACTTATTTTCAATGAAAATTATACATACATACACAAAGTTGTTTCTAATGCATTTCTCACTACAATGTATAAAACGAGCCAAAAAAATAGTCTATCAAACTGCATCTAATAGGCGCTCCCTCTGCCCTCACTAATCTTAGTTATGAGAAAAATTAGTCTGTCAAAATGCATCTAATAGGTGCTCCCTCTGCGCCCACTAATCTTAGTGGTAAGCAGTTTAATGAATAAAATCCAGGATCAACACCATCTAGCTTCAAGCCTTCCACCAAAATGATTTCCTGACAATATATTACAAGATATTCCTTTAGTACAAAACGAGCACATAAAATAAGTATTTTTTATTTTATTAAGGTTTATGTATTCCTGCAGTCACCCACATCCTAAAAGCAATAAACCATGCCATCTTGAAATCGAATTGTGGCAGGTTTTATCGTCTCTTTAGAGGACATCAATGCTCTTTACAAATATTATTAATTGTAAGGATAAAGTTGTGTAGCTCTATTCATCAGAGAGATGAAACAACACAATAATGGTTTCATTAAGAATTATTAGCACAACTCTTTGCTTCATGGTTTAACTTTGGAATTTTTTATTCAACCTCAATTTCAGAGATAAAGGACGAGGAAATATAAAGGAGAAAACAAACTAAATGAAACACATTATTTTAGATACGAAATTTAAACAATTAGAACAAAATTTGTAGATGAAGATTTAAACAACTAAAACACAATGGAAAACACTATATTTAGACAACAAAAATAAAATTGTATGAAAATTGATTGATTGCGTGCTAGAAAATACATGTCACAATACTATAGTTTTACAATTAATGAATCACCTTGGGTCTAAGAAAGACGGTATACTACAAGGCTTTTTGTTGATATTTTCAATCTCTCAAAGCACATATATGGAGGACCTTGTGTAAATTGTGTATATAAATCCAAGGTGGTTCATACACCCTTGCAGTCGAAGTACCTAACTCAACATGCACACTATCCAATTTCAGCATGATTGCTAGAAATCAACCACATAATTGAAGGGAGCACAAAATTGCCAAGATTTTAACTTGGGTCATCTTTCATCTAGAGCCCACAAAGTGCAAGGACAATGCCCTAGATGAGGATCTAGATGTGTTGTACGTAATGTGGAGATAATAAAGTAGAGTGAAACAAGATACAGAATATAATAGAACTGGTACAAAAAATATATTAATATGTGTTTTATGGATGGCATAAACTTGAGGGAGATGTATGGTCACTTATCTTCTACCTATCTGCTTGCTACATATGTTACAAAGATGCAAAATCATGAAGAACCATTACGGAAGTTGAAAATCTTAGGCTTCCATGCTAAGTCACAAAGTTCGAGTTCGAGTTCAAGAAGGATCAAGTTTAGTTTAAAATCACCAATGAATAAAGTTTGAGAAAAACAATCACCATTAAGTTCAAACAATAAAAAACATGAAACATATCAAATTATAAATGTCCATGAGGTGTCAATGGGTTGGTTGTAACTAGCACCACCCAAATTCAATTCTTGTTGGGTGTATGAGGCCGGTTGTGGCCATATGAGCTGGAGTTGAGGCTGGTTGCGGCCATATGAGCTGGATTTGAGGTCAGTTGTGACAGTTTGATATGGATTTAGGAAAGTTGTGGCTGTATGATGTGAATTTGAGGCTGATTGAGGCTGATTGTAATACAAGTTCATAATTCCAATCAAAATATATACATCATTATAAATATATAAACATCTATATAATAAATATAAATTATAATTATAAAATTATAAAAATACAACTAACATTTTTAAATTTTTAATTAACGAAAACTATAAAATGTTTAAAAAATAAATGACCATAACATTTTGAAAACATTAATTATAATGAAACATATATATAAATAAAAAGATTTGAAATAAACAAAGTAAAAAACATTAACACAAATTTAAATATCACTAAATTAAAATTTTAAAAACAATAAAATAAACATTAATAAGACATAAAACTTAACATTTAAAAAAAACTATAAAATAAAGAAAGACATATCAAATTAAAAAACAGTAAAAAAACTTTAAAAACAAAAATATTAAAATGAACGAGACCCTTGCTCATCAGTGACTGTCGACTCCTCTAACTCCCCTCTCGTGTAACAGTCTTCATGCTCAGCTCGTTTGGTCCTCAACCCAATCCCCCACTCAGAACATGTCCACCAGCTGGGCTACGTTGTTCACATCCACCTCCTTTTGTAGTGCCCACACTTTCTATAGCTCAGTAGCTTGTTGTTTATTTGCTCATAGACATGTTTTGGACAGTGATTGGTGATATCTTGGACATTATTTTTAGATATTTGATTATATTAGTCATGTGTGACATTCAGGCGCATAACACCAATTTGACCTAATTTCCTTATTGTCGCTTTTTGTTCTTGTTATGACATGGAAACTAATGAAATATGATGTGCTTGGAGCCTAATTATATTGATGGATAGTTGTTGCATGGTGGGATTATATGTCGTTTTATCATCTTGTCTAAATTTTGGAATATGGAATATAATTGTGCACGTTGTTACATCTTGATTTCAGTAGGATGTTAGGTTAGTTTAGCATGTATTGATATCTTACTATGTCACTTAATTATATTGTATTGGACAGGTGCAGTTAATGTGTGCAATGAGTGTGCAGGTGACAGGTTTACAGGAGAACGTGGGATTCAGGCAGGTTACTCAAAACTTGCACAAGCAGCCCACAGGCTGAGTCCTAGCCATGTTCACTGTGTGAAGCCCTAGGATAGATGATTATTAATTTTGGGCACTTTGAGTGACCCCAATGTATGTAAAATATTTTGCTTTAATTTATTAATTTTTGTTTAGGGTGGTTAGTAGAGTTGTAAACTTGCTTAGGGAGTAAATAATTTCACTTTCTTTTAAATTGTTGATTTTGTTAATTAGTCTCTTAATCACAAGGGTTAAGGGTCACATGTGAAACCCTTGGGTGGTCCCCACACCCTCTACCCTTGTGCCAAAATGCAAAACCCGAAATTAGGGTATTTTGGGCATTTTTGGGGACCCCTTTGTAGCTTGGGAGTCCCCCTATCACAAAAATAAGCCCTTGGACCCTACCTAATGGGTAGGGGGGCTTGTTTTCAAGGCTAGAGGGGGTTTTCCCTCCCTTTCTACCCTTGTTTTGTCACATCCATGTAAGGGATGTGGATTGGTGTGTTTTTTTTTAAAATGCAACTAGTTTGTCTTGCTAACATTTGAGGAAATTTGGGAGAAGAGGGTAAAAAGAGAATTTTACCCTTTCTCTCTTTTGTCTTAGCATCTTTGACCATGAGGAGGGAGAGGGGTGACACATGTCACCCCCTCATTTGTGAGGATGCTTGGTCCCTCCTCTTCATATTCTCATTCATGGAGAAAAAAAGGGACTTTTGCTTGGATTTTTCTTGCTTGGATGCTTGGGTGAATTGGAGCTTGGAATTTGCTTGGAGCTAGGGGTGGAAATCTTGAAGTTAGGAAGCTTTTTGGAGAGCTTTCCTTGAGGTAGGCTCTTAGATCTTGTAGATGTGTTGCTTGATTTTAGTTGTTAGATTGGTTGTTGAAATTTGTTTATTTTTGAATAAGATTTTAGTGTTGTTGGTGTGTGTTTTTACTCCCTCCATCATATGGCATGATGGAGTTTGGAGTGTGGGGGAAGAGGGAGGGAATTTTTCCTCTCAACCCTCAAGGCTTGATGGCCAAGCCTTGTAGGGCCATATTTATTTTTCCCCTCAATGGTTGAGGTGGGGAAGTGGATTCATTTGGCTTGAATCTCCTTCCCCATCCTTGGTAAGGAAACCCCCTTTTGGGGTTTGAAAATCCTTCCAAGGAGGACATGGAGAAAGGGGGAGGAATAAGGAGGGTGTGTTTTGACTAAGGAGTAATAAGGAGGTTAAGAAGATGTGTTATGTACATATAATCACAATCTTCAGCTGAGGCACAATCTTCAGCTGAGGCACAATCTTCAGCCGAGAATCACCCGGGGAAAAGGGAAAAAGCGTAGAGGGGCGGGTGATCGCAGGAAAAGCACGAGAGCCCCGCTGGAACATCGCGAATCCTCGCACTGTTCTGCTCCATTCGATTGTAATCGCGCTGCAATTGGGGCTGTTAGGCGCGATATTGTTGTATTTTGGAGAACTTTCTCCTCTCTTCCCCATTTTTGGAGGATGAACATGGGTTCTCCTTCTTGTCTGTTGGAATCTTGTGTTGATTGTGAGACTTAAGTTTGTGTGTATGTTTCATTTTTGTCTACCCTTCACCTTGTGCAAGTATTGGTTAGCTATCCTCTTTCCCATGGGCTTGGGGGAGGCTAGCATGCATCCCAACCTTGGGATAGAACACATAGGAGAATATTGGCTATTATTCATTGCAATTTCTTTGAAGAGATGCCATTCAAAGAGAAGTCTCAATAACAGGTGAGCTTAATACCATGTGGAAGTTTAGTGGCTGCATAGATAGGTGTTTCACCTCGCTACCGAAACACAACGTCTCTAATAAATAATTGTGAATGATGAGCATGATTTAACTCCAAATAGACACCCCATGAGTTCTACTAAGTGGGCAAACTATACTATATTCATACTTATTTTCAATGAAAAGTATACATAACATACCCACAGTTGGGGTCTAATGCATTTCTCACACTGTATAAAACGAGCCAAAGAAAATAGTCTCTCAAACTGCATCTAATAGGCGCCCCTCGCCCTCACGAATCTTAGTTATAGAACAATAGGTCTGTCGAAAGGCGTCAATGAGTGCTCCCTCTTCGCCCCTAGCTTAGTGTCTCCGTTTCATGAATAAAAGCCTGGATCAACTCCTAGTCTTCAACCTTCCTCCCCAAAATGGTTCCTGGCAATTTTACAAGATAGTCCGTTAGTCAAACGAGCACTAAAAGAAGTTTTTTTATTTTATTAAGGTGAGTATTCCTCTGCAGTCCCCCATCCTAAAAGCATAAACCTTGCATCTTGAATCGATTGTGGCAAGGTTTTAATCGTCTCTTAGGGAATCCATTCGCTTTACAATATTATTAATTGTAAGGATAAAGTTGTGTACCCATTCATCAAGAGATGGACACCAGATGGTTTCATTAAGATTATTAGCACACTGCTTTGCTTCATGGTTTAACTTTGGATTTTTTTTCTTCAACCTCAAGTTCAGAGATAAAGGACGAGGAATATACAGGAAGAAAAAACACGAAAGGAAACACTTATTTAGATAACGACTTTAAACAATTAGAACAAATTTGTAGATGAGCCTTTAACAACTAAACCAAGGGAAAACACTTAGTAACAACAAAAATAAATTGTATGAAATTGCATTGATTGCGTGCTAAAATACCTGTCACATACTATAGTTTTACAATTATTCACTAACAGATCTACATTTGTGGCGAATATTCAATCAAATCACCTTATTTTTTTCATCATCACTATTGTTTGTTCAACATCAATTATCCCACAATCATATAAATATCATTGTCTATCATGTTTTTATTTTTTTGTTTCACAATTTCAATGATCTCATTTTTCTGATTTGCAAATTTTCTTTCATTTCACATCATTTATCAATCACATCATCATAAGATCATTTTCTCATTTATCACAACATTCATTTTCATCATTTCCATTTTTCATCATCACACATCAACTTCATATTACACATTATCACGACATCATTCACATTTTTCATCATATCATCCAACAATTCATTTCATTTCACCTTGGGTCCCTCAAAAGACCTGGAGACTACAAGCTTTTTGTGATATTTTCATCCTCAAAAGCCATTAGGGAAGGGCCTTGTGTAAATTGGATTATAAATCCAAGGTCGGTTTATACAACCCTTGCTCGAAGTACCTAACGCAAAAGCCACTATCCAATTTCAGCCTGATTGCAGAATCACCACATAATTTAAGGACACAAAAGTCCAGATTTACTTGGGGTCATCTAGCATCTAGAGCCACAAAGGCAAGGACAATGCCCTATGATGAGGATCTAGATTGGTTGTACGTAATGTGGGATAATAACGTAGAGGTGGAAAACAAGAATACAAAAATAATAAGGGGTACCAAAAATATTAATATGTGTTATAAATGATGATAAACTTGGGGAGAGTATGGGCCGTATCTTCCCTATCTGCCTTCTACATCGTTACAATGATCAAAATCATGAAGAACCATTAACGGAGTTGAAAAAGCTAGGCTTCCATGCCTAAGTCACAAAGTTCCGAGGTCGAGTTGACAGAGGATCAAGTTTATTGAAATCCCAATATACTTTTGAGAAAAACATCACCATTAAGTGCAAACCATAACAAACTGAAACATATCACATTATATGCCATGAGGGGTCAAGGGTTTGGGTGTACTAGCACTCCCCAATTCAGGCTTGTTTGGGTGGAGGAGGCCGGTTTTGTTGCATATGAGCTGGAGTTTGAGGCGTGCGGCCATATACTGGAGTTTGAGGTCATTTGTGACATTTGATTATGATTTAGAAAGTTGGTGGTCGGTGGATTGATTTGAGCTGATTGAGGGCTGATGTATACAGAGTCATAATTCCAATCAAAATATCAGACATCATTATAAATAATAAACATCTATATTATAAATATAAATGATATTATAAAATTATAAAATCAAAAACATTTTTAAATTTTGAATAACGAAACTCTAAAATGTTCTAAAAATCATGACCATAACAGTTTAACGATTATTATAATAAACTAATCTAATAACAGAGGAAGATTGTGAATACAAAGAAATACATTACCCAAATTTCATATCACTAATTAAATTTTAAAACATAAAAATACTAATAACATAAACTTAACATTTCCAAAAACTAAAATAAAGAATACCATATCAGATTAAAACGTTAAACACTTTAAAACAAAAAGATGAAATGAACGAGACCTTGCTCATCAGTGACTGTCGACTCTCTAACTCCCCTCTCTGTAACATCTTCATAGCTCAGCTCGTTTGGTCCCTCAACCCATCACCCCCGCCGAACATGCGGTACCACCAGCTGGCTGACGTTGTTTTCACGATCCCTCGCCTTTTTGTGTGCCCACACTTTTCTATACTCAGTAGCTTTGTTTATATTGCTCATATACATGTTTTGGGACGTGATTTTGATTCGGGCTTATTTTGATAGTTTGATTAGATTAGCTGGTGACATTCGACGCCTACACCAATTTGACCTATTTCCTTATTGTGCTTTTTGTTCGTGTTATGACTGGAACTAATGAACATGATGTGCTTGTAGCCTAATTTATATTGATGATGTTGTTATCGTGGTGGATTATATCGTTTTCTTATCACTTGTCTAGTTTGGAATATGGGGGAATATAATTTGGGCCGGTGTTCAAACATCGGTGATGTGCAGGAGATGTTAGGTAGTTTAGGCATTGGTTTGGAGAGAGACTATGTCACTTAAGGTATATTGTAGTGGACGGTGCAGGTATGTGTTGCAATAGTGTGCAGGTTGACAGTTACAGGAGACTGGGACTTCAAGGCAGGTTCTCAACTGGCAAACAAGCAGCCAAAGCTTGAGTCCTAGCCTGTATCCTGTGTACGCCCTAGTATAGATATTCATATTGTTTGGCACTTTTGAGTGACCCCCAATGGATTAAAATATTTTGCTTTAAAATTGATTAATTTTTGTTTAGGGTGTTGAGTAAGTTGTAACTTGCTGAGGGAGTAATTTTCACTTTCTTTGGAAATTGTTGATGTTGTTTAATCTCTTGATCACAAGGGGTAAAGGGTCACATGTGAAACCCTTTGGGTGGTCCCCCACCCTCTACCCTTGTGCCCAAAATCAAAACCCGAAGTAGGTGGTTTTGGGCAGTTTTGGGGACGCCTTCTTGGTAGCGTGGGAGTCCCCCTAATCACAAAACGGGATCCCTTGGACCCTACCTAATGGGTAGGGGGGCGTGTTTCAAGCTAGAGGTGGTTTTCCTCCCTGTCTGCCTTTTTTTGTCACATCCATGTAAGGGATTGGATTGGTGTGTTTTTTTTAAAATGCAACTGTTTTCTTCTAACATGAGGAAAGTTGGGACAAAGAAGGGTAAAAGAGAATTTGACCCTTTCTCGCGTTGCTGAGATCGTTGCATGGAGGAGTAGGGGTGACCTTCACCCCTCTTTGTGCGGAGGCTGTCCTCCTCTTCATATTCTCTTCATGGAGAAAAAGGACTGTTGCGTGGATTTTTCGTGCTTGATCGTGGGTGAATGGAGCTGGAATTTGGCTTGGAGCTAGGGTGGAACTCTTGAAGTTATGAAGGCTGTTTGGAGAGCGTTCCGTGAGGTTAGGCTCTTAAGAATCTTGGAGATGTGGTGCTTGATTGTAGTTGTTAGATGGGTTTTGATATTGGTTATTGTTGAATAAGATTTTAGTTTTGTTGGTGTGTGTTTTTTACTCCCTACCATCATATGCATGATGGCGTTTGGAGTGTGGGGAAGAGGAGGGAATTTTTCTCTCAACCCTCAAGGCTTGATGGCAGCGTGTAGGCCATATTATTGTTCCCTCAATGGTTTGCGGTGGGGAGTGATTCATTTGGCTTGAACTCGCCGTGCACCCCACCTTGGTACGGAACACCTTTTGGGGTTTCAAAATCTATCCAGGAAGGACATGGAAAAGGGGGAGGAAGACTGTGGGTGTGGTTTGACTAGGAGTACTACGGATTTTCAGAAGGAGTGTTGTAATTCATCACAATCTTCACGAGGGCACAATCTTCGCTGAGGCACACTTCACCGGAATCACCCGGGGAAAAGGGAAAAAGCGTAGAGGGGGGCTGTGATCGCAGGAAGAAACACGATATGCCCCCTCTGGAACAGTCGCGAACCCGGCGAGCTGTTCGTGTCGGCCTATGCTGGTTGTAGTCGACAGAAGGGAAAGAAGCAGGCTGCATTGGGCTTTATCTGCATAAGCGGGAGGGGAAGGGATTGGGAGATTGTATCTTTGAGGACGAGAACTATTTCTAACCTCATCATAAGGGAAAGGAAGTAAGGTTATCCTGATCGGGCCATAGGTAATAATTGGACTGGGAGAAGGAGAGGGATGAACATTGGTGCAGAAGGGGAGAAGGGTGAGATTCAGTGTGAACGTCGTTGCTGGTGGTGCTAATTCGGAAGAGAAAAGAGAGTGGAAGTGGTAGAAAGAAGAGTTTCGACTTAGATGATAAAAAGGGTCAGCGAAATCATAGACAAAGGTGAAAAGTATATGGGGGGTGGATTGTCGGGGGTCACTTAGGAGCAGATACCGCGGAATGCGACCTATTTGGGGCGAGTAAAATGAAAAGGAAGGTTATGGCTGAGCCCCTGCCATGGGCTGGGGGGAGCTAGCATGCCAGCCCAACACGTAGGAATGGGAGAGGGGAAGAGGGTGTGCGTGATGAATAACAATCAAATGGCCAATAATACGGTGTTGGATCAGTGTGGATAAGGGAACAGAAGCATGGATGAGACGCTAAGTTGTGTAGGTTGAGCCGTAGGTAAGCGATGTGGGCTGTGGCGAAAATAGGACAGACGGGTAGGACAAAACTGTACAAGGGGGGAACATCCACTGGTACGTACGATTGGAGATCTGATCGGTTGATTGTCACGTACTCAACCTGATAGTTCACAAGGGGACGGAAATAAGAAGGAGAATCATATAAGAGTTTTGTACCAAATCCAAGTAAAGGGATCGGTGGAGAACAAAAAGGAATAGGTGAGCGGAGTGCGTAATACGTGTAATTTGGTCGTAAAATGGGAGGAGGGTGATAGGGAATTATACCCCGGTATTTGGAGGTGGATAGGTTAACTCAGTGTGCGAGGAGATGATACAAAAGTGTGTCAAAAGAGGGAAGGGATGGGGGGAAGAGTGATCTCTGTGAGGTGAAATGGGAAACAGGAATAGAGATACTCCGTGAGTGGACAAAAGTGAGGAAACATAGTGTGCTAAAGGCTGATGGGAGGCATTGTAGTTTGTTACAGAAAGTTTGACCGGTGGCCTTACCAGAGCTTCGGAGTAGAGGTCAGTGTTACTACGAATAGAAATTGAGGAGTGGGTTAAGGGTAAATTGTCCCAGACTTAGATGCATGGGGATGAGCTTCGGTTCACGATCAATCGAATTGAGGGGGTACAAGGCAGGGGGTATGTTATGGGGTGAAAACCTTCATCACTGTGATGAGGGAAGGGAGAGGGGGGGGGAATCGAGGCTGGGTTTTAATATTGAAAACTGGTACATTTACTTGGTGTGAGGAGCAACTGTAGATAAGACGCCAGACTCATGTTATAAAGGAAAAATATAGATTGTATTTCGAATGTTTGAAAACAACTTGTTTACTTGTCCCAGGAAAGGGACTCTAGAACAATTCTTTTTTAGGTCCAAATCATCATTTAAAAGTGGCAAACGTCAGGGTATCAGACGCTCTTCTCTTGGCATACCTGTGAAAGATGGTTATATGTATTGGGAAGCCATATCACGTAGTCATCTCTTGATAAATGGCTCGGATCTTACTTCACTGAAGTGCAGCGGTGTGTGGGTATAGTATGTTATAGAGAAGGGCAACCATTTTTAGCTGTTCTTTTTAATCGGATTGGTAGTAACATATAGTATATCTCTATCGATATATATCTAGATATATATCGACTCTATATATCAGGTTTTACTAATATCACACAAAAAAAAACCAAAATATAGGAATTTGGAGGGGTTTTCTGCCCGCGATCGCCAACCATGTTTTTCAAACAAAACAAACAATTAATGGATGGGGGGGGAGGCTGCCCCGCCCCCCACCGACCCCGACTCCGTCGCCACCCCCCCCCCCCCCGTCCAACCGTCCGCTGTCCCGCTCCCCTGCGCCACAAGACCCCGCCTCCCGCGGCCTGTCCCTCCCCCCCCCCCTTCTCCAGAACCAGTCCCCCCCGGCCGACCCAACCTCTCCCTCCGCCTTTATAGGCAGGGGAAGAGTAGAGATCGCTAGACACTCGTCATCCCTCCTTGAGACGACTCCACCACCTCCCTTTCGCGCGCTCCTCTTCTTGCACTCCATCCTCCGCTGTCCCTCACCAAACCTTTCGCTCTCCTCCCTTCTTCTATACCCGCCGCCCGACCCCTTTTTCATTGGGCAGTAATCAAAAGTAATAGTATTATTTGACCTAGTTTGTATATATACTATATATATAATATATACTTATAATGTGTTGTAGCTTTGTAATACAACTCTAACATAACTGGATGAATGATAGGGGTGGTAAGCAGAAAGGAGTGGGGCAACTCAGAATTGAAAATACAAACATGGTGGGAGGAGAGAAAAGTGGGAGCCAGAAAGAAAGGCCGTGCGGAATCTTAGTAGTGGTGGGGACGCCGACAACAACTACACCTGCACTAGGGAGAGAAAAGGGGGGCGAGGAAGTCAGCAGAAGAGAGAATAAGGAAGCAAGGGAAAGGGGAGAAAGAGGGGTCAGATGGTTCGATGAGGACTATGGCATTTATAATTGAGGAAGGAATTGTTGAGTGAGGGTTGGGACACTGAAGATTGGAAGAATTAAAATAAAGGTACTAAAATACAGAAGAAATAAAGAAATACTAAAAGGGAAGGGGTACCAGGAGAATGTGGCACAGATGTCTTAGTTTGAATTGACACTGTAAAAAAAAGTCCGGGGAATTTAGCTTGGGGGGGTGGTGTTGCGATGTCCACTGAAGGGGCAGTACACACAGGGGGTGCATGTCCAAAATAAAGGGAAGTTTTTTTCTGGCTTGTCCCGAGAGGGTGTCCCCAACGGGTTGTGGCTCCGCCATTTTGGTCCCTTATGTTTGGGGCGAACTTACACTTGGCCACTTTTGTTTTCAGCGAGCACAAGTGCCACCACCACGATACCAAATTTTGTGTGAAAAATCACCGAACCTTGTGACACAACATCCATGTTTGACTTCACATTTTGATCATTATGTGGCTTGGCTGCTAAGTGTGTGGTATGTTGTCAAGTGCTCAAGCATAATGTGATCCCCTCAACCTTGCAAGGGCTAAGCCCTCAACACTTAAGTGCTTTCCTATCGGGTGAAGTGCATATTTTGGTCCATAGTTTGCATACTCGTATTCGGCAAATACTCGGCAGACCCAAAAAATTTGACTCGGCAAATATTCGGCAATACTTGACAACTTTAAAAATATGCGAATTTCTTTTAAAAAACATTAATTTCAAGCAAAACATTTTAAAAAAAAGTCTCTCCAAAAACTCTTTAGTATTTCTTGAATATTAGGCAAAAAACTCGCAAGTAATTGCGCATATTCACCAAAGACTCATGAGTATTCGCCAAAAGCTCGGTTGTGCAGGTTTTGGCGACTATTTCATGCTGCCCCTATCTCTATCTATATAAGGGATGTATGAGATACCTTCAGCAGCCCCCTTCCTCTGTTCCCTGTTTTCAAATCAGGAGCGGGTACAACTAGAAACCTTAACCCCATATAGATCCGGCACCCCCACCCCGAACTATAGAACTAGATAGGGGCCCTCTGATATGGGAGGCGGGGTCGATTCAAGGAAGGGAGACCCCACATAGCGGGGGAGGCCACCCCTATCTTGAACTACCCCTATCTTGAACTTCAACCTCACGCCCCACTGATCTATCTATATCTCTATCTGAACTCTCTCTCTATCTCTATTTATCGAGTAGGGTCCTCGATATCTAGAGAGGGAGGGGAGGTCTCGATAGAGAGGTAGGGGGCCTCTATCTCTATCTAGAGGAGGGCCATCTAGATAGAGATAGAGGGGGCCCTCTAAAGAGAGATGAATAGAGGGGTCTCTTTTTATATCTAGAGGGGGTCCTCTATCTCTATATAGAGAGGGGCCATAATATAGAGATAGAGGAGGGCCTCTCTATCTCTATATCTATAGGGGGTACTCTATAGTTCTAGAGGGGGGGCCTCTATCTCTAGCAAGGCCAAGTGAAAAAATGATGAGTACTCGTCGAGTATGCATACTATAGTTTGATCTTCGGAATTGTGTAACATCAATGCACAAGTTGCACGTATTGTGCATGATGCACGGAGCTATGCGAAGGAGCTCGAAGTGTTGCCACTTTGTGGCATGTTCCATGGTCCTGCACATGAGGTGCACGATGCAAGGGGATGCAAAGTATACACCAGTGACCAAGGTACTTAAGGTAAAAATGTAGGGTTGTGTGGCTATACACAAATCAATGTTGGTGGTAAGCCCTCACTTGCCATTAGGGCACACCAAAACAATACATTTAAATCCAACACCACACAAAACAATACCTTTTAAACAACTCCTTCAACGTAATTGTTCAATAACCCCATAGCCTTTAGCAAAGCATGCAATAATAATTTATGGTTGAGGGGCACATTCTTCAATGCTAATGTTAACATCATTTTCCTAAACACTTCATGGCTAGCTACTGTTTTCCATAGATGCAATATACCATACTCTACATCAAATTATTGTTTTCACATCCAAATTCCCACTCTAAAAGCCGCAACTTGAAAAGAAGCACCACGTACACTACAATATACAAACACTTTAAAACATGAAGTCAACGGACTTTAATTTTGCCATAACGTGCCTAATATTCGTCTGACAATCAAAATGTCTAGAATTATGTAGTAGTATGTTATAAAATAAACGATTTGGGGCTAGTAAGTTTTACCCAAGTATACCTTTTAAAATTTACATATTATAAAGACTAGGCATGAGAAATTTTCTTAAAATAGTCATATTTACATGGCCACAAGTTGTTACAAGGTACGCTGAATTTTATAGAAAATGTTCAAACTTCACGGAACTTTATCCCCGTCGAACATGATTTTATATTATTTTATAAATATGTGTATATATACATATACCAAGTGAAAGCAGAGAAAAAAAAGTTCTACTGTGTTCCTTTGACATATTTATAAAAAAAATTAGGAAAATTAAATGATAAAAAAATCTTTTGTCAGAAGTTAAAGGTGTTTTTTTAACTTAATCAATTGGCAAACTTGAACCGAACTTTATCCTTGTCGAACATGAACTTGAATTCAAATCTTATGACTTAGGCCAGAAGTATAAATTAATACAAAGCAATGTATGAATTCATGTCCTAGTGACGAAATGAAATAACATATGATGAACTGAAGAAAGAAACAACCCATACCAAGATCAACACCATGCCCCTCTATCTTGTCAAGGAGACAAAATTTTAGCAACCAATAACTACAACAACTACCTCAAGTTATTGTGCACCTGATCTTCCGACCACATCAGCCTCCCAAACAGGGGCTTATCTAGATATGACAATGTCCTTTCTTCATATGCAGATCTCAAAGAAGTTCATCAAACTCATTACCTACTAAAAATATCTCAAAGAAATAACAGGAAACTAGAAACAGAAGAACAAAGGTGTGTCTTTATAGATTGGTCCAATAAACCTCAGGAAGAAGTCACTTGGGAGTCAAACTTCTGTGAGTGGGATGCTACTCATTGAGTGTGACAGTCATTTAAGGGATGAGATATGTTATGGCCCTAAATATCCCTACACTTCACAGTCATTGATTCTATCTTCGAAGCATATAAGAAAGCTTAAGAGTAAAACTTTAATCAAACCAAGACATGAACATAAAAAAAATTGCTAAAGTAATATAAGATAATTTGCTAAGTAACTATAAGACTAAATTATATTGAAAAAGGTACATACAAAAAACAAGTGAAATATTCCACTAGATAGACAGAGACCATCAAAAAGAGCTAGAACATATAAAAGAACCTAAAAAGCTACGATGTTCCTACCATATCTTTAACCATTCATATGAGGATTTAAGAGATTGACCATTCTGCATTAGCCATATAGAAAATTGTCAAAAGAGAAGAAAAAGAGAGAATGCATTATGTTGGACAAAAAAGGAGCTTGACATCAAGGAGCACAGAAATCACTCAGTCTTTCTTTTGATTACTCAGTCTCTTGATCATTTTGAGCAGCAGAAAGTTGATGACATAAGAGATTTCCTAGTAAATATTTGTCCATTTGTTTGATGTCCTCGAGACAGCTAGAAAATGAGGGTCAGACAATTCCAGCTCCATGGGCCAACGACGACATTGTAATCAGTACCTATTGAATTCCTCCTTGCATAAAGACAATCTGAGGAGGATTTATTACCTGATTTGAATCTTGGTGCAGGCCCGTGCTGCAGGATTTGCTTCCATTTCACTTGTGGTCACTTATCTAGCTTGAGTCCTAGACTGTGCCCTAGGTTTAAGAAGATGGTCTGGAAACCGTATCCATTTCTCATGTGCGGGGTAGTTCCATGGCATCAGCTGCCTCTATGAGAAAATGCCTCTAAACTCGAGTTTTAGTAAGGACAACAATATATGTTACAGTTTGACAAATCACCTTGTTTCATGTGGATCTCACCTGTTCTGCACTTTTTTTAATTTATTGTATAATAGCATTTGTAGCAGGACTTTTTTGTTTGCATTTATAAACATGGTATTTCTTGCTTGGCTCCTTTGAGCATTAATGCTGGCCTAGTATATTTGACTCCTTCAATGACATCCATGTCATCTTAGTAAAAACTTAAAAGCCTTGTAGGAAAGCAGTAACAGTCGATTGAAATGATTTTCTTTCTCTGAAGTTCCAAGTCATGATGTTCTTTTGGGAGAGTTTGTTTTTCTATGCATCGGGTTGTGATTAAATCTTGAAGCATCAACATGTAATTCCTCACTTTCGATGGTAAAGATGGACACTAGATGGATGTTCAGGCCAAAAAGTAAGTAAATCAATATTTTTTAAAATATGAACAATGATAACACTTTGAAAAGGCTTTAACTTTCCTTTAGCTTTGGAGATTAAAAAGCAAATTGCAAACAGAAAGATGTACCCATTCTTTCAGTTCGTGATGCAATTTTTCCTTGTCGCACAAGATTTGATTAAGTTCAAAGTTAATTTTGAATGTCTTTCAGGAAAACGTGATTCAAAATTAATTTTGAATATCCTTTAGGACAATGTGATTCAAAATTAATTTTGAACATCCTTTGGGACAAAGCAGTGATTCAAAAGTTTGCTGTTATTTCTAGTACCCCTCAACAACATTGTTTGTGGGTGAGCCTAGGAAGGAACAAAAATATGTAATAACATAACCTCCACTCGGTTATTTCTTATTATGCCACCTATTCCTGTAGGTCCTGGGTTCCTCTATTAGCTCCATAAAAAATGAGCTTCTGGAATGGTCCAGTTGGTGGGTCCAAGTCTCCTTTGGCTTCTCCTTAAGGATACACATTTTAATATTTATATCTAATTGAAAGCTGTCAAAATCTACGGAGAAATAGATCACTCGTGTTTGTAACCATGGGAGGTTTGTTCCAGTTATTGACATGGTTGTGAAATGAACGTTGTAATCTCTAACTTCAAAGATACAGGAATTCAATTCTAGCCAAAGTTGCAAACAAACAACTAGAGGAATGATTGTAGTAGGTTGGTATAGATTGGGATTATAACATAGACTTTGGCCATTTGGTGAATATATAGGTGATACCATTTGGAGGAGTCCAATTAGAGTTCTAGATTGATTTTGCGAACATACAAAGCAAAAGGAGATGGTTAATTGATTCTGAGTCATGCAAGCAATAAGAAGAATTAGAGGGTCTAACTCATGTTGTTTGACAAAGCACATCAGCTGTAAGAATTTGTTTGTGTGACTAGCCACTTAGAATGCTGGATTTTTTGCCACACTTATACTCCCCATATCATGTTCCATGTTTTTTATTTTCAATAATTTCCACTGGTATCATTGCAGTACCACTTGGATGCTTTGCCCATTTTAACAAATCTTTCTTATTCAATGAAATTGTGCATCTTTCTTCACATTCCTTTAGTCTTTGCTTGATTGCACCCTCATCAATACCAGCTACATTTTCAATAATTCTTTTATCCCATATTGTGTCTATTAGAATAATTAGTTTGTATAAGCTCTATGTTGCCAGGAAACGGAAACGGGTATGGGTACAAAACGCGGAAATGCCAATTTTCAAAAAACCTTGGGTATGAAACATTACAGGAAACGCCTATGCAATATATTATAAAATATATATATATATATATATATATGCATAGTACTCATTTTAAAATTGTACTCCATAGACCATAAGAGATGAGAGTATAGCTGATAAAACACTCAAAATATTTTGTATTCATTGAAATAATACATTATTATCATGTATACTTATCTCTAGGACGTTTCGAAGGAGTTTCCATTTTGGAAACGAAACGGGGGGGTAGGCGCTTCCTGGTACTAGAGCATAAGCTTAATTAAAGCTTATTATATTGTTTAATGTATGTTACTATAGGGGTTATAACAACTTGAGTAATTTGTTGGGTTTGTTCTACGAAAGCTATTTCTTATTTCCCGTCATTCTTTGTTGCACCCACCCCCTTGTTTATAGGAGCTTGTTGTATGCCTATTTCATAGGCTATCTCTCGTTGAATAAATTACGGCTTGATTATTCAGGATTTTATGTTATCAGAGCTTACGGTTTAGTGAGCCTGGGAGAAGATCTTGTGAATTTGCTTAGGAGGAGATCTTGTCAGGGAAGTCGTAAGGTACCCAGTGAAGAGTCTTGGTAGTTGCAACCCGCTGAGGTGAGGTAATTTATTTTTCCTGAAGCACAAGGAGAAACGTAGCATGTGTGGGAGCTTTTGTCTTGCTGGAGAAGGACGTGATAGACTTGGAGGAGTGTTGGTTGAAAAGCCAACAGCAGTTCTCAAGGCATTTTTGCAAGTAGTGAAGCGTTTTGCTAGACACCATACAAATTATGTAATACTCTAAAAACGCAGTGGGTGAACCTACAAAGAACAACCTGTTTCTGATTGCCATGTAGATGTTGTTTAATGGCGCATGTCAAGGATAAATTCGCAGTTACTTTTTTGTAATTTATGAATGTTTTCCTTTGAATCTCTCTGCTCATATAGGACTGAGCACAGCAACCTCAAGAGCGTGGGAAGTTGCAATACTAATTTTAGCCATGATGTAAAAACATATAGCATTGTTGTTCTCTAGTGTCGTTGAGCAATGAGGGCACAGGGTGCTTTTGTGAGACAGACATTAAAGGCACAAGTCTCAGCAACACCATTTGTGATAGAGTTGCGGTGGCCTAGGTACGAAATGAATTCTGGAAGCATTGGAGAAAGAATTCAATCCAGGCTCAGAGTGTGGGACGAATTCTGTGAACAGAGGAGAGCAGCCCAGGAAGAAGCTTACAGGTGTGATATCATTGGTTGATAAAAAAATTATACTCTTTTATACAAAGTTTAAGTGCTGCTATAAAAACCTCGGGCAAAAATTATTTTTTGTAAAGTTCAAACATCATAAAATTGCCAATTTTGCCTCTAGAGTCTACTGGAACGCTATTAATTCCACCTACAGAACACCGTGAAGTGTAGAACCTTGAAAATTTGCACAGTTGTCCGGTTTGGTGTCCTTGTCAGCACACAAAAGAATTTTTTGCAAATGGAGTTGTAAATCTTGAGATTTTAAAATTTTCTGTCTTTTTAAGGCAATTTTACAAGAAATTGTTATTTTAAAATCTCACAAATGGTATAGAGTTTTTTGCTGAAAACTGACAGTGTTATGCAATTTTAGGGTAGAATCAGTCTGCAAAAGGAATTTTTGTAAAAGCCTTTATAGTTTTTCCGATTTAAGTGTTTTCGTGAAAAACTAGGTCAAATGACTGGTTTAAACACTTATTGCTGCTAGATTCTCAAAAATTGACAGGCAAAAACTTAAGTTTGTGGAGTCATAAGATACTTACAATATATGAGTATAGGAATCTTGATCAAATTGTTCTTGGCAAAGAAAAACGGTCAAAAGATGATGAACTTTATGTTGATGAACATGATAACTATGACAAACGTTGTAGAGAAGCACTAATGTTGCTAAAACTTTCAGTGGCTGATAATTTGATTCCTGAAGTTAGAAATGCTACTAGTGCTTCGGAGTTGTGGAAAAGACTAACATCCAAGTACTAAGCGTCAGAAGTCGATAGGGTACTATACTTGAAAATTTTGGTGTTTTCTACTAAAATGCAGGAGGGAGGTTCGATCTCTGAATTTCTATTGCAGTTGAAGGACATTTGCGATCAGTTGAAAGTCGTGGAAAAGCCTGTAGATGAAAAAGATTTGATTGCTTTGGTACTACAGAACCTCCCATTATCATTTGACTCATTTGTTGAGTCTCTCCATATGATTGCGGAAACACAAGAGCTTACTTTTGAGAAAATGTCTACACTTCTCATGCAAAAGGAGAGGAGACAAACTCATGCAGCTTCATCGACATCATTGGCTGCAGAGAGTGCATTTATGGCATAGTCAAAAGGGAAGGCAAAACAACGGAATACAAGCAATTTCACACAAGTAACCCCCAAAAGTATTGTAAGTGATTCTAAGAAAGCTAAATGGAGGTGTTTTTATTGCAAGCAACAGGACATTTTAAGAAAGATTGCAAAAAAAGAAAAGAAGATTTAGCTAATTCAAATAAGAAATCCAAACATGTTAATATTGCAGAAGTGTCTACTGAATGTTTTTGCAGCATAACATGACCCATCGGGTGAGTCTTGCACATGGTACTTTGACTCGGGAGCTTCACGACACTACACGTGTCATCACAATTGGTATGTGCATTTCATTGAAGATAATAGTAGTAAAGAAACTGTTTCCTTAGGAGATGGGTGGATGCATGATATTAAGGGATGTGGGGATGTGCAAATCATATTGAATCATGAGTACAAATATACATTTAACAATGTCATATATGTATCAGATATGAACAAAACCTTTTGTCGATCAGTGAAATTACCAAAAACAAACAATTGGTAGTTAAGTTTGAAGGAAACAGATGTAATGTTACTACACTCAATGATAAGCTTGTTGTTGGTAAAAGGGAAAGGGGTCTATACAAACTTGTAGATCCTAAATCAATAAAACAATATGCTTTAGCAACAATTGAGCAATTTAGTACTCTATGGCATAAAAGATGCAGTCATTTGAGTTACCGGTATTTAATCATGTTGAATAAAAATAAAATGTTGCATGGACTCCCATCTATTCAAGAAAATCAAAATGTTTGTGAAGGGTTTTAGTGGGGTAAACAGGTCAGAAAACCATTTCCTACAAGTAAATCATGGAGGGAAAAATGTGTGTTAGATTTGGTACATGCAAATTTTCATGGTCCTATAAAAATTAACACTGTATCTGGTGATCTTTATTTTTTGTTGATAATTGATGATTTCTCTCGAAAAATGTGGGTGTATTTTCTTAAGAAGAAATCAGAGTGTTTTTTTAATTTTGTTGCATGGAAAACACTGGTTGAAAATCATACAGGTAAAAAGGTCAAGGCCTTTAGGTCAAACAATGGTGGAGAATTTGTCTCCAAGCAAGTCAATGAGTACTGCACAAAGGCACACATCGGCAGTATAACACTCCTTACACTCCACAACATAATGGAGTAGTGGAAAGGAGGAACAAGACTATTATAGAGATGGCACGGTGTATGGTGCAAAGCAAAAATGTACCTTTTCGGTATTGGACGGAAGCTGTAAATACTGCAGTGTACATATTGAATATAAGTCCATGTAAAGTTGTGCAAGATATCACTCCTGAAGAAGCATGGTCAGGCAGAAAGCCTGACGTAAGTGATTTCCGTATTTTTGATTGTATTGATTTAACATTAATTCCTACAGAAAAAGGAGTGGTTTAGATGCTAAAAGTAAAAAGTACATATTTGTGGGCTATAGTGAGAAATCCAAAGCATATAGATTACTAGATATCTCTTCAAATAAGGTTGTTATAAGTAGCAATGTGACAATAGAAGAGAAAATCTCGTATTTCTCAAAAGATGGTACCCCTATTGACACTGGTGATCTTTGGATTCCTAATGATGATTTTGAATCAAGTTCTAGTACTAAAATGGAACATGACTTAAGAAGGAAAACACCAGGAGTCTAGCTCCATAGTAGTACCTAGTGAAACGAACAATGATCTAGCTACTCAGCATAAAAGGCCAAAGTGGTACTATAGCACACTGCAAGATGTTCAGCCAAATGAGCTTCCAAAATCATTGGAAGGTAGATCCACCAGATTTGGGAAACAAGCAGTACAAAATCTTGAGAAGGTAATCTTTTCTCTCAATTCAACTATTTCACAAATTTTTGAGCCAATTATTGATGCAGAGGCCCATTTACATACAATGCACAATCAAAACAAACATCAAGATGTAGACAACTCCATTCATCAAATACCCTGATTCAAGAACCTTACCCTGCTTTACATACCTTGTAACATGCCAATTCATCAATTTGGGTGACCTATTATCATGAAAAATCCATTTGTTCTAACTTACCTTCACTTTCTCTTGGCTAGCTTCCTAGTACAACTCTAGCAAACCACTAACCTTTCGCTTCAATGTACCTTTACAAATCTTATTCCTTGTTCCACAATCTCAAACAACATCAAATAAACCATTTACTTGATTTAAAAGGATTAAGAAATCAACTATCTTCTCGCTTGACCAAAATTGCCCCCTTGATGTTCTTAAGCCCACATACTTTGGTGAATTCATGGATATACCAATCCATGTATGCCCATGACAATCTAAAGCCTTCTTCAAGAACCCTTTTTGCTAGCTATGGTGTATGTTAAATTTCTTTTTCCAACTCTTGATACCTTTCCCTTAAATTCACTTTCCTCTTCTTCTTGTTTGTCTAATCTTACCAGCCCTGCAAACACTGTTTTCTAGGCTTATCTTTGAGTTTACTTGCTCATTTATCACTCCATGGACATTTTTAGATACCCATTTGAGCAAAGACTTTGTGTAAAAAGTTTCAAGGACCCTTCTTAAGGTAAAATTGTAATAAAAGTGCCTTCACAGACCCAAATTAGGTCTTCCTACCTGTAACAATCTCTTCCTTCATTACTGTCAGAGATAACACTTGATTTATGGATTTTCTTCTCATACAATTCTCAAAATATGGCCAAGGACCTTGTCAAGAATCTTTCTATGAATTTTAAAGTCCTACTTGGAAGTGTACAGATTGTAACTTCGAATTTAAAACCATAACCTAGCTTCCAGTCCTACAAGAGTACAGACTATTAGAAATTTTTAGGCTTTTATTGTTTTCTTAGATCTTTCAGTCATCTAAAACATTCTTCCCACAATCCTCAGGTATCATCAAAGTGGAATCAAGATTTAGTTTTGATTGCAAAGGATAAATTTGAAAGATCTATGCAAACCCTAAGAGGGTTTTTTGAGAAACCCGAGAAGTCGCTATTCTTCACAAAATGAGATGTGGTCTCTTTCACAGTCCTAGATGTTGAGTGTAGGTCTGTGTTGACCTATTCCACTCGCTAAACTTGAAAATGGCTCGACTAACCGTTACCATGCTATCTTTACCTTACTTCCTTTATACCAAAGTTGTGTAAACTACAAGGAACAGGGTTAACCATCAACTAACACGAGTTTTCAAATCAATTATCCTTTTTCCAAATTAGAATTCATTTATCAAGGTTCACTCTTTCTGATGGTTCTCAAGCATACAACTCATCTTGAGCTAAAGAACACTACATGAACAAACAGTCAGGTTATCACTTCTTTGCAAGCTCCTTGTACTGTGACAAAAACTCAAACAATCCCTTTCAATATTCAAAACAGAGTAATTGAGAAACTTTATGCTACCATACCTTCAACAAATACAGAGTTGGGGATAAGAATTCAATCTTCAAAACTTAAAAACTTATATTTATTGTCAACAAAATCAAGAGCTTCAAGCCTTTTGCATGGCTTAGTTACATTGTATTCTTCCTTCCCTTCACTTTGTCCTTCACATATCTCCCCCCTCTCTTTTCCTCAAGATAACTCGCTTTTTCTATGAGACTTCCTTCTAATAATTGTCTTTCTATCTCGAACTTTTCAAGTCTAACTAACTTTCAAGATTCCAATATACCCATACATAGTATATTTGTGAGCACATGATGGATGCAGTCTTCCTATGCTAAGAAGCCCGAAAGTAATGACCGTTTTTTATTGTGTTTGCAAAGTGCACCGAGGAAATCATTAAGGTAACCTTAAACTTGACTATTTGTTATTTGTTATAAATAACTCTTAATTTTGATTTTAAGTTGGTGCATTATTTTGTTTAAGTGTTAAGGGTCTTTGGTTCGGATTCTACGGTTGGTGGATGGGGAGAGAAACCCAATGGGTTAATTGTATGAGGCCATGGATGTGGCCAAAGAGGCCACAATCATATATTATGGGAAAAATCAAAGAAAACATAAACCTGTTTACCGCATCTTGATTGGCGATGGAACAAGACACTCCACTAACATATTCATGCAATGACCTACAACTTTAACCCTTAAGTTTTTCTATTTTGATTCATCTAAAGCCAATGAGGAGGCTATGGATGCCCTCAATACATGCATAGAGAGGATGATTCCTAATGATGACACTAAAGATGTAGTTATTTAGTGGCATATTTACAAGAGTACAATGGGGAGACTCTTTTCTTCAGCTCTATGCTTTAAAAGAAGAAACACCTCTCAGCCAAGTAAAAACAAATTGAGTCATTTGGTTTTACTTTTTAGTCTCATTACTTGTAGATAGTACTAGCTAGACTTCTTTCATTTATTCACGCTTACTTGACTTACAAAATTATAGATATCCTATTCGCAGATGTATGGTGGGAAAATTATGGTGTAAAAAGGCCAAATCTTCAAAGGCTAGCCATTCACATTTTGTGCCATCCATGTAGCTCTTTTGGGTGTGAACATAATTGGAGCATGTTTAAAGTTGTTCACACAAAGAAACAAAACAGGTTGACAACAAAACACCTCAATGACCTCGTCTTTGTGCAAAACAATCTCCGTTTTAGCATGAGACAAGTGGAGATGTTAGAGAGTTACAATGCAATTGATTTGGATGGGATCAATACATACACCGATTGGATTGTTGATGTGGAGCTCATGTTTAACATGGAGGAGATCACATATTTGGAGAGGAGATAGAAGAAGCAATAACATGAGGGCTTGGTGAGGATCCAAATGATATCTTTGTAGATGATGTTGTTGCAGAGGATGAACTTTTACCTTTCACTTCCATGAGGTAAGCAGAGCATACTTATTGTACGACTAAGCGCTAGTGATGAAAAGTAATATGTATATATGATATTTCATATGACTCTATGAGCATTATAGTATCTAACTTTGTACTCTTTTTTGGTTGAAAATTAATAGATAATATACTTGTGCATTCTCTACATTCATTTCTCATGACATTTAACAATGTTTTACATTTTATTTAAGTTTATTATATGCATTTATATTTTTTTTACATAGCGATAAAGCTGCCAAGAAATTGTCGAGAAACTCCCCAGTTAAATTTTGGGTTGCCGAGTACAAGTTTTTAAACCATGTTTTGTCTTTTATGCAACAACAAAGAGTTGATACCTCCTTCCTATTTACATAGTGACAACTATTGCTTCAAGTAAATTTGTTTCTTCTTGTAATTCTTTTATTTCTAACTCATTGTGCAGCATGATGGTCAAATCTGACTAAACCCGTGTGAATAAAAAACTTGGAAAAAACCGTGGGTAACCAATAAAAATGCAAATAAAATGCGAGAAATTGAAAAATGCAGGTAAAAACAGAAAAAAAAAATCCTTTGGCCAAATCAGTTTCTATTATTAAATACTTTCCCTTTTTTTATTATCGTTTTTTTCCATCTTTAAATCACGACTGAAAAACACTTGCAAAACACTCCGGCCACATTGTGTTGTCATTGTGTAAGTGACATGCTACTATTGGGTTGGAGTTCCAAATTACAGTGCAATGGTATCCAAACAGGAGATAACAACAAGCTTCAAGGGGTACTCATCTTCAAACAGCTTATTTGTTGGTACATTATTCATCATTCTTCTTTATTTTTCTATTTTATCGTCATATGCAGGTAACAGAAAGCACGACATGTTTCTGACATTTTATTTTTTGGGCAATTAGAAGTTGCATTGTTTGTGTGCTAGTAACATCATCTTTCAAATCGTCACCAAATATTTTGATAAAAAATTATAAAATGTGTGATGCAAAGCCAGGCAGAGAGGGGAAGCAAATAGATATTTGTCACATTTTTTGTTTCAACTTTTTTTTTTAGTCTTAGAAGACATCTACGTGAACAAAGTGAAATGCTCGAATAGGGAAATCTTCAAGTGGAATCCTTCTAGCCAAATAACACAAGAACCGATTCCAATGGACAGGAATATTTGTATTAAAGAAAACTTCAATTTCTAACTCACAAGATGCACCCCTTACCTTGTTTTTAAGAAATACCAAATGTGATGGAATCAGATCATCATGTGCTCCAACTGAGAGGTAGTCAATTCCTGTGGACTTGTGCATTCTCTACATTCATTTCTCATGACATTTAACAATGTTTCACATTTTATTTAAATTTATTTTATGAAAAAAAAATTACAAAGCGACAATATTACCGAGAAACTCCCAAGTATAAGTCAAAATTTTGGGTTGCCGACTACAATTTTTTAAACTATGTTTTGTCTTATATGCAACAACAAAGAATTGATGCCCCCTTCCTATTTACATAGTGACGACTATTGCTTCAAGCAAGTTTGTTTCTTCTTGTAATTCTTTTGTTTCTAACTCATTGTGCAGCATATGACCTAACCAAACCCGTGTGAATACTAAAGTTGGGAAAAAAACCGTGGGTAACCAATAAAAATGTGAAAAAACGAGAGAAATTGAAAAATGCAGGAAAAAACAGAGAAAAAAATCTTTTGGCAAAATCAGTTTCTATTTTTAAATATTTTCCCTTTTTTATTATCATGTTTTTCCAGCTTTAAATCACAACTGAAAAAACACTTACAAAACACTCCGGCCACGTCATGTCATCATTGTGTAAGTGACACGCTACTATTGGGTTGGAGTTCCAAATTACAGTGTCATGGTATCCAAACAAGAGATAACGACAAACTTCAAGGGGTACTCATCTATTATCAGCTTATTTGTCGGTACAGTATTCATCATTCTTCTTTTATCTTTCTATTTTATCGTCATATGCAGGTAACAGAAAGAATGACATGTTTCTGACATTTTATTGTTTTGGCAATTATAAGTTGCATTGTTTGCGTCCAAATAACATCACCTTTCAAATCATCACCAAATATTTTGATAAAAGATCATAAAATGGGTGATGCAAAGCCAGGCAGAGAGGGGAAGCAAATAGATATTTGTCACATTTTATTTAACTTTTTTTTAGTCTTAGAAGACATCTACATGCACAAAGTGAAATGCTTGAAGAGGGAAATCTTCAAGTGAATACTTCTAGCCAAATAACATAAGAACCAATTCCAATGGACAGGAATATCTGTATTAAAGAAAACTTCAATTGCCAACTCACAAGATGCACCCCTTACCTTGCTTTTAAGAAATACCAAATGTGACGGAATCAGATCATCATGTGCTGCAACTGAGAGGTAGTCGATTCCTGTAATTTAAGAAAACAGAATGTGTAAGAGAGCTTAGAATTCAGTATAATATACATCTTACCATATTGAGAAAAATGATTCTTATAAAACAAATCCATAAAAGTATATAATTCAAATCAATTTATACAAAATCTTGAGAATATGCAATAGTAAAAATATCATAGGACTGGTCAGTAAGGAGACTCTTAAGTTGAATGCATGCATAAGAACATCAAAATTTATACCTTTGCATATTCCCTTCACAACTTAAGGAAAGTATGCATGATGCAAATCAAAACACATCTAGTCAAAATGTTGTGACTGGACCAACCAAGCTATGGCATCAAGAAGTGTATTTGCTAGACATATTGTACGCTGAGCATTGTAATTGTACATGTAGTGGAGGTTTGACTACAAAGAAGTTCCAAAATTACTTAAATCAAATAAAAAGGCAGCAATGAGAATACAAAAAAAAATTGTGCAACCATGGTCAGTTGAGCTTGTAATAAGGACACAATAATTTATGTCATTTTGCATGATGGTTTTATTGCACAATAAAATACTTCAGGATGTTAATAGGTTTTGTGCCTTAATTGTCAACAGCTATAAGATGGTTGATTCCCAGATGTCCAACAACTCATTCAAGATGCTCTTGAGGAGAAGCTCACTGCACTCTTTGCCCAACTCTGCTAACTACGATGCAGCTTGGTCCAGCATCGTCTCGTTCTTCTGCCCCACCTGTCAATCGGTCATTTCAACATCAAAGCACTTTCAAAGTCCAAGTCCATCTGGACATTCTTATGTTCGAAAGAAAAATTAGTGTCACAGCATTAGATAGTTGTATTCGTAAATTGGAGACCTACTTAGCAGTCAACTGGTTCAGTGATACAGAGAGGATCAGATTTGCACCGCTAAAGAAGTCCATCTCAGTCACACTGGTGGGAAGCTTACAACATGCAACGTGAACCAGAATATGAGCCTCTCTCAGCACTAGGAGCAAGTTTCTTGCCACCATGCAAAGCGAATACTACCCCCTCAAACACTATGAGGATGAATTTATGAAGCGTCAGCACAAGGAACGGTCGGTTCAAAGCCACCCGGACAAGTTCAATGACTATGTTCTGCACATACATGAAAACATGGCAAAGCAAAATAAGGTGTTGAAGTACATGAATAGAGTCTCGCCTTATATACGCACCAAGATAGAACTCTTTACCTCTGACATGTTGGGGTAAGCAAACCACTATGCAACTCTTTACCTCTGACAATAGTTTTTCTCTTCGCCTAATGCTGCATGGAAGAGCAAGCCCACACTTGGTACACTAAACTCGCCTGCAGAAAATCAGATGACCCAAGCAGAACAACCAAAACAGCCACCGACCCAAAAGAATGCCCTACACCATCAACATTAGGCTAAGGCAAAGCAACAACAAATGGTCCCATGAACATTGCACAAGCTCACACAATGATTTTAAATGCCACACAAAACAATCCTTGATTGTGCAATCTACATCAGGTCCCATGCAAAAAGAAGACGCTGAACTAGATGCTACTTGTCTGAGTGCAAACACATTTGCCATCGACACTTTAGAGGAACGAGAATGCATCTGCCATACTAGTGTTTGGTCAAGCGTCAGCCCCTTCATGACATCTTCGACAATGGGAGCCAAAAGAACATTGTGCAATATGCAGTCCAACACCTAGGTCTTATCACCGATAGCAATTATAGTGAAGAAAGCAATTAGGCATTACACATTAGAGGACACATAGTTCTAAAACTAATACTCAGCAGCCCAAATATTTTACTCACAATCAGAACTTGGCAATACTCAACAAATTTTCCTTAAGCTATAGAGAGAGAGACAGATAGATAGATAGATTCATTAAATAAACTTAAATACTATACACAAAAAGTAAAACTATATACAGCATCGTTAAAAAGCGTAAGGAATGAATATTGAGAACACATTTTTATCAATTTTAGACCAAAAAATGTGGAATGCTCATCAATGCATCATTATATCATACGGCGATTTTTCATCATCATAGAAAATTACAAATCCATAAAATATTTTACAAAATTCTCTGCCCCTCCAGCTCCTCACAATCATTAATTGCACTCTGGAAGTGAAAGATAAAGATTCCTCCTCAGGAACAAAATCATTCATAAACATATCATCATTACCAACCACTCCTGATTAAATAATTAAATGTGTTTTAACAAAGCAAGAAACAACATATACTCGAATGCAAAGGTGAAAAACGTTTTTTGAACATGAGCTGTAATTGTGCATCAGTAGGTGAGTTACTCGCGAATTTCTTGGCATTATACCTGACTCGCAAGCTTTGGCATTTCTCGGAGATTAATAGGGAGTTCTTGAACTACGAGAGGATGATTTACAGAAACATCCTTTTCTCAATAAAGAAATTACCGCAAAGGATTTATGTTGCTCCAAAGATTCACTAAGAGGAGTCCCGATAAGACCAATTGTTGACACTACTAACACTCTGACTTATGATTTGGCAACAAACCTGCCAAGAAAATTAAGCCTTGCGATGGAAGAGCATGTTCTTTCATCAAATATTCTTCCCATTTTTGTTGAAATTTATTATGGATAAGAAATTGGAGGAAGATGAAAATCTGGTGAGTTTCACTGTATTTTCCATTCACAAAGGTACCTATTTCAGAAGCAGTTGAGATGAATAAGAGGAACACAATGGGGTGACGTCATCCTTGTTTGATATCAACCTCCTTTAGTTTCACAGGATTTATCTACGAGCATTCAAAAAGTGTAGTGCTGGGTTTTCCACTTTCTCCAATGGTGGCAAACCTTTTCAAGGAGTATTTTGAGGAGAAAACTCTCAATTATTTCCCTTTGAAACCCAAGTGGCACAAAAGGTATGTTGAAGTTATTACTTTGAGCTAGCAGCAACATGGGAGGGAAAGATTATAATAGTTCCATGCCGACATTAACAACAATATTGGAAAGATCCAATTCACGAAGCCAGAAGTTGATGGAAAACTACATTTTCTTGATGTCCTCTTAATAAAATCTGATTGGTCACTATTTTGCCAAGTCTTTAGGAAAGTAACTTGCACTTATCTATATTTACATGTTTCATCACACCACCACACATCTCAGAAAGAAAGGACAGATGGTCCTCAATCTTGGAGACCAAAGTTGTCTGAATTTGCAATGATGAGCATCTAGAATACGAGCTCACGCATATTTCTTTGGTTTTTAAGAGGAATGGTTACAACAGTAAGCAGATTTTTAGAGCTTTAAAAAGCAAGAAGAAGGTTGCAAAAGATTCAACAAGAGTACTATTTGCTTCTCTTCCTGAAATTGAGAGCATATCAAAAAAGATCTAAAAAAATTCGAGGAAAAGAAGCATCAAATCTACTTTTCTGCCTCATAAGAACTCAGGTAATCGTGTTTTTAAATGATTGGTCCGACTCTAAAATGTGGTGTTTATGAAATTGATTGTTCTTGAGGTTGTCGTACACTGGAGAAACATGTCATTCCATCAGAACTAGGGTCAAAGAACATGGTGCAGCTATAAATCGTGTATGGTTGTCAGGTCAGCATTGGCAGAACACTCAGATAAATCAACAAACCAAATTGCCTTGAAAATATGAAGGCTCTAGCAGATGAGGTTCACTATTTTAAAAGTGTTTGAAGGAAGCAATTTAAATTTGTAAGATGTCTACAATATAAATAAAGATGAGGGCTTGGGATTAAGCCATTCATGGAGAGTGTATATAAGCTAAGATAGACAATATAACGATCCTTACTATATATATATATATAGAAGACCATATTAGAGCCAAAACACAATCGAAGGGTGTAAATAGTCTTGGATCTGGAAGAGAGTAGTCCACACTCAATATGGAAGGTATAGGGTTCCAAAGGCTAGATGGGGTCTTATCATGATCCTAAGGGTTGTAATCAAGAGCTACGGCAATAAGTAAGAGATAATCCTAAACTAAGAGTTGTTATACCATTGGCGCTAAGCATGTGCTATAAAGAGGGCAATAAAGTAATTAGACAAAGATGTGCTACACTATCCTAATCTAATACATGATACATAAGATTAATCAATCAAACCAACATAAAGAAGAGAAAGAAATTAAAATAATTTCCACAGATGACCAAAAGTCGGTCAATAGAACACAAGGATACAACAGTTAACAATAATACTTTCTGGGAAAAAAGAATCCTAGAAGCAAAATAAAGGAATAAAAGTACATAAGATAAAATAAAGCAGTGGGCCACTAACATAGGTGGCAATGAAAGCAATACAAATTGTAATGAAGGGAAAAAAGATCCCCAAAAACATGTGCTGATGAAGACTGGATGGAAATCTCATCCAATATCTATGTATCTGCCTAAAGGAAAGGAGTCGCCTGAGCCATCAATGATCGCTTTGAAAGATCCAATATGCTCAATGGGGAGTATCCAAGGTCGAAGAGGACAGGTTGGCAGACCTTAGGAGGAAGCAAAGAACATCCTTTAGACTCTGCTCTAACATCCAAGGTCGGTGCAGATCCCATAGTAGAAAAGAAACTCGTAATATGAGTTTGCCCTTGAGGTCTAGGGGCGGGCAGAAAGTAGTAGATCCATGTCGTCGGAAAGAGGAAGAACCACACCAATGGGAAGGAGCATAGCCACAAAGCCTAGGGAGAGCAAGCTAAGGGATCTCCACAATCCTAGTGGTAATGGTGTGCAGAAAGGAGCGCTGCCTAATTGATCGATCAACTCTGATATGTGAAGTATTGGTGTCCAATGGGCGCTTACAGTTGATTGTCCCCTGAATGGGATGGACAAAAAAAGGTGATCAACATGGGGACACCAAAGCCTCTAAACTCCCCATGTAGGGATTTGCGGCGGAAGGTGATGCTCTCACGAATATAAAAAGCTAATGCACCGCTAGTCAAGAAACCGAATAAACTAGAGAGAGTGTTGCCTAAGTCCATATAAAGGCAGCGATATCTTCCCCTGATCTCATAGTAAATGAGGCATCTGAAAATGATGTGTTCCTTGGTCTCCACCTCCTGGAGGGAGCAAAGATAGCAAATCTAGTCATAATGGAGAATGTGGTGATCAATTTCAACCCGTAACTGGTGAGAGGACACCCTCATCTGGCAGAGGGGAAATCTCCAGTCGTGGGACCAATGGTGTTAGAGATAGTGAGAGTGACAAATATAACCATCCACCATCTGTAAGAAATGCTTAACGTAAAAAGCAAGCTCGAAGTTGAACGACTCAAAGGAGGAAATCCATGTGGCCTGAATATGTAATTTGTAGATGTCCTCTCAAGCGACTCTAGTGATGACGTCCTTTATGGGAAGAAAACGTGGGGAGCAAGAGGAGTAGAAGAACATGAAATGGAGATGCCAATAGCAAGAAGAAGCAACTTAATCTCAAAGTACCAACAGTGTCAGTGTATAGAGGGACCAATGGAGCAATTAGGGCAAGAGAAGTAATCCACTCTTAAGAGCTAAGTGCTAAGAATGGATATCTCTTGTGGCAAGAAGGTGCAACTCCCATGGATCTTAGCCTATGAATGTAGAAGTAAGCCTTAAGGTGGTCTTAAGACATAGTGGTTGGGTGGAAAATTCAACATGGCAAAAACACTAGGGAACTGTTTGTTTACAACAGCTCATGTATTGTAGCATAAGAGTCTAGACCCTCTCAATACATGCCCAATCAACGGCCCTCAAGCTAGGTCCCCAAACCTCTGAACCATATAAAACTATAGTCTGGATGATCGTATCAAAAAAGTCCAACTTTAAAAAGGAATGATTTTTAAGTCGATCTGAAAACATTTGCGTTCAAGACAGAAAGAAGGGCATACCCCTTGCAATGGCACAAGAGAGAGATAGACATCACACTAAAGGATGGACCAAAAAAGTTGGACCCCCTAGTATGTGTAGGTTGTTGGGCCCCAATCTTGTCAAGACAAAATATTATTTTAACTCAATTTTCTTTTTGATTATTGCATAAGGCAGTTTACTTTTGGCGCGCACACCTTTGTTTTTGGTGTAAGTTTTGATAGAGCGTGTGCTCATATTCACTAAGGGTTACAAGCATGCGCACACGCAAAGGGTTTAAATAGAGTCTAAAGTTTGGCACAAGGGGTTTTGACAAAGAGGTTATGATAAGGGCTCTATGGTCATGCACGTGAAGAAGCGGGGCTACATCAACATCATCTGCGCATAAGAATTGTTAGAGAGCTCTTACGAGGAAGAAAAGGGACAATTAACTGCTTATTTTGGGCCATGCGCATGCTACGTGAGGATCAATGGCACACGACAACAAGGCAAAGGCAGTTCACTGATACAGCAGTGTCCCCAAGGAGCTAGAACCCCCATGCAAAGCACAAGTACAAAGAGTGGTGGCATTTGGCATGTGTGTTGCCCTCTTGATTTAGAGTTAATTTTTTGTAAACACGGCTCAAGGGCCGATGTAACTAATGTTGAACTGACGAAGGGCAAGACCCCATCAGTCTATATACTCCTTGAGGGGTTAGTGTAAGGGGATTACTAAAAGTGATTGGTTGATCATTGTTGAATTATGATTGTAAACATTAAGGTTGGTTGGCATTCCTTGGGAGTTAAAATAGAGTTTGACGTATGAATGCCTAAGAATCTATCATTAATGGGACTCATTTTAAAGGAGAACATTGAAACAATATGTTAATAGAATGCAAGGATCTTACGATTATTTTGTGTGCTTTGAGTAAGAAAAAGGTTAATGTTGTTAATTTGTGTTTCTGTGCACTGGTATTATTGTTTGCACTGATATGATTGTTACCCTGAGAAAGTAGGAACTTTGAAGCACTTCATGATTCATGCCAAACCCGACGGGTGAGCGCATTACGGTCATGCCTAGTGTGATATATTGGTGCAAGACATTGCAACAACTCATAGCGTGCCATAGCAAGAAGCCTCGCGCGTGCAAGACTAATCTCGGGGAGAAGAACTTAGACGCGCAACATTTTTGTTCCATTGTCAAAACCCGTTGAATTGTGCTAAGATGATGAGGTGGGAGAATGATGTTTCAACTCACTTGGGAAAAATATTGAGCACTGGTTTGATAGGATGGAAGAAACCTTTGCGGAAAAACACCCTAATCGTAGTTATTGCTCACCAAGAACTTAGGTAGAGAGACAATTCTATGACTCACTTTATAAAACTTTCTTTAGCAAGCTCCCTAGAAACTCACACACTTGGTCAATTGCATATTATATACATAAAAGCCTGAATCTACGGAAGATAGTTGGACTCCAGAGCATAGTAAAAGGCTCACACAGCGCGAAGAAATGTGGACATTTGCAACGGATTTCTGGTGGAGAGGAGATCTTTGCAATTAAGTTATAAAATATGCAATTTCCAACTACTCATGCATTGAAGAGGCAAAATTCCACTTCTTCTATCAGCCGTATGGATCCTATATAAGATAGCTTCCCCTAGAGATCAAGAAACTAATGGTCGCCCTTGGAATCGAGACTTTCCACATTGTCAGCTAAGCTCCTACACGCATGAGCGGCACAAGGGGTTAAGGAAGGGATGAATAGCTTAACTGTGACATGGATGGTTCAAATGAGCACATGTTGAGGCGACAACAGTGTGAGGAAGCTCGACGCAAAGAAATAGCCAAGATGGATCTACATCGAGAGGATGAATCAACCGTAGGAACTATCGTGAAGATCCAAGGTGAATGGGAATGGCAAGAGAAAGATCAGAGCAAAGGAGACCCAAGGACGAATGAAGCGCGGTAGAATGTTGATGGCATCCTTTCCCAACCTGACGTAAATGCTCATTGCACCTGGGTTTGTTAACATTGATATTGTAGTAACCATCGAAATTGACAGTGACTAAGAGCTAGAGAGGGAAAAAGGGAAGGACGTACTAGACAAAACATTCCCTTTTGTACTACATCAAGTTTCACAATTTAGATGGCCAAGAAGGATCCTCCCAAAGGTTGTTCAGAATCCATCTAGTACGCACATCAATTTGGGATGATGAACCAGGCTAGTGGAAGTGTGTCACTAGGAGGAACTAGGAACATGGCACTAAATCTAGCAAGCAGTGTGTAATGTCCCTTTTTCCAAATTTCGAAGATATAATTGGATTCCCGGTTATTTCTTCTCCTTGGTCGAATTGTAGAAGATAAAGAGGAAGCAGATAATATGTCTTTTATTATTTTATGAATACTTTAAAGTGTGCTTAGTGAAGATTATATGGGTCAGCCTTGTTTATTAAGGCAAAATAAATGATTATGAGGGGTCGGCCAAGGCATAATGAATGGACATAAAGGAAAGGTCGTGTCTTTTCAATTTTGGCACCACCCTTACAAAAGTATAAATAGGGGGTCATGTGTGGGCATTTTATTATAGAGGAATTTGTAAGTAAAAATCAGATTTTGAGAGTTATCTCTCATCTTCTTACCATTTGGGACGAAAACCCCATATGAGGTCCATATGAAGGATGAAAGCCCTTCTTATTGACTTAAAACAATTATGTATTTGCAGATTACCATTTTATTACAGAGCATTTTGTGCCAATTCTAATTTTATCAGTTATTTCTACCAGTTCAACTTGTGTTTGACTGAAATCTGAATTATTAAACAATAATAACATCAATTCGAATTGCCTAATCAAGTCATCATGTTCTAAGAAGTTCAAAAATGCCTTTGCACGAATTTCGAGGCAATATTTGGGGAAGTTCGAACTCCTCTTTGACTGCTGCAATTTCCAGATTTGCATAATTATTTCCAGCGGTGTATCTTTTGCACAAATCCATTTGATTTGGCCATAATTTGTCAAAAGTAATAAATAGTCATTTGATAATTGTTGGTGAATGATTATTGGTGAATTTTGGCACGATTTACAAAGATTTCAGTTCACTGTAATTTAAGTAGTCTGCTGTAATAAAAAAAAACAGAACTCTGGAAATTTGATATAAACCCTTGAAAAGGGTCATTACACAGTGGTAACCATGCCAAGTGGGTCGGTCACACACAGTCATTACTAATATTGCGCCAGTCACTTCTGGAAGCGGAGGAAGTGCAAGAACTTCAGGAGCTTAGGTAGCAAGCACAAAGGCACAATGCAGAGTTACAACTACCACACAGTCGGCTCTTGCTCTTCAAATCTTCAACAAGATGTCTTTACATCTCCCGAAGTATAGCGGACTTGAGAACGCTGAAGAACATGAGCATAAGTGCGAGCTCATATGGCACGTCAAAGGGATCGCTTCCGTTCAGTGCAAGGCAAGTCGTTTTATCACAAATTTGTTGGAACACGCACATACTTGGTATCGAAAGCATGACCCTCAACAAGCGGTAGTTGACTATGACTAGCTCAAGGAAGTATTTTATAAGGAATTTGATATTCCAGAGTTTGAACAACTAAGTATGTTTGCGCTAAAAGACATACGTTGAGAGTTGACAGAGAGTGTGCGCATACAACGCACAATTCAAAACTCTTATCTCTAAGTTGTCCTATGAAATCCATGAAACGCAACACGTGGAACGGTTCGTTGGACGGTTGCTCATGCCATTCCAACGCGCACTGTCACATAAAACTTTCACGGACCCGAGAGAGGCACTGGAAGCAGAAGCAGTAGGAAGTATTGATATTGGGGTAAGCCCTTTCATGGAGGCGCAGATAGCATCAATGGCAACTCAATTGGAGAAATTGACTTCAAACAGCACTAGAGAAACACACAGTAGAATTTGTTGTACAGACTGTGAGGTAAAAGGTCACACCAAGACAAACTGCCCCCGCCGTAGTGTGTGCGACATGTTCAAGGCAAGTGAAATTTGTGGAGAAGATCATGATGTAAAGAATTTTCCCTTACTTCAACATGAGACCCAGACTAAGGTATCACTCTACTACAAAATCTGTGAAGCACATACACACAATACAGAAGATTATCACGTAATTGATCAAATAAACGAAGCCCAAACCCTTGGACTAAGGAAAACAACCGTAGGGAACAATCCAGAAGACCACAGGGGAAATGCAAGTGAACATGGCAATCGAGGGCGTGGTGGTCACAAAGGAGGAAGACATCCACCTAGGACTTGCTATAAGTGTGGGTCTCCAAATAACTACCAGAGAGATTGCCTTGCATTCCTAGTGTGCATGTATTGTCAGGGAGAACACAAGATGGAAGATTGCCTTGACCTATACACTACGATTAAGGAAAAAAGTGAGAAAGGTGCAGGAATGATACGGATGCGCGCAACCCACCAGGTGAATGGAAAGCTAAACCAAGCGTGCCAAAAACCAATGAACTCCCTAAACTAAATATTACTACAAGAGGAGTAGTCGCGCGAGCAAGTTTTGGAGTCCCCCTTAGAAGCAATCAGGGGCGAGAAAGGAATGAGGGGACCAAGTTAATTGCTACTTTACTCCCCAACCTAACACTCTAGAGCTACAAGCATAGACCCAACAGAAACCCAAATAGCATTTATTGATCCAAAATGACTCTACTTCATCAGATCAACCAACAATAAAGAAGGAAAATGAAGAAACGAAGGTTTTGTCTTTATGTTAACAGAACCGCCGCTCTGTACATAGCGGCGGTTACAAAACCGCCGCCCATCCCAGGCAGCGGTCCTATAACCGTCACCCAGCCAAGGCGGCGGTCCTGTGACCGCCAATCTGCATTGGGCGGCAGTCCTAGCTCTTTCGGACAGAAAAAATAAAATTCGAAACGAACAATCCCAGAATTGGAAAGGTTGTCCGTGTCTCTTCTCCTCCATGACCTTTCCCATCCTCCAGTGCACGAGAGGACATGAGAAAGGCTATAAATACATGTAGGAAGGAGAGTTTTGGATCATTGAAGCATGAAAGCAAGTGAGCAAGGAATTCTTAGTGTTGGAATTGTGTTTGTAGAAGAAAGGAGTGTTGAGGCAGAGCAAGCAAGTAATTGGGAGGAAGTGTGAGATATTATCTACTTCTCTTTCATACTTATTGTAAATTATGTACTTCTTATTTGAATTGGCCAATAAAAAGTGGGAAGAAAGAGCATTTTCCCTTCCCGACTGGTTTTCCTCCTCTGGAGGTTTCCAGGATAAAACTTGTTGGTGTTCATGAGTTTATATTCTTTCCTTTCCTGCAATTGTTGATTCTAAGCATAAGAAAATTCATTCACTAGCTATCTCTATGATTTTCTAATCATAAAGTAGAATGACAACGTTTAATTGTGATTCTGTGAACAATTCCAAAGTAGAGAGTTTACAGATCATTTTGGTATCAGAGCTAACAAGTATCCAGGACTATGGTATTCATTCTTGGATTTGTATGACAGTGACGAGATCTAAAGGTGAAGAGGCTTTACCTTGCGATCCAAATATTTCTACAAGGAAGTGGAAACAGAGAATTCGGGGACAAATGGAGGAAGAGAACTTGGTCCGTAGAATCGAGATGTTGGAGACCATGATGGATAGGATGTTTAGAAGACAAGAAGAACTTGCAGATTTGTAGAAGATGGCTTCTGTTAAGCAAGACTCCATGGACTCAGTGGTTCGAGGCTTAGCCAAAAAGTTTGGCATAGGGAGGAGCCACCATGAGGAAGATTATGGGGAAGAGCATGAAGAAGAGACTTCAAATGCAAGAGAAAAGGTAAAATCTGATCATGCTCCTTTTAAAGTTGAGACGAAAGTTGAAATTAAAAGCTTTGAAGGACAAGTAGATGCAGAGTTGCTTGATAAATGGTTAAAACAGCTAGAAGTCTACTTTAGCGTCCATAATGTCACTGAGGCACAGAGGATCACCTTTACATGTCTCAAAATGGAGGGACACGCTCTGGTTTGGTGGGAAACCCATCTAGCCACTTGTGAAAAGAAGAAATGTCCTATTGTGAAATCTTGGCAAGAATTTAAAGAATTACTTAGAGCTAACTTCTATCCTATTGGCCACAAGACTGACCAAATGGAAGTATTTTAGACAAGGCAGTGGTCAAAGTGTGCAGGACTATACTACGGAGTTTCGGAGGAAGGCCATGTTGTTGAACATGGACTTGGAGGATGAGGATATTCTGACTAAGTACTTGGGAGGACTTCACACTCACCTTCGAAGAAAATTCATCTCCACGAAGCCCAAAGATCTCAACGAGGCGTGTGTGCAGGCATACTACATAGATGATGAAAAGAAGAAAGGAGAAGCAGAGCCAAGGGAAAAGCAGTCGACAAATCAGCAGAAGAAAGAACATGGGCAAACAAGTAACAAGGGTAAGTGGAAAGGGAAAGGTAAACAAGCTGCCACTACTTTAAATACTTGTAAAGATCCCAAGAATTTTTGCAAGAATTGTGATATCAATGGTCATACTGACGCTACATGTTGGAAGTTGCATCCGGAGTTACATCCGAAGAACCGAACCAAGGACTCAAAGAAGTCCATGACAGCTGTAAAGACAGAAGGGGAGGTAGAAATCAAAGATGACTCTGATGTAGACGAGAGGCTTGGATGCGCAACCACCAACATGGACAGCCAGGAAGAGGAGATGAGTAGACTATTCCAGATCAAGAGAACTAAGGTAAATGCTTTGGTTGATACCGGTTCTCAATCTAATTTGATTTCTGAAGCAGTTGTAAAGAAGCTTGGTCTTGAGACTTACGAGCATCCACACCCTTATCCTTTGGGTTGGGTGAAGAAGGGTGTTGAAATTCAGGTAACAAAAAGATGTAAGGTCAAGTTTGGGATAAATTCCCAGTATATTGATGTATTGGAAGTTGATGTTATTCCACTTGATGCTTTTGATGTTGTTTTCGGGAGTCCTTACTTGTATATCAGGGATGCTATATTTATGAGAAGGGAAAACCGATACAGATGGGTCAAGGATGGGATCAGCTACAACATCTGGGCACACCAGCGTAAGACATGGGTTACTATGGTGAGTGCTAACCAAGCAAAATGACTTATTCAGGAAAATCATAATCAGTTTTGTTTACTTTTGTTAAAGGATAAACAAGATGGGGTAGAAGTTTCAGAGATTTCTAACAAGGGAAAACAAGATTTGGATAGTATTATTCAGTCTTTTCAGGAATTTTTCAGGCTCCCAGTGGGTTACCACCAAAACGAGAAGTAGAGCATGAGATTCAGTTGTTGCCAGAGTCCCCTCTACCAAACATCAGGTTGTATAGGAAATCCTTGCTGGAGAGTACTGAAGTAAAGAAACAACTCCAGGAACTACTAGACCAAGGGGTGATACGTCCGAGCACCTCACCATGTGGTTCACCTATTGTGATGGTGCCAAAGAAGGATGGTTCTTGGAGAATGTGCATCGACTACCGCACTTTGAACAAGATCACCATAAAGAACAGATATCCACTTCCCCGCATAGATGATCTCTTGGACCAGCTTCAGCATGCCAAATTCTTCACGAAGTTGGATCTCAAGTCAGGTTATCACCAAGTCAAAATGAAGGAGGAGGATATATGGAAGACTGCCTTCAAGACAAAACAGGGTTTGTATGAGTGGTTAGTACTTCCATTTGGTTTATGCAATGCACCCGCTACATTTATGAGATTGATGAATGATGTATTGCGGGATTTCATAGATTCATGTGTCATTGTTTATCTAGATGATATCTTGATTTTTAGTGCCACATGGGAGAAACATCTAACTCATTTGCAGCAAGTCTTGCAAGTTCTCAGGGAGAAACAACTGCTTTGTAATATGAAGAAATGTGAATTTTCCAAACAGTCACTTGTCTATCTTGGGCACGTGGTTGGAGGAGGAGAGCTATGAGTGGATCCAAAGAAGGTGGAATCCATCACCAGTTGGCCAACACCAACAGGAGCCACAAAGACTAGGAGTTTTGTGGGAGCAGTACAATACATGCGGAAGTTCATTTCGGGCTTCTCCGTGATTGCAACACCTCTACACACAGTGGCCGCAAAGAGTAAGGGTTTTGACTGGGGTAAGGAACAAGACAAATCCTTTGAGTTATTGAAATACAAGATTAGTCATGCTCCAGTACTTGCTCTTCCTAATTTGCAGCAGCCCTTTGAAGTAGAGACAGATGCCAGTGATTACGCTATGGGCACAGTGTTGCTTCAGGGAGGTAAACCCGTATGCTATCATTCTAAAACTTTTACTTCAGCAGTTAAAGGATATTCAGTATATGATAAGGAAATGTATGCACTAGTTCAGGAAATTAAAAAATGGAAGCATTATTTGTTGGGTAAAGAAACTATTGTGCACACTGACCACAAACCTCTCTAGTATTTGCAAGCACAATCTAAATTGCAGCAGGCAAGGCACTACAAATGGATGGGGTTCCTTCAGCAGTTCCATCTGGTGATCAAATACAAGAAGGGTAGTACAAACTTGGTGGCAGACATGTTGTCTAGGCCGCCCACACAGGATAAGTTCTCCTACTTGGCCACTATCTCTCAGATCGAGCCCTTCACGAAGGAAGCTTACGGAGAGGCATATGCCTAGGACAGAGACTTTGGGGTGACATTTCAGTAGTTGCAGTCCCAAGGGGCTAAAAGGACGGGGATTGAAGATTGTTATCTCAAGGACAGGTTGCTCTACCAATGGGGGAAGCTTTGTGTGCCTAAAGAAGAAAGACTTCTATTGATGAGGGAAGCACATACCTCGAAAGTAGCGAGACATTTCGGTGTTGGTAAGACCCTAGCCCACTTGCAAAGGTACGTGTATTGGCCCAATATGCAAGAAGAAGTATCAAAATTTATACATGGATGTAAACTTTGTTGTACCAACAAGCCTAAGACTAGGAAGGAGGGTTTGTATATGCCTTTGCCAATACCTACTCGTCCGTGGGAGGACATTTCTATGGATTTTGTAGGAGGATTACCTATGTCTAAACATGGCCATGACTATCTCTATGTTGTTGTTGATAGATTCAGTAAGATGTGTATTCTTATGGCATGAAAAAAGACGGTAAATTCGTATGAGGCAGCAGATCTTTTTTTTGCTAATGTATGGGTGCATTTTGGTTTGCCAAAGTCTATTGTTTCTGACCAGGATTCCACGTTCTTGGGGAAGTTTTGGACTACTTTGTAGGACAAGATGGATACCAGGTTACAGAGGAGCACATGAATTTCCATCCACAAATAGATGGATAACAGAGGTGGTGAACAGGACTTTGGTACAGTTGATCAGAGGGTATAACAGAAAATACACAAGTACTTGGGATGAGTCCTTAGCCTACATTCAGCATTCCTATAACCGGGCAAGTACACACATCCACTATGAAGTCACCGTTTGAAGCATGCTTGGGATATCTACCTACAAATATGTTGGACATAGCAGTTGGGCAGCAAGGATGAGGAGGAGACACGAGACATAGAGGTGACTAGAGCAAACAAATTCATTGAGAGGATCCGACAAATCCATCTCAAAGTCAAAGAACAGTTAGAGAAATCTCAAGCCAAGTACAAGGCTAGGCACAATCAACACAGGAGAGAACATAAGCTTCATGTTGGAGATAGAGTTTGGCTTTACTTGAGCAAGGAGAGACTACAAGGTCAAGCACGGAAGCTCAAGCCACTACGATATGGACCCTTCACCATATTGGAGCAGGTTGGAGAAAATGCCTTTTGACTTGATCTGCCCTCATTTATGAGGATGTAATCAGTAGTAAATTGTGAGAACTTGCACCTATATGAGCCATCCATGCTAGATGAAGATGAAGGACTAAAGTTGCTACCTTCCATTAAGGATTGTGTCTTGGACTCACGAGGTGAATTGGAGGAGGATGTAGTGTTGTAGCAAAAAATCAGAGAGACTAGGAGAGGTCCATAGGAGTCTTTGCAGGTTGGACTGAAAGGAAAGACACCAAGGCAGGCCCGGTGGTACTTCGAAGGAGCAAGTGAGGGAATTATTTCCTCATCTACTCCCCCACTAAGCTTTTGTGGGACCAAAAGCCTCCTAAGTAGGGGAGGTGTGATCCATAGGGATCCAAAATGACTCTACTTCATCAGATCAACCAGCACCAAAGAAGGAAAATGAAGAAACAGAGGTTTTGTCTTTATGTTAACAGAACCGCCGCTCTGTGCAGAGCGGCGGTTACAGAACCACCGCCCAACCCGGGCAACAGTCCTGTAACCGCCGCCCAGCCAGGGCGGCAGTCCTATGACCGCCGGTCTGCATTGGGCGGCGGTCTTGGCTCTTTCGGACAAAAAAATAAAATTCGAAACGAACAGTCCCAAAATTGGAAAGGTTGTCCATGTCTCTTCTCCTCCATGACCTTTCCCATCCTCCAGTGCACAGGAGGACATGAGAAAGGCTATAAATACATGTAGGAAGGAGCGTTTTGAATTTGCGAAGCATGAAAGCAAGTGAGCAAGAAATTCTTAGTGCTGGAATTGTGTTTGTAGACGAAAGGAGTGTTGAGGCAAAGCAAGCAAGCAAATGGGAGGAAGTGTGAGATATTATCTACTTCTCTTTCATACTTATTGTAAATTTGTACTTCTTAATAAAAATTAGGAATAAAGAGCATTTTCCCTTCCTGTCTGGTTTTCCTTCTTTAGAGGCTTTCAGGATAAAATTGTTGGTGTTCATGAGTTTATATTCTTTCCTTTCCTGCAATTGTTGATTCTAAGCATAAGAAAAATTCATTCACTAGCTATCTCTGTCATTTTCTAATCGAAAGTAGAACAGCAGCGTTTAATTGTGATTCTGTGAACAATTCCAAAGTAGGCTTTTATGGTTCCCATGGACCTCAATGAAAGTCGTTATTTCCTAATACTCCCGACTTCCCTCTTGACAACAAATTTGAAATTTTCTAACACATTGAGCATTAGGTTTATTGGGGTCCCTTGGCTCTTATGTACCTCTTCATAGCCATCAATCTCTAATTACCTGACACTCTCTTTCGAAATTCTCTCAAGGCATATTTGATTGCAGACGTCCGAATTATGTGGCCTTCATGGACTACCTTCACAAACACAATCTCCAATTAACTCAATTTTTGAGCTTCAAAATTGACTAAGGCATTGATCGTCAAAGCTATCAAAGATTTTATGGACCTTATGTTCATCCACAAAGCGCCTTGAAACTTCGAAAACTCCAACCTAGGTGGTGAAAGCGGTTAAGTCGTGACAACTCGTCAATCTTATCGAACCTTTATGGTCCTCAGAGGTACTCTAAAAAGTTCAATTCAAATATGCTCAGAACTTATAAAAGGCAAATTATATCAATTTAATCAGCAAGCCATGGCTCTCATGGAAATCCATAAAATCCATTCACTTCCACACTCCCTGTCCTAACCCTAAAAATTTGACTAAGTCATCTGGCCTTGTTGGAATCCTCATAACAATGTAGCATCAATGGTGGTACATAAGGGCTGCTCATCCTCACTTCCTCTAATCATCTATGTGGCACTTTTTCACGATGGCCACATTCAACGCCTCACCTACCATACCAAATTCACACTCCATTCACTATATATATATATATATATAGCCACCAATCATTTTCGTGATTTTTAAATCACTCACTCTCCACACCATTGCTTCGTTGCTCCTGGTCTTGTTTTTATTTGCCTTTATATTCTCACAATGTTGATTCAACTATTCGTCCTCCCTTTTACTTTCTTTCTTGATTACATGTTTGACTCATAGTGTTTAAATATCAAAGGTGTGACCAAAAGAAATTTCTCACTTCAAAAGTTGAGATGCTCATTGATAACATTGTGGGGCACGCCGACCTAGAGGATTTGTGTGACAAGCTCAAGGATCAAGATATGAGTAATCCATGCTCTCACCAAGTAAATTCCATTGTGGTCGAGAATGTCACTCTTCCAATCATCATGAAGACTATTGAGACCCTCAACCATAAAATTTGTGTCAAAGGTGACCTAAACCTACACATAGTCGGCGATTGATTCGTTGGAATTTTGGCTGAAAATCCCACCAATGGAGCAAGTTTATAATGTCCCCTTTTTTGAACTAATTCATTTTGAAGACTTCCCGTGGGCAATAAGAAGGTGATCAAGGAGAGTATTTGTTGAGTTTCTTAGTCTTTTTGTGAGCATTTACATTTTCCTTTCGTGTTTTCCCTTATGAGGCAGGTCGGCTGGGTCTAGGAGATGAAAAGCCAAGTTAAAAATAAAAGCAACATCATTATGGAGGTCGGTCATGGGGGAAACTCCCTCCTTGGTTTTGGTGCCACCAAAAGGGTATTAAAAGGGGTCACTTGGACTCATTTGTGCATCATCTTTTGGCATAAAATTATACTTTACTTGGTTTTGGGTTGTTTGCTCAAATTCCTTCCACTAAGGGGCAAAAATCCTTTGGTGTGGCTTCACAAGGAAAAGAAACCCTTCCTTGTCAATTGAACGAAAACTCTTCAATTAATTGTTCCAAGTGCTTCAAAGAGGTGGATAATGCATATTTTCAGCAAGGGTTTGGTCCTAAAGAGAAATTCAGCCCTCTCCTAGGGGAGCAACCCACCTTGGAGAAGTGATTGGTGGTTTCTAGGGCACGACGTCACTCAACTCAGCCATCATTGCATTCTCCATATTTTTGGCAGTTGGAATCTACTTTGTATTTCATTTGTAGGGCTTGGAATCATTCATTTCCAGCCATTTTGTAAGGGCATACTCTGTTGTCATTTATTTAATTTCCAGCTGTGTTTAGAGGTTGATTTCTTGGTTGATAATTGTTCTAAATATTCCTAAAGTGCCTCTACATACTTTGGATGATGTGAATGGTGATATTTTGATGAATTATTCTTTTTCCTTGTTCTAAAAATCAGACTGTTGTTCACTACTGTTCTAGTTTTCAGTTGGCTGATAAAAAAATCAGAATATTTTCAGTTTGGGTTTGTGTTATTTCCTTGCTTTTTAGTTCAGCCCTAGAAAGGGACATTACAATGGTATCAAAGCTTTGGTCTTCCCAGCCTGAGGGTTTTCATGCAAGAGGGTGATAAAGGATACATTTGTTATCAAAAGAGAGAGAAGAAGAAATCAGACCAGCCGGTTGAAGAGGTTAGCATGGCCCACCAAGATTCACAGGAAGCCAAAATCGATAAGCTCATTGAAGGGCAAGTTAGATTGGCAGACACCATGGACTTGTTGGCACTAACCCTACAAAAATTTCATGAACCAAGGGTTCATAATGGTGAGGGCAGCTCATCCGGAGTTAATACTTCACAACAGCCCCAAGGATCAACTTATGGATCAGCCACTAGGCCTACTTTCCTTCCAAGGGAAGAAGCCATTCCAGAGGTGGGAACAAGACATTCAGTAGGGCAGAGTATTGTGGCCATCTATGAAGAGTATATGGCCCTTCCAAGAGAGATATGAGAAGCTATTTCACTTGCCAAATTTATTGGGGTAAGCAAAGGAAGGTCAAGGCTAGAGCCTAGACCTAATGTGCCACAAAGGATGTTCAAAATACCTTGGGTAAGATGTCATTCTCTACATTTGATGGTTCCAACAAGGGGACAACCTAGGCTTGGATTCAGAAGTTGGATACTTATCTATCATTGAGGCATATGACGGAGGATGAAGCAATTAAATTTGCAACCCTTCATCTAGAGGGGATTGCACATGAGTGGTGGTTTCATCGATTGGTCACACAACGGCACAATCTTATCCATTCATATGATGAGTTTTGTAGAAGACTCATTGGGAGATTCGATAGGATTGATCTAGAGGTTCACTTTCGAGAGCTAGCACAGTTGAAGCAACAAGGCATAGTAGAAGACTATGTGGCTGATTTTCAGAGGCTTTCCGTGATGATTACGGATGCTACAGAAAGGAGGCTCATTGTTTTGTTTATTGAAGGTTTGACCAAACCTCTCAAGGGTTTGGTGAGAGCATTTGACCCTTTGTCTCTCCAAGAGGCAATTAAGAAAGCATTGGATCTTGAAGGTGTTGCTCCAAGAACAGCAGCAATCAGCGGGCAGCCAAGGGCATATCCGAATGGAGGGCAGCCAAAAGGACTCTTGGGACAGCCAAGAACCACATCTTTGGACCAGCCAAAGAAGCCCTTTCAAAGAGCACCAATCATTCACAAGGAGCTGTCCAAAACCAGCAAAGAAGGAGAAACAAGAAATGAGCTAAGAAGGAAGAATTTGTGCTTCTCTTGCAAGGATCCATGGTCTCCTAGTCATCGTTGCCTAGGTAAGGGTAATGTGCATTATATTGAGGTATTTTCAGATTGTGAAGAAGAAGAAGCTTGTGTTGATGAGGCAAAGCAAGATCATGATCCGGAAAGTTTGGACAGCACTCTTGCCACTTTGTCTAGTGCCCCTAGATACCATCCATTCCGGGTGAAAGGTGACCTACAAGGGCAAAGAGTCACAGTCTTGATTGATAGTGGAGCTACTCACAATTTCATTGATGAGAGATTGGTTACAAGGATGGATTTGAAGGTGGAAGACTTCAAAGGCTTCATGGTCAAAGTAGCGGGTGGCTATTTAATGCCATGTACAAGGAGTCTCTAACTCCTTTTCACATTAGGAGAGCATGAGGTATGTGATGATTTTTATATAATTGGCATAGCTGATACAAATCTTGTGCTTGGATTCCAATGGTTACATTCATTGGGAGAACTCACTCTCAACTACCAAAGTATGGAGCTAAGCTTCATGGATAAAGGCAAGAAGGTGATACTACAAGGTATGATTCCAGAAACCACTCAAATCAATTATTTGGTAGAAGATGTCTTGTCAAAAGAATCATATCTTTGCTCTTTATCTAAGATAACAGCAGATTGGAAGTCTTTATTATAGCTGAGTATGCCAAGAATAAGTTTGCTAATGTTGTTTTTGAAGGAGAAATTGTGGATGAAAGGTATAAGATAATGGATGGGCTCATTCTCTATAAGAACAGGGTCTATTTGGTTCTCAAATCAAAAGAAAAAAATAAGATATCAAGGGTTGTTCATGATGCCCCATTGGCTGGTCATCCAGGCTACTTCAAGACATACAAACAAGTTAGAGAAAAGCTCTTTTAAAAAGATTTTAACGAGGAGGTGCTTCAATACATACGGAAATGTTTGGTTTGTCAAAAAAACAAAGCGGAACATAAATTTTCAGCTGGACTATTGCACTCCCTTCCTAAACCCACTCAAAAATGGGAAAGTATTTCCATGGACTTCATCACAAGGCTGCCCATGGTTCAAGGTAAGAGTTGTTTATATGTTGTGGTTGACAGACTCAAAAATTATGCCCATTTTTGTCCACTTCCAGCCAAGTATAATGTTAAAGTAGCAGCATAAGCATGGTGGAACTACTTCATCATTGTGTATTCACACTAGAGGTCACCAACAAAGTATGTGGGAGGTTAGTGGTGACAAGAGGAATGTACCTTGGAGAACTATAGCTCAAAATTTCAGACTTGGTGCTGCTGTCATCATTCAAATCAGCCACCACATGATCTCATTTGCATACATACAAGTGGGTAGGCAAGTATTTTTAGTCAAGGGATGGAGCATTTTTCGATTGGTGACTGTTGGGAAAATGTTTTCAGCCTTTAGAGAAGTGTTTGTAATCATTACAATGCTCACACTTTCTATTCTTGCAAGGAGGTTTCAATTTTGCAGCCGCTATTCCATTTTTAAGCTGCTGATTTTGATAAAATCAAATTATAGATTGTTATTTTCAGACTTGAACAGCTGCAAGATTGATCATTTTGAGGTCGCTAAATCATTGGAAAATATCGGTAAATGGTTTCAGCTGAAGAGAACGACTACTTCAGCCAACATAACTACAATTTGGGTGGAAAATCAGGTGATTCATGACTGTCATGATTTGTTTTCATCCTACATACAAGATGATTTCTGTCTTTTCTTGGAAGGAACAAGTTACAACATCATTAATGAAGATCATCTTGAGAAGGTATGTGTTGTGGATTATGCACATTTGATGATCAAATTATTGTGAGCTGCCAAGAGACATTGTTGTTAATAAGGTTCAAAGCTACACTTATCAAGCCAAATTGTTTCACTTGTCAAGCAAGAAAAGTGAACTTGAAGGTTGTATGGAAATTTTCAAACCTTAGAGAGAAGAACATTTGAAATGTTTGCTCATATTTTTGGTTCCAAGATGGAAAGCTTGTACATCTTTTTTCTTTCAGCCCGTATGGGAACAAATTGTCTTTCAAAAGGAGATCAAATTTCAAAAGGTGCATAAAAACAATGTGATGGTGGATGCTTTGTCAAGTAAGCCACTTCCTTTCTCTTTGGACGATTTTGCCATACAAAATGGGAAGATGAAGGATATAGAAGTTACATTTCAGTGAAGTTTGCAATCGCTTGAGGGCAAGCAATTTCGGGAAGGGAGGACTGTATTGTCCCCTTTTTCGAACTAGTTCATTTTGAAGACTTCTTGCCCATTCCACATCCCGTGGGCGAGAAGAAGGTGAACAAGGGAAGTATTTGTTGAGTTTTTTAATCTTTTGTGAGCATTTAAATTTTCCTTTTGTGTTTTCCCTTATGAGGCAGGTCAGCTGGGTCTAGGAGATGAAAAGCCAAGTTAAAAATAAAAGCAACATCATTATAGAGGTCGGTCATGGGGGAAACTCCCTCCTTGGTTTTGGCGCCACCAAAAGGGTATTAAAGGGGGTCACTTGGACTCATTTGTGCATCATCTTTTGGCATAAAATTATACTTTACTTGGTTTTGGGTTGTTTGCTCAAATTCCTTCCACTAAGGGGCGAAAATCCTTTGGTGTGGCTTCACAAGGAAGACAAAAACCTTCCTTGTCAATTGAAGAACAAAAACACTTCAATTAATTGTTTCAAGTGCTTCAAAGAGTTGGATAGTGCATTTTTTTAGCAAGGGTTTGTTCCTAAAGTGAAATTCAACCCCTCTCCTAGAGAAGCGACCCACCTTGGAGAAGTGATTGGTGGTTTCTAGGGCACAGTGTCACTCAACTCAGTCATCATTGCATTCTCCATATTTTTGGCAGCTGGAATCTACTAAGTATTTCATTTGTAGGGCTTGGAATCATTTATTTCCATCCATTTTGTAAGGGCATACTCTATTGTCATTTATTTAATTTCCAGGTGGGTTTAGAGGTTGATTTCTTGGTTGATAATTGTTTAAAATATTCCTAAAGTGTCTCTACATACTTTGGATGATGTGAATGGTGATATTTTGATGAATTATTGTTTTTCCTTGCTGCTGTTCTAAAAATCAGACTATTGTTCAATGTTCTATTTTTCAGTTGGCTGCTATAAAAATCAGAATATTTTCAGTTTGGGTTTTCTGTTAAACCTTTATTTTCGGAGCCCTAGAAAGGAGCATTACAGACTATTGAGACTCTTCCAATTATCATGAAGACTATTGAGAATTTGAGACCCTCAACTATAAAATTTGTGTCAAAGGTGAGCTAAACCTACACATAGTCAGCCATTGATTCATTGGAATTTTGCCTGAAAAGCCCACCAATGGAGCAGGTTGCAGAGTTGTCTCTTGAAAATCACAGAAATTTTGGGACAAAGATCCTAATAGCAGGTTGAATTACATGAACATAAATTGATTGAAGGAAAGGAGTACAAATATGTTGCCCAAGAAGTGAGCGCGCTCTGATTTCTTTGAAGTAATTGAAGACATAATCATTTTGTTAAATAGAATCGGCAGATTTCCCTAAGGCCAAGATTTTTCGTCTTTGGATGTATCGTTACATCTCTGTTATTCTCGGTGGGAGTCAAATAAAGAAATGGGCTAGGATGAACAATGATTGTATAGATGAACAGCTGTTATGGGGTTAGTGATACTAAACAATTTCATCTAACCTCTTGTGTATTTGCTAGCAAAGAAAATAGCCCTGGAGGGTCTGAACACTGAAGCGTATTTGTCCAAAGGCAAAGCAGTTTACAATTACTATCCTCGGTTGCAAAACAAAGAAACCAAGAACCATTTCAAAAGGGTTAATGATGCCTTTGTGTTCAGGATTATTTGTGGACTTGAAAATGAGTGTGGTGTCCGTATTTCTGAAGAGGCAAAAGAGCTTATTGCAGAATGGGAAAATAGGTTTATTCAGCTCCTAACTTTCGCATTGATTTGTGTCTATGGTTTCACGCCTTCGGCCCTAAGTGTTTCCCAGGTATGCCAAGGAATTTATCATTCTAGCTAAACACATTAGGTAGCCTACTCCGATTCATCAAATCATTTCTAATAAACATAAGAAACGGAGTATGTTTCCCTATTAAAATTGGATTTTATAGTTGTAAAGATATTGTGAGCTGATAAATTGTTTCCTCAGACTGCCAAGACAAACCTCAAATTGTATGAAGCTCATCTTGCATATGACAAACAGAAAAATTGAGACTTCTATTGGAAATCCTTACACCATGGCCTATTTCTTGAAGACTATTGGAAAAACTGTGAGGACATGATTGAGGTGAAAAGGAAAGAGATGAGTTGGATGAATCTTGAGGAGATAAGCATATACAAAGTGTAGCAAGTGCTTGTTGACTTGATTGATGATGATGAAGAACAAATGGAATATCCCACCTTCTTGGCAAAGCTTTCTTTCAACATCTTTCTGAAGGAGGTTATTCCTATGATGATATCCACGAATATCTGGGGCTCTAATCAACTCATGGTATAACAGCAGTACTTTGCACTGTGTGCTTCCGTCCTCACCATCAGCTTCAGGATCATCCCAACCACACGTGGTCATACCGCAAGATTCCAATACTTCGTTGATGCCACACAGCTTCGACAGTGTCATTCTGACTAAATATATTAGGCAGCCTATTGAAGTTTGTCGAACCCTTTCTAATCAACATAAGAAAGCGATACATTTCCCTATTAAAATTGGTTTTTATAGTTGTAAAGATATGGTTTGTGCTAACAAGTTGTTTCCTGAGATCACCAAGACAAACCTCAAATTGTATGAGGCTCATCTCACATAGTAATAATGTAGACTATTGTTGAAAATCCTTTCGCCCATGCCCCATTTCTTACAGACTACTGGGAAACCTGTAAGGACGTGATTGAGATGAAAAGGAGAGATGAGTTGGATGAATCTTGAGGAGATATTCATGTATAACGTGTTCAAAGCGCATGTTGACTTGGTTGATGATGATGAACAACAAGTGGAATCTCCCACCTTTTCGACAGAGAATTTTTTTCAAAATCTTTCTAAAGGAGGCTATTCCTATGGTGGTATCTATGAGAATATGGGACTCTACTTGACTCGTGGTATAGCGACAGTGCTTCCCACCATGTGTCTCTATCGTCACCATCAGCTTCAAGATCATCCCAAGTACATGTGATCATACCACAAGGTTCCAACTGTTCATTGATGCCACACAACTCCGATAATGTTAGTACTATTCTACACAGAGGTACAGCAGCATTTCCAGAAAACAACAAAACGAAGAATCTGAACAGCTGCAAAGTGAGAGGTTGTCACTCTTTTTACTATAGTAGCACATTCCGTTCATTATTAGAGAAAGGAGATAGAATAGGAAGTAGTGTAGAGGATAGATATCTTGTAGCACATCCAACCTCTCCTATCACCAACCTCTCCTATCATTGTCTAAAATTATTAAATGATAAAATCTTGCAACTTAAGAGTTTTAGTATTGTCTTTATTGTTATGTTGTTTCTCTATCTACTAGCACTTTAAATATACATCTCAGCCTCTATTTTTCATATACGCTTCCACACCATAACATATTTAATCTGTCAAGTCTGTTATCCATCAAGTTCTCTTGGACACTGAATCAGCAATATCAAAGCATGCACACTTCGTATCATATCTTTGTGGTATTGTAGTTAACATATGAATCCTTCCCTGTTTATATGCCCATTCATACAATCTCTAACTACAGGAAGCTTGGTCTTGAAACTCGTGACTCTTCATCATACCTTCCTTCACAATCTTAGATAGCAAACAAATCAACTTCAGAGATACTGACTTTATATATGCTTCAAAAAATGATAGAAGACACTTTGCATGGGAAACAAGGAGATTCAGAACAGCGCTACACGTAAAAATGTAGGAACAGTCAATCTCTTCGACCAACTTATAAGAGAGTCTGTATTCCTTCTAAAACATCTACTTCATGTGAACTGTTCAATGGTCAGACATTGAACAGGGTACAAGTAAATCTAGACATATCTATATTTTAAGGTGAAATAGATGCAAATGCCCTAGATAATTGGCTGAATCTAATTTATTCATACCATGCAGTTAATCAATTTCTGATGAAAAACAAATATAACTTCTGCTCTTTAAAGAGTTTCCTTGTCTGTAAAGAAATGGTAGGATTAGTATTACACTATTCATAAAGACGAGAACTTGCAATTTATAGATACCTGGAATGGTTTTGTAGAAGCCCGAAAATCTACCTATTATCCTGCTGGGAACTATGATGACCAGTATATCTAGGTTTCACAATTGCACCAAAGTTGTGATCAATCTGTTCAACAATACACAAACATTTTCACACTTTGGTTTCCAAATTGAATGTTCAAGAGTCAGAGCAAAATTGCCTTTCGAATATAGAGTTAGACCAAGCTTACCAATACATCCAATCTGACATGGATTTTCTCCAAATCACTTACATAGAATAGGTCTACAATAGTGATTGCTAAGTTGAAACCAATGCCAAACAGAAGTCTAAGAAAGAAAATTCCAAGACACGGGGCAAGACACAGTTTACGAATTCCAAGCCTGAAACTAAGTAGAATTCTAGGCAAAGAAATGGCCCTTCGCGTCATCGCCGAAAAAAGAATACGTCATCCAATTATCATACTAAGCAATCCAAAACTAGCAAGGGTGCATAGTTCACAACTCAGCAGTCACTCTAATGAAGATTGTCACGCTAGGGAAGCTCTACTTGCACATCTGGAAACAACAGGTACAACCCATGTGGCAGTAGACTAAGGCAATCATATTATGGACTTTCAGCCTAGTGCTATGGTAGGTACCACAAACATGTACTCTTCCTCCAATAAACTCGTAGGTGGCAAAAATATTGTTCCAATCCTAGATGTGAGTTAATGACAACCAGTATACTTCGTCGTTGACATCGAAGTCGGAAGAACATGATTTTTACTGAAACAATTCGAACATAATCGCCACCGACGCCTCATCCACAACCATACTCCATTATGGTTCAACTCAAGTTTTGAGAAATGTGTCTATCATCAATGTCACCTAAGTTTACAAACTCGAGCTCTTCCAAGATGCAATCATTTACAATTTAGAACCATTAGAGGTATGTAATGTTTTACTTGGGAAACCATATCTAATCAACACCACAAAGTCCAAGACCATGTGTGGGGGGACAATCCTAGACTTGCTGGAGCAACACGGATTATAAGAATGCATGCAATGAACCAAACGCAATGATGTAGCGGAAGACTTATTTGCAGGAAATGCAACTTCTATTTATTAATAGTGAAAAAGGAGATACAGATGCATACAAACCAAATAGCAAGACGAAGAGAACAGGCTCTTGTATTAGACGGGCAACGTGTCCTTGTTGATTGTCTATACTACAAGAGAGTATTAAACAAATGAGTTGAGAGATGGAGCAAAACAAAGCAAACTCCTATTTGGTGTGTCTCAGGTATGTGTGAGAGCATGTGCGTGTTCTACTGTAGCGGTTAGAATGATACATATGTACAACTGATGACAATTGCTGCAGAGACGGTTACAATCTTTACGTCTTCCCAGTTTGCGTGGCAGTTGGGATCCAACACATGGCATGCCAAGAAGATGCTTTGACAAGGCTGGTGCAGAATGTGCCATCTAGCATGTCGTGTGGCGACAAAGTGGTGACGGGCAAACGCTAAACCAAACTGGTCTTGCGCAGATCTGCAGGGACAAATGGCATGCAGAGAAGCAAGGCACAAGTGTGATGATGAATGGAAGAGCTGCAAGGTATAGCGCAAAGCTAAGGTAGACTACAAATGTAGTGTTGTGCGACATAGCAGAAGTTGTGGATGCAATGTAGTGGAGAGTGGTGATACAAAAGTTATGAAAACTGCAGATTGGTTTACACAAGATCGCAAAATCCACAAGGGTCGCATTGTGCTAGCACAAGATTGCAAGAGTTGTGCGGGTTATAAAACAAGAGTGCAAATGCAAGGGATTGTGCAAGGCAATGTGCCAAGGTACCACAAGACTTAGGGGAAGATGCTAAGTGATGGGCAAATTGTGGAAGAGAGGGAAGATCCGTGGAATGATGCAACAAGCTCGAGCCTTTACCGAGAGGTTGTGTTCTTAGCGCAAAATGCCGCAAAGCTGAGGCAAGTTCTTCAAAAGAGATAAGTTGTGCAGAATGTTGCGGAATTGGGCCATCAACGTACATTACTACAAGGTTGTATCCTTGCCACAAGATGCCACAAAGGAGTAGAGCCCAAGTTCCACAAGAGGAGTAAGGAGGCTTGTGCAGCTACAAGGTTATGCACGGATCATTTGCCCTTTCTTGAGAAGCAATGGTCTCCATTGTGCTGGAAGTTAGCTTTGGAAATTGAACTTGCAGTTGTTGAAAGTTGTACCACTTGGCTTGATCGGCATACTTCCCAGCCTTGAGTACTCAAAACAACTCTTGATTGCCGCAGCAGGTGTATGTGTCTATCACTTCAATAATTTTGTCCTTGTCAACAAGGTGCAAGTTTTCAAGATCCAGATCAAAAGGATGTTGTGTAATTGTTCGCTCAAAAAGTGGTTGGAAGTAAAACTTGAGAAGCTCCACATTGAAGACTAAGTGCATGCCCAAGTACGGAGGCAAATCAAGAATAAAGGAAATTGCATGGAGAATGGTGTAAGGACCATAGCACAGAAGCTTGATCTTCCGATGTGGACCTTTGAAGTGCTCCTTTTGAAGATGTAACAAAACTTTATCGCCAATTTGGAATGCATGAGGTGTGCGATTTGCATCATGGTGTTCTTTGTACTTCTATTAAGAATGAGTGAGAATCTATTGAACCTACTTCAGAACAAACTGTATGTGGTGCAAAAACTTTTTGGTTTTGTCCGCTTCCTTTTCCTATGAGTGTGGCTCCAAATTGGTTGGTGTACGGTAGGAGACATTTAGAGGTGCCACTGGTTGGAACCTAAAACATGTATGGAACGGACTATGCCCAATAGAACTATGAATTGCTCTATTGTAGGCATATTGGATGTAAAGCAAGTTATCATTCCAAGTGCAGCATGCACATAGTTGAACATATGCAGAAGATGAAGTAGAGTACAGTTGACAAACATTTTTGTTTTTCCATCTATCTGAGGATGAAACACAGTCGACTGATCCAATTGCATACCCATCAATTCACATAGTGTCTGCTAGAAATGACCAATAGAATAAGGATCTCAGTCAAATATGATGGATGTTGGGAGTCCAAAGTGGACCCATACATGGGTGAAGAACGCACGAGCAGTGCCAACTGCGTCAATGCTTTTCCCACAAGATCATGATGGCCATCTTCAAAAACATATCCCCTACAACAAACACCGGATTGGTACTTTGCCATAGGCAGTCCAGTAATGTAATCCATGTTTTGATGGATTCCCATGGCCTGGTTGGAACCAATAGGGATGTGTAGAGCCTTCGCTTACTGTACATGAGCTTAGCAAACAACAAGGAATGCAGGATTTGATGTGGTGCTCCATTCTTGTGGGCATGTGCAGCCAGTAAAAGTGTGATTGTAATGTGGCTAGAGTCTTTGTAATGCCAACGTGTCTCGATATCTTGGAATAATGCACCTCCCAAATGAGTCTAGCAAAGTGCACCATCAGGTACACAAAGATGGCCAAGCTTAAAGAGAAGCTTGTCATCCAAATAGAATTCCCGAACCTGTTCACCCTGTGCAAGAGCGATATAGGTGTCTATGAAGTCCTTGTCAGTCAAGTATTGTGATACCTAATCTGAAAAGTTGTGGCCATGCATGTCCAACACTGTGACGAGCGCATGTATTGACGGTCAACTAAGGTAATTTGTTGCCTTGTTATTCTTTCCCCTCTAGTGCTTAATCACAAGTTGGAACTGTTGAAGGTAAGTCATCCACTTTGTGTGTCACGCATTCTCCAATGTGTTTTGTGTTTACAAAAACTAATGTGGCTTATGATCAAAATGAATAATTGTCTCCTTACCCAATATGTAGCAGTACCATTTCATAATTGCTTGCACAGCTGCGTAAAACATTTTTTGGTAGGTGTGGTACCTCTATAGCATGTCGTTAAACATCTCTGAGCAATATGCGACCAGATGTCCAAGTTACATGCGTATTGGATAGTTGTATAGTCAAATGCATCGGAATGAAGTTCTTTGGAGTGAGTTATGTTAGGCATTGGAAGAATACGCATTGCAAAAAAGATTTGCTTAAAAACCTTGAAAGTGCGTTGTTGCACGTGAGTCCAAACAAACTTGGCCTTGGCAAACATTATCTGGTTGAGGGGCTAAAATATGTGTGAAAAACCAATGACGAACCTGCAATAGAAATTCGCAAGTCCAAGAAAGCTACACAATTCTATGAGATTGTGCCGAGTAGACCAATGTCAAATCCCTTTGATCTTATCCAGATCTACATGTATTCCTGCATGGTCATGATGTAGTGCAGGTATTGAATCTACAATACACCTTGCGTTTGTGCAAAGTATTTAAGACAGATGAGATGTGTTCTACATGTTGAAGATGAGAATATCGTCTAAGTAGACGATGGCAAAGGAGTTGAGGAAGGGCTAAAGTAGATTTCCATTAAGCACATGAATGTGACCGATGTGTTGGTCAAACCAAAACACATCACAAACCATACATACAATCCTTCCCATGTCTTGAAAGTTGTTTTCCAATCGTCTTTAATATAGACTGGGACTCGATGGTAACCTGGCTTCAAGTCATTCTTGGTGAAGTTCGGTACATCTTGGAGTTGATTCAAGATGTCAATTTGTGGCAGTGGGTACCGACCGCAAGGAGAAGAGTTAGGCCTGATCATGCCCCGATCAAGTAGCTCTTGTATTTGGCACCGGACTTCATCATTCTTCCAAAGTGATTTATGGTAAAGTGGGATGTTTGGAAGAGGGGATCCTGGAACCAAATCAATGTGGTGCTTTATAGCACAATGCATTGGAAGGCCTCTCGGTTTCGCAAAGTCTTCATTGTGTTGCTTCAGTAACTTATCAATTTGTTATTGGGACAATGTTGGCACGGTGCACATTGCGAACGCTTTGCTTCCTTTCCTATAGGTGTTTCCGAACAGACCATGAGCAACACAAACTTTTGTGTTCCACAATAGTTGTTACCTACGTCACAAGGTTTGAGTTCAAGTTCAGCAAAGATAAAATTTGGATTAATTTCGGCAATGACAAATCGGTAAACATTACTAAATAAATTTGAAATATATATAAAAAGATGCCACATTTATAAACCATGATAAACTTATCAAAGTTAAATTATAAGAAACATATGAAATCCTCAACAAGTGACAATTAGCAATCAAACCTCAAACTTCAAAAAAGTTCCAAGTCATCAAAAGCACTTGGTTGAGTTGATGCAGTATCATCATCACTAGATGCACCACTCAATTCATCATCAAAAGAGTCAGACTCAGCTGGATCCATTATGTCTTATGGAATTTATTGGAGTTGTGAAGAAGAGATTGAGTCTTTTGTTGTTTTCTTCATACACGATTGTAAATTACAGCGAATGTAAACAAGATCTCCCAGCTTTCCAGATAGCAACTTGTTCCTCTTTATTGAATGGATATGGTCAAAACAACTCCAATTCCTCTCACAAGTTGATAAACTTGCACTCTGGCTCAATATTTGAATGGCAACCCATTGTGGTTTAGGAGTATGTGCTCCACAGCACTTGTGCTCCATAGAACTTCTACCATCTGTAGCCATACATTTCAACTTGTGACATGTCATATTCGGCTGCTAATATTCTAAACATACTTTCTCTTATCTTGTATTTCCAACACTGATCTCTAACTAGACTTGCAATTTTTGGTTTCGTAACGCCTCGCCATAACTTCACAATCACTTTGTCTATCAATTTGAAATAGCTTAGGCTCCAAATAACACGTTGTTGCATGTAAAGGTGTATGCATCATTTTCCATTTGGAATCAATTGCATCCCATATCTCCATGCAGTCTACTTCCACATTATTCAATGTTGATTGAAAGGCTTCCTTGTAATGGTCCATGCTCTCATAAAGCATGTCGAGACAAGGGGTGTCACCATCAACCATGCAAAGCACATCAACAATTAGTTCACACATATTTTGAGTCTTTGTCGCACTTTCCCAAAAAATGTTCTTTAAAATAATTTGCTCTATGTTCTTCCACTTAGAACCTTTAGAAAGCTCATAATTTTCGTACTCATTAGAACTAATAACAAGTCTCAGAGCTACTTTCTCAATTACTCTTTTCAAAGTGATATAAAATGATGCAAACCTTGTTTACCATGGTTTCAACAACTCCCTCGATGCATGTTGCTTGTAAAGATTCAATGTGAGATGGTGATTTCTTATAAAATTTGCAATTGCTCTCCCTATATGAATTGCTTCACATACCCATAAGAATTAAGCCAAGTCATAAAGCAACAAATCCAAATAATATGCTACACATGGGTTCCAATATATTTGTCGATAGGTCTCCATAATCAACTTTCCAACTCCCACACAATTTGTGGCATTTTTAGTAACCACTTGAATCACATTCTCCACACCTACTTCAAGAATGACCTCCTCTATTATTTGAAAAATATACTTTGTAGTTTTTTATGGTTCATGGTGTCAATCACCTTAAGAACACAACACCATAACGTGTTTCACTCTGAGAGGCTAATTTTTCAATTACTCTATCTTTTGACTTCTGCAAAATAGATGCTCTAAAAGCCTCTGACAAGGGAGGTGTGTAGCCTTTGCTAAACTCTGCAACTTTCTGAATGGCATTTTGAAAATGTGAATTTCTAGCTACATTGAAAGGAATGGCACTTGAATAAAATAGATCACCTAATGCATCATCCACATGTTTTTCTATTGGTTTCAACAAGCTATTCAATGTCTCGCTCGATGTCAATCCACTTGTCATGGCCTTGGGCATATTGCAGGAGGAAGACAAAAGATGTTGTGAGCATAGACATATCATCCTCCTGGATTTTATGATTTTGTTTTGTCGATTTCATCTTTCCTAAAATCAAAGAGGGTTGGTCTTTCTCTAGAGCAGTTCTGATCTCTAGAGTTGTCAATTGACATGGAGTCACACCCCCTCCATGTTAAAATGCTCTGGCATGACTTATGCGGAAATGTGCCATACGATGTGTCACATGACAGCAAAGTGTTGAACACTGAAGAAAAACAGTTTTGCACGAATCCACAAGGACAAATGGCACACAGAGAAGCAAGAAGCAAGTGTAATGAATCATGATGTGTGGAAGAGCTCCAAGGTATTGTGTAACATTGAGGTAGATTGCAGGCATTATGGAGTGTTGTGCAACATTGCATAAATTGCAAACCCAACGGGGCGGAGCTCGATGATACAAAAGTTGTGAACACTGCAAATTGGTTGGTGCAAGATTACGGAAGTCATCAGGGTTGCGCGATGCTAGCACAAGACTACAAGAGTTGTGCGGGTTTGAAACAAGTGCGCAGAACGTAAGGGATTACATAGGGCAATGCACCAAGGTACCACAAGACATAGCGGAAGATGCTAATTGTTGGGCAAGCTATAGAAGAGAGGGAAACTACACCGAATGAGGCAAGGAGCTCGGACCATTACCGCGAGGTTGTGTTCTTACCATGAGATGTCACGAAGGTGAGGCAAGATATGCAAAAGAGATAAGTTACACCGAATGCTGCGAGGAACTCGACCATCGTGGAGCATTGCCGCAAGGTTGCATCCTTACCACGAGATGTCACATAGCAATAGAGCCCAAGTTTCGCAAGAGGACTGAAGAGGCTTGTGTGGTTGTGATTTGTGGCGAGGTGGGCTACAAGGCTGCGCATGGATCAATATATTTTTCATCAACATTTAATCTATGAAGCAAATCCCAGAAACGTGGTCATAAAAGTTTGTAACCATAGATACCGTATATCAGAAGTTGTCCATAAGCTTTTACTCATCAGCGCCAAACAGTGCAAGAAGTTAGTCAGATATAGTAGGAAATTTATGCTTTTGATGATGAGACTTGAACGCAAGAACATCTTTGCAGCTCAAACTCATACTGCAACTCCTTCAGCAAACACGCAGCAACTGAATAGTGATTTGGAAGAATACAAGGATATATTACAGTCTCCTACTGAAGTTCCTATGAATTGCTCGAAGAATATTAATAATTTTATTTCTGGATTACATCTACCTAGTGCCTCTCTATACTGCAGATCATTCCTGGAGAATGAAGAAATCAGAAGGCAAATCCATTAACTTGTGGATGAAGGACAGACACATCAGGCCAAGCTTGTCACCTTGCAGCAATCCCATTGTGTTCATGCCAAAGAAGGATGGCACATGGAGGGTGTACATCAATTACTGAGCTTTCAACAAGATCATTGTGAAGAACCTTTGGGACCAACTGGGGTCATCTTTTCATGATAGAGGACCTTTGGGACCAGCTCTGTGGCGCCAAATTCTTTATAAAAATCGATCTCAAGCCTAGGTACCACCAGATCCCTGTTAAACCCAAACATATCTAGAAAACAGCCTTCAAGAACCTAAGAAGGTTTGCTCAAGTGGTTGGTTATGCCTTTTGACTTAACTAATACACGTGCAGCATTTGTGCGGATGATGAATGAATCCTCCGTCCATTCACAACTTTGCTTTTGTTGCCTATCCCTGATTTTAAGCAAACAATGGGATGAACATTTGCGCCATATTCAAAACCACTCATCAGAATTTTTATGCCAACATGAGGAAATGTTCCTTTGCCATACAGAAGATCCAATACCTTGAATACATTGTTGAGACACAGACTTCACATGGGCTTAAGCCAAAATCTGCATCATCCAAGAATGGCCTACACCAAAGAATTTTATAGAGTTTTCTTTCTCTTGCGATTAGCATATTTCTACAAGAGATTTGTACTTTTTTTTTCTCAAGTCACGTGGCCTCTAAACCAAGTCTCTAAAGGTGGCCCCAGGGAAACTTTCACATTTCAGTCTAGGAAAATCAGTTAGGAATTGTCTCCCCCTTTCTGATTACGGGAATCCTCATTCCCATCCTTCCTGGCCATTGCACGCATGAACCATATACATGTGCATTTCTTGTTGACTAGAAGAGCATTATTTTCTTAATCTCAAACATTCATATGTCTAATGATTTATTGTTATATTCACTAGTGAATGTTCTACAACTCGGTAATTTACTAGCTAAATTGTTGTGCGGTCCTTTGCACCGCCATCCTTGGCCCTGTGATTTGGATCACAAGTCTTAAATCTTGATAGCTGGCTCTGGCTTGTTTTGGAGCATTTAGAAAAAAATGAAAAAGAAATCACAAAATAGATTTCTAAAATAGAGTGAGATTATATTTGCTATCATGCATCAAATGGATATGTCGAAACAACAAATTATTATATATTGCCAAAAAATTGAAGCTATATCAAAGAGGTTGGGAGTCCTATTCTGAATGAAAGAAACAGAATTAGATAGACGTATATCCCATCATAAGGAAAAACATCGACACACGACTTATATATCATTTTGTTAATACATTTCCAAGTTAGGTTTCCATTTTAAATCTTATATGTTTTGGAGTCTGAACATCAAGAATTACCATTTTTGGAAGAAGCTTAGAGATTATCTTCACTACAAGCTTGACCAGAATGTCTAAAATAGCAATTTACACTTGGATGGTAATACAATGGAGGAACTCCACTTGAAGAAGAAATGGAAAATACATGATGATATCGTTCATAAGAAATGCATGTTGTTACAACACTACTGCACATTGTTACATGGTGACTTGTTTGACAAAATGCTTCACTTGTACAAGGCTCTTATTTCTTAAGGAAATATTATCTAGTTACCATGTTAAAAACAACGCAAACGTAGGTATATTTCTTTGAATTTTTACTTCAGATATTCATATTTGAATGACAACAGAACCAAAATAAGGAAAGACAGCCTATGTAAAGTATAGTTTCAGAAAACCCAGCTTCAAAAAGATAAGCAAACATTAAATGAGAAGTAAGATCTTAACTTACATGTGGCTGCAGTGGAAACAAACACTTCTAAAAAAACCATGTACAATGAAAGAACAAAATATCATTTTTCATGCTTAATCTTACCCACAAATTTGATGTCTGTATTATCTACAAGCCATTGCGCCCCATCCTTCATAAAGCCAACAAAACTTGTATCAAACTCTCTTTTCCACATAAGACGCCTATCATAAGGTCAAAATATTAGTACATCTTAGAAACTTCTTAACTTTTAGCAAGTGCATACAGTGAGGAGTAATTATAGTCTCTAGATCAGTAGAACTTAGATAGCAAATAAATTACTACAAGCCATGCAAATGCCTATGCACGCTTACGAAATATTAGCCATTATCAAAATGTGGGAAAGAAAAATTTTAAATTTACATTGACCTGAATTTAGAAACGGATGGAAAAATGAAAAAATATATTCTCATTAAAAGGTTAAATATGACACTAAAGATGATCGTGAGTGAGACTCCTAACTACACTAGAACAACTGATACCAAAAAAATGAATAAAAAAGAAAGAAAAATGGAAAATCGCTTAAATACCAATTCCATTGGAGAGGACATATACAATGGCAAATATTTTTAGTTTTCCGATTAATGTGCATTGTTAAATCTGTACCAACAAAACAAGGCAAATATGTTTTCTCATGATCGAACACAGTTTATGTGGTTACACACTCCCTACCAGTCATGTTAGCTAAAATTAGTTGTACACGTTAGGTCCTTACCCCTTAGACAGCACATAAAAGAAAATTGGGCACCGGCATTTAGGTCCAAAGGAGCCGTTCACCCAAGGTGCACATTGAGTGGAGGTTATCCATAAGTGCGCAACCATGAAATAAGATCTACAACATCATGCAAATACCATAAATAACACATAAAACAATGATTATGCAAATACTTGGAGCTCCTTTATTATCACATTATGCAAATACAAATACAATCCCTCACTTTCCCATGGTGGGCAAGGGGGCAGGTGAATATACCAGAGCTACCTCTTGACTATTGCTGTGATCCAAACCCTTGTAGAATGATAAGAAGGAATTCTCCTCTCTCTCTCTCATGTGTAGGGGGATGTTTATATAGATACATGATCCACTTACTTACAGTTAATAAATGTATAACCTCCCCTACCAATTTCACAATCATTAAATGCACAGCCTAATCCCAAAGTACATCTATGTGCACATGATATATGAACCCACCTAACCTTATCCACCCATATGTGCACATATCAAATACATTGTTGAACAATGACCCATAGCATGTCTAGGTGTTGTGCTACCCAAGCTACATGGCCCATATCACAAAAGGGTACCAATGTCCTTTTTACAAAAGTACATCAAGAAGCACCACAAAATACATGAATATGTTAACAGTTAAAGGCTAGCATATGCCGCCAGCAAATCAAAAAATATTACCACCGGTGCGTTCACAGATTATCATTCAGCCAAAGAGGGGGCAGGCATTCATATGGCATTTTGGGTTATACGGAGTATGCAGATCAATAGATGGTGTTTTAGGATTGGATTCATGTGTTTTAGCAATTTGAAGGCATACATCCGCCAAGGAGCTGCCTTTGCCTATCTAACTGAATTGTTTGAGCCCTAACAAGAACCAATTATACCCCAACATGTTAAGGTATTGACATGAAACTGATTCTCTCATACCGCAACAGATTTGTCAGAGCATCCCAATACAAACCAAAGACCAAATTTCAAAAATATAGTGCAAACACAGCCCACCAAAGACATCTCAGATAGCAAACACAAACTTCAAATTTGACCAAGTCCCACTTCATCCTTCCAAATTGCACCCTTTACACCCCCTCCAAGAGCTCTCTCCACATGTTTCTTTGCCTCTTTCTCTGCAAATTTTTAAATGGAAAAAACATCCATAATTTTGTTGATTTCCATATCTGATTAGAGGTGGTTCTTCAATTCTTCCCTGGTCATGTATTCCCCCTGTGGCCTTCTTTGTATGTCCTCTCTAAAACTATAATGACTATAGATTAACCTAGAGCAGACAATCAGAGATTCAACAACTTTTTCAAGAGAGACCAAGCTCCCTCCCACTCTGCCCCTCAAACTTATGGTGAGACATATGGGGCTTTGCTCAATTGCTTTGTTCGCTAATAAGTCAGCTGGAGCATGGATTTCCCTAGAACAATGTTGAAATGTAAAACTCCAAAATTTGAAATTTATTCATTACTATCCTAGCTTCTATGTAGAATATTTTACAACAACAAATTCTACAGGGTCCTTTCTTCGTGGCACTAATAGTTAATTAAGAATCTCCTTCCACCATGACCTTACAACAGCCATTCTCCAAGGCAAGCTTCACCACTCATAGCGTGATAGCCTAATATTTGTTACTTTGGGCATATGTAGAGGAGAGGCACCTAGACATATGCCACTCGAGTCTAGAATAAGGCAGTCGGCTCCAACCACCCTTGGATTGTGTTTCAAAGCTCCATCAAACTTTATCTTTGCAACCCCATGGGGAGGGGACTGCCACTTATCCAGAGTTTGAAATCTTCTCGTCTTTTGATCCCAATGTTGAGTGTGTTTTGAGAGCAAGCCATCCTTCGAAAATTGCCCTATCATACATGTTGAAAATGGACCTTTTACAGGATTTATGACCCACTCCTCTAGACCCACCGCAATTCTGACCATATGCATCACTGCTAACGCTGCACCTTACCTAGAAAAATCCTTTCATTTATATCGAGCCAAATTGACCAAATAACAGAAGTAGAGGCAGCTTCCAAAGGGGCTTGAGGACCTTTACTTGGCCAAGGCCAAGAAAGAAGCAATTCCCTAAGTGTTGGGGGAGTGACCCAACACCATTCCAACTTCCCGATTACACATCCCCAAACTTCGGCTGCAAAGGAGAGGTGCAAAACAAGATGGTCCGGGCTTTCTTCTTGAAATTTACACAACATGCATTTTGACAAGCCAGCATACCCAATCCAGTTGATCCTGTCCTGGAACAATATTTTATTTTGCGCAGCTAACCAAGTTAAGGTTCCAGCTTTTGGCAACACAAATTTTAACCAAAGCAACTGATGAGGAATCACACAGGCGATCCTCTCAAATGTACAAGACATGCACCGGATAGGCATCCACACACCACTAATACGACATACTTATCCCTTCAGGGGTCTACACTAGGATGTAAGACATTCTTCTCCCCATCTCATAGACTGTATGCTTAAATGCGGAAGATAATGTGCAATGTAAAGAATGAAAATTAAATTACAAGTTCCACATTAGATTTCAAACTCCTACCAAATTGTATTTATAAATAAGGCCTTTCAATAGGTTTTACATGTGTTTAGTTTAGGAGTAACAATTAGCTAAGTATGAACTACCAAATGGCTAGAAAATAGAAAAGGCATCCTCTTTCGTTGGATGCAACCAACGTAGGATTCCTATAATTTCATCTCCTAGATAATAGGGTGTCTAACTTTATATCCACCACTAACAACATAGAAGCTAATTTATTTCTTTATTGGAAAATGCCAATGTAGGAATTTAGAGAAGTCAAATAATACATTTCGACATGAATAAGAAATCTCCTACAAATCCTCCTTGAGGATCTCTTTCTAACTTATCTACAACAACCACTAAGTGTAAATACACTTGTGCAATTTTTACCTTGGTGCACAATTTGCCTTTGGCACATGTTGCCAGTATTTTGTACTTCATGATTTTGGGAAATTATTATGTATTTAGGTGCCACTATAAAAACCATGCTTGTTTCCAGTCCATCTCAACATGTCTTCTCTTTGATTAAGGGATATTCTTCCCTCCTTGAGAATAGCAGTCAATAGCAGCCTCTCATCCTAAGGCACTTGATATTCATCAAAATATTTCCATGACCTGGACCAACCAGTCACCTCATTGACTTCATTCCAATATTATTTTACTTCCATCCCCACTTCTATTTCCAGCATACTTTCAAGAAATACATTATATCACCTAATCCACATAGGATCAAACAATGAGCCCGGGCTTAGGATATCAAAGTCTGGCTCTTGGGTAATTAGGGCCAACCCTGAATTACAAAAAACGCTAGAAAAAATTCCTTTAGGGAGAAACCTAATCTCCCTTGCCACTTGATGCCCAAGATTATGACAGCTATAGCATCTAAAGGGAAATTTTTCTACATCAAATTTTCGGACATAATTACCAAGTCTGGAATGGATACATATACCTCTCTCAGGATAGGCACTGTTGTATCCAAATGAAAAAAATGGCCAGAAGCCAAATGGACAACAACACTGCAGATTTGTTTTCAGCAGCAAGTTCAAAAAATAATAGCAAATGTTAGTATGATGGCAGATATCACTGCATTCTAAACTTCTCATTTGGTAAAAAGCCCAGTTGAATTTGAAAATTGGCATCTCAATTTTTATGGGCTCAATGACGCCCTTTAAGCATGCCTGATTTAAATAAGCTTGTTTGTATCTTATTTGCTTGCAGCCATGAGGATCCAATGAATGAAGGACGGATATTCATATACTTTAATAGCATTAATGATGTATTGTGTTATGACTAAAATAGGTAATTTTGTAAGCTTATGTGCATTTAGGAAGCATTACTGAAAACCTGCTATCATTCGATAGTCACCTCTATTTTCATGATTTGTTCAGCCAAGTCTGTTACATAACTTTTTACCCTCTTTTTTACAAACAACAGCTGTCTCCTCCCTCTTTGACTACAAAATGACTACTGCTTGTTTCAAATGATTCTTCTATCATTGTCTGCTATATTATTCCTTTAAATCCTTGAGTATTTGTTTCTCTATGGCTAGGTCTAGTTACTCCACCAATTCCTTTGCTCACCACAGCTTCTAGCTCCCATCTGTATAGGCTTTTAAATACAAACTTTTGTTTCAGACAATTATTCTCATAGTGTTTTGGACTCTTCTTCTTTTCCTTCTTGTAACTGTTTGGTGTTTAATGTTTATCTAATAGACTCTTTTTGTCTGACTAAAGCCTCCTTGAATATAATAACTGTGGGGCTGGCTCCTTGAATCTAGGAGAGATATAAACTACTTGAAGCTATGCTGTGAACTGACTAAGTAACATGACAATGACTTCTTGCATTCAACTCAAAGGATAAAGACAGTGACTACACAGCCCAATTCACTCCTCAATTCTAGGAAAAATGTGTATTTAATAATACCATGTAATATTGCAATTTCAGAATAATGATACATTTATCTGTCGTAACATTGCAATTTCAAAATATAAATGATGATAATACAAGCAAAAGCATTGACCATACAGGTTATGATTTCACAAGAACTTTAAAGATGATCTTAAAACCTTCCATGATGTTGCATACTATTAGTGCTCGAGTATGATTGCATCCATACAGACAAATGGTTTTTGTAGGTAAGGAGCAGCAAGTTGTTACAACTGAAAGTCATTACAAACAGAATAATAGATTGTGGATTGAGAGTTACAAAAGAGACTGGTAGTTACATAATTTACTATGCTTGCTCTTCCCTTGTGGGTATCATATTTCAGTCCATCAAATACATGTAAGAGACAACGGATAAAGAAAATGACAGCCATGAGACTCAGTAAGCGAAACTAAAACTAACCAGGTATGAGGAAATAGATGGTCCTATATCAACCAAAGTACTGAGCCGTTCAAAGTCAACAAGATAAATCTCCTTCACAAATAAACCATCTTGTGTCAAAATCGTGTATTGGTATATGATGGTCGTCAGGTCTAACATTAAAGAGCAGAACTGTACCATACTACCCTTCATTCAATGGGTAAAATTTCTTCATCAATGTTTAGAAAGGGATTTCCATCTACATGCACAACAAATTGTATGAAATTGATCACGTGAGGGGGCCCTTGAGCCGCTCTTGATTGCTCAAGCCGGGGGGAGCGAAGAGAAAGCGACTGCCTATATAGAGATATGCTTCCATCTGTTAGGGCGCCTAGACGCCAACTGCTTACTGCCAAGTGCTTCCTAGACGCCTAGACGTTAGGGTGACTATCTATAGTCTAGTCGGCTATAGAATGAATTTCTAGAAACACATGCAGTATTATCCAGTAATTTGAACCAAAGACCATTTTCGACTTCCAAGGGTCTTCTATACAACACTCAAGTTCTCTTCTTCTGATGGCCTTTTGCATTGTGCCAAACTTTTCCATGCCATCTCGGTACATTCGAGCAAGAGACATATCTAATGTATAGTTATAAATACATAGGGGACCTACGATCTAGCAATCAAGGCCGTGGAATCAAATTGTAGTTTGCACCTTCCCTTGTTTCATTTTATCCAGTAATTTGAACCAAAGACCATTTTCGACTTCCAAGGGTCTTCTATACAACACTCAAGTTCTCTTCTTCTGATGGCCTTTTGCATTGTGCCAATACTTTTCCATGCCATCTCAGTACTATTCGAGCAAGAGACATATCTAATGTATAGTTATAAATACATAGGGGACCTACAATCTATGCAATCAAGGCCGTGGAATCAAATTGTAGTTTGCACCTTCCCTTGTTTCATTTCATCAAAACCTCAGGCAGGTGCAATATCTTTCGCTGCACCGATTGGAAGGTGTCTTACCTTCCCAAATCATGTAGTCTTTTATTCACCCTTGATGAGAACAACATACAAAATTTACTGCTCTCCAGCGATGCAACAAATGGAGGCAATTTATGATGTTTTCCTCTTCATTTCAATGACTGACACTTCCAAATAAAAATGCAGGCATCATCAGTTCACAAAACTCGGTTTAATTCTGTTAGACAAAATGCACTTTGCTACTTTGAATCCCCAATTAAGTGCAGGGATTCTGAAAATCAAATGCAAGGTTCTAAATTTAAACGCATACCTCTAGCGATAAATTTTGGCCCCTAAGAACCAAACCTCAATGCCTCTAAAGGTCAAATTGTAAAATCAGATATTAGAAACAGGTTTCAGAAAATCAACATCTGATTTTAAACAATTCCAATCCTCTGAATAATGAACAACAACATTTTCTATAAAAGATAAAAATACCAATGAAAGGGTAGGATATCTTCTATTTTTATGGTTATAAGTCTCAAACCTACTTATCATGCATCTTCATGATAAAGGATGCAGAGAGTTTTGTCTTGATTTCTTGAAAATGATGGTTTAGGTGGTTTATGTTCAGCTCAGTAAAATGTTTATCGACTACTTGAGTCTGATACTTCAAATTAATGCTTTGACAATAGATCACAAAATAATAAAAATTAAATTCTTCTAAAGTTGTACTTGTGACCCCATACAATCAATGACCAGGGCAACCAAAAATAATGACAAGTTGGCATATGCAATATTAACAAAGGAAGTCTGTTACCATTGTCAGGAAATCAAAGACCTAAGTATCCAAAAGTTGCCTGGAAGGTAAGCTCGGTAGACTAGCATCCCGTGCATTATCAATAACAGCGCAAACAGCAAAGGTCAATACTCGTTAAGGACAAGCATCTTGTCTCACAGTCTATTTGTTATATCCATCTCTTGGCCTTCATAACAATTATCTGTTTATAATTGAATATATGTGCAAGAAAAAAAATCTTAATGAAAAATCAGAATTATTTGCAACTCGAAGTTTCTGTTCTCTTAAATATTATATTCATAGTTGCAGGGAGACGCGTCCCACACCTATTGGGACACGTACCAGGTACGGGTACATGTACCGGGTACGTCTCCTGTACATTGGAACCTTTGTTAACGTCTCCTCCCGTCTCCCCACACACGCGCACACACATAGGGATTCTTTGCATATTTCTGTTACAATGTACTCTTCCCATAATATGTGAGATATCAAATATCAATAGAATTACTCATCTTTTGTCAACATTTGATTTCCTTACTTCAAAAAGTATAGTTATTTTTAAATTTCAGTGCATTCTGAATCTAAATAAATTAATAATGTACAATAGTATTTTTCTAGTAATTTCATATATATTGCCGTCTCCCCATACCCGTCTCCCACTTTTCTAAAAAATGTCGTACCAGTACCCGTACCCGTCTCCTGGTAACTATGATTATATTAAAGAGAAAACACAAACTTCTCAGATTTTTAATAATCTAGTGAAAAGATGGTTAGCAAAATGTACTCCTCTAGATATGGAAAATCCTTTGTTCTTGGAGCATTATGTCACTACCAAGGCAAATTTATGTAAAATGAACTATTGACCATGTTACATGGGCCAAAGAACAGTTAAACTTTAGCCAAAAGCAAAACCCCTACTCCCAACAGTAAATATGATTGAACTGAAATGGAAAAACAGAAAACAAAAAATTTAAAATATTTTTAGCAAATATATCAACTTGTAATAAATCTGTATTAAAAAAAGACTGCTTGTATACAAATACAAATTGTTGGAACTCAAAAGATACCTATCAGTATTGAGTGTTCTGAAAAGCACTCGGTGTACACCTCTTGGAATGTGTAAGGCCTCCATCACCTTTGCTGCAATCAGAACAAAATCCAAACAGTATTAATTTTTGCTGGAAAGACAGACAAAAAGGACAGTTATATTATAATTCACAATATTATAATGTCCCTTTCTAGGGCTGAAACTGAAAAATAGGAAACAACACCAATCCCACTTGAGAATAATCTGATTTTTATAACAGCAGACCTACAAATATCAGAAACCCTAGCAGCGAACCGTATAGGGACTTCAACTTATCATACAACCATGTAATAACCACTAAAAATGCTTCTAAATAATTAATCCAATCACGGCAACATTTATCAATCCAAATTACATCAAAAAAAATGGAGAAAACAAATGATTACACCCAGCTGCAATTAATTTTATGACAGCAGCAATGCAACCACAACCAAGGGCTGGAAATAGCTCGTAGACAACTCATAAAATCACCAAATTGTAGATTTCACCCTTATAAATTACGAGGAATTGAATGATGCAAACCAAACATGGAGAAACCCTTCAAATCAATGCAAACCCACACCTATGCAAGTCGCCCCACTTGGAAAGGTAGAATTATTTGCTTAATATGCAAATAAATGATTGCTTTCACCTTTAGATATTAGTACAAGTCAATCCATGCAAGATTCATACCATACATCCATCAAAACACCTCCAAAATGTTCATGATGCAAGTTGCCTAGGGCTAGATAGAAAGATATCAGCTCCAAATACCTTAAGGTATTCAATGATTCCAAATATCCTTGCTTGTGGGTTTCCGTCCCAAGGCAAGTTCCACCATCAAGGGTTTTTGTCCTTGAAGGGATCTCAAACAAGGGTTCCGTCCTTGATGAGAGAGATAAGTACAACCTTTACCAAGAAGAAATAATAAGATTCAACATAACATCATAATGGCCAAGCATCCCTCCTTTTATAACTTAAGGGGTGCTACATAACTTATCGCCGACCTTATAATATTAAAGTCTATTTCTAATTTGAGAAATATGCTCACCAAACAACTAATTAACTAAGTAATTTATTTCATTTATTGGAGCGTTGGGCATCCAATAGGAATAGGACATAAAATAGTGCAATATTTCCTAAAAAATCCAGATATCTTCAAACAACTTGTAATGGCCCCTTTCCTACGCCAAAGGCCTAAGGGCCAATTCGAGTCCAAGCCTTGGTCATACCCAAGGGGCTTTGGACGCTGGGAGTTATTGGGTATGAATATCTAGTCCATTTTGTTATAATTCTTCATTGACATATGCAAAAAGGAGTTTTGGAAGGACTAGATGTTACGTTTTGTCGTTAGGAAGGGGACACATGGTACTAAATGTTCTAATTTTGCGTTGGGGGGTCACTTTTGGACCATGGCGACTTAAAAAGGGAAAAGTAACTTAAGTTACTTTTATTTTATTGGCCCTTCCAAGGGAAAAAATGCGACTAGGGTTAATTGGGGCTCTTTTACCTTGGAGAAGTTATATAAGGAGTTGGGAGAGAAAGGAAAGGCATTCTCACATACCTAATTATCTCCTTTCATGTGCAACTGTTGTTTGCAAATCTCTAGCTTGTGGAGTGAAATCCCGTAGGAACCCTAGCTTCAGTGGTGAGAGATCCATCCCTAATTAGCAGGGCATTCTTCGGTAGTGAAAAATCTACCCTAGATTGTCATTTTGGAGCTGTTTTCAGGGCTGATTTACAGAGATATTTTCAAAGGTTTTTAGAGATAGGGTTTTGAGGGTTTTTGAGATAATTTGTGAAGATAATCAGTGGGTTTTCAGATCAAACTTACTTAAACAATAAAGAAAAGGTTTGTCATCATTTCCTGAGGATTTCAAAGGGGTTTTGACCATCTAACAAAAAAGGGCAACTTGTTTTGGAGATTACAGCCTTTATTTGGAGGGTTTCCAGTTGGCCATTTTCAGATCTGAGGGTTGGAATATCATCTTCTACATTTGCAAATGTTATTTCCAAAGTTTCATAGTTTTTGCACTTGTATTCGGGAAGATATGAATTTTAGAAGTTTTCCAGTTGTTTAGGGCACGCTGTAATTTTTTGGCAGTGTTATATTGTCTAAAAAAATCCAAAAATAGTTTTCTTATGTTTTTTATAATATTAGCAAGCCTCTTTTTAAATTTTCAAGTGATTTGAGTGGATACTCTGGGAATTATTAATTTTCTTCAGTTCGCTACCCTAATTGGTAAAAATCTACAAAAATCAGTATTTTATTTGGCTGCAAATTTTCAATATTTTGTGTTATTTAAGTGGTATCCCACAAGGGATATTTCACAACTTTCCTCTAGCTCCACATCCTTAGTCCCATGAGGAAGGATGGGATAAGGTCTCCCATAATAACTAGCTTGGAAAAAGAGGACATTACAAATATCCAAAGAGTCAAGCACCAAAGACTTGTCTGGATAACGCACTAATATCTCTTCATTCATTCATTAAAAGGAGCTAGATGATAACGTGGGCATAAGTGTTTTATTTAAAATTATATCATGGTAATTGCTGATAATCTGAACCTGGTAGAGATTAGAAGATGGAAATTTATAGAAGCTACCCATCATCCAACACTATCTATACATGGGCCTATCTATGGGAGGCTGCTTTTTAGTCTTTGTCAATTTGACACATATATGTCTCTGCTTTTTAGTCTTCAGCAATATAGATTTTGAATTCTTAAGAGGAACCTAGAGAAAATAAAAAACTTTTCAAACCGACAGTTCTTACGATTAAGAGGAAGGAATGTCTTTGGTATGTGAAAACCAAAGGGAAAGAGTATGCACCAATACACGAGCACAGTTGTGGAAGCACAACAGTAGGACAACAGTAGGGCAAAATGACAAATTATATTACATGACCATTACAACAGTGGAAGCAGTATTCTATCAACAGAATACTGAGAGGCACAAGATATCTTTGACACAAATATTTTTAAGTATGGTTTATGTGCTCCAAAAGATCAACCAAATGAGGAGTTCTTATATTTTTAACAGATGGGAGGTCTGCCTTCAGAAAATCCCACCTCTAGAACCATGCCAGGACCAATGTTGCTAGATTAGTTCAATCATATTAAACTGCAACTTGTATTTTTTGGCCCAAACAAACATATCACAACACAGAAGAGAGCTTCATACCATTGAGCACAAGGACTGACTGCAGGTCACCTCATACATTCATTACATTCAATCTAGATAATGGTACTCTAACCAGTTTTCATTTCATTCTAGTTTTTCAACCATCCTTTCTCATACGTCTTGATCCTATAATATATTGGTGGCAATGAGAAAGATATGTTTTTAATGCATCCTTGCAATAAAAGTACGGCAATCACTCGTAATAGCTACAAGCAAATAGGTGTCGTTTAGATTTTTTGATTACTGAATAATGTTGACCCCTTGAATTCAAATATCTGAATATAGTGAGAAAAAGATTGACTTTACTAAACAATATTTTGTTATAATTTGTGACCAAAAGTCCCATGAAAGTGGCCGTTATGTGTATACTTGGCCAGCAATCCCAAGACAGATGGGGGACATAATAAATGAATTATCATAGTTACCTAAGTCTCGGGGACGGGGGAGAGGAGGGACAGGGTTTCCAAGATGGCAAAAAAAATTCCAAATCTTGGGGACGGCCGGGGAACGGCTATTAAACTAATATACAAAAATTAATATTTTAATTGTATTCAATGAAATTTAGGGATTTAAACTGTGTTTAATGTATTCTAGGTACTTTCAAAGTCATAGTTTAACGTTCTTGGTACAAATAACAACATTTTAAAAGTAAAAACATCAGAAATTTTTTGAAAGATTTTTTAAAAATGGGGAACATCCCCTCTAAGTCCCTAGGGGATGCGTCCCAGCGTAACACTGAATTAGGCGCTGGCTAAGAATGAACCCACGTCACAAGAATTCACTGCTTAAAGCCATTCCCAATATTTTTGCATCCATCTCATCCATCTCAAACCTGATTTTATAGGGTTTCTTTTTTCAAAATAAGTAAAGTATTATATCAATTCAAAAATAGGGTTACTAAATTTGGATGACTGGAGGAGAACTGAAACTCCAGCAACCAAAAGTACATCCAATGAATGACTCTACAACATTGATGACAGATGCTACTTGAGTAGTTCTGTGAGATGTCATCAGCCTGACACTGTTTCAATAAAGTAATTTTTTCACAGTCCATAGTCTACTATAAGATTGATTTATGTCATGACACCTATAAAGAATGAGAGAAACAGCAGCACTAGCCACCATTATGCACAGCCTTTATATGGTTTTGAGTTGAGAACAATTATGGTGGCATTATGTACCAAGTTTATGTGTTTGAGTTAATAGCAATTATGGTGGCAGAGATGAAATGTATAATTAGTATATTATTTTTTACTTATTATTTTTATCAGAATATGTTACAAACAAAAAGTTGTTCAAATGCCATAATAGATAAAAAATAATACAAAAGTAACAACAAAAAAAAATCTTTGCATTTTAAGTAAGTGTAAAGTGGAAAAAAAATGTTTTATAGTTCTTTTTTCAAGTTACACACTACATTGTCAATGACACCTATAAACAAGGAGATAAACAGCAGTACTAGCCACCAGTATGTGCAGAGTTTAAATGGGTTAGAGTTAATAGCAATTATGGTGGCAGTGACGAAATGTATAATTCATATTTGTTTTTTTACTTATATTTATTTTCAGAGAATGTTACAAAGAAAAAGTTATTCCTGTGGCATAATAGATAAAAGAACTAATATAAAAGTAAAAACAAAAAAAAAATTGGTAATTTAAGTGTAAAGTGGAAAAACAATGTTTCATAACTCTTTTTTTCAGTTAAACACTACAAGTGGGTAATTATATGTTTTTTTTTTGAAGGAAGAAAATATTATATTAAGATCAAAGGATGCAAATACATAGTGGTCGATGCCATGCTTGAAAGCTAATAGCGCAAGTCATGGCATTAGAAAAAGGATACAGCTTATCTTTTATTTAGACAAATCCTTATTCAAAATCATCGACAATTCATGTAGAAGTGTGGTTGGCCACCCATAGGAAGGACAAACATAGCACTTAATATTGCAATTGTCCAATGACCAATTGGCTACAGCATCAGCTGTTTTGTTGCTTTCTCTTGGAACATATCTGAACTGGATCATCTGGAATTTGACCTGCAGTCTTTTGATCTGCTCCATTGCTTTGTCCAATTTCCAATTAAGGCAATGGTTTCTCATGGGGGCAAATAATAGACTAATGGTTTCTCAATTTGGATTTTTTGCCATCTAATTTTAATAGCTTCCTGCATCCCTTTGCAAATAGCCTTGATCTCAGCTAAGTTGTTAGGTAGATGTCCCAATTGTTCTACAAAGAAGAAGGCAACTGAATTATCAAAGTCTCTACCAATACCTACCATACTAGCTTTGCTAGGATTGCCCCTGGATGCTCCATCTGTATTTAACTTACCATAACCATAGGGAGGAGCTTTCCACAGTGTATGTGCCTTATGTTTCTGTTTAGCTTTAGCAAACGGCATTGTTGAGTTTTTGGGTGACAGCATAAATTGCACACATAAATGTTCCCAATGTGGGGAAAGGACCTAAGGCAAAGAAATTTTGTGCTTGATGGATTCAGCTATGTTAAGCTTGATTTTTCCTAAAACATAAGTTATGTCCCTGCTAGTCTGCTGAAACACTCGTCTATTTCTTTCCTTCCATATATTACAGAGCACAAGAGAAAGGCTTACCCGGAACGGCTGAAGAAGGTTTTGTCCTTTCAATAACTGAGTTTTCCATTCTCTAATGCTTCATTCATAAGTCTGAATACAAATCCTAGAAAGATTAAACATTTGGGGCAGAAATTATCATAATGGGATCACCCATGGACATTGAAAAAATAAAATAAATTAGCACAAGTAGTATTTGGCCCAAAGCTTCCACATAGAGTATTGATTATCCTCTGTAATGTCCCCTTTTTCGGGACATTATTAATATTTATTTTTATTTGCAGTGTAACCCCTTGGCATGCCTAGTGCTACAAGAGGGAGTCTCTTTAGTTAGTTTAATGTGCACATAGGTTAGTTACTTTTATTTATTTAATTAAAAAATAAATAAAGTGCACATAGTCTTAGTATTAAATATTTAATGAGAGTTTATGTTTTCCCTCCAAAAGGGAAAGATCGGTCTTTATTGGATATTGCACCCCTTAGTTCTATAAAAGGGAGTTTGCATTTCCTTGGATGAATTATTGATTTCAATCCATGCTTGGAGTAATTGGTATGCATGCCCATTGATGTTTTCCTTCTCTCTCTCTCTCTCTTGCGTAGGAGTTTGAGTTGGTTATGAATTGAAGTATTTTCATGAGATTTGCAAATCTACTTGTTGGTGATTCCCTTTCTAGCTTTGGCAACTTGGTCTTGGGTATGGGCATATTAGTTTGAAGCATAAATCTGCATTTTTGTGAAGGGTTTGATGTACTTTGGTGATTATTATTGCTAGTGCAATTTATTTAGCAAATCGACTTGGTTTGTGGTTTGATCTATCATATTTTGAGGTTTTTTATGCTAGATCTATTTGTTGCTGTGTTTAATTAATTATTTCAGAGCAAGGGCTGATTATTTAAATATTTTGGAAGGGGTGTATGAGCTGGAATTAATTTATATGATTTACTCTAACACTAGCGACTTGAAAGCAGATTTCTAAGGTTGTTTTGGCAAGGTTTTCATGCTCAGAAAGTTCAGAATCATAGTGCTTTGGAAAGACATTGGTTTCTAGTTTGTTTTGCATTTTATTTCATGGAAAAACACTGAGTATTGGATGAGTTATAAATTTTTGAATATTTCAATTGTCGGCAAGCTATCTAGACATTATTAATTAATATTATTTCAGATCTGCAGTTTTGGGGTCAAGTTAATGTTGGATTTGGTTGAAAAAATTAGAAGGAATAAGGAGGAAGTGATTTCATAATTTTCAGAGCGAATTTGATGCCTTAAATGTGCTGGGCTACCTAATTTTTAGGGCAAAATTAGGGTTTTATGTTGACTGTGCAAAAACTGATTTTGGGACATTGTTCTTCATAATTTTGTGGCCCAAAATCCAAAGTTTGAGAATTTTTGCTTGGATGGTTAAACGGGAAATAATTTTGGAAGATTGCAGCAATTTGGGTATTTATTTAATTAATTAACTACTGTTAAAAATCAGATCTGGGTGATATTAGCATTCTAATTAGTTTTCTCATCTAACCCACTACTTTGGCATACTCCAACCCCATTTTGGATTGTATTATTGCCAACATTGGGTTATTTGAGGTCAAACTAAGAAGATCTAATCTTCCTATGGTGATTGGGATAAATAATTTTTGCAGATTTAAATAATATCCTAAAAGGGGATATTACATCCTCTAAAAGGGAGTGTGCAATTCCCAAAAAAAATGTTTGATGTAGCCATACATTTCCATCGAAGAGAGGATTTGCATTCTTAAAAGCATGCAATCCTCATGTAGTCTCGTGTCATTTTTGGGCTTGCGACTAATAAAGGCAAGGAAAGAATTGAAACTCAAGTTTGGCGGTCTTGTAACACAAAGAAAGAATCGAGGCTCAAGTTTACTAGGCTTGTAATGCAAGGAAATAAATTAGAAGAAAGGGATATGCAAAAGACTTCATATTGTGAAGCAAAAGAGTTATGTTCCAATATGAACTCACGGATATTTCTCTATCTCACCAAGCTAGACAACTAGAGGCCAATTTGGCTATTTATAGATAGATGGATGGATAGTGGATGTGATCCAGTCATTTATTGTATGCAGCAGCCTGCTTTCGATGCCGAACTAGAGTGAATGCCTAGGCATTTCATTTTGTTTCCATTGCTTTGTCTCACATCACCAATTATGTAAAACATTTTTTCTGCTCTTCGCTTCCATTGTTCCGAACAACTTATCCATCTATTATTGCATTTACACCTTTTATGACTTATACAATACAAATCTAATAGTCCTATCTATTTCTCATATCGTATAGTCCCATTCATCCGTTCACATCCATAGTTATTCAATGGTTCCTATTTAATCAACAAGTCTACAGTCCAATTAGTCCCATTCATCCGTTCACATCGTATAGTCCTATTCATCCATTCACATCGTATGGTCCCATTCAATGGTTCCTATTTGATCAACAAGTCTACAGTCCAATTAATAGGTTGGTCTCCATTCCATTTCGTTGTTCAATCAAACCCAAGAGTTCCTTGTTCAATCAAAAGCAATAAACCAACCTAGTTCAATAGTTCCTCAAGCTTAATTCCACTCAAATGCAATCTTTGGTCTATAAGATAATTCATTTTGCTCTCCCGATAGAGGGCATTTAGGTACTCAACTGACGGTCAAACTGTAAGAGCTCTCCTCACTTATTGGAGTTTTCTTTGCAAGCAATAATCAATCAGCTCACATGGCTTACAACTTCAACATTAATGCTTTTGATAAAGCGTATTCATTCCAATCAAGTATTTGTCATGCAATGGTTGAAGAGAGATCAAGAACTTAAGAAGTTGATTGCATAAATGACATTTCATCAAGAGAGCACCTCATAAAGTCCCTTTTTGTTGGGAGAAAACCTCGTAAGTCCCTTTTTATTGGGAGAATACCTCATAAAGTCCCTTTTGTCAAGAGATTACCGAAAGATCCTCATCCTGATAGGGGAGGGGCACAAACGTTGATGACTTCCTCTCCCTTCTTTGTTAGGAGATTGCATAAATTCCCTCGACCTCCTCTCCCTCTTTGCTCAAGAAAGTACCTAAAGGTCAACCTAATAGGAGAGGGGCATAAATGCCCTCAACTTCCTCTCCCTTCTTCATCAAGAGAATGCATAAATGCCCTCAACCTCCTCATCCTCTTTTTGCCAACACAAGGAACTTTATGTACTCTTCCAAATCAAAGGATTGCGTGGGTTGGTGTATGCTATATTGAGGAGTGGTTCGATAGAAGAAATAACAACAAAAGTTCCGCTTCCAAACATTATGGCTTAGGTCTCACAATTTCCATTCATCAAGCCCATAAATGCATTCTCCCACCCTTGATATGAAGTTATGACTAAGCTAGAGAAATGCCCCACAACTCCCCTTAAACAAAGGGTGACTCGAGGTCGAGACCTTAACCAAGAAAGGCATTGAACAAAAGATCCCTTCACCATCAAGTACATGGGCATTAATGCACTCAATTGATAGATTGAGGGGAGAGAGCTTTTACACAAGGGACAATAGAATTTGCACTCTCAAATAAACATGAGGAAATCAAGAGGTGGACCATAAGGGAGAGGTTTTCCCTCTCTTGACAAAGGAGGACTTGACTACTAGGAGAGCACTTGACCCTAAAGTTGACGGAATTTATGTTCTCAATCAATGATAGGGCCTTTAGGCCAAGATTCTCCCTCTCCAGACAAAGGAGGGGAAGGAAATCGAGCTAGTTATGTAAACATTAGGGCTCGACCATAGAGAGGGTACTCGATCAATAGATTGAAAACCCTAGCCCAGCAAAGGCCTTATAGGCACTCGTCCAATGTGAGGTCTTTTGGGAAGTTTATGCTCTCTCCTAACAATATTATTTATGCTCTTGACATTTAGATTGAGGAGGAGAGGGTCTCGTGCAACAAAGGTGTGACTAATAGCAAACGACTCCATAGATAGATCAACGTCCTTTAAGAGTTCATCCAACAGGATGAGGAGGGAGAGGAGGACGAGGGCATTTATTCTCTCGCCCAACAAGGAAAGGAGAACTCAACCATCTCAAGAGCCTTCAACCTTTAGGTCGAGATTCTCACTCTTGAATGAGTGCTCAACTAACAAAGACTTTAAACTCTCAATCCATAGGGCAAGTTCCTTTAGGTTCTTTCCAAACATAGGAGGGAGAAAGGAGGGGCCTTTAGAGCATTTAAATGCTCAACTTTCATGTCAAGTCTTTAGCACTCGTCAAACAAAGGTTGGACAAGGCCCTCTAAGTGGCCCTCTAGGCACTCAACCAATAGGTTGAGAGACTCGTCTAACAACAAGAGGACAAAGCCCCTCGATCAACTCTCAACCTTTAGGTCAAGGAGGGAGAGGGCCTTTATGGCATTTATGCCCCATAACAAATGGGAGTGGGACTCGACATTCAAAGCACTAAAAAGATAGGTTGAAAGAAATGGCCACTAGAGGTGGGGGTATAGAGGTCAAGACATGATGAAGAAAAAATGTAAAATTTTACAAACAAAATCTTGTGAAAAAGCAAGAGATGAACCTTGAGGGGTTTTCTTCCTCGCGGGATACCTAGAAAAAACCATTGTGAGTGAAAGCTTGGGGATTTGCATGCCATCAATGTATCACCACTAAAAGTATGTGGTTGGTGAGTATTGCAAAGAGGAATCAAAGGGACACATGGCTTAACATTGGCATAGCAAGAGCTACATTTTGGAGCTAGTGACAGCAATTGAGCCTTGCAGAGCATATAATTTATTGAAAACATCAAACATGAATTATAACATGAAGAATTTAAAGATGAGTTTTTAATGTGGTTCCATAACTAGATACTTGTGTATTATATTGGTTTTAAAGATTTGGATGGTGGACATTGAGGGAAATAATTTGGAAACATCACAATCAATTAGAAATTTTTATCAATCATCAGATATCTGGCAGACGGTGTTAGAGCTATATTGGGCTCTAACAAATGTATATAAATGGGCATATACAAACAAAGAAAAATGAAGATGCTTGAGAAATTTATGTTGAAAAATAATGTGCAAGGTGCTTCAACTATAAATACTATGCAAAAAGAAGATGGAAATCAACCGAATATGCTTAACGATGAAAAAGAAATTCCATTTTCAATCAAAAATAATTGGTGAAATAACCAAAGCATTCTCCAATTGAAGAACAAATGTCTGTTTTCCAACTGTTGAACATAAAGATGATGTGACTGAATACAAACTCACACAGTTAAACAGGAGTTCGAAAAAGAAAAACACAAGGTTTTTGCTTGCTAGGCCAGATTAGTGATGAAAATGGCAAGAATTGTCACAAATTCTAATCATACTTGGGGAATTGGATCCACTATCTTGTCAACTGATTTCCCTAGCCTGAAAAACCTCTTATCCAAATTGGAAATGGAGGGGAAGTTTTCCATAAAAATCTTTAAAACACCTTAACAAAATTAAAAAGATGTGACTTGGCATTTGCAAATCATATGCCAACTAAAGAGTGAAATGGAGAAATTTAAATGCCTATTACTCAGCATTTCTAAAAAAAAATGTGTCTAAAATCACAGTGAAATTTAAAGATACAGTATTGTTTAAGACTTTTATGTTTAAAATAATCAATCAAATATCAAAGTAATTTGAGAATGGGAGTATGGGCAAAACAAAATATAGTGGTCTATCAGCAAGCACGATATGTTGGTCACGACTGTCAGACACCTTTACTTTCTAGCGCCTGACAAATATCATCTCGCCCGCACCACCCAGCAAATACTTTCAAACTTTATTTCCCAACAAACAGCAATACTCTCCACTGATCTGTAGATGTCCTCTCACCCCTGCCAACTGACACACTTTCTCATTCTGTGTGATAGGGAAGAATATTTGGACAGACTACATCAAAAATCTGTGGAATCAACTTCACCCTTGTCAATTTAGTATAGTTTTATCTTTGACAACTAAGAACAACATGACAACAAATGAATTTGAGCCAGTAACCCATTCTTTTCACCTCATTTGAAACGTCTACAAAAATTCAATGAAGGATTTCTTGTCACACATAGTGCATGTCAAAGTGACAGATTTTGATCCAGGAGCTTTAAATTTCCATTGACTGGGTGGATGCATACTATGACGAAGAGGAAGAAAGGTTGGAGAAGGGCATATGCCAAATTCATGGGTGCTTATGAGAAGTATAATGCCAATGACGCATCCCACAGCTTACCTATCACATTCATGTTGAAGTCTTGATGTCATTTCTGCCAAGTTGGATTATTACTAATTGCTTGTGCAAATGGTCACTCCCAACAATTGCAATCATTCAGCTTGTATCGTTTCATACTTATAATCTTGGATATCAAGTTCTGAGTAAGAAGAAGTGTTTTGGAGTCGGATCGCCAGGTTAAACCTTATATATGCTATAATATTCTGTTATAAAATTTATCCTATACAATCTATGTATGTGCATCCTTATTGTAACGAACACATACAATCTCTAATGAAATTTATAAATTTCCTGATTCATTATGTGTTTCACATATATTCAAATTACTTCTGTATTCGTCACTGTTTTTTTCAGCCCGGAAAAACACGCAGGAAAACAGAGAGCAAGGGATGAATTTTATGCGAAGTGAAATAGTGACTACTCAGAACAATTAGATGACAACTACATCCCATCAAGGCTAGCAATTCCTAGAGTGACTAGTAACAAAGACTTCATGAATTCAAAAGGCAAAAATTACAAAAGGACCAAAAAAAGAAGAAATTATGAGGAATTTTCAGTGTTACGCGGGGACGCGTCCGGCCATTTTCCTCACGTCCCGGGGACTTGGGGACGGGGACGGGACGTTTCCCTGCCGTCCTAATTTCCAGAAAAAAAGGGGGACATCCCCCACAAACCAAAAACGCACCCGGGGCGTCCCGGGTGCTTTGGGGACTTCGTGACATCCCTAAGACGTCCCGGGGACTTCACAACGTCCCCGAGATGTCCCAGGGGCTTCACGACGTCCCCAACGAAATCTGCACTTTTCCAACATTAAAACATGTGAATTTCAGTTTTATAATACTTTTTTTTATATTTTTTTAAACTTTTAATACATTCTAGTAAAAAACAACATGCAGATTTCTCATAATTACCATAAACTGCAGAAGTATTGTTGCTCCTCCATGTTATGTCTGATGATATGAAGTAATGGTCACAAGTAGAGTTTTATAAATTTTCAGTCATACACTATACAGCTAGTGTTTGTTAATTCTTCGTTGCTGGTTATCTGGAGATAGTTTATGGTTCTTTCTGTTTCAGTGATAGGACATTTTGTTTGTTTGCTGCATATTTAAGATTTTATATATCGCAGAAGTTTTTGCTTCAAACCCATCTGCATGTAGCAAGGATCATAATGTATGTAATCCTATTCTCAAATATAAAATATAATAGTCACAATTTTTTTAAAAAGGAAAAAGTAGAGATTATAGTTTGTACAATGTTGTGGCATTCAGAAAAATGAGTAATCTTTATGCTTGCTTAATTTGCTATAAAGATATTGTAGTTTTCTGTGGACTTGCAGCAGACACTAACTAGATATAGCTAGCTTAGTCGAGTGTTGGCATTTGAAAATCATGAGAACAGTGTAACAGTTACTCTTGTTCTTGTTATGTTCTAATCAGTGGCTTTGTAATAGGTACGTCAACCCAATATAAATGCAGTTACCCATGTAGTAGTGGATGAAATCACGTTACAAACGTATTAATTTTCAAAACATATAGATCTAGTTAAATGGGAAACAGAAAAAAGTAAAATGACAAACCTCAAATAAAGACTCTTACCTCTTAAATCCCCATCGAAATCTGTTGAAGCTGATGCAGATGAATAATTGGATCAATCATTAATGGTTTCAATCTTCAAACTTTCAATTTTAAGTCTTAGTTTATTGAATTATTCATGTTATATTTGTAAAATTAATAAATTATATATATTTTTTATTAGCCGTTTTATTAGCCGTCCCCTGGCCGTCCTCAAATTTTCAAAAAAAATTGCCATCCCGGAAACCCCATCCCGCCGTCCCGGAGTCTTAGGTAACTATGGGAATTTTGAACATTCTCTACAGAAAAATAATGAACACAGTCCATCTCTTTTTGGCAAATGCACCAAATCCTTGACAAACAAACAATTACCATGCACCATCCACCCGACTGAAAATAAAATAGTTGCTAAAATTGAATTCGATTACCCAACAAGACAGTTACCTGTTATGTTTGTGTCTCTGGGCACATCCACAAGCAACGCATGACCTGTTTTCATCAGAAACAAGGTCTATTAAGAAAGTAGTTACAGAAAATTAATGGATCTAGAAAGGAATTATAAAACTTGCGTCTCATTCCAATTTCTACATAATTTTGTATTTCCTTGCAGATTTAAGCAGACAAACATTTAAGAAAATCCATAAAATCACAAATATCCAGTAAGATGCATAAACAGGAATAATATGTATAATGTTGCATTAATTTAACATTCTTCTGGTTATCATTTCAAAGGAATATTTACTAAGAAAAGTTGACGCTAGAAAAGAAGCTTTAAAATATCCTCAGAAAAAATGTATCCATGTTTATTGTTAATAAGCCAAAAGGGGGTGGGAACCGGTAATGTTGATTGCACCCAATTAGAATCAAAAACATAAAAACTACTACCAAGGTCATTATTCTGAAACTTGTGCAGAATCCATCCTTTCAGATTATATTTTTATTATTAAATTCCGCATAAACTTAACATCCATCAAACCAAATCTGAAAGTAAGTCCAACTACTTTTTTGTGGGGAAAAAAGAGGTTCAATATATATATGGAACTACCCAATGAGAGCTAAACAATTCCCAGATATATCATATATCTTGAGAAGAACAAACACGGGCCATAGCAAAACCTGCTAAGATTTGCATACTATGGCAGTGTATAGCCTAGACACGTTAAAGTGCCCTTGTGACTAAATTGAACAGTAACTTGTGTCAGCTGGAGGAGAAACCGGCCACAATATAAAACAACTCAAGAGCAAAGTTATAATCACAAGGTGCAATTACACTGATAATCTTAGGACTCTGGCAGCATTAGCAATCCAACAAGGGACAGCCATTAAGGAGCTAAACCACAAGAATTTGGGGAGGGGGTGGGCAGTTTTGGGCATTTCAGAAATAGATCCAGCATTGTCCCCAAGATGATTCTGAAATGTCCGGAATTGCCGCAAGCATTTCACAGTGGTCTCCACAAATGCCCCAAACAAGTTGAAACATCACTGGGGCTATTCTGAGGCCCGCCACTATACAAAATGAGAATTTTTACATGACAAAGAAAAAACTCTAACTAAACTAGCCCTCCCAACCCAACCTAGCCCATCACTAACCTGCCCCCCTCTTCTCCCTACCCACCCGCACTTTTAACTAACTCATCAAATAAACAAAAGAATGAAAGATAATAAAATTTAAAACCCTAACTTTTTCATCCAAACCTGAAACAGGAACTAAAGAACATATTCCTTTATCTAAATGGTTAAATGCAACAGGTCGGCAGTTTAAAGGGTAGAGGAATTGGTGTTTGTTCATTCTTATTTGTGCCTCCTATCACACATGAGTGAGAACTACAAGAAAGGGTCAACCACACTTTGGTATGTTGGACTAGAGCATTCTGACTTGGATGCTTATACAGCTACTCTAGCTAATCTTTCAGTACATGAATGATGGTCAAGAGAATTCTACACGAGTGGAGCTACTGGCAGAAGCACTATTGCTTGTACATCCAGCTGAAGTTCTAATGATCCTGAGGATAATGAAGACGCTCTCGGAGGACACATATGATGATGCTTTGTTCTAGTCCCAGGCTCTCTAAATTGTGAACTGATCTCAGATTTTGATTTGTCTTAATTTATACACTATTTTTTAATTTTGAAATTCTTAAACAACGTAACTACTTTCATGTTTACATCAATCCCATGTGTTTGAGGGTTCAATCTCCTTATGCACAAAAAATGGAAATTGTGTCATTTTTCTATATTTTTTATTTTATTTTTTGTATAAACAATTCCCTGTCGTTTCAGATCCAAGGAATCCTGGAGAATCAGTGATTCCCATTTCCGTTTTAGTTTCCCAGTAACTTTATTAGAAAGCATTAATAACCAAAGCAATGACAATCAACCAAATGAACACAGGAAATCGGGCTATGTATGGATTCCATCTGGTACCCCAAATAGTCAAGTCTCCATTCAGAATTAATACTGTGGCTGAGAATTCCGGCTACCAGTGATGCCTGAAACTCCTTATGCTGGGAAGAGCTTTCAGGAGAGTAGTAAAAAATGGGTTAGGATCCCCTTTGGCAAAGGACGTGGATGAAATGCATATTCATACTATGCAATTTGAAAAAAATACAGCACACAAGAAGTCTTATCTTGTCTAGGCTGATGCCGATTAGGTACTCCATGGCTTGCTAGTAGTCCTCCCATCTGTCAAGGCGATGGTTTACCACATCAAGGCGTGGTGTCAAAATTCAAAGTGCTCTCTAAGAGCATGACCAATTGCATAGGCACTGTCACTTAAGGATATGTATGTCTACAATTCCTATTTTGAATTTTCACAAGTGAAACATGTTGGTCTATCATTTAACCTATAATCTCGTATTTCTTTGAAAAATAAGGTTGCAATGCTCAATAATTGAGGGCACGTGGATAGAAACAGATACAATTATGTTGGATATTTAGTAGAAAACTTATCTCAATTTTGTAAGATAATTCTTCTCAATATATATTTGTAAGAGGATAGGTTGTTTCCACCAATTCAATCATGCAAGTCGTCCGGTTGAATGAATTTCGTTTGATAGTTGAAACTTGATATTGGGGTTATTCTTAGAATGAATCAAAGATGTTACCGCAGATTATGAAGAGAGAGGTGTTCTAAAGATTATAGCCAAACAACCATGCTTTTTTACAAGTTGAACATTTTCAATAACTGCAATGGGAAAATGATGCCTACCTAAACATAAAACTTTCCTATTAAATGGAACAAATGGAATAGCTGAAATAAAGCAGTTAAAACATTTATCTGGTGACTATTTTCAAGACACACGCAACCTGTCAACTGATACCAATTCCGGTAAATTTTGAAGATATCGAAAGATTGCCAATAATGGATCAATTCTAGCATGTCGCAGCAACTCATAAAATGTCAAGCAATCAAGAAAATAGGCTATAAAAACTAAGGTCAAAGCATGCAAAGAAAGATTTAAATAACCAAAAAAGTGGGCTATGAATAAGAAGCCTAAAAAACATAGCACCTAGCCTAAAGCTGGGAAGAAAAACAAAAAAATGGCATAATCCGAAGCCTAGATATCAAAATCTTCATTAGTTTCATAAGGAGGTCAAAATTGCAGCAGGACATGATGAGACCAAGTGTAGCAAGTATTGCAAATAGATGTAGGATATCACAGTACTCACAGACAGAGGACCCACATTTTAGAACTGAATTATCATTAGAGTTCGATCGTGTACGAATTATCATTAGAGCAAGGTGATGTGAGAATGCCAACCCCCAATATAGTCATTAGTGACTCGTTGATGTCCATGTACATCATTGTAGTATCTTGACTCCTAAACCATAGGCAAAGATAAGCTGAGACCACAAAATTATCGTTACGGGGGAGTATCAATTTTTTTTAACAATGACTGATCTTATGTTGGAGCCTAGACTGCACGGATACGGGTACGGGTACAGATATGGGTACGGTAAGCTGAAACGGCAAATTTTGAAAAAATCTCGGGTACGGGACTTTTTTGGGTATATATATATATATATATATGCATACAAAATTATAAATTTAAAGAAACATTTGCATACTTATTGAAATTTAATACTCATACAACTTAAAATCATTCATAGAACATGAAAACAAATTTCCAATACTTCAAGAATTGAGACTTGAGTTTGTATTGATTCATAATGTTCAAAACATAATAGTTAATAACATAGACTGTATTATAGATTTGATAATTCATTGTTAATGCCTTAAGCTTGAGTTAGACGTATCATTGGACATTAAAAAAACATTTGAAGTCATGAAATATTTTAATTCCTTTCTCAAACCAAAGGAGGGCAGAACAACCTCTTGTCAAGGCAAGGGTCTTGTCATTATATTTTTGATTCGACGAAATCGATTTATAGGCTTGGCATCTAATGTCAAATGAAGAGAAGATAGACTGCCCAACCACCAAGTGCTTCACTTGTTCCCATGCCTTCCAAATTGACTAAAGAATAAAGGACCCATGAGGAGCAACAAGAAAGCCCCCAAATAGTAAGTCAACCAAATGAAGTCCTTTTCATCTCTCTCAACCCTTCAGAGCCTATTGGCAATATTGAATCTCACACGAACTTTCCAAAGTTCAATTCCAATCAAAACCCTCATGTTTTATTTTATTTTTTGCACTTAAAAAAAAGAAAAAACAGTGGGTACTCTTTTTATTTTTATTTTTGCACTTAAAAAAATGAAAAAAACTGTGGGTACTCTATGGGTACGTACCCATCCGTACCCTGGCGTACCCAGGGCCTGTGGGTATGTACCCACAGTGTACCCAGGGTGTACCCGTACACGTACCCATACCCAAACGTACCCAGCCTGGTATGAGGGGGTCTAGGGCGTTTCCGTGCAGTCTAGGTTGGAGCACATGTGTGAGAATGAAAAAGACATGTCACCATATTTTGCGATATATGGATGATCCCAGGTGATGAGGTGTGAGTCATGACCACCCATGTGAGAAAATGGCCGTTGCCATAAGATGAGATTTTGGAAAGATATTGGGGATTTTGTACGGGTTGGGTCAAGATATTGTGGATGTAGCAGTTGAGTATAATCTATGTACTTTATGTCCGTGAGAGCTAGAATCAAATATCAAAAGGCCTGTTAAGTGATTGTGAAAAATATGAACAATCTTATATGAGAGAATAATCTGAAATGAACTTAGGATTCTGATTTACAGAAGATATGATTTTGGATTCCAATATGGTTCCAGAGCTCTAGCTTGAATCCAAAAGATTTTATTTGTACAAGAGGATTCTCCTGGTGGCACAGGGACAAGCTCTGGCTCCAATTTATTGCAAGATGCATCTTAAAGGAGTGACTCCCCTTGGTGACGAGGAGTGACTCCATATCAATCCAGAAACTTTAGCAAGGATGAGTTCCCCTCAAAGTTTAAAATAAATGAATGAGGATGGACTAATTTGCTCATGATTCTGATGTGAATACACTATATAGTGGTTACTAGTTCTTGTTTATTTGCAAAGTGGTGAGAGCATAAACCTTGGTGGGAGGAGGGCCTGGAGTAATTCTCTCTTTCAGCTCCCTAAATGCTTTTCATGGGGAGAGGAAGATAATGGAGAAATGACTCGTCTTTAACAATCAAGTTAAGATTAGATTACTAATGGTTGTGCATAGTTACGCGGGGACGCGTCCCCCCCCAAATTTGGCACGTTCGGGACGTCCCGGACGTCCTGGGGACGAGGGGACGTGGGGAAAACGTTTCCCCCACGTTTCCCTTTTTTTTTCCTGGGAAACGTCCTGGGGATGTCTAAAAATGTTGGGAAACATCTTGGGGACGGGGAAACGTGGGGGGGGCGTGGGAAACATGGGGGGGACGTCTAGACGTCCCCCACGAATTTATTTCCTTTTTTGGCATGTCTTTCCTTTTTTGGATTTTTGGTGAAAAAAACACAAGCACAGAAAAAAAAATTGCCATTTTTGGAAAGGGTCCGAGAAGATGTAGCAGCAAAAACTTGCATGTGCCATAACTTTCATTCTGTGGCTCCGTTTCAAGTGTCATTTTCTCTAAAAGTGCATATTTTCTTGAGCTATACGCATTGATGGCAATATTTTTCTTATTTTCATAAAATCAATTTTTGCACCTTTTTGGACCAAGCAACTTCTTGCAATCTTCTAAAAGAATCATGAGTATTAAGGAATGTATTTGATGTTTATGAGTTCAAGTTTCACCTTATTTAAATCTCAAATGGTTTTATTTCAGCTTATTTATATAATTTAGTCACTGTATCTTTATATTTTAAATATTTATATATTTTTTGGAAAGGGTCCGAGAAGATGTAGCAGCAAAAACTTGCATGTGCCATAACTTTCATTCTGTGGCTCCGTTTCAGGTGTCATTTTCTCTAAAAGTGCATATTTTCTTGAGCTATACGCATTGATGGCAATATTTCAATATTTTTCTTATTTTCATAAAATCAATTTTTGCACCTTTTTGGACCAAGCAACTTCTTGCAATCTTCTAAAAGAATCATGAGTATTAAGGAATGTATTTGATGTTTATGAGTTCAAGTTTCACCTTATTTAAATCTCAAATGGTTTTATTTCAGCTTATTTATATAATTTAGTCACTGTATCTTTATATTTTAAATATTTATATATTTTTTAATTAGCCGTCCCTCCACCGTCCCCAAAATTTAGAAATTTTTTGCCGTCCCGGAAACCCCGCCTCAGGTAACTATGTGTTTGTGTGATTTTACTCATGTGTGTTTACGTCATCTCAAGATGACCTCCATGGGTGGTCGTTAGCCAAATGAAATTTTTCCTTGTGTATTTTTAGTAATAATCACAAGGTAAGGGGACACAATTTGAATCTACCGGCTACCACCTTGTCAAAAGTTCTCTCCAATGAGCATAATGCAACCTGTGTTACGTGACATTTCAGATGGAACAAGAGACAATGTAAATGCTGCTGCTTTCCTGTCTATTAGATGAAGATTTCATCAATGGCATTCAAGCAACGAGGGCACAATTTATAGGAGCAACATCTACGATATACTACGTGAGATAATCATAGTCACCTAGAGATGGTATGGAATCTGGATACAAGTACCAATGCGGGGATGGGGATGGTGACCCCAATCGAATCGAGTAACAGGAGTAAATGAATAAGGAAACAGTTATATTATATAAATATATTCACCAGAATATGTGGGTAGAGAGTCCTTGACCCTGTACTGGAGTTTGCTGGTGACTACGGATAGAACCTGTGCATGTGACACCATGGCAGTTCACATTGGTGGTCAGTATGTGGCATCATCTTGCTAGCTCGGCGTTCAATAATTATGGCATGAAAGAGAATAGCACTTAACTGTTTCCTTCACTGTTTTGGATGCACAGCTATCAACATATGGCTACTGCAGTTGAGTATTTTGATTTGAAAGGGTATGTCGTACTCCATTTTTTGTGTTAGTTGTAATTGAATTTGCTTCAGCTTGGTTTGTATGAACAGTCACGGTGAATCTAATTTAGCCTTGGACATAGCTTTTAAAATGCATATGACAATAGTTTGGAATCATTACCCAAACACCCAATATGTATGATATGATATATTCATGTCCACAGCACATTTATGCAACTTATATAATTTCCATGGTTTTATCTTCATCCAAGCAAATCATGAGTAAATCACTTACTTTGCATTCCTTAAATGCCCTACTTCTCAAACAAACCCAGTTTTATTCTATAAGTTGGATCGGCAAGGAATAAATATTCTTAAACATGGTCATAAGGTCTAAACTAGGGAGTACCAAATTTGAACAATATACAAGGTAAATGGCAAATAGATCCCCTCCTGGGATTCCATAAGCAAGGTCTCATTTGCCAAATTGGCTTGCCCATGACTAGAAAAAACCTTTACCTATTGATATAGTGGATTTATTGTTAAAAACAATTAGGTTGGATCTTAATTTTCTAAACTAATTTTTCAGGCAAGCACAAAGATCCTGCAGATTACAGGAATATTTTTGGGGCACATCGGATATGCAAGGAGGGCGTCATTTCATTAAAATTTATTGCAACCACTGCTAGATAGGAAACAGAAAGCATTCATGAGCTTACAACAGTATGGCCAGACTCAATAAAAAGTGAACGTAAATGTTAATTTTCAGTTCACGGCCAAACCAGATGCCAAGCTGGCAGGCTTGTTTGAGGAAGCCCACAAGGGAATTTCTATCCATTAAAATAATTAATATCGTTCAAATTTTATACCCAGATATCGATATCACGACCAAGCTGTGCGGTGAACCGAAACTTGCGAATACACGTACACCCTGAATAATTCACCTAAGTGAAGCAGACTGAAAACACATTTAACATGACCTAATGCTAAACCAACTCTATATCTGAAATAGTTTACCCTTGTTGCAATACACAAATCTGCAAACATACCGTCAATCATAAGTTACCAGAAGCCTTAAAAAAAAACATAAAATTCTGAGAAACCAAGTACCATTCAATATTTTGAGATCGAGAGAATCCACATCAAAGCCAGCCTCATAATACTCCTGAAAAACGTGACCGGGTGCATCCACATGTGTGCCTGTATGGGTACCCATCTTCATCTCTGAATTGTTTGCAAGGGACCCATTTTTTATGCTAAAAGCCAGCCAAAGATAGTCACCCAATCCCTCAGTAGAATACCCAACAGGAATATCTGGGGTGTATGCGTGCGATATGTCCCAAATCCTTCTCTCATCTCTTGATGGTGAAATACCCACTTCACATGTTTCATATCCTGGATGAGCTTGAACTTGAGATTGACTTTGGCATGATGATCCAACTACGCCACAAATGGGTGAACAACACAGTCCAACTATGAGCAATATACTCTGCACCCACATGATTGCTTTAGCTCCTCTTGCTCAGAACAGACAATGTTCGTACAATATATCGTTAAAAATCCCAGCAATATATATTTCTATGAATCATTACAACACATAACAGAACAAAGAATTGATGAGGATTTTAGAGTCGTTGGAAATTGGAATATCAATGGGTTCCACAATGTAAAAAAATTACTTCCGTTTGTTTTAGGTGGTCCACGACAACCATTATACCGAAGTTGTATTCCAAGTTATATGTAAAAAAATTACTTCCGTTTGTTTTAGGTGGTCCACGACAACCATTATACCGAAGTTGTATTCCAAGTTATATTAGATTGAAAGAAAGAAAGAAAAATTTTAAAGTCCATGAGGCTAAAAATAGCGTATGAGACAGTAAAACTACTTTCTTCAAAATTCGTCAATTCAGATCTTGTTTTGTTAATCTCGATGTTGAAGTCTCCCATATCAGTTATCCACTCCTCATCAAACAAAAGTTGTAATGACAAAGTCTTGGAATTGATTGCATATATGGAACAAATGTCATTATAGGCACTGCAATCTATAATAAAGTGTTTTTCTGATTCCACTGCCCCATCTGAACAAAAGACACAAAGTCTTTCTTCCCATTTTTCTTTAGGCTTTTTCCATCTACCTGTTTCACATCTAAGCCGGTGGGAGTTTGTCCTTAGTTAAGCTATGAGAATCTTAGCTCTCCACGGAATGGGGGCCCCGATGTATGCCTTTTGTTGATGGTCACAAGTGTAGTTAAATTCTTTGAGATAGTGTCTCTTTTTTCTACCTCTATTGTCCCACATAGTTTTGCAGACCTTATCAATAACAAATGTGTGTATTTCTTTATTGCCTTGGGGCCATGTTTTCCATTCAATATTCCATTTCTTCATCCACTTGATATTTTGATTCATCCATGACCTCTTCCTCCTGCGTAATGGCTCTTTGAAGACAATGTTGGGCCACCTGTTTGTTGTCATCTGTTCAATTTTGTTGAGGTATCTTAGAAGTTGAATCATAGCAATGGCTTCAATTGGAACTGACCTGTTTCAGCTAAAGGAATCTCATAAGGGACCGAAACTTTTAACTTAAATTTGTTGGTAATCATATGCTTTTGAATTCTTTCAATTTACTTCCATTTTGATAATGGTATGTTGTTGCCCCATATTTCATGCCCATAAAGTACAACAGGAGTAACTAATATTTCAAAAAGGGTTTGAGTAGTTTTCCAATCCCATAATTCTGCTTCTCTGCATTTGTTTTGTAAAGCATAAAGGGCTTTCCACCCTCCTGTCGTTCTCTTTTTTCTGCAAGTCTCCCAAGTAAGTTTGTTGTTGAATTCAATCCCCAAATATTTGTAGTCGGTTACTTCTTCTAGAATACTACCCTCAAAGAAAAATGGTTGTTGATTTCTTTTCCTTCTATTGCTAAAGATCATAATCTTGGTCTTGTTGATATTAACTTACATACCTACTTTTTTTGCAAAAGGCTTCAAGTGTGAGCAAATGTTTTTGTAATCCTTGAACAAACGTAGCAATCAATATAAGGTCATTAGCATATAGAAGAAACCTTATAACATACTCACCCAACCAGATACCTTCATCACCCTCCATATTTAACAATTCTTCAAGTTGGTCTATATATAAACCAAAGAGTGTGGGTGATAGAGGACATCCCTGCTTAACACCAATGTCACTCCTAAAGCTCTCTAAAATGTTTGTTTGGATTCTGATTTTAATATGCACCTTTTCATAAAGTCTATGAACTACTGCTCTAAACTGCAATGGAATATCAAGCTCTTGCATTCTGCACCATAACTTATCCCTAGGGACCGTGTCAAAAGCTTTCTTGAAGTCAACAAAACAACAAAAAACATCTTTCTTTTCCTCCCACGCTTTTTCAATGATATGTCTTAGAGTAATACCATGATCTAAGGAGGAGTTCTTTGGCCTGAAACCAGCTTGCCCTTTTGCTCTCTTCTCATTGTCTTCTACCCACTTGCTGATTTTGTGTTCAACCATGCTACCAACTAACTTTGCAAATAAGGGATTGATCATGATGGTCCTGTAATTGGTTGGGTTGTCAACATCTCCACTCTTAAAAAGAGGTACTGCCATACTAGTGGTCCAATCATTTGGGAAACCACACGGAATGATGTTGTTGAATATATTCAAAATGTGAGGAGCAAGAATATATGATCCCCATTTTAGGTATTCTGCCTGTAGCTCATTTAAATCCTTGGCTTTACCTGCACATAACTTTTGGATACTTGTTTTGACCTCTTGTAACATGAATAGACTTATTGTTGTGTAAACTAGAGGTGGAGCCTTAACCTCTTACTCTTGTTCGTACAATGTTTTTGCATATTCTAGCCATTGAGTCGATGTATTGTTATTTATTGTTTGCTTATTTCTTTGTTGAAGTTCTTTCCAAAATAACTTCGGCGTATTTTTCCCTAGATATATGATTTCTTCTCTCTTATTTGCCATAAACTCATCCTTCTTTCCCTTAATAATCTGCATGTATGCCTTTATGTCTGTTTTCTCTTTTGCTGAAATTTTAAGAGTTTTCCTTGTAACTTTGCATTCCTTGTCAAACCACTCATTTGTTGGAAAACCATTTGATTTTTTCCTCTTGTTTTTGGACCTCTTGCAACTACCAAGAGCGACTTGAATAATGCTTGTCAGCTCATAACTTTTGATGTTCTGCCCATTGAATTTTTTTGTCTGCATTAGACGCTCTATATTTTCCTTGAAGGCGACCCGATTTTCCTTTGTGATGAGAATTCTTCCCTTTGTTGGAGATTGGTGACTAGTATGCCTTTTATTTGTATATTGATTTTGTGATCCCCAAGATATCACTGTGGAAATTGAGTTATGGTATGATTTCAAATCATGCATGGGTTCCTCAACCCGAACGTTTGTTATCTTATCAATCAGGCTCTGGGAACAAATGACATAGTCAACAATACTTGCCCCATTGTAGGTTTTGCATGTAAATTTTCCATATGTTGTCCATCTATTCACACCATTGCAAATAATCAAATCAAGCATACCACAAACATTAACTAGCTCTTCACCAAAATGATTGGTTGTGAGAGCCATATCAATGTCTAACATTGAACGAGTGTGATATTAAGAGCCAAAAAAATTGGACGGTGTGATTAGTTGTTATACAACATTTGATAAATGAAAAGGAGGTTGCTACTACTAACATTTGAGAAGGGATGTAGTGGTTTAGATTCAATTGGTTGTTGAATTCAAAATACGGTCATTTTAAATCCGTCCACTTGGCTCGTACAACAGATTACGGTCACTTTAATGGTCTCCAAGTCTTTGGCAGGTGATCACTTTGTTTTTCCAACTATTGACGAGAAAAAATTCCCTCTGACATCAAAGCAAATCTAACTCTCATTGTCAAACTGTTTGTTCAAGGCAAGGTAAATTTTGCACGAGTTAATTCGCTTGAAGGCATTTACTTTAAAGAATCCCTTGCTGGAAAGTGTCAAATTCCAGCAACATTTTCTAGCTTACCCTTTCCGACTACCCAATTTGTTGTCTTATCCGCTTGAGAAACGACAACAATGCATATCACATACGGCTCTGTTGTCCCCGTTGTTAGCAATTGACTAGGCATCACTATTTTGCTGAGTTGGAATTGCTAGAAACTGTTTGTTTCCAGTTCCTCTTCCGATATGTTTTTAACATTTTCCCGTTCCCATAATAGAGGGTATTTTGTCGATGTTTCAATAATAACCATTTCCCATTTTTCACCATACATGGTATAATCGGATAGGACATAGTTGAGTCATGGACTGTCAATTTGGAAGGTGATTACGTAGAATCCACCCATCCTCCCAACCGGCTACTCCACAGTCCCATCTGTTGACTATACTATGCAGGCAATACACAATGCATAAATACACTAAATTGTATGTGGCTATTCCGTACAACAATCTACAGGGGACATATAGCCATTATTATAACTATGTAAGTTGCAGCAGTGCCCTCCTACATGCATATCCACTCACTAACTCTAGAATTGTTCCTGCCATAACTGATAGTTGTTGAAACAGTAGAGGCTCTATTGTAGCTGATTTAAAGTATCTGCTTTGCTATAGGTTTTTTCCTCCTTTCACACAACTACTGAAAATATCTCTTTGCCTATAAATACATCACTACATTTTTAACTTTCCATCCTGCAACACCTCCACTAGATTGATTTTCCCAGCACCTGCAACACCCTTCTCTCCTCATATACACCCCAGCTCAGAAATATAAGAGGTTTGCATGATTTTTATATGCTTTTTAAAATTACATTATTGTTGTTATGCCATGGAGGCCTTTTTATTCTGCTCACTCTATATAATTAAGTCACTGTCTGATTCTGTTTGCATTTTTATATCACATAACCTCATTGTTTATCAATCATAGATTACATGAATTTAATCAACTATGCCAACATGTCTGCATGCGGAGAGCACACCTATAAAGCTAACCGCATTTGGTTTCATGCCACCCTACACCATTTTTCCAAATAGTTGAAAAGGCTCTTCCATTGTCCATATTATACACAACCTATTATGATCACCTGGAAGGGGCATATTTTCCCCCCACACCTTCCGAGCCCTTAAAAGAGCGTCACAGTACACAAAAAATTATACTTGGAGGAAAGGCTGAGGACGTTGCTCCTTTTGTTTGTTTCATATCGTGAGGACCCAAGTTCGTCGTCGGACAATCTCGTGTATTTTTATCTGCTCCGAAGGAAACAAGGAAAAACTTAGTTGCCACCACACAAACTTGGTTAAAAGACAACTCCATTCGTCTTATATTCTCATTCACCAAAACTGTATTGTTATGATTTTTTTCACAGTTTCTTGTTGCTTCTGTCTATTGTGTGTTTGCATTTGCACAAATATAAATATTATAATTTGAGTTCAAGATGTAAATAAACACATAAGTTTAATAGTATAAACCATCTTCGTCACCGAGAAGCCAAAGGAGGTTGTCCATTGCCAAAATTACTGTTGTTGTAAACGCGGAAATCAATAATGAGATTTTTATACTGTACGCACTAGTTGTTTTACATATACTGCCTCTTTCAATAATGTTTTAGAGGTGGGAAAGTCTACTGTGGATGAAATTGTAGGCTGTAAAATCATGAAAATGGAAAAAACAATATCAACATCTAAGCGTTGGTAATTACATGATCTTGGTAACTTATGATGCAGAAGTGCTTTATTTGACATGTGCTAAAGATTTTTTCGAAGATGGTTCTTTTATTTTTTGTTAAGTGCAAAACTTTGTATTGGGCTTTTGCTAGAGTTTTTTCTGGAGTCTTCTATTTTTCTGTGGTGAAGAACTTTGTATTTGGCATGTGTTAGAGCATTTTTTATGACAATTCTTCTATTCTTGTATCAATTAGGTGCACTAAGTTTATGTTGTAAGATGTTGACACAACAAAACAAGTGTATGATGTTTTGTTTAAATAAACATGGGTTTGGGCTTTATTGCTCTGGGTTTATTTCTCAATTGTTTTTAGTTCTTAGTTTTTTTTAATTTTTGATAGTTATTAATAGACTGATTGAAATAAATGGTGAATATTTTTTTTAGGAAATGAAACTTCACATAAGATATCTCCTCTTGGAGAAAACTTTACATAACAATATTTAGTTTTATAATTCATGTTATCAGATGCCTTGTATTATTTATTTTTGTGGTGAAGATTTATCAGAATTATTGAAAAATATTATTTGAATATTTATTTTGTTGTGTGGCATAAAGGGTTTTATTACATTTAAGGGACTTCGATTGTTCAGCAGTGCACAAGCAAAAAGAACATTATAACCATAATGTAATGAAGAGGACTGCAAGCCATATCTCTCTTTTAGTGGGTAGCCGAGTGTATTATTTATCTTTTCTGGAATGTTGTTTTGCTAGTAATAAGTTCTTCAACTTTTTGGGGAAGATTGGAAAGAATTTAACCGTCGAGGGATTGGCAAAAATAATGTTTTGAATATTTATATTGCTTTCGAGATAAAGGGGTTACAATCTCCAAATAAATGAATGTTATAGATGAAATGTCTAGGATTTTGAGTATGCAGACTCAAGTTGTCTTTTTATCACATCCAAAAAATATTATTCTGCAATATCTCTTTTTTCCAACTTCAATATGTTGTCTTTTTATTATTGAAATTCGTAACATATATATGTATATGTATTTATGTAATTATCAATAGAAACATGTTTTACATTAAACAAAGTTGCTTGTTATTTTCAGGTACTATGGCCACTCCAAATGAAAGTCCAACCATTATCACGATATTTGATGATACCTTTGGTGTCATTTTCGGGAGCCATCCTATTGATCTGGTAGCTTCAAATGGGTCCCCTCAGTCGTATGCAATGTAGGCAGCCACCAACAAGAGCTCAATACATAGTGTTCAACCACCGCTTGCAACTTTTGTGCATTCTTTGGCTACTTTTGTTGTAACTACATGCTCAACCATTTTTGGTAGAATATCATAGTCTCTAATCCCATTAGCGATGGTTATTGATAGTGATTTAACCATTGTGTTAGACATGATGCACAAGGTAGATACAAAGTACCTTCGCCTTGAAGTGTTGTACACTTTCCTTCGTGCGTTAGGTTATGACTAATACTAATCTGGTGGCAAGGAACAATACATTAGAGACACATTCAATGCTTACCTTGCATCCCTATAATTTTAGCACCTACCTCACCCCTACTACAACTTTGCAATGCTCATACATATGCCCACCTCTTTTATGCTAATCCACAGAAACCTCTTTTTGAATGACCGACTCGAAAAGCGTATGCTTACATAAATATGTTGTACTTGTTGTTTCATTTATAACCCGATATAGACGTTTAGTAAAGTGTCTTTTATGAGTTATACATTGTATTCTTCATACATATGTTTCCTACTTTACTTTGAATGAGCATTAAAAAATTTGTGTTATGTGAACATCTTCCACATTGTACATATGTTTACGTGCTTATATCCTAAAAAAACAACACTATATGTAGACAATAAATTGGTTAACACCGCCCCCTTTTGTGAGGGTGTGGAATGTCATTTACTTTCCTATTGCATTTCTCCCACCATGATTATGTTCCTAACATCGCCTTTACTCTTAAACAGATAACACACGCCATACGTGTTATCACTATAGTTAAATAAAATGCATTTCCCTACCCTATGTTGTTTACTATTCTTTGTTGAATGTCTCTTTTGTAAATTATCCTCATACATGTTATGCATCACACTTTATGGTTTAGCACGTACCCCCTCATACCCTTAGAATACAAAGCCCACAACATCTAAGAGCACATTAAATTTCCATACGCTTAATGTATTATAGTATGCTAGAAAACTACTTTATGTTAACTCGTTTGCTAATTCATTTACGTTGTATTTTATTGTTTAGGAACCATCGCCATCACAGGATCCAATGCCTCCGATGTTGTGCCTCCCCAATTGGCCATAAACATGCCAACATCCCACACTGATACTTTGGCACTAGCTGCTCATGAAGGACACCCTGCAGACTGCATGAAACTTACCCCAATAAAATAACTAAATCCTTACTAAATCCTTTAATGTATTAAAGGAAGGGTCATCAAAAAAGGCTACTTAAAAAAATATAGCACAAAAAAATGCACAGGGCAGGTATTTAGCTTCGACATTATCGATAAAAGCAGTTTAGATATAGTGGTGACTTCTTTTGACCAAGCTACAACTTCTTACTACAACCAAATACAACTAGGCAAAACATACACAATCAAAGGAGGCACCTTGCGGACTATAAAAAAATTACAATGATTCCAAAAATCCTTGGGACATCATCCTAGACTTGGAATCCCCTTTAAATCTCAGTACAAATCAGTCTGTGGACATACCTCAATATCTTTTCCATTTCAAAACAATAGCAGAAATCAACTCCTTTCCCGCCAAATCCACCATTGACCTCCTCACTATTGCACTATCCATTACTGCCCCCTCCACTATAAGGAAAAGTGATAGTACTTTCAACCACAAATGCATGGTCCTACTTAGTGATAACTCGACACTATGTATTGAGGCAACATTATGGGGTGCTTTCAGTGACAATGAGGGCAAACTTCTAAGTGAACTGTGTGCTTCACAGACACCAGTAAGACCAGTTCTTGCAATTAAGAGAGAAAAAATTACATCTTTCAAAGGAACAACATTAGCCATGGGCCCTAATACACAAATCTTCATTGATCCTGATATAACTGAGGCTCACGCAATGCGTGCATGGTTTACTTCACTTGGCTCAACAGCTGCATACCCTTCAGTGAGTATTGGAAAAATTAAAGAAATCGATATCATGGGCATAAAATCCTCCTCACAACCAGGTAAAATACTCACCTTCTCCACCACAACAATAATTATACACATGAATATGTCCTCATTTAGCTATCCAGCTTGCACATCAATTGTTAACAACAACCAATGCAAGAAAAAACTTGAGCTAACTGCAAACTCCTCTTGGTATTGCCAAAAATGCAAGCATGGTGTCTCTAATTGCGACTACAGATATGCATTACACTTCATCATTGAGGATGCCACAACAACAACATGGGTAACTGCTTTTGATGAAGTTGCTACATCGATAATGGGTATATCAGCATGGGAGCTACAACTTCTTGCACCAACACCCGACATGTTTTGGCATGTTGTTAAGCCAATTCTATTCCACTGCTACATGTTCAAAATATCCACGAAGCTAGAGGTCTACAAGTCACAAGAGAAAGCCCAGTGCACTATTGTCACTGTAGTTAAGGACGTGACCTTCAACATGCATGAATCCCCATTAGATGCATTCCTCACATCCCCGTAACTATGTATTGATGAAAAAGATCCTACACTATCTCAGAAAACATACTATACTTTACACACACAATGTTAGGAATTTTCCAATATATATTTACCATATCACCTACTCCACATATAGGTGTTTACATTCACAAGTTTGGTTCTATTTGTTACATGCACAATTTCTGGTCTCACATGTCTTGCACGTAAAAAAAGTCACTCTTTAACAGGAATGCAAACTCTATCAAAATTATTAAACATAAATATGAGGTTTTGATATACAATGTTGCACTTCATGTCAAACAAACAAAAGTAATTATACTTTTTGCATACATTAAATATCTTCTATACCTAATTATTGTTCCCACATTTTCTCATTTTACGTAGGCCTGACACAAACTGAAAAAAATGCAAAGGCTTAGTTGAATTACGAAAGAAATAAAAACAACCTAAATGAACATCGTCGTCATATAACTTGCATCAAACAACAAAAAATGAACACACAGGCACCAACCTATGTAGCCACCCATGTCAACCTTCTCGAAGAACACACTCCAGATCGACATTCACTTCAAGATACACAACGCCAATTCCACCAAAGATTAGATCACCTCCCACCTCCAACCACATGTTCATGTTGTAATGAATTATATGTTGGGCTACATACAAGGGTTTACAAAGGTGGCAATACCTGTCGTAGATGCATTACTGAAAAATATGATCGCCGCTTCTCAAGTTGGAATAACATGGACCCAGCTAGCAACCTAAGGTTCTATCCTCACTTACACAAGTTGAGGAAATGTTGATAGCAAGGGTCAACCCAATATTGCAAGTGACTCACGCTATAGGTGGTCAATACAAATATAGGGGCCACACCATATGCTTCCCCCAAGATGTTTCATCCATAACTAAACACTCTCCTCGGTGCATCGTAGACTTGGACATCTTAATTATTTGAAGAATTGGAGCAACAAATAAAGCTTACAAATGCTTTGTAAGTAGATCTCGTGTTTTAGCTGCATTACAATTCAAAATAGCTCATGACCCTTACTACAAGGATGTTGTCCTAGACCACAATGCATTGCATTCCCTACCACCTCACAGTACTGATATATCTACTTCCCTACCACACTTCAATTCAACTATCCCAGATAATGCTGAAGCGGAATCAGAAGTAGACCTTCTCCCAGGTTCCCCACCACATACCCATGAGTGAAAAACATCATATTTTGTGTCCTCCCTCCCTCCAACCACTTCAGAAGTTGACCAAATAACAACTTTCATTGAAGGCAAGAACCAAACTCCACTATAGTCAATTGAGTGGCCACACATTGGTTCATCTGCAGTCAACGAATACAACACCGAGGGTTTGCTCTCTATGGATTTTCCAACATTGTTCCCTACAAGGATTGCATTGTTCCACCAAACATGTATCAAAAGGGTTCACATGCATGAATACACATTGCACCTAATGTGTTACCATGATAACAGATTTGGAAGCCATCCGTGCTTTTGCTACTTCATTCTCAACATTATGTTGCACCACAGAAGCCAAACAACATCTGTTGTTTTCACACAAAAAAATATAGGGGACAACTTGCCTACCACGGTCTCAATGTTACGCCAACAACTTGCGCACTTTTCAGATTCCCACATTACAGAGCAACTAATGCGCTTTGGGTCTAATTTGTGAGGAACTAAATCATTTTGGTGCAAGTGTAGACATGAACTCACAGATATGATAACCCAACTAGAAAGCCCTACGCTTTTCTTCACTTTAAGTGCAGTAGATACTAAGTGGCCAGATTTACCAGAACAATGCCAGGATCCCCTACACCACCCACAATAACTGGCCAATAATGGAGAAACATGAACTTGAACATGCACCCCCATATCGTGTCTGCATACATGGAAAAAAGATTTACAATATTTTGCGAGCAGTTGCTTCAGAAAAAACTGCATTGCACCGACTACTAGTACAGGTGAGCTCACTACCACTTAGCTTTTCATACAATACCACCCCTACCCCATTTTCCAACATGGATGCTCTTTGTGAAAATATAGGTATGAATGAAAACACAGAGGCTTGCCTCATATCCACGGGTTTATATGGCTTCCAAATGCACCAAACATGGAAGTGCTAGACTGGGATGACCCCCTTCAACTTGACACGGAAAAGTCTTTCTTCGACCAATTAGTAACTGCACATAATCTAAGGGGGCCTGAGAGTGGACCATCTAGGATACATCATTCCCATGAAGGCGACCCATGACTGTTAGACACATACAAGATAATTACAAACAACCCTGCAATTAACTATGAAAACCTGTCGAACCGCATGCAATGACACACAAAATGTAGTGAGGCAACCTACTTGAAAAAAAAAATGGGACACTTCAGTGTAGATATAAAGCCCCTTGGCCACTCCAAGATTATTCGAGTTTGGGCTTAGATGAAATAGGTAAAAAAAAGTACACCCCTGCACACAATGACACATGGGTCAACATACACAACTTAGACATGTTGGCACTGTGGCACTCCAATTTTGACTGTCAACATGTTGTGTCACAACATATAGTCTTACAATACATTGTAAAATATGTAACCAAAGTAGAAAAGAAATAAAAAATCTACCATCACATGTTGACACGGATATCTAATGAAGTTAGCATCGACCACCCTGCAAAGGCTGCCTACGGAAAATTCCTTTCAGAAACTATTGTTGATCGGGACATTGGTGCACAGGAGACATGTCACATGTTACTGAAACTCCCCCTCTCCAGTTGTATTCGTACATTCATTACCCTATTTATCGGTAAACGGGTATTCAAATGTGTCCTCACAAATGTAGGAAACACGGTACAATTCACTTCATCCATAGATGCATACATAAAACACCCTTTACAATTGGAGAACACCTCCCTCTTTGAGGCCATGCCTGTTCCTAGTCCTACAATAGCCAAAGGAAAGTTACTCAGTGGCTACAAAGAAGAACCCCTGCTGTTGTCCATGTATTCCCTTAGATACAGTGATGTCCCCACCCCAGATGTGATACACTATGAGGATTTTTGTCTGGTCAGAGCTTTCTGCTTTATAAACCCTTTCGACATATCCAAACAGACATCGACATCACTACATCTGAAATAACTAACCAATGGGGGGAAATGGAAAACTCCTACATCCCTTTAGATGTACATAGAGCCACTACTCTAGAATAAACAACAACTGGAACAAGCAGTGATGATAATAACTCACAGGGATCCAATCCATTGCATGCAGAAATATTTGAATGGGAGCATATAGTATGCATGCACCCAACACTCAATACAACAATTGATGATGTAGACATGATAGGCCTTCGTGACTTTGACATTAACCACAATTGGAAGGTGCATTCCATCCCTACTACCTTACAAAAAAGTGCACCTAAATTCATAGACCTTGCATGCAATGAAAATGCACTACCACTTGTTTCTCCACCTACCCAATTAGACGCTACTCCCATTATCATCAAAACAACACCTTGCATACTCAATTGCACTAGCCCATGCAACTCAAAAATGGAAACACCCACCATTGAAGATGATCATTCAAGGAACTGCTAGTATAGGAAAATCATACCTCATACAATGCATCAAAAATGGGCTTCAAAATATCACAGGAAAATTTAAATCTTCCATTCTTGTACTAGCCCCAACAGGTATTGTTGCATTCAACATAAAATCATCTACTATACATTCTTCCCTTCGAATACCCATTTCCGACATGAAACCTCTTGAAGGCCAAGCCCTAACAATCTTCCAAGAGCGTATGAGTGCCATACAATACATACTCATAGATGAAATGAGCTTTATAGGTCCTACAATGTTAAACAACATCAACAACAGACTTCGTGAGGCATTCCCCCAACAACATAACCACACTTTCGTTAACTATTCAATGATTTTGGTGGGTGACTTAGGCCATCTCCCTCCAGTCAACAATGTACCATTATATGCAGGCAACAAAATAGGCAGCTCCCTTTGGCATGCTTTTGATACAATGATCACCTTGGACACAAACTTCATGCAACAAGGATTGAACCCGACACAACTTGAATTCAAAGAAATGTTGACCAACATTAGAAATGTAGAAGCAACCATTAAGGATTGGTCTCTTCTCATGTCACATACAAAGTCGTGCATGTCTACCTCCAAGCAATCTAGCTTCACAACTGAGAAGCACCTATTTGCAACAAATGACCTCACAAGAAAGCACAATAAACAAATGTTAAAATCCTTACACGTGCCAATTACAAGGAGCATTGCAGAACAAAGCAAACATAACTCTGACTCAAACATCAACGACACTCAACTGGAGCCAATAGTATTCCTATGCACTGGACAAGAGGTCATGTTGACATCTAACTTGTGGGTTAGCTCAGGATTGGTTAATGGTGCACTAGGGCAAGTGATCGATGTGGTGTACAATCTAGAATCACACCCACCAGACTTGCCATCCTTTGTTGTTGTCAACTTCAGACACTACCAAGGGCCCCCATGGGACATACTCAACCCAACCCACTTGCCCCTACCTCCTGTCACACGTGGTAATCGTCACCAAATCCCACTAAAAATGTCTTGGGGCCTCACCATCCACAAATCACAAGGCCTAACTCTTGACAAGGCCACAATAGACATCATAAATGTTGACCATCAAGGACTAACATTCACGATAATATTAAGAGTTCGTGCCATCAAAGATCTGCAAATCTTACCAGATTTTACATTTGAACGCTACGCGAGAATGAGATATACAAAGAATGTAAAAGCACGTAAGGGAGAGGAGCAAAGAATTTGTAACACACAGCTATCACATGGCGTATAACGCATGTGCACCCTCCTATGTACATCATACCCACAATAGTGTTCCCAAATCTTGGTTCCAACCTACATATAAAAGTAAAGTGTTCCACACACACACACACACACACACACACACACACATACAAAACCCACTTGTAATGCAATACAAATACAAGTCACCTTCACTTTGCATCCAAACCATATTGTACACACAAAAGTCAAGCCCTCTCCAGCGTAACTTGCAACTTGTTTGCAATTGCTAGTTATATGATTCATTTGCATGTCTATCATCTAAAATTGTAAAATCTACAAGTATATCTCATAATTTAGTCCATTCCTACGCTTTTAGTGCACTTAGTTTTTTTTCTTTTATAAAACAAATTAATGCTTGAAAGAGTACAAATTAGATGTGAAACAATGTGACTATATTTTTTATGAAAAGGGATATTATATTATATTAATGCAATAAGATACAAGATAGCTTTCAGCAAAAAAGCGGGCGGTAAGAGATCACACCCCAAAACCACAAACAAAAAAAGCAATGAACCAACTAGGCCGAGCCTAGGACAATAATAGACAAACTAGGCAACGTGTAGGGAAACATCAAAGTACAAAATTAAGCAGCAACTACTAACATTCCCAAAGTGAGAGGATCATTATCACCTGGCCAGCCCGAGCTTGGGAGGTCCTTGCTGACATCCTGAGCATCCCAACCTGTGGGATTTTATTTTTCCTTTTCCACCTCCTCCTTAGTGGGGATGACGAGAGAGAGGCGGGGGAATTTTTTGGAGGGCGGCGATGACGGCGGAGGCAGATTCTAGCTATCTAGTGTGCGTGCCTCAGGGGAAATAGGTGAACCCCGCCTGTGCTAATGAGTAGGGGAACCCCATCCTTGTTGACAAGATGGTGGCGAGTGGCTCCTTCAATGTTGATGACGGGGCAAGCAACGAGATCGATTGGAAGAACGTCGTTGGGAATGGCTGCGACAACCACCATGGCCATGCAGCGAGGAGCGCTGAGATGGCGAGGCTGGCTTCCGGGTGATATTGCACGGGGCATCCGCCCAGTGCCTTAATAGAGTCTGCATGTGATCCACCTCCAGGTCCACCTTATTAGCTTGGACTTGAATCTGTAGCAACACATTGGAGATCATCATAGACTTGTTATACACAGAAAATTGTCAAAATTAACAAAGAAAAAAACATTTCTTTCTTACCATATCCAAAACAAAATTTCCTCTCTGAAATCATGTCAATTCTGGGTGAATATAAGAAGAAGATTGGGGTTATCTCCTAAAAGGACATTCTGCCAAGTAAAGCAGTGGGGTTTGAGAGGAAAGAAAAATGAATGAATCTAATTCCAATCAAGTTGTGCTTTCAGACAAACCAAAAGAGGTGCATTAAAGTTTCCAAGTGGCCATAGAATGGGCACTTGGGAGCTGGGACCCCAATTTGAACAAGTCCCTACATGAAGACCTTGGTGTATAATGCACCTGTAATATCCCCTTTTGGGATCTTATCCAAATCTGTAATTTAATTTATTAAATCGACTCTAGAAGGACTAAACCTTCATAGTTCGACCTCAAATAATCCAATGTTAGCTTCAACACAACCCAAATGAGGTTGGAGTGAGCCAAGGTGGTGGATTAGATGGGAGAGCCAACTAGAAAATTAATCTCTTCAAATCTAAAATTAATTACATCAGTAATTAATTAATAAATGCATTAGACTGCTGAAAACTTCAAAAATTAATAACTCCTTTGCTACTCAATATTTCTCCATCAAACCAATGCCAAAAGATTCTTCATATTTTTAGCTTTCCAACAAGTTATAGAACACAATTTTTTTATGAGTAGACGACATTCAAATCAACTCACGGAATTTGAAACTGTGTAGATGAAACCCTGGCACATGATAATTAAATATTGCTCACAGACAGTGGAAACTTGGAAAATTCATAACTCGCTCAATACTTTGTATTTTGCCATGAAATAAAGTGCAAATTAATCTAAATTTTTAGACCACCAAAAACCCTCCAAAACAGTTCCCAAAATCCAAAAACCAGTTATTAGGGTTAGAGTAGATGGCATAAGTTATTATCAACTCTTTCTATGCTTCAAAAACCCTCCAAATAACAGTCCTACACTTGGAAAATTATGCCAAAACAGATTAGATTATATATTTAACTTGTTCACCCTTAAGACATGCCAAAACATGACCCAACACAAGTTGTCATAGCTGGAATTGATTGTAGCATTAAAAATCAGATCATAGAACACTCTAAAACTCTTCAACATTCATCAATAACATGCATGTTTCACTCTAAATAAATGTGCCAATCTTATAATGGAGTAATAATGCATAAAACACACATCAACACTAGAGAGCTCAATGAATAGAATAAGTGAGTCTTCAATATCTTCAACAATGGCTTCCAAATGAAGCTTGCAATGAAAGAGAGAGAGTTAGGGCATACATCCCATTACTCCAAGCATGGAGGGAAATCAATAGATTAATCAACATAACCCTTCCCTCGATGTCAAAACATATATTTATAGATCTCTCCTAGGGTGGAGTGAATCCCTTTTGGAAGGAAAACCATAATTTGAAATTATAAGTCATGCTTATAATTTTCCCTTTTTATTTCATTTTCCCCTCTATGTGTGGCGTCCCCTTTCTAAGGGTCTTTTTTGACATTAGAAGCCACTTAATATTATTTAATTAATTCCCTTTTAATTTTATATTTTTGGGGAATTAAATTAAATAATAAATTACATTAATTGCTCAGTAAATATTCTTTTATGAGCAATAATACAAGTAAGTGGAAAAACCACTTAATATCAATGATGAAAATGAGAACTAATAATTTAATGAATATTGCTTTATAATGACAAATGATAAAAATCACTCTCTAGGCAATATTATTCAATTAGTAGCATAGATTTCCCCTTGCAACATCCCAAAGGCCCATGAGGAAAGATAGGCCAAGTGTCTTCAAAAAGGGGACATTACAGCACCACAAAAAGTGGGCAATTTTAGGTTCCACACAGATGGACCAAATAGTGTCAAATTGCCTGCTCCATGAGGACAGAGTGGATTGAATCCCCCACCAAGTGTTGAGTTTTTCAACCATGGGCAGATGAGGCGCAAGCCAGTGGTAGCCTTTACTGGCTAAATAATTACAAAATGGGGTATCAACATGTACCATTTCCAATCCGTCCACCAGGGGCGAGAAGAGCGCACATAAATCTTATGCAACATGTGGTTAGGGACCAAATTGAGCACTTCAGTGATACCGACCAGATCCTGGTTGGTTAGCCGAAATCAAGTTTTAAACTCAAGCCAGGAATACCAGGATTGAGATTGTTTACAGAATAAATCTTGAATGGTGCAAATACCACGCTTGAAAAGTTTGAGAATAGGAATCCTTAGGACCTCTGGTAGACACTTATCCTAAGCCTGAAATATCACCGAGCACCAGAGAGAATGTTGGTTAATGAATAGCCCATTCCGAAAGTCATCACCTTCCATTAAATCCATGGTTTGATGCATTCCCATGCTTTCCATATGCTTTTAAGCACAAAAGTGCCAATAACATAGGCACCAAAGAAATAATGAGGTTGATAAACCCCAAGCCTTTCTATACAAGGCAGCTGTAAGGTGATCCTTCTTCGACGTCATGGCGCAGAAGTACTTTCCATGCTTCTTGGCCTTGGATGAATTTAACAATCCATTTCACATAGAGTGGCCACCCTTGTCATTGAATATCAATAAGGCCCAACCCCTCAGAGTTACGGAGAAGGTGACATATCTCCTAACCAACACAATGAAAACCTTTTCCAGTGGAAGCCTTGGTCTAGAGAAAGGCTTTGAGGAGCTTTTCAAGCTTCTAAATGGAGGCTTTGGAAGGCACCCAACATGAGGAGTAATAAACATGTGTGGCCGCCAGAACTTTGGCGCAGATTTGGAATTTTCCTGCCGAGGAGAGAGGTCTGGTAATCTAATAATCTATTTTTTTGGCCACCCATTGGATAACATACTGCCATAGCTCGACTGGTGATGCCTGAAAGGCAAAAGGGATGCCCATAAATTTAAACATTTCACCATGTGCAAGGATCTTCCATTCAAAAGAATCCAACCAAGCAGGCGATGGGAGGAAGAAATGTCAGTAACACTGGGTTTTTTGCCATTGAATGGAAGAACCAGATCCTAAATAGAAGATATCAAGGAAGTGTATGGAATTGTGGATATTGGATTTGTTCTCAATGAGTGTGAGAAAGGAATCATCTGTGAAATGACCATTAAGCAATTGAGAATTGGTTACATAAGGCAACAATATTCATTTAACAAGCCCTTGAGATTTGGCGTGGGCCAACAAATATCCAAAACTTTCAGCCGCAAGCACATAAAGCGCAGGTGCTATTAAACACCCTTGACGAATAGATCAGAACAATCCAAAGGACTAAGAACTGAGGCCATTGATAGTGATTTGGGTAGAGGCATCTACAAAAAGCATTATGTGCGATTGAATGAAAACATGGCCAAAGCTAAGGGCTTGAAGCATGGCAAGGATAAACAGCCCTTCAATCCGACCATAAGCTTTCTCAAAATCAATTTTTATGAACATAGCAAATTGATTCGATCTGCAGGCCCGTTCCATGCCTTCCCAAACAATGATGATGTTGTCCAGGATGTACCTCCCTAGAATGAACCTAGTTTGTTCCGGTTGAATAATAACTGGGAGAATATTATGAAGTCTCATAGCTAGCACTTTGGCAATTATCTTGTAGGAGACATTCAACAAAGTGATAGGCTGCCAACAGGTAATTTTCTCAGGATCCCCTAGTTTCGGGATGAATTTAATATTTCCTTTATTGATACATGATCCCAAAGACTGGTTCCCAAACCCCTCGAGATAGACTTGAAAGAGGTCTTGACCGACTAAATCCCACAAGGCTTTGTAAAATTCGCAAGGGAAGCAATCACATCCTGGAACCTTATCATTGACCATTTGCATGAATACACTGTGGAGGTCATCAATGGTGATCATTCGATCACAAACCACCTTCTGAGCATGGGAAATTTTGCACGATACAACAACCAAACATTGTTCGAGGGCTTCTTGACGATTTGTAGAAGGTTGTTGAGCTTGAAAGACCAACTTGTAATGTCACACAAATTCTTGCAGCATGAGCTGGAAGTCAGTGATCCTAGTTCTGCCGTCAAGAATGGCTTGAATTCACTAAGAAGGTTTTTTGTCTCTAAGAGAAAGAAAGAATTCTTTTGAAACTCGGTCACCAATTTTAAGCCAATACATCCGAGAACGGATTTGAGCTCCCCAAGCATTGTAGTTATTAGCAATTTGAATTTGTTGGTGAAGCGATGCAACTTGAAGTTGCAGGGTTTCAAAGAAGGGGTTGCGTTGTAGTGCCACCACCGCTCAGCTAAGAGTTGAAGTGTTGGTGGAGTATGAGCAGAGATGAATTTTGGCCAACTATCTGGCATAGATTATGAGGAATCTAGTAATTCGAGTCATAACATCCTCCCTCCACTGAGTCCAACAAGCATACATAGGTGGATGAAAGCACTAACAGTGACTAGGCCAATGAGCCAAGTTCCACACATGCTTGATATGATTGAGCGTGGGCCCATGTTTCATCAAGGAAATATTAAGAAAGAATTGGCCTTTATGACAAAAATCATGCTTATCATGCCAAGTGATACAAAATTGAATGAAGGAGTGATCCGAAAGGACAAAGTCATGCATGACCTCCACTGGCATGGAATACATGCTGTCAAAATCAAAGTAATCCTGAGATGACAGTATAGCTATGTCAAGCCATTTAAGAACACAATTCAATCCTCCTTGGAGATTGGATCAAGTGAACCATGCTTCAGAAGTGGGAGTGCAAGAGGCATTAGGGTCAATAAACCCAAACTTATTACGCATGAAAAACCACGTTTCCCTTTCACTAGTTGTCCACCTCATTGGCAGGTGGCCACATTTGTTAGTAGGTTAATCAACCATATTAAAAACACCACTTATGACCCAATAAGCATTAGGAATGGTGCGTGATATCCACTGCCAAAAATCGGCCCTTTCAGCCGCATCGTTAGAGGTGTAAATATTAATGAGGCCAAAAGGGCGACTGTCAATATTAAATAGGACCCATATGGCACGGTTGGTGGGGTCGATACCATGGTCAATAAACAAGGGCCGCCATTTAGGAGAAAAAAGGGAAATTAAACCAGAAGGATTTACAAACCACCCCACTTCATGATTACTGAAAAAGGCCAAGCTTTTAGGCCAGAAGGATTTACAAACCGCCTGTAATTGAAAAACCTATAATTTTCACCTCCTACAAAAACAAAACATGTAAATTGATAAATCTTTGCCAAGTTTCACGAACAATATATTTGTGACAGGAGTCTTTAAGACCTTGAACATTCTAAGATAAGAAATTCATGGAAGACATTGGTCAAGAGCCATGCCTCCAGCATCCAAGCCATTAAGAGCGTCAAATTGGTTTTGCAAGAAGTACGCAATGTTATGCTGCAAGACATCATGTAAATCAATTTTCTTCCACTCAGCGTATTCGATGTTGTACTCCTCTTCTATTGATTCTATAGTGCATGTCAGGATATGGTCCCAAGAGATGCGAGGAGAACTTCGGGGCCTTTTGTATGGCCCCTGTGAACTACCTATTAGCAACAATGACAATGGTTGCAGTATGGTGAAATTAGAAACATAATTGGTTTGGTCCATGAGAACCAAGGCCGCCTTGGGCGTGCTAGAGTACTTTGGTAACTAGAAAGATGAGTTGGCAGTAGCAGTTGGTTCTTTAGCAGAAACAGTTGGCTCCTTAGCTTGCGGGCTATGGGGTTGTTCTTTAATAGCTGGCTAACACTAACCGATCGAACCAGACGCCTTGGGTTGCTAATTTTTATTCTTATTTTTCCAACCCCCCATTTCTTTCCAACCGTTCTCTTGTAGGGTTTTTTTTTGTTCAGGGGAAACTGGATGATTGCAAGGGACATAAAGAGGATAGTCCTTGATCTTATGATTAGAGGCCTGACAACGGAAGCAAGTGTTAGGCAGCTTGATATACAAAATACATCGGGAATATCTATTATCTCCCATTTGAATTTCTACAAATTCTTTCAAGTCTCGAGAGAGATCAACCTCTACACAAACATGCTTCTACAGATGAGCATGGTAAAACTGCTCTAGTTCGAGGCAGACCACTCGCCCAATAGAAGAGGCAATCTGGTGCATGAAATGAAAACAAGGCAAAGGTAGACCAGGAAATTATACCCATATGGGCACTTTAAGTGCAACATACTTAGAAATCACAAAATCTTTGGTCCATGGAGACAAGACCAACAAAGAGTTGTGAACATGCTAGGTGGCTCGTTAGGCCAAAATGTTAGGGGCATTGGTTGGGTCGAAAAAGTGAAAAAGGAAGAATCCTTTGGTCAGATTTTAGACGTTGTCGAGTTTGACCCCATGAGGGGTCCAAACCGAATTAACCATGGTTTTAAGCATGCTTTCATAGGGGATTCGACCCACGAAATACCCAATAAGAAAAAATTGCTCCAACCATTGACAAACAACATTAAAATCAGGAACAGGTAAAACCACATCAGGAGGAGAAACATTACCTCATGGAAGACCTTTAGGAAAAACTTCCGAGGACGTTTCGCAAGCGACGTCATTACTCAAATCTCCACTATCTCTAGCCGCAGTTGTAACAACCGAGCTTGAAGAGGGAGGGGACATTATATAGGGGCGCTCAAAGAGCGAGAAACCCTAGAAAAAATGATGGTATTAATTTCCCGCATAGCCATAAAAGGCCGCGGAATGACAAGTTTGCAAAAAAGAAACCCTAGCAGAGCCCAAAAAGGCCACGGAATGACAAGTTTATAAAAAATAAACCCTAGCAGATCTGACTCCAGAGATCATTATCCTTAATACTGCAATATCAATGTGATTGTCTTCATTATCATAGTTTTACTATTTGCATTATACCTCCATGTGTACTCTGTGAATTGTGGGGTTTTCTTTATGCAAGTAGGTGAGTATAAAATTGAGATGTGGCAAAAAAATTAGCATTGAGGTTGGGTTTCGAACTTCAAATCTATTGTATTTTGTCTATTATTTTTTGAGCCTCTTTAAGTGTAAATTGCACTCACATACATAATGTGAGTGAGATCAAGACAATGAAGTGGAGCACATGTAACATCTATTGTTCGAAAAAGATAATTTGAGTCATGGAATAGGTGTGGGACGTGTAAATATTTAGTTTTGACATCTAAGTCCAACATTTATATTTCCAACTTTCCATTCTTGGCTTCATCTTATCTAACAAATTAAACATTGTCTCATTGCAAACCTTAATACCATAAAAATAAAACTAAAAGATAGTAAAGTCCATTTCCCCCATTTTCTAAAAAAAATTATTTCTTTCAGTGGTGTAAGACCCAATTATTGGCATCTTAAAACTGACAAACAATTTAACAGTGCTGACTAAGTGACCAAAGGGCTTAAAATAGATGCACTACAATGTTTTTTTTTTGGAATATATAGGGTAAAAGGAGGGTTTTAGAAGGTCCCACAACCTTATACAAAAAGGCCCATCAGGCAAGATTTAGCAAAATAAAACATAGAAGAAAAGTACCCTAGAAGATTCCAAAAAAGGATAACGAAAAAGACAGCAGGAGAAAAGAGGAGAGCATCATATGAGCTTTTTTATTTCAGCGACAACATTTCTAGCTCTAGGAGATCCCGAATCCTCATCAAGTTGATCCGCAAGGGTGATGAGCTCCAAACAGTCTCTGGCAATGGCGTTCCTGGTAGTATCAGTGAAAACTTCCCATGCCTTTAGGGCATTGAAGGTGCATTGGAGCTTGTTTAATATAGAGGACACCAATTCAACTTTGGGTTCATCCCTCTAGGAGTCAGCAACCACAGGCTCAGCAGGATTTGCATCCATATTTGAAGGAGACTTCAAGGTGTCAGCATGAGGTTCGCTGTCAGCAAAGACCAAAATGTCCCCAACTTTATGAGAGTTGGGGTCTTCAACAGGCTGGTTCGTCTCAATCTGCTCCGAGGCAGGGGAGTCAGGGTAAAGCTTGGCAAGGCCCAGGATGTCATCGGCAAGAGAAGTATCGGGGCTGGAGACAGGGGAGATCACCTTAATACTAGTGTCAGCGCCCTCCAGCAACATGCACGAATGAAGTGGGGGGAAAGCAGGGGGAGCAGAGGGGTTGGAACCATCGTGAGATGGGCCCAGGATGGCGACATCCGAGTCAGAATCAGAGGAAATGTGCAAGCGACAGTGGCGTCTGGAAGAGCGGAGGGAGGCGGAGGAGGGACGGGGGGAAGGCGAGGGAGAACGACGACGGCGACCCGATTTGGGGGGAAAGCGGACTAAATCAGCATGTGAGGCAGCAGCGGAAAATAACAAGTACAGTAAGCCCTAATGAAGGATTGCTCCTTCCCCGTCTAGAGCCAGTTGAATAGAATGCTCTAACGATTGATAGAGGAAGGCAGCCAGGTTGATCTTTTTTCCCCAACGTAGATGCGAGAGGATAAAAAAGTGGGGGCCATAGACCAGGCGATAGCGTCCGTCAATGGTGAAATATCGCATGATGACTTCAGCAACTCTGTTCCATGGGGGAGGCAGAGAATCACGAGTGTACCCTAAGAGATATTTGATAGGCTTTTCACCTGGAGCGATGAAATCCTACATTTCTGCATGTAGCGAGCGCTTGAAATAAATATCGTCGACGGTCGGGAGTCCCGTAGCATCAGCAATTGCATTCGTGGAGATAGTAAAATACGTATTACCAATCTGGACACGCCCCCTCGACCAGGAAGCCATTGCAGCGTACGAGACCAAGGTTCGAGTAGCCCGCCATTCTCTCTAGAAAAGTGGTGATACCATTTTCCAATAAGATGTTCCAGACCTCCTCGTCATCCTTAACCATGTCGCAGGAGGCAGGCTCTATTCGTTTTAGTTGGCCACCCATACTATTGAGAGGTTTGGAAAGAGTGCGAAAGAGGGGACGCTGGAGGGCCTTAAATAGCCCGCCTAGAGCATGGGAGCCGTCCACTTCAACATCATTACTCTCCCGCCAGTACATAATATGATTATGGGGAGGAATTGCACCTTGCGTGAGGAAATCTGCAAAATCATGACACATCTCCCCCTTCAAATGTTTCAGCGCGAAAGGTCTTTTCATAATAAATGAAGAATTATTATTGCCGCCTTTTGAGGAGTCCATAAAGGCATTGTTGACATCTAAGTCAGCTCACCCTTCCACCAGCCAACGCTAGGAAGAGAGGCCATTCTTGATAATTTGGAGGATATCGGCTAAGAAGTTGTCCTTCTAGCTTTGTTGACTCTTAAGCAGAACTCCGATGTTAGCCAAGTGATCCGCCGCTTTGTTTCCTTCCCAAAGGATGTGCTGAAACTAAATTTGGTGGAAACTCCTTTGCAAGATACTAATATCAGCAATAATATTTTGGATTGACCATTGACTAGTATCTGCTGATTGCAGGAGATTGATGATATTGAGGGAGTCACTTTCAACTTGGAGAGGATCGTTGCCAAATTTGATAGCCAGCTCAAGGCCTTTGAGAATGGCCATGGCTTCCACGCGATGGTTGGTGCCAAAGCTAAGATTGTGGGCAGAGGCAGCTATAATGGAACCGGAGGAGCTACAAAGGATGGCTCCTCCACCTGATTTACCAGGATTACCTTTCGAGGCTCCATCCGTATTAAGTTTTCTCCAGCCAGGTGGGGGGGGGAAGCCATCGCACTAAACCACGATCAGAAGTAGGGGCTTTACTTACAGGAAGATTTGCCAACAGCCGCTGCCACTCCTGAGAGTTACAAATTTGAATTTTTTGTTGATATTTGGACCAGAAGTGAGAGTTGAGATTATCCTGGAAAGTCAGAGCGATCTGGATGGCCACACGATCAAGTTCAAGACTCTGGTCTTTAAAGATCCTTCTGTTCCTTTCGTTCCAGATGCCCCAAATGCCATGCGGGAGGAGAAGTTTCCAAGCCAGAACCAGGGCCGGATGGGAGAAGGGGGAGCACCATTGAGAGAGGGTGTCCTATATGGACTCTGGAAAGGTCCAGAGCACTCCCATCCGTGATAAAAACCAATGCCAAATATCTTGTGAAAAGGGACAGTGGATCAAAAGATGGGAAGAGGATTTCACTGCCTTAGTACAGAGCACACATCTAGTGGGAAGAGAGAAACCCCTTCTTTTCAAATTTTCCCCTGAGAGGAAAGCATTCTTAGAAGAGAGCCAGGAGAAAAAGCCAATTTTTGGGATTGTTTCCTTTGGCCAGATTTTGGTGAGGGGAGGACCAGAGCCGGTACAATGCATGGAGAGGTAAGCAACTAAACACCGAGAAAGATCCAGACGGGGAGAGGGGCCAGATAAGCTCATCCTCAGGTTGGGAAAAGGAGATATAGATGGAGGAGAGCTCACTTCTAAGCAAAGTCAGGAGCAGCCTCTGCTGATCTCTTATTCCAGCCCAATCCGGAATAGTCCAGGATGGGATGGAGTTCACCACCTTCCAGTAACCAGAAACTAACCTTCCATGCCTAATAATGAGGCTTCTTTGAACAGGATCCCATGAGGGGTTGCGATCCATCGGCTCTTCCCCAATCCAGTGATCCTACTAGAAGTCAATAAGCCTACCATTTCCAAACCTCCATTTAGTGCCAGCCCGAATAATGGGGAGGGAACTAATAACAGAATTCCAAATGGTCGAACCTCGCATCGTATTTGAGGTAAGAAAATCCTCATTATGAGTGAGGTACTTAGCTCTGAGAAGCTAAGCCCAATGAGAGTTCCCTTTTGCAACTTCCCAGCCAATTTTAGCCAGGAGGGCCGCATTCATATTAGCCATCCTTCTTAACCCGAGCCCTCCAAGAGAGGTCGGCTTACACACTTCCTTCCAGGAGACCAGATGGATCCTCTTTTTTCTTCCACCCCAGACCATAGAAAGTGCTTTTGGATTCTTTCCACCACCTCCTTCACCGAGTTGGGAAATTTGAGAAGGGACATGAAGTATGTATGAAGACTCTAGAGGGTGGCTTTAACTAGTTGGAGTTTGCCAGCCTGGTTGAGCAAGGCCCCTTTCCAAGCAGCGAGCTTTTTTTTATATCTTTCGATGACAGGATTCCAAAGATTTTTTGTTTGCTTTCCTTGGAAGAGAGGAATGCCCAGATAGGAGGCAGGGAGGTCCACAATTTTGCAGCCAAAAATATCAGCAATCTTCCTCTGAGTCCTAGGAGCAATATTTATGAAAGAGATGTTGCTCTTGTTGAAATTGATGATTTGTTGAGAAGCAGCTTGATAAAGAGCTAGGATATCCATGAGAGCGCGGGCTTCAATCACAGAGGCATCGCTTAGTAGCAAAGTGTCATCCCTAAATTGGCTATGTGTGGCCGAAGGCAAGCTGGAGGTGATTTTCAGACCCAATATGACAGACAGACTTTTAGCAGCCTCAAGGGCTCTGCTAAGGGAGTCAGTCATAAGAACGAAAAGGAAGGGGGACAGGGAGTCACCTTTCCTGATACCTCTGCTGCTTTTGAAGAAGCCCGCCAAAATGCCATTTATAAGAATAGAGAAGCAAGGAGTCGCAATACAAGAGAAGACCGAACTGCACCATCTTTTATCGAAACCATATTTTTCCAGAACCCTGATCAAGAAAGGCCAGTTGATTCTATCAAAAGCTTTTTGCATATCAAGCTTAAGGATCATTCCAGGGGATTTTGAGTGATAGGCCGAGTGGATAGCTTTGTGGACCTTAATGATACCTCCTTGGATGAGCTGCCCATTAATAAAGTCGTTTTGGTTCTAATAGATGAGAACATTCATTAGGGGTTTAAGCCTAGAAGCCAGCATCTTAGTGATGATCTTGTAAGCGGTGTTGCATAAACTGATTGGCCTAAAGTTGGAGACATCTTTTGAGCCCTGTTCTTTTGGGGCAAGGGCTAAGAAGGTGGTGTTCCATTCTTTTAGAAGGTTCTTACTGTTCTGGAACTCATTAACTACTTTGAAGAGATCCTGTTTGATGGTCTCCTAGAAGACTTGGAAGAAAGCAGCTGGAAAACCATCTGGGCCCAGAGCTTTTTCCCCTTTCATGGCGAAGACCACTTTTTGGATTTCCTCCATAGTAAAAGGTTTGATCAGACTATTGTTCATCTCAACAAACACAAGTTGGGGAATATGTTGGAGCATAGAGGACATTGATTGCTCCAAAGGTGGTTGGTCGACCTGAAGGAGGTTAGAATAGAAGGAGACAAGCTCATTGGAAATGTCAGAATCATAGGTTAACAAGATACCTGAGGATAACACTAGCTCTCTGATCTTGTCTCTTCTTTTGTGCTTGGAAGCAGTGATGTGAAAGATTTTGGTGTTGTGATCCCCCTGTTCAAGCCAAAGGGCTCTAGAACGCTGCCTCCAATAGGTCTCCTCCTCTTAAAGTGTATTGTGATATTCACCGAGGAGGGAGGTTTCTTTTTGGTGAAGGTGATCCAATCTCCCATCGATTTCCATTTGAGTAGAGACTCTGGCAATATCTTGTGACAACTTCTGCTTGCGGAGCTTGATGCACCTGAAAACCGTGGTCTTCCATATTTTGAGCTATTTTTTAATTTCTTTGAGCTTGCTGGAAAATCTAAACATGTCAGTGCCCTCGACATTGATATCCCACCATTTGGCGACTAGAGGATTCATGTGGTTATTCTCAAGCCAGGCAAGCTTGAACCTGAAGGGAGGGTTCTTGATATTCAGATTGTGATTTGCACTGAGTAGGAGAGGGTTCTGGTCAGAGGCAGCCCTAGGGAGGGAATTGAGGTAAAAATCAGGAAAGAGAGAGATCCAGTCCAGAGAGCCCAGCGATCTATCCAGTCTTCTTTGAATATGGTTCCTACCCAATCTGCGGTTAGACCACGTAAAAGAGGAGTCGTGAAGGTCCATGTCAAGAAGGGAATTCTCCCTAATGAAGTTAGCCAGAGCTTCCATGCTGAAAAGCGTGGCAGGAGCGCCTCCCTATTTTTTGAAGGAAAAAGGGGGCAATTGAAATCTCCCATGATTAATATGGGGATATTGCCGCAAGTGCTGATAAAGTTTGAGATGTCTTTCCACAATTTTCCACGTTGGGTCTCCAAATTGGGGGTGTAGACATTGATGGCAATCCATGTGGAGTCTGAACCAACTTCTTGGAAGAGCACGCACAAGAAGTTGGGGTGTTTGAGAAGACAATCACCTTTGAAGCTTCTGGGATCCCATAAGGTGCATAATCCTCCAGAATTCCTTTTCGAAGGTTAAGATTCAAAAGATGCAGCAAGCCAAATTTTCAGGAGACGATCATCTTTTTTAAGTTTAGTTTCCTGCAACATTATGATATCAGGAGAGTTTTGGAATTTTATATCTTTGATGACTCTTTACTTTTGAAGAGAGTTGAGACCTCTTATATTCCAAGAGATGATCTTCATTTCTTAGATTTGGATTTTCTCCCCACCACCATGGGGATTGTGCTTTGTGTTCCTTGAGTGACATTAAGAGCAGCTTCTTGCTGGAGTTTGATGTTGCTCGGAGTTCGTCCCCTGAATTTTTCAGTGCCAATATCAGGCTTCTTGTTGCTGCTTCTTGTGCATCAGGGATTAAAACTATCATCAAAAGAAAGGGCCATAGGGGAGATGGCTAAGTCCAAGGGAGGGGGGAAAAGGGGGGACCAGGGGGGAGGCTCAAGGAGGGGGGATCCGAGGAAAAGGAGCCAAGGTGGGGAAGGGGAGGAATGAGAAGGGAGAGAGGAGAGGACAAAAGAGGAGGAGGGGAGGAGGGTACAGTCAAGGAGGGGGTAGCCTCCTCAGAGGAGGGGGGAGAAGAGCCAAGGGGATCACCGAGAGGGTGAGGGACTTGAGGGGGAGAGGGGGGGTCAGCAATGGAAGTAATTTCTATGGTAGTGTTTATTTCCCCCTCTTCCAGGAGAGCAAAGGAATTTTAGGTGGGAATGATTGGGATCTCTGCCGAAGATGGTTTTGGAATATAATTTTTCTTAGATTTCGAGGAAGGAATTTGGGCTTTGGGTTTAGGCTGAGGTTTGGAAGGGCAACCAGAGGCCCGGTGGCCAATGCTTTTACAGAAGGAGTAGGCTTGAGGAATATATTCGTAGTCAATATTTTGTTTCCAGTTCCCTAGGTCAGATAATAGCTCTATCTCTTTTGGGAGAGGACATCTGACATCGGCGTTAACACATAAACGAGCATGGATGAATCTAGTTTTAGCTTTAGTGGCTTGATCAATAGCTATTAAAGAACCTATAGTGAGAGCAATACCTTCAATAACCACTCAATGTCAGAACTCCAGGGGGAGCCCTGGGAGGCGAATTCATATTGGAGCTTGGGTCATGGATTCAATATGTGGGTTGAATCCCGGAGACCATCTCTTGAGGTAGAAGCCACGTCTACCAAAAAACCAAGGGCCACCAAGAAGAGCTTTCATGAAATCCTCTTTCATGCTGAAGGAGAATAAAATGAATCTGTTGGGCATTATTGCTATTTCAAGCGCCCCACATGGGTGCCATTTCAACCGTGCCCATTTTTTGATATCCTCCAAAGGGGGTCTAGGGCCCATCATTTTTCCCACCAATGAAAGGTCACGTGAAGTAGTAGTAGCATCAGTGATGTGAGAGGGAATGCGCAGTGAGAAGGACCCATATGTCAGTGTAGGAGAAAGATTTTCCATACGAGGAGTGGAGGTGGAACCCTCCATGATCTTATTCCAAGAGTCGGGTGGCTTGGGAGAAAGGGCCCCTAACATGAGGGACCCTTGATCCAGACCAGAAGGGTCTGACATCCAAGCTAACACCAGAGAAACAATAGGCGGCAGCAGGAGCTAGGGCTCAGGGTTTCCACTCAGTTGATCCAGATAAGTTAGATGCACTACAATGTTATTCTTAAGCTCAATAATATTTTTGATTAAGTTTCCTCATTTTTTTCGATACTTATTTTATCATATCCTTGCATAACCCCAAAAGATTATCTCTTTGTTTTCTCCTCAATATGGTAACTATTTTAATCAGACCTTGCAAATAAGTGTCAAAATATCTTTCCACAATTTTCACACCGGACCAAAAATTAAAAATAGAGCAACCTATCAAAGTTAGTATATTACAAAGTGTCACACTCCAACCTATGTTTGAAATAACTAACCCTTTGTAAGGAACTATGTTTAAAATAACTAATTAATCCTCTATAAACCATGGAAAGGCCACCCTATATGTTTTTCTACTTTTGAATAAGAATGGCTATCGTGAAAAAGGTAACACCCAATATTAATACATTCCCCACATTTAGTTTATTTATCTTTAACATTTCATATTTCTTACGTGTGGAAATTGTTTCCCATTTGGTGTTCCATGGATATCTCGTGAACCACTTCATTATTATGTTTCTAAAATAACACCGGTGTCATGTTGTGCAAGTTCTAACATCATCTCTCATGCCCAAAATATTGCAATGAATGGACACACTATAGTGTATTATTGTTGATGTTGACCTACACACCTAATAGCCTTTGAAGAAAATTAAAATAAGTTTCATTGCTTTAAGTGTTGTTCTCCAATTAAGAAAATGACGATTTGTGATGTCCCACGCTTACTCAAGAAAAGATTTCATACGAAAAAACATGTTCTACTCCAATGTACCATGATGGAAAAGGTGAGTCTAATTATTCAATGCAACTAGCAATTGCACCTAAGTGGTGAACTAGAGACATCGATAGGAAGATAATGAAGAAGTTAACAATGAAGGATTGAAGGTGAAACATTGGATGGGGGAAGATTTGTGATGAAGAAGGGGATCGAGGGGGGGTATTTTTTGAGTTGGGGAATATGTTGGAGTGAACATAGTTGATACTCTTTTTTAATCCGACAAGCCACATATGAACCACATGCCACTTTTTCCTACCATCACCACATCATCTATTTAATGCAATGATTGTTGAACATTAAATCTTTCTCAATATCTGCCAACTAGAAAAGCCTTGCTTTTTGTCAGCTTTACAACTATTTGGGATTGCTACAATCACATTATTATGTGTTTTAATGACATAAACATGGAATGAAAACAAAAAAATAGTGAAAACATGGTATATACTCCATGTAAGAGCACCGAATTAAGGGCTTGGCCATGCACACCTCCAACAACAACATTTATTGGTTTTGTCGATGTTATGTTGTCTATTAATAAATAAAATAAGTTGGATGAAAAGGATGAGGTAGATGGCACAACGAGAAAGGGAAGAACCATGTTGGACTCAAACATATACAAGCTTCATTTCTATATGAATTGGTGTAGGAGAATCTATAAAGCCTCTGAGGAAAGGGAAAATGTGGATGTCATCGTCATTGACCTTATGCTTTCCCCTGTAGGCACAGGTCATTGTGGTCCCTTAGTAACCTACAAAGAGCTTGGATTTGGAATTGGGTTAGACATTTTGATATTGTGGTCTCTCTTTTACAATCACGTAAATAATGCAAGCGAGATCGAGACAATGAAGCAGAGCACAAATACAAGGTATTTTTTAGGTAAGAACAACCTGAGCCATCAAATAGGTGTGGGCCATGCAAGTAACTATTTATCACATTTATATTTCTAAGTTTCTATTCATGGCTTCATCTTATCTAACAAATTAAACATTGTCCAGTTGAAAACCTTGACACCATAAAAAATAAAAAATAACAAATCTTGTTTTTCCCAGTTTCTCAAAATTTTTTTATTTCAATTATGTAAGAGCCGTTTTGTTGGCACCTTGAAACTAACAAATAATTTAACGGACCTGACTAAGTGACCACTTCATAAGGCTTAAAATAAGTACACTAAAATATTATTCTTAAGCTCAATACTATTTTCGACTAAGTTGATTCGCATTATTCAATATCCATGCACCATCCCCCAAAATATTCTCTCCTTGTTTTCTCCTTGATATGGAAAATATTTTAATCAAACTTTGCAAATAAATGTGAAAATATCTTCCCAAATTTTTCATCTCTCAAAAATTTAATAGACTAACCTATCAAAGTTAGTATATTACGAAGTGTTGCAGTCCTACCCATTTTTGAAATAACTAACCCTATGTAAGGACCTATGTTTGAAATAATTAATCCTCTATAAACCATGTAAATGACACCCTATCCATCTTTCCACTCTTGGAGAAGAATGGATACCATGAAAAGGAAATGCCCACATCAATACATTTCCCACATTTAGCTTTTTTATCTTTAACTTCTTATATTTCTAATGTATGGAAATTGTTTCCCATTTGGTGCTATATGGGTATCTTATGAACCACTTCATTATTATATTTCTAAAATAATGCAAATGTCATGTTGTACAATTTCAAACATCATCTCTCATCCCCAAAATATTGCAATGAATGGAATCACTATGGTGTATTATTGTTGATGTTGACCTACATACCTAATAGCCTGTAAAGAAACTAAAAATAAAAATCCTTGCTTTTAGTATTCTTCTTCAATTAAGAAAATGATGATTTATGATGTCTTAAGCTTGCTCAATAAAGGATTTAATGCCAAGAAAACATATTTCACTCCAATGTACCGTGATGGAAAAGGCGAGTCTAATTATTCATTGTAACTAGCAACTGCACCCAGTTAAGGGAAGAGTCGTGACACAGAAGGGGTTTGAGAGGGGAATTTTTGAGTTGGGGAATATATTAGAGGGAACACAAGGGATCCTATTTTTTCTTTTGAAAATTCACACATGAACCACACATGTCACTTTTTCTTACCATAGACACATCATCTATTTAATGCAATGTTTGTTGAATATTAAATCTTTCTTAAAATTTGGCAACTAAAAAATCCCCAATTTTTATTAGATTCGTAACTTTTAGGGATTGCTAGAGTCACATTGTATGTGTTTTTATAACATAAGAGTGGAATGTAAACAAAAAAATAATGAGCACAAGTCAAAACATGATATATACTCCACACATGAGCACTGACTCAAGGGCTTGACCATCCACACTTCTAATGACAACAATGATTGGTTTTATTGATGTTATATTGTCTCTTAACAAATAAGATAACTTCGATGATGAGGATTATGTGGAGGGAACATTGGGAAAGGGAAGAAGCATGACAGACTCAAACATATGCAAAATTTCTTTCTATAGGAAATGGTGTAGGAGACTTTGTAAAGCCTTAAAGGCTAGGGAGAATGTGGATGCTAAGGTCATTGACCTAATACTTCCCCTCTTAGGAATGGTTCATCACAGTCCCTTAGTAACCTATGAAAAACTCAGATATGGAATCCAATTAGACATTTCGAGATTTTGGTGCCTCCTCTACTCAGCTTATGTATTGTGCAAATGGTTATGCTTTCTGATGGGAATGAAAGTGAGCTCATTCACTACATCTCATGGATATATTTTAGGTCCTCCAATTTTCTTGTGAGATAATATCTCTGCTTCATGTTGTTTTCTTACATGCTTCCATCCAACCCTTTTCAAACTAATGTCACCATCCTTCTAGCTGGGCCAAAATGGGAGTTTAGAAGAGGACATAGGAAAACATCAAAGTTGAATGGAAGGTGGATTTTGTAGATATAGTTGTAACCAATGGGGTTGGAATGAATTGAGGTGCTAATCATTTTTTTGCAACCTACAATTCACCATAGAATGTTAGAAACAAACACATAGTTCACAAATCCTCCACTGCATTAACAAAAATACAGATTGTAAAACTAAACACCATCACTTCCACATACAGAAAAAGATAAGTCAACAGCGAATTATCCAAAAATAATATTATACAATACACGTTGTTAAGTTTTTAATGTTAACAAGTAGTTACATTGATAATTATTTTTCCAAACTTGACTGAAGCGCGGAAATTCTGACAATTGGTTAACTGAATTATGATCTTCAAAATGAAATGTACCCTATTTATAACCTGGATGAGCTAGAGGATTAAACTTGCAAAACTTGATGCACATGGGTAATATGTTCCTCAAAAATTTTGATAAAAACTAAAATGTCATCCAAGTACACAATGACAAAGGAATCAATAAAGGGTCTCATTACCTCATTCATCAACCTCATGAAGGTAGTTAGTGCATTGCATAGCCCGAATGGTAATACCATCCATTCATACAACCCTTGCCTGGTCTTGAACACTATTTATTAGATGTCCTCTTCCTTAATTCGTACTTGGTGATACCCAGATTTCAAATCAAGTGTAGTAAAATATTTAGCATGTTGTTACTGATCGAACAGATCATCAATTCAAGGAAGAGGGTACTTATTTTTATGGTTATTTTATTAATGATCTATAATCAACACACATCCTCCATGAAAAATCTTTCTTAGCTACTAAAATAATAGGATAACCACATGGAGAAGTCATAAGATAGATTATAGCTTGTTTAATCAAAGATTGTAACTATTGTTTTAGCTCGTTGACATTCTTTAAGGACTTCCTATACAATCCCAAGTTTGGAAGTGGACTATCGGGTAACAAATGTATCTCATGCTCAATTGGCCTGACCAGAGACAACCCCGTAGGCTCTTGGAAAACTTTCCTGAAGTGATGAACCAACTCTTTCATCTGCTTCTACTCTTTGTTAGTAAACATGCTACAAGTGGTTTTAGATACAACGACTTCCTCTTCTTGTATATCTCTCAAAAGAAGTAATGTGGATTTCCCACCAGAATTATAAATCTTCTTAGCTTCAGAGGCACTTACCAAAGAGATATTCGAGTCTCCTGTAAAGGCTGAAATGAGGTAGTTCTTACCATCCTTCACCAAGTGGTATTGGTTAGCTCTTCTCATGAAGATGGTGTCCCTGATATACAAGTATGGGCTGCCAAACACTACACCACATATTGGCATGTGGATGTTGAATTTTCATTGATGTAAAAGTAACATTAATGACAAAGCAGGATGAAGAAGAGAAAGAGTGAGCTTAGAGTGAGGTTGACAAGGTAGGACAAGACATGGCATGAGAACACCTGATTGAGACTTAGCTTCTTGAGCAGTTAATGGCTTGTATAAGAGGGATGGTGATGTGAGATCATTTTAGGATGATATAATAGATAGTTGAGCAAGTATATGATGAGGAAATAAAGTTAGAATGATGAATACAAGGGTGCACGAGTGGAATTGGTGTGACTAGCTCAGTCTAGGTGGCCTAATCCTTAGGCCTAGTTAGCAGGATGACGTGAGATGATGGAATAATGGCATACGACTAATAGAGAAGCATGGTAGAGGCATGAGAAACATGAAGAGGAAATTTTTAAGGGTTTACATCATGAAAAAATAGGCCAGACTTATGAACTAAGGTGGAAACTAACACAACTAGGTCTAATTCTAGGACCTAGTATAAGAATGAGATGAATAATGAAGAAAAATGAGCTGAAAAAAGGTAGAGAAAGCATGGATTATGCATGGTGGTGATGTGGATGGTGGCACATGTCAATATTTGACTGGCAGAGGTAATTTCAAGGTCATTTGAAGGCACGTTCTTAAGAACAAACCAGGTATGCATGCACAAACCATGGTGGTCATGAAGGTAAAAACATATTTAAGATAAAGTGAGAATTTGAAAAGGTACTAGATCTTTTTATAGTGTTGTAGACCAAATTTCATGCAAAAAAGAAGAATATTTTTCAAGTTATGTGATTTTTGGCCCTATTGATTTTGTAAAATGGTCATTTCCAGCTCATGGGTCAGTTTTGAATTACTCAAAGGTATCTTAAACTTGTGCATGATGCCCTAATATTTTAACCAGTGTTAGAGCATGGAGTCCAATCCAATTTTCAATTGGAATGAGAAAGTATGATGGCCTAAGCTTTATGAATGATCCTTAACAATGTAAGTCACTCCAAACCCTCTCAAAACCCTACCTCTAGAGTGATGGAGAAAAACTCAAATTTTTAGTCATGAAATGAACTTGGTGAGCTAAAGTGATGATTTGGACATGAAGAGGAATCTCTCTATTAGACAAGGTCAATCTAGGTGATCTGCTGCTTAAGGAGTAAAGAAGCAAAAACTAGTCATGGTGTTTGAGAGAGACCTGATGTGAATGCTTGTTGTGGAGGCCCAATATGAACATGAAAGGTTACTAGATGTCCAATGTGACTTATTGAAGCACATATATTTATATGATTATGTGTTTTAAGGTACTATTTTAAATGATAAAATCAGGCCTAAAACTGCCTCATTAGGACAATCAAGTAACTCTAAGAAATGGAGTTGTACATGCAAACATGTTTTTCTCCTCATAACCTATGAAAACGAGTACTTGAATATGAATTACAGGTACCATGTGAAGTGTTCCAAACTATGGTTCATCATGAAAGTGAAATTTTATGTGTTGCAAGCCTATTATATAAGACTGGTTTTTGGTGCTCTGAAACTTAGTCTGACTGTTTCAGAAAAGCAAGGTTATTCAAGTTATAATATTTTAAATGGTTCAATATTTTTATGTGATGAGTTGAGTGAGGATATTATATTTCCATAAAGGTGACTTTGGAGCCATGAACAAATGTTTTAGTGCATGTACCAACTCACTTTGTCAAGACTGGTTTTCTGAGTATGCAAACCCTTGAGAGACCTTGATCAAATCTGCATGGCATGGATAACATGAAGGTGCTATTGGTGGGGATCTCAAGGGCATGGTGATTTTTCTAAACCTCTTGAAGATTCCTCCATCCTGATTTTTGTTACATGAAATGAACCTTAAAGTGTTTTTATGCTCCATCATATACCAAATTTGAATACTATGTTGTAAAGCTCATACATCTAGTTGTGCATGTGAACTCCAATGGAAACTTGTAAGTGGAATGGTCAGTTGTGAAGGTTTGTACACCTATATAAGACTCTAATAGGTTATTTGTAACTTACATTGCATGCTCATAACACTTATCCATTGTAAGTGATCAGTTTTCTAGAAGACAAAAAATCTATACCATTGAAGAGGAAGAAGACAAACATGACATGGCATTGTTACAAATGAAGAAGACTAGAGGATAGATAAAAAATGGAATCTTCTATCAATCAACTTTATTTTAGGGAGGTTCATAAGAGTTTAGGAATATTCTATCATAGGTATTAATAGAATCATATTATAGTTTTCTTGTAAATTCATGCATTTGTACAAGTCAATCTGACACTATTTGTAGATGTTATTAATGCATAATGACGAGTTTTAGATGATGTCATCTCACACTCTTGTATGAGTTGAATGGTCAAGAAGGTTAAAGGGTTTGAAAAGTGAAGTGTGGATAGGTGTATTTTCTTAAATATCGATATACATTTCTTGTGTATGAATATTATTATTTGTTGATGGACCTATGTTTTGAGATTATGTATGATAGAAATGAAAAACAAGGTAAATCAAGGAGCATGTGAGAAGTCTTCATGACTGCAATTTTGCAGCAATATGTATAGCCTGAGAGAGTAGGTGCTTGAGAGAGTAATACAAGGAGAGAGACATGAAAAATGTGTATGTGAAAGAGGCCATTGAAGTATATGTACTTGTAGGAGTATGAACGTGAAGAGAAGAGAGGTGAATTATGAGAGAGTGAAGAGGATGAGAAAAGAGTTGAATAAGAGATCACAATTTTTTGTGTGAGACAACTATAAGAAGGTGATCAAAACATCTTATAAATTCTAAGTTATTTCTTAGAAAAATAGGGAGTTTGAAGCTTCCTTGTCATGTTATAACTTGTAGAAGGTCAAGTAGGATAGCTTTGCTAAATTTTCGGGAGTTGGAGCTTCCATGAAAGTAGGAGCTTGCATAAACGTCAAGTTGAAGCTTGGCTAGATTTTTGAGTGGGTGCTTCAAGTTGAGTGAATGCTCACACAAAAAAATCCTTGTAATCTTTATAGGACAATTTTCCACAACTAGTGAATTGATATTCAGTGGGTTTTTCTCCCTTTAAATGGTTTCCCACATTAAACCTTGTGTTCATGTGTCTTTTCTTACTACTTACTCAGGTTTGAATGTCATGAGTCCCTCATGGTTAATGGTGATCTAAATTTAATAGCTTATTGATTTTTAAAGAGTTTTCAAAGTTTTGAGAAGCCCTGATTCACCCATCCCCTCTCAGTGCTTGTGTTTTCCAACACCACACACATCAAGAGGAACAATATCCAAAGTAGTTTCATCAATGAACTTCTTAACCAAACGTAATTTTACATTGCTTGGTAACCTTGATGTCTACGTATTTCTTCACCCAAACAAATGAGTATGGATTTGAATGATTGTAAGTCTCTAATTTCATCTTATCAAATAACTCCTTACTTATTAAATTATCTTGAGAATAAGTATCAAAGAGAGTATCCACTTTGGTTTTCTTCACTTGGATTTTTATATGAAAATTTTTAGTAAGTTCATTTTCTTGAACAAGATTATTACTACCCAAACATACCTCTCTACAGATAGAGGTACAACACATTGTATCATCCACCTCTTCACTGAAAAATATATCCTCCCCTTATAGGGAAGCCATGGCCTTCTTTTTATTCGTCTCATTCTTGAAGGGATGCAATTCTAGGTAGAGCTTCTAACATTTTTCCTTGGAATGAGTGTCAACATCACAAGGACCACAATGAGCTTTATTATCCTTCTTAGAAACGAAAGTAGCATTCTTCTTATCTTTCCCTTTTCCTTTCTCCTTTTTCTTGGTGTCACCTTGTTTATTTGAAGCATGTTGAGAAGTAGATGAACTTTTCTTCTTGTCCATCTGTAGATAGTGAGCTTGAGAATGAGCCTCATTTACATTCGTCAGTTTGGCCAAGAGAACTGGTCTCCTCAAGTGGCTATGGAATCCACTGATGTAATTCATTAAAATGTTCGTTTCGCTACACCTTTTCCCATTTGGATAACTTTCTTCCAAAACTCACTGGCGTACACTTGTACATTTTGGCCTTATTTCTACCTGAGATATTGCCAATACATGTACCTCTCTTCCTCATAGCAAATAGGATAGAATTTCTTTTTTATTAGCCTCTTAAATTCATCCCACTTAAAAATAGGAGGAATCTTCTAAACAACTAAAGTATGAACATAACTTTAAAACCAAGTTAAAACATGAATACTTAATTTTAAACTTACAAATGAAATATTCTAACTCTCATTGATTTGATGCAAACTGAAATACACCTCAAGTTAAACTAGCCAATGGTCTAGCTTTTTGGGATTCACATCCCCATCATAAGGCTAAATCTATATCTTTGCTTTTGATTTAAATGGAGGAGGACTAAAGTTGGCATGTGGCTGCTCTTCCTCATGCACATGAGTGTCTTCTTTATGGTCTCCTAATGCCTCTTTTAGAACACCAAGATTCCCCATGAGCAATCCCATGATGGACTCCGACTTTCCCACAGACAAGGAAATATTTCCCACATATTTGGACAAACTTTCCACATCCGCCTCCAACTTGTAGAAACAGTTTTCTTCAGTCTCACATGCATCTCCACTACGATCCATGTTTCAAAGTCCTTACTTCCACTTCTTGGTGGAAATATCTACTTTAAAAGGAATGAGAATAGCTTCACTACTTTCACTACCCTTTCAGGTGAGGGGTATTTAACTGAAAATGTTAACACAAGTTAAACCACACAAAAACAATTTGATCTTAACTACTCTGATACCAATATGATCTGTAAACTACCTCTTTTGGACAATAAACAAATCCTATCTTAGTGATAATGAATAAATAACTAACTAAGATTATTATTATCCAATATGTTATGTAAGAATCATTCTAACAATACTGAAATTGAGATATGAAAGATGAGGAGACAATAATTTCATCCTGGAGAAACCCAATGTGGGAAAAATTCCAGCTGAGTAAGAAATTGCTTCCTTCACTATGTAAATCTCTAATACAATTCAATTTCACTGCCAAAAGCTAGCCTTCAAGAAGGATTCAAGTTCCCTCTAATTGTATTACTTGCTGACAATCCTCAACAAGAAAGAACTCAATTGTCTATGAAAAAAAAAAGAACAATTCCAACTTCCCTCTTTACTCACACTTGAATTAACTCCAAATCACTTGCTAGAATGAGTAAAAATGCTTGTATTTATAGTTTCTCTACCCAAGGATGAACAAAAAGGTGAAATGAACTGATTTGAGAAGCCCAAACATTTGCAACTATTTGTATTCCTCATTTTGGCATCATCGGGGGCAGAACTGTCGTTGTCTACAAGGTTTGTTTGTACAACTGCCGTGGTAGTTACGTGACCGCCACTACCTGTAGATGGCGGTCTCGTAATTGCCATGGTGGTTACATAACCACTACTTTGTGAAGAGTGGAAGATTCGCAACCGTCACGGTGTTTCTATGACCGTTGTACACTTATCACATGAAACATAACAAAAATGGCCTATATTTGTCATTTGAAGGTGTACGAATCATTGTTAGCCTGACTTGACCATTTCCAAAACAATGAACATGTTAAGGATATGTACTGCAAGTTTCCATTAGGAGAATACATAGAATTGGGTATTTCTAGATCCATTTTGGATCATATATTGTTTGTTTTGGCCTCCTATTGTTACAACATGTACTAAGGTCACTTCTTCTCATATGGGATTTAAGATAAGGTCTTCTCATTGTATAATTTTGACAAGCTTCGTGTTCCCCATAATCACTAGCAGTCCTACTAAAGGAGATATAATCTACACTTTAGGGTGGTCCCTCTAGGAAGCAAAAAAAACTCCATCTATAATAATTCTTCTATTAGCTTCACCCGCAACAACTTATTCTTAACCTCTCGAGGAAGTGTGTAGTATATTTCCTTGTTTTTCCTTCCTCCTTTAATGTGGTATTTTATCCAAAACAATCTCGAACATGCTTTCAGTCAAGAAATATACTATTTGATGGCACACTCTTCATCTTGGGACTATCCAATATGTTATGCAAGAATCATTCTAACAATACTGAAATTGAGATATGAAAGTTATCCTGTAAAATTGGTAAGGGAAATTTTATTGATAACCATACCGAAATTTTGTTCTGATCCCTCATTCGGGATTCCTTGTCTTCAGAGCGTTACAAAATCCCTTCCCGGGAAATCTAGTTTTCCGAACTTAGTCATTTTTGGTTTTTTTTTGGGCGGGCGCATATAATAACAATGCAACATCAAATGTTCATGTGCCCCCTTTAATTCCTTTGGTGCATGCTTTCTCCTGTCAACAAGCATTTTGGTGCACCTCTCTATGTTGAGTCCTTCCTGCGTGTGCCAAGGCGCATGCACCTTCCTGTCAACAAATCATTTGTTTTGCCACTTTTTGGTGCACCAAGGGCGCACATATTCCTCTGTCGACACCACTTTCGGTGCACCAAGGGCACACATATCTTCGCGTTGACAAGCCTTTTGGTGTGCCAAAGGGCACATTTTTTCTTATGTCGACAGCTCATTCGGTGCGCCACTTGAAAAGTTGGTGGCGCATTTATTACTACCTCGTCTAGATATAGGCGCGCCTGCAATGTCATTATCACCAGAGCTATCACGTGATTATTTTTAAATATTGTTTTCTCTGTACCTATCTGCGCACCAGCCTGTCACTTTCGAATTGCTTTGTGGACCCATTTGCACTTTTCTTCATTATAAATATCCAGGTAAGAGGTCCTCTTTCTTTTATGCTTCGTTTTTGTGGTTTTTGGCTGCTTGTGGGTATGAATCGGATTGAAAAGAATGAAATCATGAACTTGCTCCCCCCCTTGCTATCTTTCCACATATTCTTCCCCCTCTTTCCAGATATGCTGGTAGAGGAAGCTCTGTTTTAAAAATAATAATAAGCTTCGACCCCTTTGTTTAAAAGCTATTTTTGTCACCGCAATGAACCTTGCAGAAGGAGCTAAGCCATATGTCAAACCCTTCTGAGAAGAATCAAAGCTTTAAAGGAAACCGTATTTTCCTTCTCCTTCGACGCATTGGCGCACTCTGCAACATGAAGAAAAATTGTGCTAATGGCGCATCTGTCGCCCCTGTTACACAAAGAGCAGCAGTGCCAATGGCGCACATTCCCTGCCTGCTTCATCATGAAATGTTGCGCCCTCATGGTGCACTTTCCCCGCTTGTTGCAAACACTTTCCTTGCGTCCTACTTGGCACACAAAACTCGTATGTTGCATTGAAAAAATTCGCACCATTGGCGCACCCAACATCCATGTAACAATCCTTTCATATGCGCCAAGTGCAAAGCTATAAACGGCGCAGGCGCATCCACCATTACAACAACGTTGTGTCATGCAAACCTTATATGCGCCTTTGGCGCACTGAAGTTCCATGCAACATGAAAGATATATGCGCCACGGGTGCATCCTGTTCCCGTGTAACATAAAGAATTCGTGCACCCTTTACAAAATGCATCCACATGGCACAGGCGCACTTGTGCTTACAGCAACAAAGAATGCACCCTGCAGTGTCTATGCGCCATGCACCCTTTGGCGCTGATTTACCCCTTGCAGCAGCCCTTTCCCGTGCACCTTATCTATTTAGCTCTGCAATCTGCAATATCCATGCGCCATGCGCCCTAAGGCCTCAAAATTGCTAACTCTTTCTTCTGTCAGCATTTCAATGGAAAATCAAATAGATGACACGACTTTCTTCAATTGGGTTTCACTTCTTATTCTTGTAGATCAGCAGCTAAGTTTAGAAGAACGTATGTCAACATTAAGCAAGAGACCTACTAAATCCAAAGGCAAGGCCAAGCTCACAGAATAAGAAATGAAGTATAAGTATCAGAGGGTCAGAATGCCCGAGTCCCAAGCAGAATGTGACTTGGACATCAGAGACTCAGAGCTGGGTCATATCGATATGGAAGAATTTTGGTCCAAAACCTAGAAGGTCACAAGAAGTCCATGGATGGACAAGCTGATAGGCAGTGCCCTGCACTTTGCTGGAGGAATCCCAGTCAGTGCCGTTAACAATGAATTTATGATGGTGGTTACCCGGTGCTACAATAAAGACACAAGATGTGTCGTAAATGAGAAGGGCGAGGTCATAATCAACCTCATTGCCCGCCACTTTGAAATAATACTCGGCATTCCTCATCACCGGCACTTTGTGGCCGTCAGCCAAGAGGATTGCATCAAGGCCTGGGATGACAATGAAGATCAGTGCATGCAACTGATGAACGAGGTATATTTGAAAAATAAAAAGGTGGTGACCCATTGGCCACAAATCATTCACCGCAGTGATTTTTCAGAGGAGCTCAGTGATACCATCACGTTCCTAAGCAGGGTGTTTGGGCTTCCTGACACCCACTATTTCCACAAATGGATGCTGCGGTATTTAGAAACAATGAACAAAATATGCCCGATCAACGCTTTGAGTGGGCAGAAATCATAAGCAGCACGATATTAGAGCAGCTGCAACAATTCCCCACAACGGGGAGGTTCTACATGAATTCCTATGTTGTTTACGCTGCAGCTTCAGAAAGGGACTACCCAGCTCTGATGCGGAGTGGGGTTTGGCCCCAAGTTAAAATCTATGAATATTATCCAGAGCTAAAGCTGGAAAATAGCATCCCTCAATTTACAAAGATCAATGATGCATTTTTCTATTTTATCATCTACCTGTTGAGGCCAAATATGGCTCACGGTCGCACGACCAAGAGCATCGTGGTAGCCACAGAGAAATGGGGGGCCCTGTTCACTCAATCCCCCACATTCACTTATCTGAGGGCGGCTAACTTCTTGGGGCAGCCAACTAGACTGCCAAGGTATGCCGGGCCCAAGTTGATTTTGCTAGAGCTGTCAAGACAGCTGGTCACCTACCATGAGAAATGCCTCAAGAGAAAGAAGGGTGGAACTCCTTTCCCCATCATAGTGGGTAGGTATACATGTCTCACTCACCACAAGGCAAAAGACATGTTTGCAGAGCTGGAGCTACTGAATTTGAAACATGACTTCCCGGCAAGGCCTACCTTCAACCTGAGAAATTGTCTGCCAAGGGCTAAGCTCAATCCGATCCACATCCCTCAGATCGAAGATATTTACATTAACTTATATCACGAGGTTGAGCTCAGGAGGAAGGATCATTCTCGCCTGGCCTTATCAGAAATCATCCAGTACGGGGTGGCCATCATCCCCAAAGGCTATCAAACTACTGAGGAGGAAGTGGATCAAGTGTATCTTGACATAGGGGGGACGATTTCCTTTTGCGTTGATTGATAGAACCAAAGCCCCTTAGACAATTGAGGAAAGAGTCAAGGAAACTCCGTGTAGAACAGAGCATTGGTGCCAAATGAATGGGCTCGTCTACCTCAGAGTCAAATTCACAACCTCTCCGTTGGGTAACGCACCTCCTCGATCAAAACAACAGCCAAAAGGAAAAGGAAAAAACAAAGAGGGTGAATCCAACACCACTCAAGAGGAAGCTCCTGAAAGTCCTTCCGCTGCACCCGAACAAGTTGTAACTCAGCGGAAGAAGATGTTCAAATAGGCCCATCCACTCAAGATGTCGCCACTGTGACAACAATTGAGGTCCCTTCTGTCCCTTCTTCTTCTCCTCCTTCCCCTCCTCGAGTGACTCAAGCGACCATTCCTTTGGTCATGTCCTCTCCCCCTTCTCCTACTATTCCTCCCGCTTCTTTGTCCATCTTCTCTTCTCTCGCGGACCTGTCCCCCTCCATTTCTTCCCTCATCTCTGAGCTCCCTTCCCTTCCTATGTCTTCCTCTCCTGCAGTATCTCTTCCTCCCGTGAGCACTTCCTCGGCCTCCCTCTCGATGCTGCCTCCAAGTGTTTCCATGTTTTTCCCTTTTACTACTGCAGCTGCCCCCTTCTCTGTTTCTAGTCCTCCTCCCACAAATTCAGCCTGGATCTCCCAACATCTAAGTCAACAGAAAAGGAAAGTTCCCATCGCTCCGATGGACTTCTCCGTAATCCCGTCAAAAGGGGCAAAGAAGCAAAAGCCTATCACACGCCTCTCTCAGAGTGCTTCAGGAGAGAGGGTAATGGAGATCGCATACCCCAATCCTCTGAAGGATAAAAAGGATCTGTCTCTAACAGATTACACAGTGACTCAAGTCACAGTGGGGACGTCTTCTGAAAGCCTTCAGGGAGAGGCCCTATCTGTAGTTGACGCCCTCTACAAGAAGCTTCAAGAAGTAAAAGAAGAGAAAAGGCTGGTGAAAGAGAAAAATAAACATCTGCTCCAAGCCTTACAGAAGATGGGCAGTGCACCTCCCACAACTGCCACCGAGACTCCTGAGCCTCTGAGCTAGGATAAAATTGATGAATATGTAAAGATCAGCGAGCAAGGTATGGTCGTTTCTGCTTGGAGGAGCCAGATCCTCAAAGACAGTGAAAAAGTAATCGCCAAGTTTACTAATTTGTATTTGAACATCAACAAGGTGAATAAAGAGCTCTAAGCGTTAGCGCGACCCATATCAGAAGAGTTGGACCATGCTAGGTTGTAGCATGAGACCTTTCAACAAATGTTCGACTGTTCAGTCTAAGATCTGGTTAAGTTCAGCATTTTCGGTCATCCCAGGGCCCTCAATAAAGTCCTTTCCACTCTAGACTACCAGATGGATCAACTGGAATTCATCCTTGAAAAGATTGATAAGGTAAAGGAAGAAGCCCTGGACGCGATGCACCAAATGGAACAAATCATTCTCAACATGTCTCCAGGGTTACTTACTCCTTCCTTTGCCTTAAGGAAAGTTGATGAAACCATCCAGATCTTCAAGGAGATCGTTTCACAAGGGTTGGGGCCAGAGGTCACTTTTGACGCAGAGTCCATCAATAACCTACTGGCCTGTCGTGACTTCATCGGGTTCCTTATAGAAGCAGAGAAAGAATATTCCAAACTCCCAGAGAAGCTCATAGACAAGCGGGAGACTCGCGAGGCGATCAACGAGCAACACAAGGATCCTTCCCAGGATCAACTAGAGCCTATGATCAACAAGTTCATGGAATACCATGCCCAATTCCACATCTCGTCACCCGAGTAGCATCAAAAGTAGGATACCCCCTTTCGGCTGCAGGACGACGACGACGAATAGTTTCTTTTTCTTCTTCTCTCTCTCCTTCGGCGTTATTTTTTGTAAATATCTAGAGTATGTTGGCACAAATGATGACATCATCCATGTTGCACCATGGGATGATGTCATCCATCAAGTTGTCAAAAGTCAACATGACTTTGAGATATTTTGTAGATATTTTGTAAATAGGTGGTTGGTTCCTTTTTGCCTTCCTTCTTCTCCTTCTTCTATAAATACTCCAATACTTGTTGTATTTGAAAAAAGGTGGATACCTTTCAGATGAAAAATAGAAGTAAGAAGAAAAGACTTTGAGCTTTTTGTAACAGAAACAAATATTAATACAATATTTAGACTTTGTGCTGAATATATGTGTTATATGCATTAGATCTTTCTTATGTCAGATCTGTGTGTTTATTCTGTTGGATCTGATTCTGTTTTATTGTCATTTATTCATCAGTATTGTTGTGCTGGTTTATGCAAGTAGGTTTGGCTCTGTTTACTACAATTCCCAAAACATAAACCCTCTGACCTTTCTGCTTTGGAATTCATTTCTTTTATTTCTTTGGATCTGCTCTTTCTTCATCCTCTCTTTCATTCCTTTCTTTTCGCAGTCGGAAACACCCTACTGGGATGAGATCCCAAACCCTCGAAGGCAGAATATTGTGAGACTTGCACAGATTCCTGCTGGTAGAATAGCAATAAACCAGTTTCGCTTTGCTGACTCAAAGAGGGGCTATGCCCTGCACACTGCTGGCTCGTCTATCCATAAATCTGCCCAACCGACAGATTTTCGAACCAATAGGGTCTTCCACTTCTTACCTTTTTCCCAAATAAATATAGCTTCTACGTCACACTAGATGGTTTTCCAAACACTAGATGTTTCTTGAATTATTAAAAGTAATGGAATATATTACTTTTATGGGTGGGAAAGATGGCAAGGAAGCAAAGGATATACTAGCAATTGCACAAGAGTTGTAAATTATGCAGGAGAGAATCCAAATATTTATATATTTATTTTCGCATAAGAGAAAATAATATTTCCGAAAAAAAATTGCTTGGAAAACATTTCCGGATTTTGACACTTTCCAGCAAAGGCAACTTCAAAGGTGGATGCCTACCCGACGAATTAGTATATAGTTTGATTTTCATGTATGTAATAAATGAGAAATAATTCACTATTAATATCCGAGTTAGGATTTTATTTCCTATACACATGCACCCACTTTGTTAAGGGTCGTGGCCTAGTTATTAGGAAGATTAAGGATTAGTTAGTGATTTCCACAATTTTAGGACATAAATAGTCCTATAAGACGGCACATACCTTTATTTTAGTAATGAAGAATGGAATGAAGTTTGGAATTGTTCTAAAATTGTTTATGTCACACTCTTTTTAGTGTAGACCTCTAACAACTTTCATTTTCATTTATTGATTGGTTTGCACTACAAGATTCCACATTAAAAAGGATCTCTAACTCTATCACATAGCCAATTCATTATGATTTAAACAAATGATAACATGGATGTCAAATTTTACATATCAAATCAACACAAATTATAATACTTTTGGCATAATGTTATGTTATTGGATCCATAAACCAAATAATATTATGCATATAGTAAACGTATTGACCTAAACATAAAATCAAACTTGCACTCCATATAATTCCAATCTAGGGAAAATAATTGTGTTTATTTCTTAATATATAAATAAGGGTTGACGGGTCCCTTTCCAATTTATATTCAAAATATCTAAATGATTTTTCATGATTATAGTGATTACTCCAGGCATGAAAAAGCTTGGCTTCCACCAATAAAGTTACTAGACAGGGGATATCATATGTCGGCTTTAACTTGTATTAATATTCCCATACCAAGATACATGGGAGAGATTACCAAAAATAAAACCAAAGGTTTTCTATGCACTCTAATACATAGTATTATTTATAAAATATATCTAGAAAAATGGATATTTATTCTTATTTTAATACCTTAACAAGACCATGAGCCATATAAGGTTAGTGTCATCATCATCAATGATGTACCATCCTTACAACTTGCTTTATTCGAAACCATGTGACCAATAATAGAAACATAATTTTTCACCAAACCAACTCTACGAGAAAGTAAGTTGTGAGACTTCCTAGCCCTGACCTACATTTTCTTATGGGTCCATGGACCTAATGGGAAGATGGGATGCTGAAGATCCTCAAAACCTATCCTAGGAAAAATAATACCCTTAACATTAGGAGACATGATATGTAATTGAATCTATTTGACATAAGGAAAACCTACCCTCTAAATCTCGAAAGGATTCCATTGAGACAAAACCATGGATATTTTCCCTCGAGAATGGTGGAACAACTAGTTCAAGAAGTTAAATCTATATCCAAATATTTATCCAATCCACCTCAATGCTCTTCCCTTATGAATGTGACAACAATGGCCTTTGCAACTACCTTATTCGAGATAATCTAAATTTTATCCAAATATTTATCCAATCCATCTCACTATTTTTCCCTTATGAATGTGACATCAATGGCCTTTGAAAATACCTTATCCAAGATAATATATAGGAGGTTATCCACAAACATGGACAAAAATTTAGAATTCACTTTAGTGGAGACCTAAGTTTGATTGTATAATGAAGATGTTGTACAAATTTCTATTACATATTGGGGTTGGGAATTTTGTTTCACAAGCCTTGCCTTTAAGAGAAAGGTGAGGGAACAAAAGTGCATCTATGTTAGAAGGGGATGTAAGGGATATGAAAGGCAGAAAAATGAGAGGCTAGTTGAAATGTGGAAGAATGAAGAGAAAAGTAATGATGCAAGTCAAGATCATGTGGAAAGGTTGAGAAGACACATCACATCCATTTAAAATAAGAACCCACTCATATGTCCTAAAAAATGAGTGTGAAGTAGATCATTGCTTACATTCTAATTCAGTTATAGGAAATGTTATAGGATACACATCAATAAGAAGAATGTAAAGGTTTGCAATAGGTATAATATTATGATCTAATTAACTTCCAACATTAATCATTCAGAATTAAAATAATGCATTCATACATGTAACAATTGATAAACAAAAAGTACTTGCCCAAATACATGAGGGGAGAGATAAAATTAGTTGTACATGGAAGAAAACGGAGGATATATATGTTTAGGATGATGGAACATGAAGATAAGAAACTAGAAATGCTTTGGTGCAAGTTCTAGAGCTACAAATTGAACAAGGGCATAACTATAAAAATATTGTACAATCCATACCTACTTTGTATGGTCTTTACTTGGAACTGTATGGTCCTGGACCCTTTAACAATATAGATTTGAAACTTTGTGTGTGGTTTTATTTCCTGTAAATGGTCTTTGTTGTATGTCAAATGTCTTTCTTGCATAACCTCAGGATGACCTATAATAACATGCAAAAAAGTGGAAATCCTTGAACATGTATAACCCTTCATAAGAGTGTTAGCAAACCATAAGGAGAAAACATGTGTGTGTGGTTAAGGTTGGACTACCCTTGGTGGTCAAAATATGAGCTACTGAGTCAATCCAAGTGTTGCATTACATGTGCTCATTGTGGGATCAAACCTCATGTAGTTCTCCTAGTCATTTAGGCAAGTGTGAATAGTAAACCAACCCCCTAGGGGTACCTTCGTGTATCTTGACACCAAGATAGTGCACTAAATGTATATTGTATAATGTACCAAACATGGTAGCAGTGTGATGTGGTTTGTCTCAACTACGTGACCTACCTTTTGTTTCTAAAAACCCTTGAATAATGGTTAGAGTGACCTTTTTTATTACTAAGACATGACTTTATGTTTTTTACATGCTTGGAAATGGACAAAGCTAAATGCTTTGACCTATTTGAGTGCTTTAGACCTGTAGTATTGACTATTCTAAATGATGTGCAACTAATTTGGGTAAATTTAGGATTCCTTTGAGTGATTTTGGAATGGTATTTGCCATAAGAGCTTATAAGAGTGTCAAGTGAGTTATAAAGTGATAATGAATTGCTTATATATCCTTCCATAGGTGAAATATTCTAATAAGGCTGACCCTATGAACATAAAACAACCCAAATAATATATTTTTTGTCATGATAAATGTCTAGCATGCAAAATTAAATAATTTGGCCATGACAACTAAGCCCCTACTTGTAAATTTCCTCTCCCGGTCACTATGAACCCTTCCTTTGGCCATCATGTCCTCAGATTCACCCTCATTCTGGGTCAGAGGAAAGTGCTAACAGTATTTTCAAGTGTGTTTAATGTGCAGGGATGAATTCCTAAGGTGATTGAAGAAATCACTGAGTTTCAAGGAGAAACAACTACTCCCAAAGGCCTAGAAAGGGCCATTTGTGGCCATTTTGCAGCTGATAAATACCCCCTGGAAGATTACAGGGAAGATTCAAATCATCTAAGGAGTGGTATTGGAGAACATTATGAATTCATCCAAGGCAGTTTCGGAAAAATTGGTGGAAGAAATTTCAGTTAGGAAGAACTTGTGCGATAGAGGGTAATTTTGGGCACATGGAATGAAAGCTAAAATAGTGAAAGCTAACTTGTCCGGATGATTCTAGGAGTTCCGGAAGCAGTTGGGAGGCAAACAAATAATTAACGAAAACCTCTTGGAACCCTCTAGATGATGGATACATCAATTTTATTCCAAGAATCAAGAATCTTCTGTGAGAATCCAAGACACCGCAGCAGCCCCTTCTAGTCAAGATTGAAATTGGCCCTAAAAATAAAATAGAAGGCAGAGTTGGCTCCTAATAATGGGTGGAATGATCTCAACAGGTGTTTTGGAGTCAGAAATCATATAATTTTTGACTCCAAAACACTCTTCCATGCTCCTAAGGCGGAAAAAGCACTCTCGGGGTCCTCAAATGAACTCAACGAGTGACATCAACACTCCAAAACACCTTTGTTGCACTTTTTCAACCTATTTTTCTCTTTGTATTATATGAAAGGTGAAATTGGGAAAAGGGGGAACAAAAAATTTATTCGCCATCATTTTTGAGGTTTCGTCCCTTAAAAAACTAACTTTGAGTGTTAGAGTGAGTAAACAGGTGTTTTAGATGACCTGACCCACTTTACATGATCACCAGGAAATCCCAGGTCACACTTTTTCACTCTTTCTACCCCCTTGTCCCCCAAGGTGGAAAGGGGAAAAAGGGGACACAAAATTTTTACCTCCCATCATGCCAAGCCTTCACAACTTACCTTTCATCACTTCTACACATATGTTGCACAAACTAGCTTCTCACCTTGTCCCACTTCCATGATGGTTGAACCCAGGTCGCACTTTTTCACTCCTACTGTCCCCATTGTCCCCAAGGTGCAAAGGGGACAAGGGGGACACAAAATATTGATCCCATTCCTCCATGAATCCCCTAGTCATGAGAAAACACATTTCTAGCTCACCATAAAACCTCACTTTAGCCCCCCGGTGATCATTTCAGCCCCTGGATCATCTCCACAAGACACCAAAAGCTGCCACTTGTCCCCATATAGTGCAAGTCATACTTTGGTGTCTCTTGTGTCCCCATTGTCCCCCTTGCACAAGTGCAACTCCACTTCAACCACATCCCAACTCCGATTAAGCTGTCAGGTTAAAGGTGAGTTAAAAATTGCAAAGAAAATTTGGCTAACTCCTCTCACAACACTTAGTCATTTTTAAACATTCAAAGTGTTGCGGTATTCCGTCCAAATCTCCATTGATGTACAGGTATGTTTCTGGTTTGTTCCAGACATCCAAGCTCCCAAAACTAAGAAATGCCCATATCTTCAAAATAGTGCACCCAATTTCCATCAAACTCCGCCAGTGCACTCCTCTCAAAAACACTTTTAAGTTGACTGTGAGAGCATCCTCATTGATGCTATGTACAATTTATAGTGGCAATCTGAAAATTTCAAACCCAAAGGTTGCCTTTTCAGATCTACGCAACTCCGACGAATGAAAAACCTCAAAAACTGGAGTAGAAGGTCCTGAAGTAAAACCTAAGATTTTGAGACCAAATTCATTGCAACCCGACATCCAGAAGACACATTTCTAAAAATAGCAAGTGTGCAAGGCTTCACATGTCCAAAGTTGGTAAGTTTCCAAAAATGGTGAATTCTCAACACCCGTTAACTCCAAACAAGAAAAAACCATCAAATGGTGAAAATTGGGAAAACTTACTAAAAATGGCCATCCTAGTTAGGCCCTACTAAAACTAGTAAGTCTTGCAATCAGGCTCGGATCACTTGTATCAACTCACATTCCACCTCTCTCATTGCTTTTTGCCACAATTGCAACGTTGGGAAGTTGTCTCGCTGTTCAAACAGGGGAGAAAACCCCCGCAAGCTCCCAAAACATCAATCTCGAGGTGAATTTTGTATGGCACATTTTGATGCAAGAAGTTAGATGATTCAACTCACCCTCATTGTCACAAAAGAGAGTCGTCATGGTTGAATCCATCCAAGAAGCGGACGTCTTTGTCACTAAGGTGAATCGAGAAGCTCCAGACCAAAATATTGATGGGGTCTTTCAATCTCTGCAAACATGAATTAAGCCTCCTAAGTGAATATCAATGACGCCCCTACATCATATACATCACTCCCAATGTGCCTCAACCCAAGACCATCATATTTGTAGGAGCAGGAAGCTATCGCAGGTCCATACAGTGCAATGTCTCACAAAAGTGTTTCTAAACACATCATTCAGTACTTTAGAATGTGCTTACATCTCCCAACAGAAGGAGATTGTACCACAATGTTTCTATCCAATAGGTCAAAGGCACAAGGTTTCATTCAGAGAGTGATTCTTGTATCTTAAGAAGGACCTATTTCAAGAAGGAGCATATGAGCAAGAAGGTGTCCGGACATCTTACAGTTGATTCCATTCAAAAGGGTGACATCTTTGTCACAAAGGTGAATTTTGAAGCCAGGGAGAATGAGGTGATGATCTCCATGTTTTGACTTCGAGCTTGTGTTTAAAAGGAGTACCATGTTTAAAAGAATGGGCAATCATCTCAATTTCAAATGTTGCAATTCACTTGGTAGTGTTCTTAAACACTCATTCAACACCCTGAAGTGTGTTCACACCTCACAGGAATAAGCATATGCAATCACAATATTTCAATTCAACGGGCGGTCATAGGACATAAATTTCATTCAAGAAGCAATCCTCCTATCTACAAGATGAAGACATATTTCAATAACAGACAAGCATAAAAAGGTTTGAGCATCTTGGAGTTAATTTTTGGTCATGGAGGTGAATTGTGAAGGCCAAGAGGAGTAAGGTAGTGATCTCCATATCCTAACTCCTACCTTATGATCAGAGTAGATCATCATGTTCCCATCACGTTGCAATATCTCATAACAGTGTTTTTGAACACTTATTCGATGCCCTAGAATGTTTCCATATCTCACAGGAGGAGATTGTAATCATAGTGTTTCATGTCAGCAAGTTCTTCATCAACAGAGGCTTCCTCTTCATTGGATTGATCAACCTCTCTCTCTCTCTCTCTCTCTTCTTTATTCAATCTCCATATTCTAATTCTTCATTAAGAATGTACTTTTTCATTATTTCATCTTATTCACTTAAGTGACCTTTAATTTGACATTGTAAGAGTTATTTTTCATCAATAATAAAAAGGCTCACTTTTATTCCTTGGGAATATGAAAGGTCATAAGTGATGAGGAAATGTGAAAAGTCATGTAGGGGGAGATGAAAAGACATTTCGTAATGCTATAAATTTAAATGGCTTCTCCATTCCAAACGGTTGACAATTTTTTATTTTTGTAAGTTGTTGGGCTTTGTCTCACTACTACTACAAACAATAAAATCTACATTTCCTCTATTTCTTTATCTATGTTCCTCCACCCTCTATACTCTCTAAATTTGCAAGCATTGTGATCTTGTGCAACCAAGAAGGAACTTTGTGTCCTTGATTAATGGATCTGTATAAATTTGTGTCTCTGGTTTATTAATCTTTTTGTTTACTTACATTGTTGTGTTCTTCTAATTGAATGTGTACCTATTCTAGCTAATGTATGTGAATTTCGTAAGTCTACTCACAACATTAACCCCCTCTCCCTATTTCACCTACTCCTTTTTACCTCCCTTCACAATAAATTCCTCCCTTGTACATTGTACAAGAACTTTACCACATGTTTAGTGGAGTATTCCTGTGTGATCCCCTACCTAACGACCACCCTATAGTTTTAGGTAGTTTACATTCAATAATGGAATCCTCCCCATACCCAAGAAGGAGGGGATTAGCCCTGTGACCCTTAGTGAAAACCAATAATTTTCATTGCGAAAAATTATTTCACCAACAATATTCAAATTGAAAACAAAGTCAGAGAATTTGTAGATTCAGGACCATACTGGTCGGCCAAGACAGGACTCCACATCTTAACCCGTTTATATGGTCAAGAAAGAGAAGGAGAAAAGTAAAATAAGAAGCTTAAACATGAAGCAAATATGTTACTTACTACTTTGATCATATAATATTCAAAGAATTGATGACATAGTAGAATGTAGAGATAAACAAGCCATGTACGAGCTAAAAAGGTGACCATATTGGATTTCGAATGTGAGCATTTGTCTCAACAAGGGAGTGTAGTCAAATTTGGCATTGTAGAAGAACAAGTTACCTAATTTTAGTGTCTGCATTTGCCCCCATTAAGTGTGTAATTCAAAATTTCATGATTAAAGGAAAAATACACCTGAGTGTGCACACACCCTTTGTCTTCACTTGACATTGGTTTTCTAATGTGTCGGTGTTGGCGTGCTCCATGATGAAATCTACAACATAGAGTGTATTCAATGTCTACACATATACCTTTAATTGAAATTTACCTCAAAATATATATAATGCATGTACCTTTGAACTTAAAACAAAAGTAAGTGAAGATAAGTAAAACATAGAAGGAATAGAACTTTTTTTGTGGAGGGAGGAGCTCACATTTGTATCACGCCTTGGAGACTTGGAGTTACTACAATTTTTTTGAAGGATTGGGGGCTACCAGTCCCCACTTTTGTGTCATAGAAGAGACTAGAGTGTTTGGTACACCTAACACTAGAGAGAGTGAGGAGAGGAACCAAGTTTATCCGTTTTTAGAGATTTGTATAGAGGAAGGTATAAATTATGAAGAACTCGGCTATTTCAACACCTTCCTCATTTGGGAATCTCTTGAGAGAAGAGGAAAACTTAGTCTACAAAGAACTTAGCTACTTTGATGATTTCCACTAAACTCGTAGACCACATCACTACAGATGGATCTAGGCCCAATTTTGTTCTAACTTGAATAAAATCGAATCTTGAAAGGAACTAACATTACCATGCCCCCGTAAGGTGTTAGGCTATTAAAATAGATTATGTAGAAAATAAAAAAATCATAGGGGACAAGGGGTCCCATGCTCCCAAACTTTATTCCTACAACTTAATCTAAATAATATAGTTAAGAAGGAATGAAGTACTCATGCCCCCTATATCATGCTCTGTATTACATCATTCTGTATATAAAATTGTATGTAAATCCTGTAAATAGCTATAAAAAATTGAAGAAAATGTAAAATCTAGAGAATTTTCCCCTATCCAAGAATGTCCATTATAGTCAATATCGTACCACATTCTTGACTATATTGTACAGTTTTGATCTTTTTTGAATTCTACCACATTTCAGTACTATGACCTTTTTTGAGGATACGAACCTAGTAAAAATATGTTATTATATTATGTAATTTGATTATACATGTAGAAATATCCCAATGAATGCCCCCTCTATTGTGGTTCGCATGATAAAACATTTGAGAACAAAAATCATAAGAATAATGTGAATCCATTTATAATAAGTTTTTTAATCTACATAAGATCACATAGAAGGATGAAATGGCGGCCACTAATGATCTCCAAAATAGTATAAGTGATTGATGTCCCAGAAGGGGCACTCCCATCAATGGAGACAAAGGAATCCTCCGAAGCACAAATGTGTGAATTATCTACAAATGGAAGAGCATATCTTTTACTACAACACAAGTAGGGTTTGCAAAAAGACATCTGAGGTTTGAAAAAAACTCATCCCAAAAGGGTTTCTCAACAAAACAAAGAGAAATATCTGATAGGAATGTATCATCAAAAAAATTAGTAGGAGTAGAAGATGCCTCACACAATGATTGTGGACCGGAGGAAAATGCAAGGAAATAATGTGGAACACCATGGAACTGATAACTTATCTACCTAGTGTATGATGGATCTTCGATGGTGGGAGAGTCAGGAGGAGATTCAAAATTATTTGAAAGGTGATCAGGAGAGGGTGAGATGTATCCTCATCAATACTCACATCATCAACACTAGAAGAACAATCCTCATCATTAGGAATATGAACAGGTAAATATGTATCAACAGAACTATCATCACATGGAGTGGGTGTGGAAACAACAATATCAAAAGGAGTAGTAATTGCAATCTCTAAAGGGTCTTCAAATAAGGTCTAAAGAATGCACAAAATAGTGCGAGGACACTCCGTGTACACCACATGATGGTGGAGAGGCATGGAAATGTACATAAACAAATAACCAACAAGCATGCTACAAGTGTGAAGCCAATCTTCAAGTTGCTTTGGGTCACTGGGGGTGGGTACTTGTCCATAAAAAATGGATAAAGGTCATCGTGAATGATAAAATGTTCCATGCTTGAACACCACAATGCATAATTAGCCCTACCAAGTAGAAATGGTGGAGGTTGTGATGTAGTATTGGTCCTATAAAGCATAAGTCTGAAAATAACACCCTCCATTGTGCATCTGTAAATGAGAGTAATCAGTGTAAAAGAGTCATAAGAGAAAAATGCATGTTGAGATGGATGTCGGACTCAGCCAAAAATGTGTCTGTGGAATGCAAAAAGAGTAAGTGGTATGAGTGTGACAAGTGGCACAAAAACACACTCATGGATGTGAGATGTCCCAGAATTTTCTTTGATACCATATTGGAATGCCCTATGATCCTGGCTCAATGAGTGTACTATGAAGTTGCAAGAATCATGAAATCGTAAAGAGGAAGATACAAATGAATGAGTTCCAATACTCAACAAACTCAACATTAAGCCTCCATGACCAACATCCAAATAGCTCAAGTGGAAGCATGCACAAATAGGAGTGTTGTGTAACTTTCCCATGGGAATATTCCCAGAATAGGAAGGGGAGTTACATTTTTGGAATAGGAATGTAACTCTTATGACATACTATGATGTTCTATGACATGTAAGACATGTCATGGTAACTCCTATGACACATTATGACACCTAAGAAAGATGAGTCAACATGAGTGTAGAATAATCATAATAAAAGGAAAATAAATATCCTACACCAATAGTGATATCCTATAATAACTTTTTCGGTCATTACTTCTCCTCTTTGGGGTGTTTTTTTGGGTCTTGGTTGGGTAGAAGAAGCATTTTTTTGAAGGAGGGTATTTGTGTATGCTTACAACCTATCTAATGAATCATTTATGGCTCAGATTCGATCATCCGTTGATCAAACTATGCTATGAGGTTTTCATTGGGTCTCAAGTAATATGGTTTATAACCATATTGCATAATAATATGTGACCTAGTCAAGACTCATGGGTAAAGACCTTGTTCTCTAGTGAGTGTCATATTGTTGGAGTTAAAAGGATCCATTAGAGGGCCTTAAGAGGTCGAAGACTGCTCAATCTCTTCAATCCTTATGACAAAATAAAAATTCGATGTTTGGATAGAAGAGATAGGAAAAAGAGGTGACTTTTGAGAATAGTTATCAGCCCAATCAGACAAAGATGGTGATTGTTGGGTCTTCATACGAGCATAGTAAGCCTCGAGGCCTAAAATAGGCCTGGTATAGTCTTTTCCTGACATATTTGGGGGGGTGTATAAATAGTTGAAAAATAATGGGAGAAAGAGAAGATGGAGTGATAGAAAAGGGAATAAAATGGAACGAGAAGGAAATAGTTTTTCACGTCGGGATCACCAGATTTGTGCATGCCAAAAAGTGTAGGTGCCTTTTGTGTGCATGTGACTTCTCATGAGTGCAGGCCAAGGTAATTGACGTAGAAGATAATGAGGTGATAATGGGTTAGGGGTATGGATGATGTAGAGATGATGAAGAAAATGGGGGATGATAACACGAACAAGCTAAAAGAGAGATTCTACATGTAGTCTCAGGAAAGAAAAACTTGTTTGTCAAGGATGGAAATATTCCTAAAAACTTGATCACAGTGTAAGGTATGGTCAAGGATGATAACGACACAAAGTTCAAAGCTTATGTCTTGGTCAATGAAAGGGGAAATGTTCAATTTCTCTACTTGAGTAAAACAATCACTAGAGGTGAGTCGTACATGATCACTTAAGGTCATATGGATAGATGTAATCGAGAATAGACAGGTTTAGGGAAACTCAAATCTGCTAGGGCAATAAGCATCTAATGAGGTTTCAAATGTGGTTTTTGTATTACATGCATTCACTATCAAGGATACCTATTTGTGGGATGATTTGTGCGGGAGATGGTGAGGAGCGAAAGACTTATTGTTTCAACTCAAATAGAATGTTGTCTTGGAGGTTTTAGGGTTCAAGTGGGGTTATGATGTGAGGAAACTGTACGAAAACTAAGAACATTTGTCTATCCAAAGTCATCCATGGTCAAGGGGAGACAATCATCATGCAATACTTGCTATAATCGACTGAAAAACACTAAATGAGCCTGTGATGTTAAGCTGTCTCAAAATGATTTTGGGCTAGGATTGGAGCCTTGGAAATGTATTGTAGGTTCCTTTGTAAAGAAGTATCACTCATTGTCCTACAGATCAATGAGCTTACTTGTTTGAGATTTGATAGTTATTGCATTTGAGATGATGTTTTTGTGTATCATGTTTGTTTATAAGGTCAAGTGAGAGTTTTTCCAAGCTTGTTTATGTTCACAATCATCCTGTAAGTGTGTTAAAGAATAGTTTTTAAATTTTTGTTCGTGTGCATTTAACTAAAATTTTGTGAAGTTTTTTAAAGAACATTTACATGTAATATTGAGAAATCAAGCGTTTGGTGGAAATGTGGTGTTATAGGTCAAAAATTAGATTGTTTTGTATGTGTTTTGTTGACCAATTTGGCAATTCACTTTGCTTGTTTCAATGTTTGTTTGGAAGAACAATATTTTTGGTGTTTTTGAGTCTTTTAGCATACAATGAATATGTGAGAAAAATATATAACAGTAGCAAGTGACAATGTTTCACGAACTAGAACTGAAAGTTTGAGTTATGAAATTGTCGCGATAGTTTACGTAACTGTTGATACACATAATGAAACCAATATGGCGAGGAACTAATATGCCCTAGCAGTTGCATCCCAGAAGGGCTGAAAAATGCTAAGGAAGAAAAGAATAGATAAAGGATCGGAAGTGTGAAAAAGATCCAAAAGTGGGATAAAAAAAGGTTGAAGGGTTAAGAGGAGCTTAGGAAAGGGTTCTGAGCTCATTAAAAACATGTTGTCATGTTTATGGAGATCCTCATAATCATCACTGGGCATTTTAACTTTGGCACCATGGAAAATAGGATGTATACATTGTGTGTGTGTGTGTGTGTGTGTGTGTGTGAGGTTAATGTGCTAACTCAGAAGGCATGGATAGCTGGGAATCCCTTCATTAAAGTTGTCAACACATGTTATTCATGACTAATAAAATACATGAGAAACCATCAGCAATATTATGCAACATGGAAGCATGCACTACTGACATACAATTTTATATGGACCTTGAGGCATTAGAGATAAAAGAGGATAATAATTATCCTGAGCTATTAGGGCATCTTCGTTTTAGAAGTAACTTGAGAAATGACATCATGATGAGATGTAGGTTGTAATGCATTATATGAAATAGGTACTTGATATATATTATGAACACTCATGTATCCTTTATCTACCTTATAGGGCATCTCTTGAAATATCTTCAATCTATTCATTTAGGGATTTCTTGTAACTTATTTCAACAATTTCATCAATCACACTATCTCATTACTATTTTTTAGAATGTGTTGTCTAAAATGTGTAAGACCTTCGACCATGTCTCGTTAATTTAAGATAACTTGTTTACCATGATCCACCTCCCATGTCTCATAATTTTTGATATATTCATCACATTTTCATTCAAATAAACAACATTTTGTAATCGAAGGTACACCACTTGTAATAGAAACCACAAATTTAGGAGAAATGTGAGCCATTTCATATTCAATTTTAATTTCCAAACAAGATATGGAATCAACCAATTGAATTCCAATAAACTCAATAGATTCATGATTAATTATAACACTATTTGTAATTATATCTTTAGGTAGAGTCAATATTGGTAGCATTAGATAAGATCAATCATTGAACAAACATGCCATGCAAACACCCTAGAGTTTGAAATGAAACACAATGTAATTAATACAATTATATCTATGCAAACAAACTGAAATAAAGCTCAAAGTTTTTTTTACAAGATTAGATTTATGCAAAGGAGAAATATCTAACCCTAGAGAGGTGTAAGAGAGAATGGGTTCACCAAAATGTAATATGAATAAATATATTTATATTAAATATGTAAGAAAATATCCATAACACGTGTAATTAGGTATAAATAGATGTAAAACCTTAAATTAGATGTAATAAATTTAACTTACTACTAGATAAACAAGGAAATGAGGAGGGTCTACGATTATCGTTTCTCACAATGATAAGAGGATAGTCTTCAACATCTTATAATAGAAACTTTATTTTTCAAGTTAGACAAAGAGAACCCAAAAAACTCACAATGAACATGCCATTTTTTCCCCAAAATGTAGTGTTTTAAATGTGCATTGTATGTACCATGTATAAGACAATACAGTAAACAACCCAAAATTCATTTTTTTACGACTGGATTATCTTATTATTGCCTTAGGAAAACCACACTCAATTTTTAAAACATCACTTTAATCACTATAAAATCAATTATCTTCTTCTTCACCCTAGTCAGGTTTCTAACATCTAGATCTACAAAAATAGTGGGGTTTTGTTTCATAGATTTGTACTCAACATAACTCAATTCTTATGAGATCCATCTGTTTGATACAATATCAAAACCAACACACCAAGTATATGTAATAATTCTCCACCTAGGAAAACAATATCAATGCAATGCATCTCTACTATGAATTTTGACGCTTCAATGACTTCTTTAATGAATGCTTGACTTCTCTAGAACACTTCGAAATGGTCAATATTTTCATTCTCTAATTTTGAATTGAAAACTTCTTGCATGCCTTGATACTATAATGTATGCTTTGATATATGTTAAACAGTAATAGATGCTTAAATGGGCTAGGGTGCTTGTTTTTGGATAATTTAAATTCAAACAAGGATCCTATTGGCATGAAAGATAACCTCCGATAATGTTGAGAAAAGCATTAAAAATAAGGGATAATGCTAAGAAAAAATGAAGGACCCAATGCAATCATGTCCAAATCATGTACTTCTTGTTCTCAGCATGTGAGGAACATGAAGTCCAAGTTTTGGATATGGAAGGCTAAAAATGGCAAGAAATGAGAGATGGGATAATGTGACAACTGGGGTATAGGAAAAATACATCTCATGCTCAAGGACCACCATAAGTAAAGAAATTGCATCGATAAAACAATAACTTGAACTTGAAAATCGATGAACACATAAACACTCTAAAAACATGCAAACTAACAATATATGCCTAAGCACTATTTTTAAATGTCTACACTATAAGAAACATTAAATGTTATTGTTACATCAATATAATTATTTATTGGTTGCGAGATGAGTATGGTTTCTTGTTTGGCCTTCTTCAATCCTACTTTGTGTCTTTATAATCTAGAAAATTCTCATTCAAATACAGGTTCTAAATACATACCTTACTATAAGTCGGATATCTCTTTAGTGCATACTGAAATTCCTTCTACAACTCTAAAATAATCTAAATACATATTTTACTACGAGTCAAATTACCTCTTTAGTGCATAATAGAATCACTTCTACAACTCTAAATCCTCATTCATTAAAAAAATTAATTTCACATAACAAACCATCACTTACTATAAATCAAATTTACCTCTTCACTATATATTGAAATTATTTCTACAACTCCAAAATCCTCAATCCTCATTAATTTTTTATTGGATTTTTTTAGATGAATTGTTTTTTAAGTTGAGAAACTTTTTAAATATGAATAATTATACCATTGTTATGAGATAGATAACTTTCATTTTTTCTTTTTAAGTATTTGGAAGGAGAAACACCACATGCATTCCAAATACTGAAGCAGTTGGAATATAAAGAATAAGGAGATGTTGAAATATGCGTTGTCAAGTAGCTATTAAAATAAAGTAATTAAAATGGCTAAGTCAAATAATGGTAAACACATCTCTATTTTTTTATTTGCTCAAGTGATTATTAGTTGCAAAGTATGCATATGCTTCTTCCCACACAACCTTTCTCGTTTCTGCATGCAAACGAAACTCAACGGTGTTTATTTTCTAGATTTTTAACTGTCTCACTTATGGAGTGTGATGTTATAGCAATCATTTTTTTATACTATCAATGTTGTATATTATATTGATTAATAGAAATAGACTTTTTAATTTAAAAAATTTTGTTTGATTTTTTTAACATCAACTTACAAATATAAAGAAATGGGAAAATAGAAGTAAAAGACTTTGATTCTCATTAGTGCATGATCACAAATCTATTTCCATAATTTAGAATTGGAAATGTGCATTCAAAGATGTGATGAATATCACATAAGAAATATTGGAATGATATGAGATGATTACCATGACCGTACAAAATCTCATGACACATTGTCAAGACCACAAACACTCCTAACAAATAATTTGTTACCTAAATTTTAGCTTTTTGGGTCAATTCACTTGTGCCTCTTATGTTTCCTTTCCCTAATTTTGCAAGCTACAACACCTATCTTAATGTAGAGTGATCAATTGAGGATAAAAGGAAAACAAAATTCTAGAGTTTGCATTAGGACTTGGGTAGCCAATGTGAACTAACTAGCCCTTTAATAGTCAAATGGATCCCTGATTAAAGGAACAAATATATGCCGATAAACTAAAATAGCATAACAAAAACAACTTTAACCTATGCACCACAATTGATCTACATAATACTAGCTATAACCATGATAAGTGCTCTAATGATTGCTTTATTCTCTCAATTTTACTCCATAAAATGAACCATAATACTCAAGTCTATTTATAGGGGGCTTTGAGTTCAAATTCATCATTATTAGATTGCATGCCAACATCCAATGGCTAGAAACAAGAAAGGTAGAAAAGGGAAGATGGGCTTATCTAACAAAACTGATCTAGAAAAAGAAAAGATGTCACGACTGTATGGATGAGCCTCAATGTGTCATGACAATATGAATGGTTATGGCATCAAGACTGGAAGATATAAAAGATTAGATGGAGGCTAGCTCGAGGTTGAGAAAGAAGGTTATCATGGTTCACAAGTCGACAACATGATTAATATTTTTAGATTTAGATCAAATTATATATGGATAGACAAATGCACCATCACTCATAAAATAATGACTTGTAAAAGCTGAAGTTCATTTTTAGGTATCCATATAATGCCCAACTTTTAGGTGTGTGCTTAGCCACAAAGTAGATGGTGATAAAAACACTCTTCAAAGAAAAGACCCATAATAAGAATAAAATGGATAATGCAGATGTCTAGATCTAAGTTCTGAAGCAATACTACAATATAAAGTGTCATTTGCACCTCAAATTAGGTTGATTTTGGATCATAAATTGATGGTTTTAAGTACTTTTTCTCGAAACATCGAGGAATTTGTATTGTTTAGGGTGGTGCAAACATGCCACAAAAATTAAGTAACTATGTATTTTTAATTGTGCTTTTTTTGTGCCACCATTGCACTAGTTTTGTGCCTCCTTTTGACAACTTTGTGCCACCTTATAATGCATATATTATGCCAACTTTGTGTCATAATGAAAACGAAAAAATGAAAAAATGTAACCCTTGGTATATTGGTGATGTTGTTAGGATTTCAATGAGCCCACCAGGGATCAAGTCTTGCTAAGTGCAAGGCTTGAAGATACCTGACACAGAGAGCCAAAACGGTTGAGGCCAGGATCGTGCCATGGGTGACTTTGATGACGTGGATGCCCCTTACTCGTAGTTGCTTAGGCTGAAGGTGAACACTAATTTAGTTGTACACTTACTCGTAATTATAAATCTGATATATACTTCCTCCTAAGTATGAGCAGAGATGTCGACAATCTATGTAATCTAGTGCCCAATGAGTGCGCACTACTCATCAAAAAATTACATCAAATAATTATTTATACACACACAAAGATATAAATATATAGATACATATATACAACTTTTTAGTTTTTGATTTTTTTATATGTGGAATATTTACATTTTATAGTCACAACATACAAAACTTAATATGGGAAAGGGACCCACCAACCCTAGTTCACGGATTTAAAAAAAACATACAAAACTTTATTTTGAAACATAACTAAGAATGCTAAAGTAACATATAACAATTCCACACAAAAAATAATGTCATTGGAAGTTAATAACATGGATGAAAAAGAAAATAAATAAAGCAAGCTTTAAGTTCAAATTTTTGTTATATAATAATATATAATACTACAATTTTGATGGGTGGTAATAAAATATCCCTACCCAATTACAAAAAAATCAATATAGAGCTTCATCTTTAATGTTTTTATCTAGGCATCGTCGTCTTGGTCCTTATCCTCCTACTTTTTGTCGTCATCATCCTCTGACTATGAGTATTAGTCATCATCGTCCTCCTCATCCTCTCCTTGGACCTATAAATACATAATGATAGAAATTTACAAGTGTTATACATATATATATATATATATATATATACTCACAACTAATTAAATAATGCCTTACATTTTCAATGTGGTTATCGTGGGGCCAATTATTGAAGGTAGGTGCGTCCCATCCCATGATTTTTTAACACATCACACACTTCCTTGTTACAAGCTTGTTATAACACACTTCCTACAAAAACAATTATATGAAAAAGCTAGATGTATCTTGACTTTTTATTAATGAACTTATATAAACAAAAAAATAATTGTACAGTGACTTATATAGAACTTACAAATTTGTTAATGAACTCATTCAAATTTCTCCACTCCGTGCAATGTGTCACGTGCAACCCTTTTTGTACTTTCTCTCCGTAACCCTTTAACTATTTACTTTTCTTCCCTACATTAATTACAAAATTTGTAAAATATTGAAATAAATATAAAATCAAAGTGTTTTGGGTAATTTACTTGGTTAATATGAAGCCCTATCAACATCCTCTCATAGTCATTTTTCACACAAAGCATTCCAAGTATATTTATCTACTTAGGGAGGACAAAGATTTCTCCTTTCTTTATCGGTGTTTTCTAGGTGTTGAAGCTACAAATTATAGATATGAAAAATTATTAACAAACTATAACAATTATTTAAAAAATGTTGTATTTATGAAACATAAAAAACCCTCATATGCCTCTTTATTCTCCCAAACACTGCTTATGCATGTTTTAAATTAAAGATTGCTTATAATGGGAACTTTCAAAGTCTTCCTCAATTAGACTGACCAACCTTGTGCATTTTTCCACTATCATTTTATCCCAATCTACATGACAATGTATATAAAATATTTTTTAGATTCAGTAAACTATTCTATTCTTGAAATACCTAAAAACCAAACGAAGAAATGTTAAACATATAATAATTTAAATCAATCATTATAAACGAACAAATGAATTGATTGAAATAACATAAATTAATAAAATGATAAGATGAAATGAAAGAAATTAAAAATAACATAAACTAATAAAATGATAAGTTGGAATAAACAAATAAAATACTTTCTTTCACCATGCATCCATGTATATCCTCATATAGTCGTTTAGAAGGTCATTCGCATTTTCTTCTCACTCGGTGTCTATAAGTTTCACATGGTAAACAAGAGTGCCTTTCATCTAATATTGACAAGGTGGCCCTTTGACTTCATCGTCATTACTATTTAATGTATTTGAAGGTAGGTGCGTCCCATCCCATGATTTTTTCAACACATCATTTTGGGCGCGTAGCGCCAATTGGATTAGATTCGTATACTGTTATATTTCTTATGATATGGATAACACTAGCAGGGTTATATGGTATATTTATTGATTAGATGTTAGTCTCTTGTGGATGATTGATTAATGATATATTGTTTTGGATTTAATGAAGGTAATTTTTATGCTAACCTAAGTATATGTTGTTGCAATTTTAATTGTGGATGACGCATGGCAATCTATGTGGATAATTGTATGCATTGCACTATTAATTGTAAATTTTTTCGGACATTATAAGTTTGACTGATATTGTGATGTATAGAAGATGTTTATTATATTGGACAGATGCGGTTAATGTGTGCAATGAGTGTGCAGGTGACAGGTATAGGAGAGCATGGGTTTCAGGGCAGCTACGCAATTGTGCACAAGCGGCCCAAGGGCTGAGTCCTAACCATGCTAAATGTTTGAGGCCTTAGATTAAATGTATTTAATTGGGCACCATGGGTGAACCCTCTTTTTGTAATGTAATTATGTCTTGTAAAATTAATTAGGTTTAGGATGTGTTTTTATTAAGTAACTAGCTTAGGGGTTAATAATCTTATCTTAAGTTAAGTGTGGGTTTTGGGAAGTGTGTGTGTGTTTGGTAGAAGAGATTGGGGACCACATGTGAACCTTGGGTGAACCCCACACCCTCTACCCTTGTGCCCAAGCATGCCAAACCCGAAATTGGGTTATTTTGGGTAATTTTAGGGACCCCTTTTGAGTTTGGGGGTTCCCTTAGCATGAAAATGGGCCCTTGGACCCTACCTAATAGGTAGGGGGGCCTATTTCCAAGGTTTGGAGGGAGTTTCCCTCCCATTTAGCCCTCTTTAGTCACCATCCATGTAAGAGGGTTGGGGTGTGTGAAATTGTTAAAAGTTGCTCCACTTTGTTTTATTTTAGTTTTTAGTATTTGGGTGAAAAGGGATAAAAGGTGAGTTTACTCTTACTTATTTTGTTTTGGAATCTTTGACTCTTGAGAGGAGAGGGGGTGACACTTGTCACTCTTCCATTGGTGAGGAAACTTTTGGGCTCCTCTTTTTATTCTTTCTCATGTGGGAAGAATGGGTCTTCTTGATTCATTTTTTTGGAGCACTTGGAGAATTTTGGAGCTTGGAGGGAAGTTTGGACAAGGGGAAAAAGCTTAGAGTCTTGGATAGCATTATAGAGGTAGGGTTCTTAACCTTCTTATTCTTAGTTTTGCTTATCTTGTATGTATGTTTGATCAATGAATGATGTGTGTGAAATATGTGTTGAGATGAGTATGACGAATGTAGTTGTTGTTCTTATTGTTTTCTTGTTTTCCTCTCCACCATCATTTGGATTGATGGTTTTTGGAGAATGTAGGGGAAGAGAGAGGGGTTTCCCTCTCAAACCTCATGGTTGTTGGTCAAGCCATGAAGGTCCCTTCTCATCCCCTCATATGGTTTGAGGTGGGAGAAAGTTTCATATGGCTTGAATCTTTCCCCATTCTTGGTGAGGAAACCCCCTCGGGTTTGAAAATCCTCCCAAGAAGGATTTCTTTAGCACAAGGAGGAATAAGGGGTTTTTATATGTATATGTATTTATTGGTGCTCCTATGGTTGGACACCTTGTTTGGGCATCCTTCTTCCTCTCTTCCCCCTTGTGAGGTTGACCTTGTTCTTCTCATGTTGTGGTTTTCATTGTGTAGTAGGTCTAAGTGGTTGTTTGATCTTATGTTTTTCTTGTTGTGTGTGTGTAAATCCCCATTATTACTTGTGCACATTGTGGAAGCTAGTTCCTCTCTCCCATGGCTTGGGGGAGGCTAGCATGACTTCCAACCATGGAAAGGCATGTGATGATGCCTATTGTTGGGTGGTAAACAAGCCATGATTCTTGTAGGAGCATTGGAGTTGGAGCTCAAATTAGAGGACATTGCCATCACTTGTAAATGAATGTGACTTTTTGAGTCTATACACTCTTGTAAACCACCATTGCACTAGTTTGTGCTCATTTGACAAACTTTGTGACCACAGTATAATGCATATATATGCCAACTTTGTGTCATAATGGATGAAAACGAAAAAATGAACAAAAATTTAACCCCTTGGTAGTTGGTGATGTTGTTAGAGATTTGCAATGAGGCCAACAGGGATATCAAAGTTATTGCTAATGTGCAAGGGCTTGAAGATTACCGACACAGAGAGCCAAAACGGGTTGAGGCCAGGATGTGCCATGGGCTGACTTTGATGACGTGGAGCCCCTACTAGAGTGCTTAGGCTGGAAGGTGCACACAATTGAGTTGTACACTGGACTCGTAATTATAATCTGGATATAACTTCCTCTAGTATGAGCAGAGATGCGACAACTATGTAACTAGTGCCCAATGACCGGTGCGCACTACTCATCAAAAAAAAAATAAATCAAAATAAGTATGATACACACACAAAGATATAAATATATTAGGATACCTATATACACCTTTTTAGTTGTTGATTTTTTGATAGGTGAATATTTACATTTATAGCACAACATACAAAACTTAATATGGGAAAGGGACCCACCAACCCTAGTTCACGGATTTAAAAAAAACATACAAACTTATTTTGAAACATAACTAAGAATGCTAAAGTAACATATAACAATTCCACACAAAAAATAATGTCATTGGAAGTTAATAACATGGATGAAAAAGAAAATAAATAAAGCAAGCTTTAAGTTCAAATTTTTGTTATATAATAATATATAATACTACAATTTTGAGGCGGTAATAAAATATCCCTACCCAATTACAAAAAAATCAATATAGAGCTTCATCTTTAATGTTTTATCTAGGCATCGTCGTCTTGGTCCTTATCCTCCTACTTTTTGTCGTCGTCATCCTTTGACTACGAGTATTAGTCATCATCGTCCTCCTCATCCTCTCCTTGGACCTATAAATACATAATGATAGAAATTTACAAGTGTTATATATATAATATATAGATATATATATATATCTAGTATATAGATATATATAATTATTTAATAGATATATATGATAGATATATATATATCGAATATATATATATATATATATATAACTCACAACTACTTAAATAATTGCCTTACATTTTCAATGTGGTATTCGTGGGGCCAATTATTGAAGGTAGGTGCGTCCCATCCCATGAATTTTTTAACACATCACACACTTCCTTGTTACAAGCTGTTATAAACACACTTCCTACAAAAACAATTATATGAAAAAGCTAGATGTATCTCTCTGACTTTTTATTAATGAACTTATATAACAAAAAAATAATTGTACAGTGACTATATAGAACTTACAAATTTGTTAATGAACTCATTCAAATTTCTCCACTTCCGTTGCAATGTGTCACGTGCAACCCTTTTTGTACTTCTCTCCGTAACCCTTTAACTATTTACTTTTCTTCCCTACATTAATTACAAAATTTGTAAAATATTGAAATAAATATAAAATCAAAGTGTTTTGGGTTAATTACTTGGTTAATATGAAGCCCTATCAACATCCTCTCATAGTCATTTTTCACACAAAGCATTCCAAGTATATTTATCTACTTAGGGAGGACAAAGATTTCTCCTTTCTTTATCGGTGTTTTCTAGGTGTTGAAGCTACAAATTATAGATATGAAAAATTATTAACAAACTATAACAATTATTTAAAAAATGTTGTATTTATGAAACATAAAAAACCCTCATATGCCTCTTTATTCTCCCAAACACTGCATTCTGCATGTTTTAAATTAAAGATTGCTTATAATGGGAACTTTCAAAGTCTTCCTCAATTAGACTGACCAACCTTGTTGCATTTTTCCAACTATCATTTTATCCCAATCTACATGACAATGTATATAAAATATTTTTTAGATTCAGTAAACTATTCTATTCTTGAAATACCTAAAAACCAAACCGAAGAAATGTTAAACATATAATAATTATAAATCAATCATTATAACGAACAAATGAATTGATTGAAATAACATAAATTAATAAAATGATAAGATGAAATGAAAGAAATTAAAATAACATAAACTAATTGGTATAAACAAATAAAATACTTTCTTTCACCATACATCCATGTATATCCTCATATAGTCGTTTAGATGGTCATTCGCCCACATTTTTATAGCTCCAGTTATCTGTTGGTTCCTTTATTTCTAGACATGTTTTGATTGAGACTCTGATAGACTTTTGACATTTTACTATGATATTTTATCCTCTTGGACATTATGGCATTTTGGGTGCATAGCGCCAATTAGATTAGATTCATATACTGATATATTTCGTATGATGTGATGACACTAACAGGGTTATATGATAGACTTATCGGTTAGATGTTAGTCTCTTGTGGTTAATTTGATTGAAGATATAGTGTTTTGGATTTAATGATGGTGATTTTCATGCTAACCTAAGTGTATGTCGTTACAATTTTATTTGTGGATGATTCATGGCAAACTATGTGGATAATTGGATGCATTACACTATCAATTGTAAATTATGTTTGGACATTATAAGTTTGATTGATATTGTGATGTATAGATGATGTTTACTATATTGGACAGGTGCGGTTAATGTGTGCAATGAGTGTGTAGGTGACAGGTATAGGAGAGCATGGGTTTCAGGGAAGCTACGTAATTGTGCAAAAGCGGCCCACGGGCTGAGTCCTAACCATGCTAAATGTTTGAGGCCTTAGATTAGATGTATTTAATTGGGCACCATGGGTGAACCCTCAATTTGTAATGTAATTGTGTCTTGTAAAATTAATTATGTTTAGGGTGTGTTTTATTAAGTAAACTAGCTTAGGGGTTAATGATCTTATCTTAAGTTAAGTGTTGGTTTTGGGAAGGTGTGTGTGTTGTAGAAAGGGATTGGGGACCACATGTGAACCTTGGGTGGACCCCACACCCTCTACCCATGTGCCCAAGCATGCCAAACCCGAAATTGGGTTATTTTGGGTAATTTTAGGGACCCCTTTTGAGTTTGGGGGTTCCCTTAGCATGAAAAATGGGCCCTTGGACCCTACCTAATAGGTAGGGGGGCCTATTTCCAAGGTTTTGAGGGAGTTTCCCTCCATTTAGCCCTCTTTAGTCACCATCCATGTAAGATGGTTGGATTGTGTGAAAGTGTTAAAAGTTGCTCCACTTTTGTTTTATTTTAGTTTTTGGTATTTTGGGTGAAAAGGGATAAAAGGTGAGTTTACTCTTACTTATTTGGTTTTTGGAATCTTTGACTCTTGAGAGGAGAGGAGGTGACACTTGGTCACTTTCTCATTGGTGAGGAAATTTTTGGGTTCCTCTTTTTATTCTTCCTCATGTGGAAGGAATGAGTCTTCTTGGTTCATTTTTTTTTGGAGCACTTGGAGAATTTTGGGAGCTTGGAGGGAAGCTTGGGACAAAGGGGAAAAGCTTAGAGTTTTGGGAAAGCATATTGGAGTAGGGTTCTTAACCTTTTTCCTTCTTAGTTTTGTTTATCTTTTAAACTATGCTTGATCAATAAAATTAGTGTGTGAAATGATGTATGGTGAATGTGATTGTTTGTTTGTTCTTGTTATTTTCCTTTGTTTTCTCTCCACCATCATTTGGAATGATGGTTTTTGGAGAATGTAGGGGAAGAGAGAGGGATTTCCCTCTCAAACCTCATGGTTGTTGGTCAAGCCATGAAGGTCCCTTCTCATCCCCTCATATGGTTTGAGGTGAGAGAAATGTTCATATGGCTTGAACCTTTCCCCATTCTTGGTGAGGAAACCCTTTTGGGTTTGAAAATCCTCCCAAGAAGGATTTCTATAGCATAAGGAGGAATAAGGAGGATGAATGATTAGGAGGTATAAGGAGTTTTGTATATATATATTTATTGGTGCTCCTATGGTTGGACACCTTGATTTGGGCATCCTTATTCCTCTCTTCCCCCTTGTGAGGTTGACCTTGTTCTCCTCATGTTGTGGTTTTCATTGTATAGTAGGTCTAAGTGGTTGAATGGTCTTGTGTTTTCTCTTGTTGTGTGTTTAAACCCCATTATTACTTGTGCACATCTGTGGAAGCTAGTTCCTCTCTCCCATGGGCTTGGGGGAGGCTAGCATGACTTCCAACCATGGAAAGGCATGTGATGATGCCTATTGGTTGGGTGGTAAACAAACCATGTTCTCTTGGAGTTGGATTCTTGTAGGAGCATTGGAGTTGGAGCTCAGGTTGGAGATAGTAGAGCCTCTTGCCATCTTGGTCTTTCTCATCCTTGGAGAGACATTGGCCTTCACTTTGTAAATAAATGTGGCTTTGTCAAGTCTATACTCTCTTGTAAATCACCATTATTGTAATTATTGCTTCCTTGTAAACATTGGTCTTTACTAAGAGAGTTGTTATTTTTTATTGTTGCTAGAATCTTGAAAGATTGTCATTTGAGTTTATAATGAAATTAAGAACTTTTTATTTTCAATGCCTTCTTTTAGAAGAAATGTTGTTTAGAAATATGCAAAATATATAGTTATGAAATATACACTTGAAATATTTAGTTGTGAATTACATATAAAATCAAAAAAAATTTAGTGTGCTTGCATTTTATTTCAAAAAAGAATATGGCATTACAGTATGGAATGATAAATGTGAAAATACATTTGTAAATTTGTTCTCAGAATGTTTCATGAATTTACCAACAACAGGTATACTTTGTTGATAATTTTGACCCCAATTGAAACTTTATCATGGTATCTGATGCCTCAAGTGAAGGTTCCAGAGGAATAATTCTTCAAAATGATCACATAATTACTTATGAGAGAAACAAATTGAAGGTGTGTGAGAAAAACTATGCTCCCCACAGCCTAAAGGGTATTGTACTCCATAGTATTTATGCTCTTGCCAAATATTGAACTATGGGAAGTAAATTTGTTGATAATACAAGCTATTTTATGAATCCCTATTTGAATGACAAGACAACGTACGTATATTAAGTTTCTATCCCGAAAATGAACTTTGATATTAGTTACATCAAAGGAAAGGATAATTGAGTGGATAATGCGCTGATTTGTAGGAAGAATAATATCACTATTATGACCCTCAAAACATAGTTTAAGGGAGAAGTTAGGAAATAAGTTCATAATAATGATGTATTAGTAGTTATTCAAATGTAAAGAAATTGCATTAGGAAGGAGATCGAAAATGATAGAACTCTAAAGGGATTACACCTTTGCGGATAATGAAGTAATCTTACGGTATGATAACAAAGAATGCCTACTTGTCCCAACTCCCCTATCCTCTCACTAGTCTATATGGAAAACATACTTGTGATGCGCAAGTTGTATTAGGATTGTTCGAATGAAAAGAATTCCTTTTTAATTAAAAATCAGCTATAAATTTATGCCTCCATTTTGAGTCCTTACAGGTTGAGGGGCATCCACTTGTACAAGCACACAACTCCTTCAAGTCGTTGTAACTAGAAGATCTATCCTTGTCATGTTTTATAATTAGAATTTTTAAATGATAACAAATATTTTTTAATTACACAATAAACTGTGAACTTATATCTCTGTGGTAGGAGCATAAAAGATCATTGAGGTGGCTTATCCTCCTCAATATCATGTTATGTTGAACAAAAAAATGTTAGAGCCACCATATACAAAGGTATCCAATGCCCTCTTGATAATTCCATGGCCAAATGCCCTATAAGCCTCACACTATGTCTAATATTCATAAACAAAGTTAAAAAATAAGTTGGAATGCACACGAGATAACACCAAATCTGTTGTTTTCTCGAGTTTAATATTTTACATTTTACTTTAGTTTTGCAGGTATTTTTCAAGTTTCACACCATACAAATAAAGAGAAAACATAGTCTGGAATGCACACCAAGATATCTCTCATACTTTAACACTTAGAATTTTACCCTTTGATTTTGGATATTTGCTTACCTCGCAATAATGTCTAAGGGTTTGACTTCCTCGAAGCAAGTGCCACATAAAAGTCAAATATACCATCATTTTGGTTACTCAAACAAATCTATTGGTAGAAACACAAACCCATTATTTAGTACACATGTTACAAAATCATTCAAAGTTGTTAGTGCATATTTTTATGTTATTATAATTTCCTCGAATTGGGTTTCTTAATTTTAGGTTTTGGTTTATTATTTTATGAGACCAATTTATGGGGGATACATTGAGTTCCACAATTATAGATCCTACTCAATATGGTATCATATATTGAATGCAAAGCCTTTGTGGATTAAGTGGCTTACATGATACGTGAGTTTAGTCATTCACATACAAATAGATGGGGATATTGTTTTATTCATCATTCATATGTTTAACTAGTCTCATATATATATATATAGTCATCTCTTTTTTTCATATGATAAAAGAGATCATTTCTACACTCATATCATCATAGTGTGTACATCTATTTATTTCTAGTATTGTGTGTTACCACAAATGTGTATCAATTGAATGTTTTGGAGTGTTAATTTGGTAAAATAGGTACGCATCTTAACTCAATGGCCTTATAAAAGGTCATAAAAATCTTCAAAAGGTAAACATACATGTTTTAACAAGAGTGACAACCATTGAAGAGGTTAGAAATGGTTAAGCAAATCTTAAGAGATAAGCATACATGTTTCAATTAGAGGGCCACCATTTAAGGGGTCAAATAAACATACATATTTTAATTGGCGTAACCACTATTCAAGGGGTAAAATGGTCATATAATGTTATGATTCTCATGTGGGGATTCACTAACGCCTCGAGATTTTGGTGTAACGGTTCGTTGCATTTGGTATCAAAGCGACCATTTGTGTTCGAATTCCACTCGGTTGGTTACGCTATATAGCCAAGGCCCGTGTGGCGCCTAAACGTCGGTGAAGCAGAGCTCAGACGTATGGGAGTGCGGGCGCAAACCCAACCCGAGGTCGGGCTCTACAAAAGTGTGGTGGGATGTTATGATTCTCATGTGCAAATTCACTAATGTCTTGAAGTTTTGGTGTAACGGTTCATTACATATACTTTTGTCAAAAAACTAATAGAAAATAGATTGGAATGAGTACTTTATGCATAAAAAAATTCTTCAATGTATGATCTCAAGGGGAAGTTATAGCTTGTATTGCAAGACTACTTGCCTATCATGGGATGTTGGTATTTATTCTTACAAATAATACATGTTAATGAATCGAAAAACCCATCAAACTTCTTTTTCTATCCAAACTATAAGATGAGGTTCTTTAACATGTAACACACCTAAACACCATTTTTCAGGGCCTCGTGTTGCCGATTTGGTTGTTGAACACCCAATAAACAATCTAGTATCCATTAGCACTTAACTAGCAATTCACCATCAAATTTTGTCACCCTTCACACATCCAACTTCAATCGTTTGCATCTTGGCCTCATGAATGGCCATGATGCTCCACTTTAGATCATATATAGCTACATTCACCATTCAAATATTTATTTATAATTTCATTATATATTAAATCTAACCCCAAGCGTAAGATTCAACATATCTAGAATAATCAAAGCTATTTTAAATGTTGAACCAACATCTAGATGAATCCTCGTACACCTATCGAGCTAAAGGAATGTTATTGATACCAAAATAATTATTGTCAACAAGATTCAAGTAGAGTGGTTGACATTGTCCAATAATAATAAAGAACATAAAAAGAATTTATAATTGCCTAATTATGAAAGTCGTTGCAAGAAGATACAAACAACCAAAGAAACCTAGAAGTATCCTCAGTATATAAATTCAGACAAAGGCTTGAATTATATTGCGTGTAACTAAAATTATAATCAATTGAGTTTACCAATTTGAATAGGTGAACTCGTGATGGACACTTCAAATAAACTAAGCAGTAGCAAATCGATATGTGATTTGGTTTTTTGGATCTGTGTAAAGCCTAAAACCTGATGCATAAAGTAACGAAAAATGTTGTTACACCATTTGTTTAACTAAATACTCATAAGACAACGAGAACATCGCATAAGAGAATAGTGTCAACCATTCATTGCAATTTCTTTGAACAAGAGCGCCATTCACAATAAATATCAATAAGATGTGAAGCTTAAGAACGTGTATGAAGTTTAAGTTGCATGCATAGATATGTGTTTTACCTACGCTACATAAACAACTATCTCTAAATAATTAATAGCAAATGATGGGCACGATATGAACATCCAAAGAGAGACGGTGAAGTTTAATTCTAAGTGGGGGGGAAACCTATAGCTAAAAATTCATTAACTTTTTTTCAATGAAAAATAAACATACATTACACAAAGTTGTTTCTATTGCATTTTTCACTACAATGTATAAAACGAGCCAAAAAAATAGTCAATCACACTGCATCTAATAGGCGCTCCTTCTGTACCCACAAATCTTAGTCATGAGAAAAATTAGCCCGTCAAAATGCATCTAATAGGTGCTCCCTCTGCACCCACTAATCTTAGTGGTAAGCAGTTTAATGAATAAACTCCTGGATCAACACCATCTAGCTTCAAGCCTTCCACCAAAATGATTTCCTGAAGATATATTTACAAGATATTTCTTTAGTACAAAACAAGCAGTTAAAATAACTATTATAGATTGTATTAAGGTTTATGTATGCCTACAGTTACCCACATATCCTTATAGCAATTAAACATGCCATCTTGAAATTGAAATGAAGAGGAAACATAAAGGAGAAAACAAACTAAATGAAACGCATTTTTTTAGATGTGACATTTAAACAATTAGAACAAAATTTGTAGATGAAGATTTAAACAACTAAAAAAAAATGAAAAACAATTTATTTAGACAACAAAATAATTATATGAAAATTGATTGATTGCATGCTAGAAAATATGTTTCGTAATACTACAGTTTTACAATTAATGAATCACCTTGGGTCTAAGAAAGATGGTATACTATGAGGCTTTTTGTTGATATTTTCAATCTCTCGAAGCACGTATATGGAGGACCTGGTGTAAATTGTGTACATAAATCCAAGGTGGTTCATACACCCTTCTAAAGCACCTAACTCAACATGCACACTATCCAATTTCAGCATGATTGGTAGAAATCAACCACATAATTGTAGGGAGCACAAAATCACTAAAATTTGAACTTGGGTAATCTTTCATCTAGAGCCCACAAAGTGGAGCGACAACACTGTAAATGAGGATCTAGATGTGTTGTACGCGAATGTGGAGACAATAAGGTTGAGTGAAATAAGATAGAGACGATAATAGAACTGATACGACAATTATACTAATATGTGTGTTTTTGTGTATGACATACACTTGAGGGAAATTTACGGTCACTTATCTTCTACGTAATTGCTTGCTATCTAATGCTAAAGAACTGTTATGGAAGTTGAACCGCTTAAGCTTTCATGCTAAGTCACAAGGTTCGAGTTCGAGTTCAACGAGGATAAAGTTTAGTTTAAATTCGCCAATTGATAAAGTTCGGAAAAAAAAATTGCTATTAAGTTCAAACAATAAAAAAACATATAACATATCAAATGATAAATGTCGATGAGGTGTCGATTGGTTGGTTGTGCCCAACACCACCCAAGTTCAACTTTTGTTTGGCGTATGAGGCTAGTTAGGGCCATATGAGCTGGAGTTGAGGCCGGTTGTGGCCATATGAGCTAGAGTTGTGGCCAGTTGTGGCCATATGAGCTGGATTTAGGACGGTTGCGGCCATTTGATGTGGATTTGAGGCCGATTGAGACTGATTATAATACAAGTTCATAATTCTGCTCAAAAGTATTTACAAACCAAAATATATACATAATCATAAATATATAAACATTTAAAATTTTAATTAACAAAAACTATAAATGTTTAAAAAATAAATGACCATAAAATTTTGAAGACTTTAAATATAATGAAACATAAATATAAATGAAAAAGAATAGACAAATAGACAAATAAAAAAACATTAGAACATTAACAAAAATTAAAATATTTCTATATTAAAATTTTAAAAACATTAATAAAACATAAAACTTAACATAAAAAATAAACTATAAAATAAAGAAATAACGATCAAATTAATATACATTAAAAAAAACTTACAACAAAAACATCAAAATGGACAAGACCCTTGTTTGTCAACCAGTGTCAACTCCTTTGACCCCCCTCTCACGTAGCAATCTTCACACTCATCTTGTTTGATCCTTAGTCCAATTCTCCGCTTAGAACATGTCCACCAACTTGGCTCCATTGTTCACATCCACCTCCTTTGTTCAGGTCCAGGATAGGAGGGTTTTCTCTATCTTTTCCCCTTTTTTTTGGCAAACATTAACGAACTTGGCCAATTTTTTCAGCTATGCTACAAGTTCACGAATTTCAAACTTCACGCAAAAAATTCGCCGAACCCTATGGCACAACGTCCATGTATGACTTAACATTTTGATCATTATGCAACTTGGCTACCAAGTGTGTGGTATGTTATCAAGTGCTCAGGCATAAAAAAATCATGATTTTCAAACTTCATGCAAAAACTTCGCCGAACCCTATGACACAACGTCCATGTATGACTTCACATTTTGATCATTATGCGGCTTGGCTACCAAGTGTGTGGTATGTTGTCAAGTGCTCAGGCATAAGGTGAGCCCCTCAACCCTATAAGGGCTAAGCCCTCGACACTTAAGCACTTGTCTATTGGGTGAAGTGAATAGTGTGGTCTTTGAATTTGTGTAACATCAACTCGCGAGTTGCATGTGTGGCACATGATGTAAGGAGTTGCGTGAAGGAGCTCAAAGTGTAGACACTATTTGGCATGTTACCTGGACCAGCACAAGAGGTGCATGATACAAGGGGATGCAAAGTATACACAACTAACCAATATACTCAAGGTAAAAATGTAGGGTTGTGAAGCTACACGCGGATTAGTGTTTGTGGTAAGCCCTCACTTGCCACTAGGCCAAACCAAAACAATACTTTTAAATCTAGTACCACCCAAAAGAATACCTTTAAAACAACTCCTTTAACATAATTGTTCAATAACCCCGCTACCTTTAGCGAAGTACACAATAATTATTTATGATTGAGGAGCATATTATTCTTCAATGCTAATGTTAACATCACCTTAAATACTTATGGCAAGTTACTATTTTCCATTGATGCAATATACCATACTCTACATCCAATTTATTGTTTTCACAAAAAAAAGCCCACTCTAAAAGGAAACAATATACAAACACTTGAAAAAATGTAGTCAATGGACTTTAATTTTGCCATAACGTGCCTAATATTCGTCCAACACTCAAATGTCTAGAAATATGTAGAAGTATGTTGCAAAAAAAACAATTCGGGGTAAGTTTTACCCAAGTATACCTTTTAAAATTTGCATATTATAAAGACTAGTTTTGAGAAATTTTCTTAAAATAATCGTATATTTATATTTACCCATACCTCTGCCAGTCTTGTGTTTCTGGGGGGTATTAATTGTGAGGGGTGGGTGAGGGATGCTTAATTCATTGCCGACATCCTCATAGAGTCTATTGAGGTGGTGGGGCCTCAAAACATTGTCCAAGTTGTAACAAACAATGCAAAAAAATGTAGAGCCGCAAGGTTGATGGTTGAGGTAAGGTATAAACACATATTCTAGACACCTTACGTTGTTCATTCCATCAACTTAATGTTACAAAAATTGTGCACAAAAATTACTTGAATCAAACAAGTCCATGAGGAGGCGAGTGAGATTCAAATGTTTGTCAACAACCACCACATGGCCCAAGTTATCTTCCGGAGATTCTCGACGTTGTAGCATTAAAGGTAACCTTTTCTTTTCTTTTCTTTTTATAATTTTTAAATTTTATTTTAATAAATTCATTAAATTAATATTATAAGTTTGTAATTTGTATAATTTTGATTTTTGAATGTTTTAAATTTACTTGTTTTAATTTCTTATTAGGTTGTTGCGACTCAATTTTCCACGCACACACTCGTCTTGAAACGACTTGTGAAGGTGCGAGTGGCATGGTTATCAGCGACCTTTGTGGTGTATGGAGGCAAACAAATAGTGAGAGGGCCAAAAATGTGAAATTGTTGATCCTCGATCATGTATGGTGGTATCGTGTGGAGTACTTGCTCAATTTTACCGAGCCCATCATGAGTATGCTAAGATTTGTTGATATGGATCATCCATGCATGGGTGAGATTTATGATGGAATCGACTCAATGGTTGAGTCGATTAAGACCATCATAAATGCCAAAGAGCAAGATCCTACAGAGATTTTCTTCAAGGAAGTGTGGCTGCATCTCATTGAAAGGTGGAACAAAATGACCACCCGACTACAACTTCTTGTTTTTGCCTTGACTCTAAAATATTATAGCAAGCAGATCCTTTCTTTACCCAGGAAAGTCGCACCATATAGGGATGTTGAAGTTAATGAGGGGTATAAGGCGACATTTGCTATACTCTTCCCAAATACAAAAGTAGAAGAACTTGGTTAGAGCAGAGTTCGTGAATTTCATATCCTCCAAGGATCGCTCCATTAGTGTTCTTTATTAAAAATACAAGATAGATGCTTATTCGTGGTGGTACCTCCACGGGCAAGCATATACCTACCTCATGCCACTTTGACTAAAAGTTTTATCACAAGTAAGATTTTAATTTTTTTAATTTCTTAACTCTTTCTAAGTTTCTAAGTTTTTAAGTTTTTACTTTTATGAATTTAAAATTTTAATTTTGCATTGACTTTGTGGTTTGCCTCAATAAGTTGCGAGTTCTTCAGCCAAGAGGAATTGGAGTACATACTCCTTTATCCACTTAGTTAATCGCAACAAGTTAGGAGCAAAAAAGACGAACAATTTGGTCTTCGTGCATTCTAATTTGTGCTTCTATCACACAAGAAGGATGAGTATAATCAAGGGCCAACAAACTATAGGGATATTGGTGCATGTCTTATACTCAATCTCACTATATTCTTCAAACAAAGAAATCTATTCTCCTTGGTATGTTTTTACCTTTCTTTCCAAGGTACCTAGCTTACTTGACATAGCTCAGACTTCCCCTGCACTGAGGATCATCCATTCAGCAACTTAACACAATCTACTTGCTCCAAACATCCTTAGATATCCTTCCTGCTGCTCTATACACATTCTTTGCTCATTTAAGATTAGCATTCATAAGAAAGCAATAATGATACCTGTTCTTGTGGATTATGGTTCCATTCCTCAATAGCCTCCATCATTTCTCTAACACCTCCCATGTACTCTTAAGACCATTTCACATCCCTAGCCATTCATTAATAGCATCGAAGTATTGTACTTGAAACCTAGTCAATGCTCCTAAGTAGGCCTCCAAGGTTCACGCTCACCAAATGACATTTAGACTCTAGGACCACTCAAAATGCCTTTAGACCACTTACTCTAACTCTTTACCAAGTGTCTAGACCCTTCATACAACTTCCATCCTTCCATGCATGCTAGTTCTCTAACTAAGGCCTAATAGCCTTCTAGCCTTCTTAGCACACAAATGCTCTGATAACTTACTTTCTCAAGAGACAACCCCACAACTTCTAGGGTGATTCTAAGACCCTTTATCAGACTCTCACTCATGCCAAATTTTCAACTACTGTTGTTTTGTACCAAATTGTACTTACTTTATAAAGTGGGGTGCCAATTAGGTCTCTTTTTGACTCCTAATCAAAACAGTGCATACATGCACCTATAATCTCACCTGGATAACAATGGATCCACCTTAGGAATGTTGTAAAGAAGGTGTCTACCAATTTTTATGGCTTAGCTCCATCATTTTACCTTCCATGCACCTTATTTCCTCTTAACTGTACCTGTACAGCCAGACCTGCTAAACCTCCTCTAACTTTCCCACACGTGCGAGCTGGGTCATGAGATTTCACAGTCCTCTAGGAACCATCAAAACAGAGGTACTCACAAAATTTTGTTAAATTTCAATGGATAGAACTCAAGATCTTCTTTGCCCTAGTTTGGGCCCGAGAGGAGAAAGTTTGAGCTACAGGAAAAATCATGCATTTTCAAGGGCTATAAAAATTTGATGTAGCTCTCCTCACCTGTCCTCAACTAATCATGCTTTCACATATGTCTAAAAACTCTCCTAAAGTGACTGTCCTACTCCAAGCTCTCGGTCTGGGACAGAGTACACCACGTACAGTCTATACAAAGCATCATTCAAGCTAATTTCATACAAAATTCAACCTGCAAAACCCTTTAACATCTTTATTACACCTTGTCTATCCTGGTTACATGTTTTTCAAGGTTTCTATATGACCAATTTCTCGAAGCACTCTCTTATTTCTTTATTAGCCTTCACTAAATGTCTTGTTCTATGCTCCTAGATAGGCTCAACAACATAACTATGCTTAGTATTCTATCACAACCACCTTCTTTTCCTCTATCCTTCGTTCATATCCCTATTACATCTCAATGATACAACAATATGACTTATTAGGCTTTGCAAACAACTAATTTGCTTCCTACACACACCTAGTTATTACATTTACACACACTCAATTTTGACCTTTACTTACTCAAGTAGAATCACTCAAATACACCTAACCAAACATGCCTAGATGATCTAATATGAGCTTATTGCATTTATCCTTTGATGCTCCTGCATCAGATATAGACCCAGAGACTCCAAACTTGGATGCTTCCATTGGCCAACTTTCATTGCTAGACCTGGACCTAGAGCGTACTTTGCATGACCTGCATTGTGGAGCTGGCGGGAGCGGCGCTACTGATGCTTGTGGTTCTACTCTTGATGCTTGTGGTTCTAATGAACCACATGATAGTGATGATGCTCTCGTTGAAGACATTGAAGGAGAGACAAAGCCATTTGATTATGATTATATAAACTATTAGTATGCTGATTTATCTTGATTTTTGTGTATACATTGTAACATTTGAACAATGTACTTGCTCATAGTTCGATCAATGAATATCATGACAAAATGCATTGAATTATCAATATGCTGTGCAGCTATTTCACTTGTTTAATAATTTGTTTACTCTATGCGTATATAAGGCTGAAAATTTGCTTATTTGGCTATACTTTTAAATATCACATATATATATATATAATATATATATATATATATATATATATATATTATACGGCTGTACCCGAGTGTTGTACCTGCCCACCCCAAAAAAAAAAAATTGTACCAGCATACCAGATCCCTGTACCTGTACCCGAACTGTACCCCGTATGGCTACTCAGATTATATTGAAAGAGGTACATACAAAAAAACAAGAACTAGAACATAGAAAAGAACCTATAGAGCTACAATGTTGCCACTATATCTTTAACCATTCATATATGACCATTCTGCATTAGCCATATAGAAAATTGTTAAAATAAGAGATCCAAGACTATAGACTATCCAAAAGAGAAGAAAAAGAGAGAATGCATTTATGTTGGACAAAAGTGAGCTTCACATCAAGAAGCATAGGAATCACTCGGTCTTTCTTTCGATTACTCGGTCTCTTGATCATTTTCAAGTTGATGAGATAAGAGGTTTCCTAGTAAACATTTGTTCGCTCGTCTGATGTTCTCAAGACAGCTAGAAAATGTGGGATAGACAATTTGTCAATTCCGGTTCCATGAGCCAATGAAGACATTGTAATCAGTACCTATTGAATTGCTCCTTGCATAATGGCAATCTGAGGATTTATTACTTGATTTGAATCTTGGTGCAGGCACCGTGATGGAGGATTTGCTTCCATTTCACTTGTGGTCACTTCTCTAGTCCGAGTCCTAGACTGTGTCCTAGGTTTAAGAAGCTGGTCTGGAAACTCTATGCATCTCTCATGTGTGGGGTAGTTCCATGGCATCAGCTGCCTCTGTGAGAAGTTGCCTCTAAACTTGAGTTTTAGTAAGGACGACAATATATGTTACAGGGTGACAAATCACTTTGTTTCAAGTGAATCTCACCTGTTCTGCACTTTCTTTAATTTATTGTATAACAGCATTTGTAACAAAACTTTTTGTTTGCATTTATAACCATGGTATTTCTTGCTTGGCTCCTTTGAGCGTTAATGTTGGCCTAGTAAATTTGCCTCCTTCAATGACATGCATGTCATCTTAATAAAAAGCCTTGTAGGAAAAGCAGCAACAGTCGCTTGAAATGATTTTTTCCTTGCTGCAGATCTTCCTCTGAAATTCCAAGTCATGATGTTCTTTTGGGAGAGTTTGTTTTTTAAAGCATCAGGTTGTGGTCAAATCTTGAAGCATCAACATGTAATTCCTTGCTTTCGATGGTAAAGATGGACACTAGATGGATGTTCAGGCCAAAAAGCCAGCAACTCGATCAATATTTTTTTTAATATGAACAATGAAAACACTTTGAAAAGGCTTTGACTTTCCTTTAGCTTTGGAGATTAAAAAACAAATTGCAAACAGAAAGATGTACCCATCCTTTCAATTCGTGGTATGATTTTTCCTTGTAGCACAAGATTTGATTAAGTTCAAATTTAATTTTAAGTGTCCTTTAGGAAAATGTGATTCAAAATTAATTTTGAATATCCTTTCAGACAACGCGATGATTCAAAAGTTTGCTATTATTTCTAGTACCCCTCAACAACATGTTTTGTGGGTGAGCCTAGGAAGGAAAAAAACTATGTAAAATATGTAATAACATAACCTCCCCTTGGTTATTTCAAAAATATGTAAAATATGTAATAAAATAACCTCCCCTCGGTTATTTCTTATTATGCCTCCTATTCCCGTGGGTCCTGGGTTCCTCTATTAGCTCCATAAAAATGAGCTTCTGGTATGGTCCAGTTGGTGGGGTCCAAGTCTCCTTTGGCTTCCCTTTAAGGATAGACATTTTAATATTTATATCTAATTGAGAGCTGTCAGAATCTACGGGGAACTAGATCACTCATGTTTGTAACCATGGGAGTTTTGTTCCAGTTATTGACATGGTTGTGAAATGAATGTTGTAATCTCTAACTTCAAAGATATAGGAATTCAATTCTAGCCGAAGTTGCAAACAAGCAAATAGAGGAATGATTGTGGATGGCTGTTATAGATGGACTATAACATAGACTTTGGCCATTTGGTGAATATATATGATACCATTTGGAGGAGTCCAATTAGAGTTCTAGATTGCTTTCGCTAACTTACAAAGCAAAAGGAGATGATTAATTTATTACGAGTCGTGTAAAGAATAAGTAGAATTAGAGGGTCTAACTCATGTTGTTTGACATAGCACATAAGCTGTAAGAACTTGTTTGTGTAACTAGCCATTTAGAATGCCGGATTTTTGGCCACACTTGCACTTATTCTCCCCATATCCTGTTCCATGTTTTTTTATTTTAATTAATGTCCACTGGTATTATTGGAGTACAATACCACTTGGACACTTTCCCCATTTTAATAAATCTTTCTTATTTGATGAAGTTGCGCATCTTTCTTCACGTTCCTTTAGTCCTTGCTTGATTGCATCCTCGCAATTACCAGTTAAGTTTTCAATAATTCCTTTAACCTATATTGGTGTCATGTCTTTGTCAAAGCAGATAATCTCTAACTTTTCCATTTTCCTCCATAGTTTTTTCTGTATTCTGGCTTTTGATTGAGGCTTGGGTATCCAAATTAACCAATCATTCCAAATCTGAAAGTCCAGCCATTATTCATTTGCCAAACTAATGGAGGTTTGAGAAGATGAATCCCTTGTCTTATGTGCTTCCAGCCTTGAGAAGCCCAATCCCCATAAATAGTATTCCCTGTTCCATTACATTTAATATATTTATCCCATATAATGTGTGACTAAGATATTCCCTGTTCCATTTAATTTAATTTATTTATCCTGTATGATGAGACTTCGGAACTATTGTTTCTCTGAAAGAACCCTCGATGCTAATTCTATATCAAATCATTGTCCAAAAAGGAGATCTTTAATTTTTTTTATTTTTTTTCAAACAAAAGTTAAAGTTACATATTATATGGTAAAAGAGTTACAAACTTACAATGATAGATGCAAAAGAAATAACTGATCACCAGGATCAGACCAAGAGGAGATAATTTGAGAATAGGTCAAGCCCAAAACTTCCAATGAGAGGTCTTCACAAGATACATATTTACATGACCAGAATCAACAACATCATAAAAGAATCCAAGAAGAAATCAGTTATCATGAGCAATATTAGAGGAAACTTTCCTCCTCGATAGGGTGAACCACCCATGCTTGGCTTGACAAAGCAGCCTGCTATGTGCATAAGCAGCTTCCTTGCCCATCTTCATTGTAGATCCCTGTTCTAGTGGCATGGGGTCGTGCCTCTTTGAAGGAGTGGGCTCTGCTGACTTAACCAGGGTTGCTTCGATTTTGCATTTGCAGTTTCTGTAAGCATTATAGCGTCAACATCATCTATTGTGTTTTCTTGTTTTTCCACAATTTCTCTCAGGTTTTCCACAGAGGTTTGAAGAGTGCCAATTCTTTCATGTTGTTCAAGGGTGATTTTTGTCAACCTAGAGAGGGCAATTTCCATGACAAGATTATGCAATCCTTTAACCTTTATAGTTTGCCAAACATTTTTAACCATTTCAGACATTTTCAGCAAGGCTTTCAGAAGATTCCCATCATAAGGTTTGAGAGAGGTGTAAGGACTGGAGGGAGACAACACATTTTCCTTGGTATGGCAAAAGTGCAACGGGTTTCTTTCAGTATGAACAAGGGTAGGTTTGAGAGCAGAGCTTTCATGGATAAAGTGGGGCAGCTTATGGTTTGGAAGGTTATGAGCAGGTACTGTTATCACCCGGAAGTGCACCATGATTAGAGAATGATGTGCATTCTCTCTTCTGTGGACAAAATTGGAACACCTCAAGGTTGTGGGAACCTATAACTGAGATGAACCTCCAGAGTGTGTTGGTTCCCCTGTGAATCACCTGAAAAACTATAAACTAACAAGGAAAAGGGAGGAGTGCGGGTAATGTAAGGTTGCGGTGATACACCAATGAATTGACACACACATGTACTACTGCATACAGAAAATATAGAGATCCACACACATCTCTCCTAGACATGGTTGATCCGTGTCAGTAAACCGGATCATGCTCATAATGGGTTCCGTAAATCTCAACAGATAACCCACTCTATCCCACCAAGAGTCCTCTAAGATCAAGTTCTTCACTTTTTGAGCCCCTTGAGTGTTTGATTGCCTCCATACAGTCCAAAGATTGGATGTTACCATCCTCATGAGTGCCTCTCGCACCTTCACTAGTCGTCTCAAGACGATTGTGCGTGATGCAAACCGAGTCTCAGCAACCTAATAAGAACGAGGAACAAAAATTAAAAATAAAATTTAAATTATAAAATTGAAAGCTAAAAGAATACTAAAAAACTTATATTAAGTATTAAATTAAAAAGAAAGAAATAAATAAAGCTTGTCCTTACCTTCAGTAGCTCCAACTGCGAGAATGATCTAAAAATGCCATGTGACATGTGGTGGTTGGTGACAAACATTTGGATTTCTTCAGCTTCTGCATACACTTGCCGGATCCACTCTATTTTGTTTGCCATTTTCTTTAGCATTAAATTCAATGAATGCACAACACAAGGTGTCCAAAAAATATGCCCATACCGTGCCTCAACTAACATCCCTGCAGCTTTGCAATTTTTGGCATTGTCCGTTATCACTTGGACAACATTTTCAGGCCCCACTGCCTCAATGGACTCAAAGAGAATGTTGGCTATGAATTGGGCATCCTTCACTTGCCCCTCACAATCAACCGCTTTCAAAAACATTGCCCCCTTAGGGCATACTGCAATCACATTGATTAAAGGGCGGTTTCTTGCATCTTTCCATCCATCAGAAACAATGGACAGACTAGTTTGGTCCATGAGTCCCTAATTGGTTGCAAGGAGGTTTCCACATATTTTTTTTGTCTATCCAAAAGGGTGGTGCGGATCTTCTCATATCCTGGTGGTTTATACCCTTTTGGTGCCTCATTGATGGCTTTCACCATCTCATGCCAATAAGGTGATCTTACAACATTAAAAGAAAGACCATTAGCATATACACACCTTGCAATGCATTCATCTGCAATCTTCCTGTTCTCATTCTGAAAGGCCTTTTCCAATGGCCCTTTTGTCTTACTTTTCTTTCGTGCAAGGGAAACATCCTCATCTGTGGAGATAGGAGCCACAAATGGATGTGGCATGGCCACAATTGGGGATCCACTAGGTGATGGAGCAACTGGAGGCCTTGCTAAACGAGATGAACCTCCTCTTTTGGCCAATGGATGACCCACTCTCAGAGCCACTCTAGCCTCTGCATCCTCCTGCTCTTTGATATATGCCAAAACATTTTCTTTTGGCACCCCAGCATTATTCCTCCCCCTACATACTCTTATACCATTACCCGTTATGACACACAAATGGCTTTTCACCCTACTGTAAGAGCCTTTGAATATTCCATCACACTCATTGCATTTCCATTCAAAACAACCACCACCTGCAAGTTGTTGAACTATTGTTACGTGCCTCCATAACGGTGAATTTGGGTCAAAGTCTTTGGCCAAAGATTGCCCAGAAGAAGCAGAACTTGTTGCCATTGTAGAAATACCTACAAGGTTTAAAAAACAAATTAAGCAAAGAAAACAATGGCATGCAATTGCATTGTGATTGAACAATGAAAATTAAAAAAACTAAATGGAAAGAGCAAAATAAAAATGAACATAAGCAAAAAAATGTAATGTGTGAAAGATTAAATAATAAAAAAAAAAATAGAGGAACAAGGCTAGAAATTAAAAAAAACTTACCTTCACTTAGTAAACCACAAATCAAATCCTTCACAAATCCTCCTTTGCAGCTCCTCACACTCCTCCAAGCTTAGCAATAGCTCCTCACACTCCTCAAACCCTAGACAAACACAATGCAATTTTGGAGAGCCACAATGTGAGTTTGTTTGCTTTATGTTTTGTTTGTGTGTTGTTCTTTTGTTTTATTGTTTAGAGGTAGCTTTTAGGTTTTAGATTAGAAGAATTTACTATTTTTTATTGTTGTGCGCCTTTAAAAACGTGGAAAAAATTAAAAAAAAATTAAAAAACGCATGTTTTTCCACGCGGGAGCGGCCAGGGAGCGGGCCGGTGCTGTGGAAACGCCCGGGTACGGCGCAGGTCGTACCCGCGCGTTTCCACAGCGCCGGCCCGCTCCCTGGCCGCTCCCTAGCCGCTCCCGCACGCGCTCCCGCTCCCGCTCCGGCCGCCTGTACCGGCGTTTCCGGTAACATAGGAAAAGGGCTATGGATATTAAAAAGAATCAGAATTGAGGCCAAGTCTTCTAAAAGATGGAATAAGAAGAGGGATATTTATGCATTCTTGGATTTAAAATCATTCCTAAGTGACCCCGAGCAACTTGAGAAGTGTAGGAAGCAACAAGGTTTTTTTTCACACAAGAAAAAGTTGCAGAGGCAGGAGTGTTACCCATTGCCTTGGTCAAATCTATTTCTTGTGGCCAGATATGATGAGAATAAGAATGAGAGCCCTTCTGAGAGCTGTCTTTCTTTTGAAAGTCTTCTTGCATGCTAGAGACTTCATCGTCATCCACTTGAACAGGCATTTGCTGAGTATTCTTCATGTTTGGAGCCTAGCGTTGATGATTCTGCTATGGTGTTGCTGGAGCTGGAGTTCTTTTCCTCCTTTCCCTTCTGTAGATTCTGAGGTCTCTGTTAATGGCTTGGATTGGACCATTCTTTGCACATTGCTAGCCCTTATTTATAAGTCCAAATGATTGCCTCTTCCAGGTTCTTATTTTACATGCAAAAAAAAAAGATTGAGATGGGTAGGTGAATTTGGGGTTTGATTTTTTTGACCAAGATCATAGAGATTTTAACAAATCTCTGAAATTTTCCTACAGAAATTTAATTCAGCGGTGAGAAATGCTCGGCGTAGAGTCTGTTTGGCACTAGTAATTTGTAGGACAGCGGGAGGAAAATTAATTAAAGGTTAAATTTTCAGACCTTTTCCTTGGCTGTGACTCTGCTGCTTCCTACCTACTTTTCTTTTAATGAACAAATCATCATCGCCAGACTCCCACTCCTCCCAACATTCCATATCGCCTTTGTCAAAAGGGATACAATATCCTGAATATTACAAGCAATCTTATATTCAGAAGCATTAAATACATTATTTTCCTGTTATAATAGGCATTATGCATACTCCAAGTAAAATGGGAATACATTGCGGCAAGAATGGGCGATCTTTTACGTTTAATCCACCAAATAATGTTGATTTGGCTATTTTCCTCCATAATATCAATGAATATCTGAATGTCTCCCAATCCTGTTCATTAGAAATTCCTTTGTATGTTACAATTTTTCTAGAACACTTTTAGGATCAGAGATACCATGGAGAAAGACTGGCATGGCTTGAAGCACTGATCGATTTAATTGCACTCTACCAGCCAATGTTAACATCTGTTTGTCCAGCCTCATGACTTAGCTTTAATTCTATTTAATATTTTTTCATAATGATTTCTTAGTTGAGTTTGTAGAGTGGAATAAAAAAATATGCTGCTGGAAAATGTGCTTCCTCAAATCCTATATTCCTCAGAATCTCCTTTTTCTTCCCTCGAACTCATATTAAGAAAGAAGATTTGTGATTTACCTGCAATAACCTCTTGCCTGAATGCATCTGGATATATTTTTAGTATTACAGGAAGGGTTTTGATTTTCTTTATACAATGGTTGACAATAAGAGAATGTCATCTGCAAACTGAAAGTTGCGAAGTGCTCTCCCTACCCTCAAGCAGAAAATCCATTTTATCCTCCTTCCTGTTTTTCCATTTTATTTATCTATTTAAACTTCCATAATGTTAAATAGGTGTGGGAATAAATGATTCCTTGATGTAAATCTCAAAAATATTAGAAAAGTGAACCTAGATTGTTGTTGATCTTTACCTTGAGAATGAGGAAGACAAGATGCAGCATTCAACCCATCCTTCAGATGGAAACAAAATTTGTGCAGAGTTCCTAAGCTGAGTCTCCACTTGCATTTCTCAAAAACTTTTGCCATATCTACACAAGGAGAACTCTTGATCTTTTGCTGTGATTGAGAGAGTATTATCTCTTGAGCACCTGTGATATTCCAGTTTAAATCTTGGCTTCTTCACAGTGTAATAATGAGTAAAATTCTTCAGGATTCATCTGCATAAAAATGTTTTTTTCTGACATTTCGGATCCCCGCAAAATGGATCCAATAGTGGGATACAAGATGTAGGAAATAAGTATTTTTAAGCAGATGCATCTAGAATAATATTACTTACCTATGATATTATTTGGTTTTTTTTACAGCCTTTCACTGAAGGTTGACTGAGCTTGTGAGATGATTTTTGGCAGTATATTTAGGATCCTACTGGCAATAACTTCCAATATGATTTTGTAAAACATATTGCACAAAGATATGGACTGAAGTCTGAAACTCTTCCATCTTGCTTGCGCTTTCTTCAGGATTAGAAGTATGGTAGTCAAAGTTATATGTTACACGATTTTGTTACTTCTTTGGGCCTCTTCCAAGGACTTGAGCAGGCTATATCTTGTACAATTTATCAAGAAACTCAAAATATTTGAGATTTAAACTAAACCGGTCCCAGTGCCTTAGCTCTTGCAAACTAAGAAAAACGTTTGTTTAAGTTCTTCCTTGACTAAGGTTGTTGATTTTTAAATTTCTGCATCTGAAACAAACAGGAGGATTTGCAGCAATATATTTATACAAGTCTCTTTATCTATATCTGGTTCTTCGTAGAAAGATGTGTATACACCTTATTTTTCACACGCACTGGAAATTTCTCTTCATAGACTGTTGGTAAATTAACCTCCTGGAGTGGTGCCTTCGGGGGCGTAAAGGGAGCAGGGTTTGTGTTGCTTAGCAGTACCTCATGTGGGTTGCCTTATCTTGCCCTAGTGTGCCTTCCTAATACCACTTACTTGATACCCTCAGTACCACCACCTTCACATCCTCTTCCTATAGCGCCTTCAGATTACCTTCATACCCTCGCCAAGTGTCTGCTCTACCTCCATTCTCTCTGTTGGAAGTAAGGTCATTAGAACCCCTCACAATATGTATGTATTTAGTTATAGTCTATCAATTATTTGTGTGCAAGTGAGTGTGTGATTGAGTTGTGATAACATCTCATCCCACTAGAATAGGAAAAGTTAGGATGTGTTGTTTTAACAACTCATATAAGTTGGTCTGTGTCTTGTAAATTCCTAAATTCTAGAAGCTGACATTTGCATAAGAACCTCTTATTATGAATAATATTATCGAATCATGCAATTATTCTACTATGACATCAGAGCAGGTGTTTTATGAGTATAAGTCTGATGGAGTAGAGCCAATACAAATTCTGGTTGTCCCTGCATGAGACACATTGATGTATTTGTGAGACTGTGTATTGATAGTTTAGTTTTATATTTGATTAGAAAGTTTAGCCTGTAGCATATTAAGTGTCTACGGCAACAGGCAAATACATGAGAAGGAGAAGCGCACAGGCCTTGACGGCAAAACAAAACAAATCCCTTGTGCAGTTCTGTGGTATCAGCGGTGAAATTTGTGAGGAGTTTCTCCTCTGCCATTACAATTGCCGCAAACCCCCAAGACAATTGAATGTAATCAGCTTGTATCAAAAAGTTAGGAGTATCGACAGTTATTTCATCTTCCGCTAGAGGAAGTGTTGGTGAGGGATTTCAACTGTGCAGTTCTGATCTACACTTGACGGATCCGACAAGTTTCGCTGCACTTCGTTAGTCAATGCACTGAAAATTTTGAGCATTCCCATGTATCTACGTCATTTTGCCATGTTCTTGCCCATGCATCTACGTCATTTTGCCATGTTCTTGCCCATGCATCTTTTTGCATTCTGCCCTTCAACCATGCATCAGCCACAATGGCTAAGTCATTAGTCCTTTTATAGTTTGGTAATGTTTCTAATAAAGGTTTTTAAGAGAGTCGATTTTTTGTCAATATTATGTTTGTAATGTCAATTTTTTATAGTCTATAATATTGAGTCTCAGGATAAAAGGTCAACATCTTGTTCCATGTTTAAATCCATGTTGGTCCTTCAAATAAAGCATGTGTGTCATTTTGTCAAAAAATCGAATTGAAACTCTGTAAAGGACGCATTACCGGGGCAAACCCGACATCCTTGGTAATGTGTGTGCACATTTTGTGTCGGGATATTTGATCATAAAACGACATTCAATGGAGCTAATTCACAGAGGAGGTTGGAGGAAACAAAGGGAGGATGCCCAACCCAATCTCGAGTTCGCGGCTAACTCCAAGATTGCAGCATGCTATAGCGGCAAAACAAAATCGCCCCACCGATTAAAGCCAAGGATGGTCTTGAGTAGTAGTGGTGATGATCTATGTTGTTCGAAATTAGGTGGCAATGATCATGCACATTGGCTACAAATGTGAGTTCAATGAGGTGACCAACACTCATTGAAAATATAGTGTTCCACTATCTTGATTAGAACATGCTCGGTGAGGCCAAGCCAACCAGAGGAGCATAACAGAAGAGAAGTGGAGGCCCATGCCACACTTTTAAGAGCATAATGGAGAAGAAGTGGAGGCCCATGCCACACTTGCAGTGAACAGTGCGTTTTGTTCCTATTATCTTGTTGTTGATTGTGATGTGAACAATTGTTTGACATTGTTCACAATTTGATATATTGAATAATGATATGTTCATATCCACATTTGATGTAAGGTCTTGGATAGTGATATGCTCCTCATCATAATTGTAGTGAGGCCATTCCCACTACTGATGTTGGATTGATGGCAAGTTCCCATCCATCAAAGTTGGTTTTCAGCTGTGATTTGTCCCAATTCTCATGAACTGTATTCCGTTTCCCTATGTTCGTATTAACAGGGAAGGTTGGAAATAAGGTTGTTAGTACTCACGTAGTATATGATGTATTGTTGTAATATTAGTTATTTGCGTACAAGTGAATGTGTGCATAAGTCATGATATCAACTTACCCCACCAGAATAGGAATATTTAGGATGAGTAGTTATGAATTGTTTTAACAACTCATATAAGTTTAGTCTAAGTGTGATACAAACTCTTAAATTCTAGGAGCTGTCATTTGTATAAGAGCCTCTATTATGACTAATATTATCGAATCCTGCAATTATTTTGATACTCTCTCCTCCCCTTTTACCTTTTATAGATTGTTTTTCGCTGACTGCATTGACCATGGTTGATGCACTCTAGTAGATACCTAATTCGGCCAACTACATCAACCATTGTCGATGTCGTCAACTATGTGAGATAATGGCTTCAAATTATGTTCCCTTATAAGTAGGCGCCATCATTTTCATTTCTCAAATAAATCATCCCATAATCTGCTTTGTCTTCGCTTGCAAATCTTCACTTAGAAATAGTGTTATGCAGGGATGCACACCCCCCATCCCCAAGTTGTATGGGACATCTCGGAACTTGGGAATGAGGACGAGACGTCCCCTCGAGTACCCAGGGCGTCCCAGTTCCGTCAAAAATCAGGGGATGCCGTGACGTCCCTGGGACGATCAAGGAATGTCCTAGCATCCCCTACGGCCAAACATTATTTAACACTCGAAAAAAAACTTTAAAAAAGTTAAAACTTATTCTTATGTTCTCTTATAAGTAGGTGCCATCGTTTTCATTTCTCAAATAAATCATCCCATAATTTGCTTTGTCTTCGCTTGCAAATCTTCACTTAAAAACAATGTTATGCGGGGATGCACACCCCCCATCCCCAAGTTGTCTGGGACATCTCGGGGACTTGGGAACGAGGACGAGACGTCCCCCCGGGTGCCTAGGATGTCCCGGTTTCCTCAAAGATCAGGGAATGTCGTGACGTCCTCGGGACGATCAAGGAACGTCCAAGCATCCCCTACGGCCCAACATTATTTGACACTCGAAAAAAAAATTAAAACTTATTCTTATATTTACCTAAAAGCTTATTATTCAACCCTAACCCTAAAAGGCTCCCAAAAATTTATAAAAAGCACAACCCCACACTCATTCTAATCACACAGAGCAATTAGCAAGAGCAGGAGGTGTGTACAATGATCCTTTGTTTTTGTTTTTTTTAATTTTCAGATGCAAAATTCAAAGTTCAAAGTGGATTAAACAAGGGAGGGCGTTGCTAGTTTTTTTTTAATTTTTGAGTGCATACATTGTTGTTTATTCTTTGTTTTTTTCCATTTCCAAATGCAAGCAACAAAATGGTTTAAACAAGGGAGGGCCTTATTATTATTTTTTTAATTTCAAAGTGAATGCGTAGCTGTTTTTTTGTCTATTATTGTTTTCATTTCAATGTTATTTGTGTAATATATAGTTTTTTTAGGTTAATAATTTATTAAGTTTAAGTTTTTAGTTTCATTTATAAATGTTTATTTTGTGTTTTAGGTTATTAAGTTAATAGACTATTAACAGGTATTCACGTTCAAGTTTTTAACCTATAAACTATTAACTTAAAAGTTAATAAGTTAATAGTTTATAGGTTAAAAACTTGAACGTATTTCGTAAATAATTATTTTATTAAAAAAACATTTGTAAATTTATAGAATAATTAGGTTTATTTTATTTTATTATTTTAAATATATGCTAGTAAATTTATAATATATTAAAAAAATCAAATTTCATTTCTAACTTTTATGTTTCGTTTGTAGGAAAGCTATTTTTGACATGTTTATTTATACGAAATGTGAAATTATAACTATATTTCTATTGGCCGAATTTAATCACGAATTTTATCTTTATTTTTTTAGCAACGAATTTCATACGAATTTTATACTCGGCGAATTTGAATGCAGTGACTAAGACTGTGCTTACGGGCTTTCAATATTTTATATTCCCTTTTTTATTTATATACCTTACTTTTATTTCAATATACATATTTTATTTTATGGTTATATATACATATATTTTTTGATTTTATTTCACTTATTTTCATATTTAATGTATTTATTATTTCATAAAGGAAGTATATACATAAAATAAACATTCAAGTATAAGATTAGTTTTATATTATATATATATATATATATCCTTTTATTTTTTCTTATACTTTAAGTTATATTTTATATATAAACTTCCAAGATGTTTGCGAGTGGTTTCAGACATCAAGTAAATCAAATGAAAAATCTGAATTTTAGATGGCACTCTCACATTTCAGAGCCAATTTCAGGATCCCAAATTTCAGACTTAACCAATTAGCTTGCAAGAATAAACCTCTAAATTTAATCTAAATTTCATATTTTCATTATTTATTATTATTATTAGTTTATACATTAAATTTTGATTTTATTATTATTATTAATTTAGTATTTTCATTATTTATTATTATTGTTTTTTATCGTTATTATTATTATTTTATACATTAAAATTTGATTTTATTACTATTATTATAACATAATTGAAGCATGTTTGAAGTTGTTCACACAAAAAAGCGCAACAGGTTGACAACACAATACCTCAATGACCTTCTCTTTGTGAAAAACAATCTTCATTTTTGCATGAGACAAGTTGAGGGGGTGCAAAGTTACAATGCAATTGTCTTGGATGGGATCGATCCATATGCCGACTGAATTGTTGATGTCATGTTTACTGGAGATCACATATTTGGAGAGGGAGGTAGAAGAAGCAATAGCAAGGGGGCTTGGTGAGGATCCAAAATGATATCTCTACAGATGATGTTGTTGCAGAGGAAAAATCTTCACCTTTCACTTACATGGGGCAGATAGAGCATACTTATTGTAAGACTAAGCGCTAGGGATCAAATGTAATATGTATATCTAATATTTCATATGACTCTATGAGCATTATAGTATGCAAATTTGTACTCGTACTCTTTTTTGGTCTAAAGACTAAAACTACTAGAAAACATACCTATGCATTCTCTAAATTCATTTTTTATGCTTTTTAACAGTATTTTGCATGTTATAGTTTAGTTAATGAATTTAATTTGTTTTAATTTTCCGAGTCGCAAATCTGAGTCAAAATTTTGGGTTGCCGAGTTTTTACGGAATCCGAGATTTCGAGCAAAGACTCCAGCTACAATCCAATTTTCTTCCTTGGGCCAATTTGCAATTCAGCAAACCGATGATGAATTTCATATTCCTCGTCCCATTCCTCAGATGATAGTGGGGTCCCAATCTAGAGCGAAATTTCTATTAACTCCAAAATGGAATCTCGACAACTTCAGTGTTAGCATCTTCTCCTCATGTTTCTTTGCCTCCCATAAAATCTGCTCTTATGCTGGGGGACACCCACGAGGTTCATAATCCACAACATCCATGCTCGAGTTGCAAGCCTCATATCAAACCCTCTCCCCACTACAAGAATAACTCCAATACGAAAAATCCTCCATGCCGATCATCAGGTTTTTGAGCTTGGATATCCTTGTAAAGATCCTTCTAGCATAGACAATGCATTTCAATCTCCATGAAATTTCATTCCCAGGCATCCCAACTCTTCTCACTCAACATTTAGATTATCATTATATCCATTTGGGGACTCCATCGTCACTGTCTATGGTTTGCAAGCTCTTCATATCTTGCTAGATTCCATTTCACCTGGATCTTCTTCACAGCTATAAGGTGGTTTTGATTTAATTGGGGACAATTTCCTCTAAGCAGGGAGAATGACAAGGCATCTATTATAGTTAGTAATATAGCTATTGTTATTTATCAGAGGAATAAATCAAAAAAGTAGATGGACAGCTGGAACAGCTGTAAAGGACATATAGAAATGAATTAAAAGTTAGGTAGACAGCTGGAACAACTGGAAAGGTTAGGTAGAGCTGGAGCAGCTGAATAGGTTAGGCAGACAGATGGGACGCCTGGAAGGATTAGGTAGGCAACTAGAAACATCAAATGCCATTGTAATATTTTTAGCCTATATACAGGTTCCTCCTATGTAAAAAGGAACTCAGAAATAGAGAGTTATCAGTTCATATCAACAGAACATGCAAAAACTATTCTAAACTCTGTGAGTGTATTTTTGCATCATAGGACATACATGGTTTGGGCATCCCCAAAACTTGCATGTGTGACAATAATCCATTTTTTATTTTCCTGGGATGATTGAAGGCATCGCTACACGCAACCTAGGGCACTCTTTCCAATGATGTCTTTCGATTCTACAATCTGTACAGCAAACATTCATTCTTTGCCTCTCTCCTTTAAATAGTTCTTCCATTCTTTGTAGAACATCATCCAACTTCACATCTCTATAGTGAACATGAGACAACAAATCTTTTCCCTAATCCCCACTATTCCCCACCCTTGTAACCGGTGTTGTTACATCTAACCTCCTCTTGTACTTTTATTGATCCATGGTGAACTTGATGCGAGTTGAAAATCCCTCACCAAACCAAGCTGCCTGTTGCTCATCATTGAAAAGAGCATCCATGTTGTTTTGCATCTTGAAAATGCTGTTCATACGCCTTAACTTATTCTCCATCCTTCTGCTTAGTACCTTTTAGCATTTGGATTATTTCGCCCTCAAATCTTTCAATCTTAAATGCATCTTTTAATTCAATTTGCACTTCAGAATATGTTTTACCATTATTAATGAATTTGACATACCAATCTAAAGTTCATCATTTTGGGGCTATGAGGAGCTTGTCTACCTTTGGTTCTCGTCGATATCTCTTTTCAAGTCCCAATTATTTTTGCATCTCTACCAACAGTACTTCAAGGTATGTTAAGAGGTTTCATGTGTATTCAACGAGTATAAGAAGGTATGCAGTGTCCCAGATGATAGAAAAATTATGAAATTAGGTTGTACAATTCTAGCGATATCAGTACTTGCAGCAGTACGATTTTGGCTACTTGTTGAATGGTTTGGTGATGCTGGTTGTCCTTCATCTGAATCTCATCTCAAACTTCCCAGTTTGTCTCATCCAATATGTGATTCAACTAAAATCCCAAATCTTATTCAAAGCTGGAGAAATTATCTGATTGTTGATTATTGAGTCTCTATCTTCTTCTACTCGTTTAGTCCCTTCATCATAATTTCCTAACTCTTGCTCCTCTGCTGACATTGAACACAAGCATTGGTGTCCCTGTTGTCAGGCTACAGGGGTCTCTCCCTCATCTTTATTTCTTTGCTCTTCACTTGGTGTCAATCGAGGATTGTTTCCTATAGATCGTGTGAATCTAAAATCACCCCCTTCAATCAGTTTGTAGGATTGCATTCTATCATCTTTCATGCAGTTCATGCACAAACTCTACTATACAGCATTGTCTAAAACTCTCAGACTTCAGTGAATATTGAGAAGGCATGTCCCTTATCAATTTTAGGTGATGCTCCTCACATATGTTCAACTGGACTCTGGAGGGAACATCCCCATTTATTCCTCCTCTTGAACAAAACCATCCATAAACGTATTATTCTTATGCTTTTTGTAATTTAATAATCAACTGTTATTTTTAACAAAAACATTGAAGCTTAATCATCAAAACAAAGGTACCCGGTGAACGTGCATTTAGGGACAGCAGGTAACTAGAATTCGGTACGTCCCGGGTACGTGGGTTCAGTTCGCAGGGGATACTTGGCTTAGGGTTCTTGACCTGCAGGGCTTTGGTATTTCTCAGAGACGTACCTAGGGCGTACCCGGGCCTATGAGAGGAAGATTTACCCTGAAACATCCGTATCTCACGTAAAGCCAATTACCCCACGGATTTTTTAATTTTTTTTTTAAAAAATTTTATCACTAAAAAAAGTCCCGATAAGACCAACTTTTTAAACAATAAATTATTCTTTTAAACCCTATGATTTGTGCCCCTAAAGTCTATAACAACAAAAACAAGTCATTTACCTCAATGGATTCTTGCATCTTATTTGCATACAAAGACTCTCACCTTCAATTTGTTGAAAACTATTTTCAATAAGAAATTCGTGGTTGATTTCAAGTAGCCGGTATAGTTGCAAGGGGAGCTTGCCAATAAGTGCCAAGGAGTTTAAGGTTATGTTGCAGATACGTATCCGGGTGTTGCCAGGTGTATTAAGGTAAGTATTTTGTGAGTTTTTTTACGGACATATGGGGGGTCCCGATTTGTACCCTAATCGCTATGGGTACGTATCCAGGTTTATTATTTTTTAGTTCTTATTTTGTTTGTTTATATGTTATAACATTTAAAACATCATTTTATCTACATTTGATAACATTTAAATTTTAATTAGAATAAAGTAAAACAAAAGTAAAATTTCTCAGCGACTAAACTTTGTTTTCATTCCCTTTTTAAATGCATTGTCTGCAGTTAAAATGGCTGCGATGTTGCTTAGTTCTGTGGGTCAAGGTAGTAAAGGTCTCCCTAACAAGCAGTGCAATCCATTTTCCTACCCCCTTTGTACGAGGCTATGTCAAACAAGGTCATTGAACAATTACCAAGTGGAAGGAGGCTTTGTTTGGGTTATGCTCTCAATGTAATGTTGCAATTTTAAGAGCTCCTACAGTCGGGTGAAAGTTTGATTTGTGTGGGGCTATTTTTAACGGATATTAGACACACTGTGGAGGGTTCTGATGGAAAGGGGTTGCCACGTGCAATATTATTATCTTGCATACATCAAATTTTATTTTTTAAACAGATGTTTTCATTGCATTAAATTTCCAATACATACTATGCCCTGGGTCAAAGGAAGTTTACAGTAGCATTAGCAAGCCACTTGTTTCTCCTTTTGCTTGATGCTATGTGGTTTTTAATCACCCATTTTTGTCTACACCTATTGCAGCTACAAGGGGAAGAAGATTTCCATCTCCTCTCAGCAATTTTTTGAACAAAAGAATGTAGGCCCAAATTGGACCATTATGGAGGCATGTCCATAATGAAAGCTAGGGACATAGCTGACCAAAGTGTTGGGACGCTTTCTTTATGCATATGGTGTCCCATTTAATGTTGAAATTAGATTCACCATACTGGCTCAGATAGTTGGGTGAAAGGCCACTTGTATGCAATGAAGCGATTAAAGGTACATTAGAACATGCAAGGGGAAAAATAACATAGAGGTGCCAACAACAAAGGTTTTGTGATATATCAAAGAACAAGATGTCGACACACCTCATTGCAGCCAATTAGAAACTCATGAGCCAAAACAGGTGCGTCCATCACTTCAGATGGATGAAACGATGCAAGAAACCGCCCTTTGATCAATGTGGTTGTAGTATGCCCTAAAAGGGCAATGTTTTTAAAAGCAGTTATTGTAAGAGGCAAGTGAAGGATGCCCAATTCATTGCCAACATCATCTTCGAATCCATTGAGGCGGTGGGGCTTCAAAATGTTGTCCAAGTCATAATGGACAACGCCAAGAATTAAAAAGCCATAGGGATGTTAGTTGAGGCAAGGTATGGGCATATTTTTTGGACATGTGTTGTCCATTCACTCAATTTAATGCTAAAAAAGTTGGCCAATAAAATATAGTGGATTCAACAAGTGTATGCAAAGGGTGAAGAGATCCAAATGTTTGTGACCAACCATCACCAGTTGCAAGGCATCTTTAGATCCTTCTCACATTTGGAGTTGTTGAAGGTAGGGAAAGTTACCTTTCTTTTATTTATAAATAATGTAAGTTTTTTAATTTTTAAAATATAGTATTCAAAAGTTTTCAATTTTAAAAAAAAAATGTTTCTCATTTCTTATTAGATTGTTGAGACTCGATTCACATCACACACAATTGTCTTGAGATGACTTGTGAAGGTGTCAGAGGCACTTAACAGGATGCTACCTTCCAACCTATGGGTTGTATGGAGGCAATCGAACACTGTATGAGTTCAAAAAGTGAAGGCAATGATCTTAGATGACATGTGGTCGGATTGAGTAGAATATTTGAGTTTTACTGAGCCCATTATGAGCATGAACTGCTAAACTGACATGGATCGACCATGTCTAGGAGAGATATATCATGGTATCGACTCAATGATTGAGAAGATAAAGTCCATCATAAATGCAAAAGAACAAGATCCTGAGGAGAAATTTTTCAAAGTATAATCAATAATCCTCATTGAGCGGTGGAACAAAATGACTACCCCACAACATCTACTTGCATTTGCATTGACCCCTAGATTATACAACACAAAGATCCTTTCTTTGTTGGGAAGGATGGCACCATACAGGGATGTGGAAGTCATTGAGGGATATATGTTGGCATTATCTAGGCTCTTCCCTAATCTTGAGGCCGAGGACATGGTTATGATAGAGTTTGTCAATTTCATAGCGGAAACAGGTCATAGCCTTCTCACTCTTCGGAGCAAATACAAGATGGATGCTCATATGTGGTGGTACCTCCATGGTCATGCATCTGTGTACTTGCAGCCTCTTGCAATGAAGGCCTTGACACAGGTAAGTTTTTTTATTTTTTTAATTCTCTTTCCATTTTTTGTTGTAACTTTTAATATTTTAAAATTCAAGTTTGAGTGTTTAAGTTTGCATTGACTTTGCCCCAATAGGTTGCGAGTTCATCTTCCTTTGAGCGCAACTGGAGTACATATACCTTCATCCATTCACAGAAGCGCAACAAGTTGGGGGCTTAAAAGGCCAAAGATTTGGTATATATAGATTCCAAATTGCGCCTTCTATCCCACAAACAACCAGAGTACAAGGGTCAACAAAACATTGGGATATTGATCCAAAGATAGTTGACTTGGATGCTTCGATTTCCAACTTATCATTAGATGACGAGGGATTGGAGACTTCTTTGGCACCGCGAGACCTGCATGCACAAAGGGGTGCAACTAGTAGTGGCCGTAGTGGGAGTGGTTCGAGTCCATGTGGTTCTAATGAACCACATAATGATGATGATGATGATGTCCATGCTCTTGATGAAGAGGCATATGATGAATATTGAAATATTTTAAGATAGTTTGAACTTTGATCATTAGTGTAATAAATTTTAATTCAATATATCATGACATTATGTTTAATTTAACTTTTAACTTTTTAAGCTTTTAACAAATTACAAGTTGTCTTTTGTGGTTATTTAGCTTATAACTTATAAGTTATTGTTTCTTTCATATGCATAATATGTGGTTAATAACTTAATTCCTATTTAGTGGGCTAAAATTTATATATTTTTTGTACAGCCATATCCAATGTCGTATCCAGGGCCAATTTTTTTTTTCGTATCCACATATTGGATACTTTGTTCCCATACCCATATCCAAAAGGTATCGGCTACTTAGGAGGAAGATGAAAATCTGACGAGTTTCATTTTATTTTCCATTCACAAAGGTACCTATTTCAAAAGCAATTGAGGTTATTAAGAGGAACACAAATGGGGTGACGTCATCCTTATTTGAGATCGACCTCTTTTAGTTTCACGTGAGTTATCTATGAGCATTCACTAAGTGTAGTGATTGGTTTTTCACTTTCTCCAATGGTGGCAAACCTTTTCAAGGAGTATTTTAAGGAGAAAACTCTCAATTATTTCCCTTTGAAACCCAAGTGGCGGAAAAGGTATGTTGAAGATACTAATTTGAGCTAGCAGCAACATGGGAGGGAAAGATTAAAATAGTTCCATGCCCACATTAACAACAATATTGGAAAGATCCAATTCACGAAGCCAGAAGTTGATGGAAAACTAACTTTTCTTGATGTCCTCTCAATAAAATCTGATTGGTCGCTATTTTGCCTAGTCTTTAGGAAAGTAACTTGCAGTTATCTATATTTACACTTTTCATCACATCACCACACATCTCAGAAACAAAGGACAGGTGGTCCTCAACCTTGGAGACCAAAGTTGCTTGGATTTGCAATGATGAGCATCTAGAATAGGAGCTCAAGCATCTTTCTTTGGTTTTTAAGAGGAATGATTACAACAGTAAGCAGATTTCTAGAGCTTTAAAAAGCAAGGAAAAGGTGCAAAAAGCAGCGGGTTGCAAAAGATTCAATAGGAGTACAACTTGCTTCTCTTCCTTACATTGAGAGCATATCAAAAAAGATCTAGAAACTGTTGAGGAAAAGGATCATCAAATTTACTTTTCTGCCTCATAAGCACTCGGGTAATCATCTTTTCAAATGATTGGTCCGACTCTAAAATGTGGTGTTTATGAAATTGATTGTTCTTGCAGGTTATCGTACACTGGAGAAACATGTCATTCCATCAGAACTAGGGTCAAAGAACATGGTGCAGATATAAATCGTGTATGGTTGTCAGGTCAGCATTGGAAGAACACTCAGATAAATCAACAAACCAAATTGCAAATGTGAAGGCTCTAGCAGATGAGGATCACTATTTTAAAAGGGTTTGAAGGAAGCAATTTAGAGTTGCAAGATGTGTACAATTTAAATAAAGATGAGGGCTTGGGATTAAACGATTCATGGAGAGTGTATGTAAGCTAAGATAGACAATATAATGATCGTTTCTATATATATAAGTAGAACACCATACTAGAGCCAAAACACAATCAAAGATTTAACCAAGGAGTGTAAATAGTCTTGGATCTAGAAGAGAGTAGTCCACACTCAATATTGAAGCCTAGATAGGGTTTTACCATTATCCTAAGGGTTGTAAGCAAGAACTACAGCAATAAGTAAGAGCTAATCCTAAACTAAGGCTTGTTGTACCATTTGGCATTAAGCATTTGCTATAAAGAGGTTAATAAAGTAATTAGACAAAGATGTGCTACACTATCCTAATCTAATACATAATACATCAGATTCATCAATCAAACCAACATAAAGAAAAGAAAGAAATTATAATAATGTCCACAAATGACCAAAAGTAGGTCAATGGGACTCGAGGATACAAAAGTTAAAAATAAAAAGTTCTAGGACAAAAGAATCCTAGAAGCAAAATAAAGGAATGAAAGTACATAAGATTGGGTGGCAACGAAACCAATACAAATTGTAATGAAGGAAAAATGAGCCCCAAAAGCATGTGACGATGAAGACTAGATGGAAATCTCATATAATATCTATGTATGTGCTTGAAGTGGAGGATTTGCTTGAGCCATCAACGATCACTGTGAAAGATTCAATATGCTCACAAGGGAGTATCCAAGGTCAAAGAGGACAAGTTGGGAGACCTTAGGAGGAAGTAAAGTGCATCCTATAGAATCTGCTCTAACATCCAAGGCACAAAAATACCATAGTAGAAAAGAAACTTGTAATATGAGTTTTCCCTTGTGGTCTAGGGGCGGTCAATAAGTAGTAGATCCATGTCGCCGGAAAGAGACAAAACCATGCCAATGGGAAGCCTACGGAGAGCAAGCTAAGGGATCTTTGTAATCCTAGTGGCAATGGTGTGCAGAGAGAAGCATTGCCAAACTAAAATCTTAACTTTGATATGTGAAGAATCGGTGTCCAAAGGGCACTTAATGTTGATTGCCATTTGAATGGGATGGAAAATAGAGGTGATCAACATGGGGACACTAGAGCCTCTAAACTCCGGATGTAGGGATTTGCACCGAAGAGTGATGGCCTCACGAAGATAAAAAGTTATGCACCGCTAGTCAGAAATCAGAATAAAGTAGATAGAGGGTCGCCTAAGTCCCTGTAGAGGTAGTGATATCTTCCCCAGATCTCATATTAAATGAGGCATCTGAAAATAATGTGTCCCTTGGTCTCCACCTCTTGGAAGGAGCAAAGACAACAAATCTAGTCCTAATGAAGAATGTGATGATCAATTTCAAGCCATAACTTTTGAGAGCACACCATCATCTAGCTAAGGGGAAATCTCAAGTTGTGGGATCAGTGGCACTGGAGATAGTGAGATAAGATAAGATACGATAAAAATATTAATGTCCAACGAATGACCACAAAAGTAGGTCAATGGGACTGCAGCCCAAACAATATACAAAGTGCGAGCGGGGACAACTCAAAACGAGTTCCCAAAAACAAAAAAGAAGAGAAAAGACAGCAGAAAGGAAACCCGAAGCCAATACCCCCACAGGCGGGGGCAATGGAGCAAGCGGGGGAGAAAAACGATGGAAGCGAAGAAGAGAATGAAAGGGGGGGGGAAATGAGGACCAAAGGTCTAATCAGGAATGGTGGCCACACCCCTCCTAACATTAGAGGCCGACGAAAAGAAGCTCCTGATGGACTGGCAACCCGAAGAGGGGGGTGAAAACCTCCTTTCCTACTGAGATCTGAGACTGACGCGACGGCCAGGGGGACGAATGGAGCTGGATTGCCCTCTGGTACGTGTGTGCATCTGATGTTGTTGACGGTGATCGAGGGAGGTGTGAAGGTCCAATCGGGGACGAACTGATCTATGCACTGTATCTGGGTCAGCAAGGCTCTGTCGTTTAGTTTCTCTACCAATGGGTAGAACCAGAAAGAAGGTTGTAATTCATCTCGTGGGGACGACTCTCGGAGGGGGATGAAGAATCTGGTCTTGTAACAACAAAGACTCACGGATGTAGAGGGCACGACACCGCTGGTCGATATATCTGAAGAAGACCAGGAGAGTCTGAATACCTCTGAAGAGACAGTGAAAGCGTCCTCTGATCTCATAGTAAATGGGGCAGCGGAAGATGAAATGAGTCTCAGTCTCCACCTCATGAAGGCTACAGAGCCTACAAAGTCTATCCACCCGATCAATGTGGTGATCAGTCTTGCACCGAAGTCTGTGGGAACCGACTCGAAACTGACCCAAAGGTATACGAAGGGCATGCACCTAGTGACGAGAGGTGTACTGAGGACGGATGATGAGTCCATCTCTGATTTCAAGAAAATGCTCTGCATAAAAAGACATCTTAGGGAGCAAACCCCCAGGGGGGTTCACCCAAGTAGTCTGAATGAAGCTCCTGTAGATATCCTCCCGGATGGACCTGTTCAACACTTGCTTGGTGGGCAAGAGATGACTGGGAGCATTTAGAGAATATTGGAAGGGGGGGAGACGATCAATCTGGATACCAACTGAGTCCAACAAGGCAAAAGTCTCGGCAAACCAACAACGGCCAACAGCCTAGGCAATACTCATAGAGGAACAATAGGCGAGATATGGATACCTATCCTGCTCATCGGAGACATCAACAAACCTCCTGATACGGTGAAGAAAGGATGATATGTCAAATATAGTCTCCAGACGGAAAGATCGAGCTCTGAACTCTGCCAAAATAATATGTTGGGGGACCGTCTGTTTGCATCTGATGAAACGGCGAAGGAGGAGAGTCTAAATGCTCTCAGTTGTAGCCCAATCTATGTCTAAAAGGGAGGGCCCCCAGACGACAGACCCATAGAGAACAGTGGGGCGGATGAGGGAGTTCATAAGAAACATCTTGGAGGAGACGTCCTGGAAGTGGTGCCGAAAACACTCTCTCGAGAATGGCAAGAGACCCGTACCCTTTATTCACCCTAAGCTAAAGAGCATGCCTCATATTGAATCTAGGCCCTGAGAACTGGACTCCCAGGTAGGTGTATGTATTAGTAATTTCAACCTCCTGCCCCTTGAAGAAGAAATGGAGGTGTGATGTCCGCAACCCGTTGAAGACCATGACCTTGGTCTTACTCAGATTAACCATCAAATGTCGAAGATCACAGAATAAAGCAAGTGCATCAAGCTGTCTCTGAAGGCCCTCAGGAGAAGAGGCGAGTAGAACAATATCGTCGGCAAAAAGGAGAATAGAAATCAAGACGTGGTGAAGAAGGCAACCATCCCCTTCCTGAATGTGATCCTGAAGAAAGGATTCCAGCTCATCAATGTAAATGCCAAAGAGGGTAGGAGACAAGGGGCACCCCTGTTTAACCCCAATGGTGCTCCTAATGAGATCTGACAATCCGTGTGTAGTACGAAGGCGACCAAGGATGGACTCATAGAGGCGCATGATGCAATAATAAGAGTCTTAGAAATACCGATGTCTCGGAGTTGCTGGAAGAGGGCCATGCGAGGTACGGAGTCAAAAGCTTTTCGAAAGTCTACAAAACAACAATAGACTTTCGAAGAGTGGTGACGAGCCTCCTCAATAATAGCCCGAAGGGTGAAGATGTGGTCGATGGTGTGGTAACCAGGGCGAAAACCAGCCTGACCTCTAGCTCTGAGCTGCTTCTGCTCCAAAATCTTGGACAACAACCTGTGGAGGACTGTAGCATAGAGTTTGGAGAAAGAATGGCCCACCATGACAGTCCTGTAGTTGTTCGGATCATAAATGGACCCAGCTTTGTGGATCGGGTGAATGATATGATGAGACCAGGTAGGAGGGAAGCCCACGCTAACCACCTGATTGAAAAGATCTGCCTAATAGTTACCAAAAACCTCAAAACCCTGCTTAAAGAACTCGGCTTGGAAACCGTCCACATCAGCTGCCTTGCTACAGTTCAAAATCCTTATTGCCTCTTTGATCTTACGATGAGTGATGGGATTACCAAGCGGCGGAATGCCAATCTGGGTAGACTGTTGCCCCGGAATATCGTAAAGGGTAGAGGTGTCGGAAGAAATGGAGATAGGATCGATCGTTGTGGAGGAGGGGGAGTGGCGGGGAAAGACAGTACGCCAGAAGGACCAAGGGTTAGTCCTGAAAAAAGTAAGCTTGGAGTTGAACAACTCAAAGGGGCAGTTCCATGTGGCCTGAATATGCTATTTGTAGATGTCTTCTCGGGCGACTCTAGTGATGACGTCCTTTATGGGAAGAAAAGGTGGGGAGTGATGGCTGTGGGTGAACATTAAAGGGAGTAGCCTATCAATGGAGATGCCAATAGAAAGGAGAAGCAACTTGGTCTCAAAGTACCAACATTGTCAGCGTCTAGCGGGACCAATGGAGCAATTAGGACAAGAGAAGCAATCCTCTCTTAAGAGCAAAAAGCTAAGTATGGATATCTCTCATGGCCAAAAGTTGCAGCCCCCATGGATCTTAGCCTGTGAATCTAGAAAGTAAGCCTTAAGGTAGTCTCAAGGCATAGCGGTTGGGTGGCAAATTCAACATGGCAAAAGCACTGGGGAATTGATTGTTTGCAACAGCTCATGTGTTGTAGCATAAGAGTCCAGACCCTCTCAATACGGGCCCAATCAATGGCCCTTAAGCTAGGTCCTCAAACCTTTGAACTATATAAAAATAGTCTTGATGATTGTATCAAAAAAGCGTAACTTTGAAGGAATGTCTTAAAAGTGGATCTGAAAACATTGGTGCTCCAAGACAAAAAGATGGGCATGCCCCTTGCAATGGCGCAAGTGAGAGGCAAACTTCACGCTGAAGGATGTACCAAAAAATTGGACCCACTTGTATGTGTAGGTTGTTGGGCCCTAATTTTGTCGAGACAAAATATGATTTTAACTAAGTTTTCCTTTTTGATTAGTGCATGAGGCACTTTACTTCTGGCGCACACACCTTTCATTTTTGGTGAAATTTTTGATGGAGTGTGCACTCACAGTCACTAGGGTTACAAGTTTCCGTGTTTCGACAATGAGGTGATGACAAGGACTCTATGGTCATGCGCGTGAAGTAGCAAGGCTACATCAGAAAGGTTCACGCATAAGAATTGTTAGAGAGCTCTAGTTACGAGAAAGAAAAGGGATGGTTAACTTCCTGTTTTGGGCCCCGTGCATGTTAAGTGAGGATTGATGGTGCACGAAAACAAGGCAGAGGCAATACATTGATAAAGAAGAGTCCCCAAGGAGCTAGAACCCCCATGCAAAGCACAAGGATAGAGAGTGGCGCTATTTGGCATGCACGCCGCCCTCTTGACTTAGAGTTAAGTTTTTGTAAACACGGCTCAAGGGCCAATGTAGTTGATGTTGAACTAACAAAGGGCAAGACCTCGCCATTATATATACTCCTTAAGGGGTTAGTGTAAGGGGGTTGCTAAAAGTGATTGGTTGATCATTGTGATTGTAAACATTAAGGTTAGTTGGCATTCTTTGGGAGTTAGAATAATGTTTGATGTAAGAATGCCTAAGAATCTATCATTGATGATACTCATTGTAATGGAGAACATTGAAACAATATGTTTATTGAATGCAAGGATCTTATAACCATTATGTGTGTGCTTTTAGTAAGAAATAGGTTAATGTTGTTAATTTGTGTTCCCGCACACGGGTATTATTGTTTGCACTGATATGATTATTACCCTAAGCAGGAACTTTGAAGCACTTCATGATTCATGCCAAACCCAACGGGAGTCGATCTACTCTCATGCCTCGGGTAAGTGCATTAGGGTTATGCCTAGTGTGATATGTTGGCGCAGGACATTGCAACAACTCCCAACGTGCCATAGCAACATAGACTCGAGTGTGCAAGACTAAGCTTGGGTAGAAGAACTTAGCTGAGCAACATTTTGGTTCCGTTGTCGGGACGCGTTGAATTGTGCTAAGATGATGAGGTGGGAGAATGATGTTTCAACTCACTCAAGAAAATATTGAGCACTGGTTGGATAAGGTGAAAGAAAGCATTACACAAAAGCACCCTAGTCATAGGTAAAGTTTGAATCTGGGAAAGAAGTATAGTTGGACTCCAGAGCGTAGTATAAGTCTTGCACAACACGACGAAATGTGGACAGGTGCGGTGGATTTCTGGTGGAGAGATCTTCACAATTAAGTTATAGAATACGCAATTTCCAACTACTCCGCTGAAGAGCCAAAATTCCACTTCTTCCATGAGCCATGTGGATTCTATATAAGACAACTTCCCCTAGAGATCAACAAACTAATGGTCAACCTTGGAATTGAGACTTTTCACATTGTGAGCTAAGTAACTACACACATGAGCGGCACAAGAGGTTGAGGAAGGGACGCATAGCTTAATTGCAACATGGATGGTTCAGATGAGCGCATGTTGAGGCGATAATGGTATGAGGAAGCTCAGTGCAAAGCAATAGCCGAGAAGGGTCTATATCAAGATGATGAATCAACCTTATAAACTATCATGAGGACCCGAGGTGAATGGGAATGCCAAGAGGAAGATCAAAGCAACAAAGACCCAAGGAGAAATGACACGTGTTGCTGTAATACAAGCTCCGCAAGATGATGAAGCACAGTATAATGTTGATGACATACTTTCCCAACCTGATGTGCATGCTCATGTGCTTGGGTTTCGTAACATTGATAACATCGTAACTATTGAAACTGACAGTGACGAAGAGTCAGAGAGGGGAAAAGGGAAGGATGTATTGGACGAAACATATCCTTTTGTATTACAAGTTTCACAATTTAGACAACCACGAAGGATCCTCCCAAAGCCTATTCAGAATCCATCTAGTGTGCATCAATTTGGGATGATGAACCAAGTTGGTGGAAGTGCACCAGAAGGAGGAACTGGGAACGTGGACCTAAAACCAGTAAGTAGTGGCAACTCAGCCAAGTGAGATGGTCAGGGGCACAGTCACTACAAATATTGCGTCAGTCTCTTATGGAAGTGTTGTAAGTGACGGAACATCAGGAGCTCAAGTAGTATGCACAACGGCAAAAGGCAGGGTTACGGCTACCACGCAACCAGCTCTTGCTCCTCAAATCTTCTACGATATGTCTTTACATCTCCCGGAGTATTACGAAGTTGAAAATGTTGCAAAACACGAGCATAAGTGCGAGCTCATATGGTGTGCCAAAGGGATCACTTCCACTAAACGCAAGGCAAGTTAATTTGCCTTAACCTTGTTGAACGTGAACATACTTAGTACCGAAAGCATGAACCTCAGCAAACAACAATTGACTATGACTAGCTAAAGGAAGCATTTCGTAAGGAATTTGATATTCCAAAGTTTGAACAAAAAAGTATGTCTGCACTAAAAGACATACGTAAGGAGTTGACAGAGAGTGTGCACATATACGACGCACAGTTCAAAACTCTTATCTCGAAGTTCTCCTATGAAATCCATGCGACACAACACGCGCAACGTTTCAAAGGAGGGTTGCTCATGCCATTCTGATGTGCACTCTCACATAAAAATTTCACAGACCCAAGAGCGGCACTGGAAGCAGAAACAGTAGGAAGTATTGATATTAGGGTATGCCCCTTCATGGAGGTGCAATTAGCGTCAATGGAAACTAAATTGGAGAAATTGACTTCAAACAACACAAGAGAAACGCACAGCGGAATTTGGTGTACAGACTGTGAGGTAGAAGGTCACACCAGGACAAACTGCCCTCGTTGTAGTGTGTGTGCCATGCTCAAGGCATGTGAAATTTGTGGGGAAGGTCATTATGTAAGGAATTGCCCCTTACTTCAACACACAACCCATACGAAGGTATCACTCTAATGCAAAATCTGTGATGCACAAATGCACAATATGGAAGATTATCGAAGAGAACACAAGATGGAAGATTGCCTTGACCTATACAATGCAATGAAGGAGAAAGGTGCAGGAATGAAAAAGATGCCCAAAACCCACAGATGAATGGAAAGCTAAACAAACAGTGCGAAAAACCAATCAACTCCCTAAACTAAATATTACTACAAGAGGAGTTACTGCATGCGCAAGCTTCAGAGTCCCCCTTAGAAGCAATCAGGGGTGAGATAGGAATGATGGGACTAAGTTGATTGCTACCTTAATCCCCAACCTAAAACTCTAGAGCTACAAGCATAGATCCTCAAATACACACACACACACCCAATTGAAACCCAAATAACATTCTTTATTGATTTACGATGACTTGTTACTGGGAATTCCGCGCACGTGCTTGTTTTACTAAATTCAAGACATGAAGATGATTATAACAATCTCGTTTGATGGACTCTACTATGGACTTCACTATCTAGACTTGGACATACACAAACCTTTCCTACAAGTTGTCTCTCTGGTTCAACTAGAGTATTCTTGCTTTCTCTATATTCCAACTCTCTTCACACCTAAAACTGACACTATCTTCATTGGATTTGAACTTTCTCTAGATGCTTGGAAAAAACTCAAAATCTAGCATTTTCTTATTTTGTACGTTAATGTATGTGCAATATCTACAGGCGAAACCATCGCTTTGCACAATCTAGCATTGCATAACCACCGATTAACTTAGACTAGCGGTTGAGCAACTCCTACCTACATAAACCAGCAATTCCACCATTTTCCCAGGAAAAGGTCCTTGTGACGAAGACAAATGACCAAAACCACTTTCACGGGGCTTTTCTAAGGCAACTGACTTCTAGGGGTGTATTTTTCCATGTTTGATCACCTCCAACATATGCAAGGAAGCTGCAAGATGTCAATTCGCCACCATGACATGCACACAAACACCCTCTTTTGGGCAATGCAATATTGCTTGTGAACCTGGATGCTCTTGCATCACAAATCCCTAAGTTTCCCAATGTTTGTCATATGGACTTCACATATTTTTCTATGTATTGCCTTATTAGAGTTATTGGGCTTTTATGGCTCCCATGGACCTCCATGAAAGTCGTTGGTTCCTAATACTCTTGACTTCCCTCTTGACAAAAAAATTGCAATTTTCTAATGCATTGAGCTTCAGGTTTATTGGGGTCCCTTGGCTCCTATGTACCTCTTCATAGCCATCAATCTCTAATTACCTGGCTCTCTTTCAAAATTCTCTCAAGGCATGTTTGATTGCAGACATCCGAATTATGTGGTCTTCACGGACTGCCTTCCCAACCACAATCTCTAATTAACCCAGTTTTTGAGCTTCAAAATTGACTAAGGCATTGATTGTTAAAGTTATCAAAGATTTTATGGACCTTGTGTTCATCCACAAGCACCTTGAAACTTCGATAACTCCAATATTGGTGGTGAAAGCAGCAAGTTCCGAAAACTCGTTAAGTTTATTGAACCTTTATGCTCCTCGGGGTAGGTTCTCTGAAAAGCTCAATTCAAATATGCTAAAAACTTCTCAAAGGAAAAATATATAGGGTTAATCAGCAATCCATGGCTCTCATGGAAATCCATAAAATCCGATTACTTCCACACTTTTGTCCTAACCGTAAAAAATTCACTAAAAAATCTCCCCTTGTTGGAAACCTCATAACACCGTAGCATCAATGGTGGTACATAAGGGCCACTCATCCTCACTTCCTCTAATCATCTATGTGGCACTTTTTCACAATAGCCACATTCAATGCCTTACCTACCATAGCAAATTCACCCACCATTCACTTTCACTATTTATATCCCCGCCAATCATTTTTGTGATTTTTTAAATCACTCACTGTCCACACCATCGCTTCACTGCTCCTAGTCTTTTTGCTTATTTGCCTTTATATTCTCACAATGTTGATCCGATTATTCATCTGCCATTGTCATCCTCCCTTTTACTTTCTTTCTTGATTATGTGTCGGACTCATGGTGTTTAAATATCAAGGGTGTGACCCAAAGAAATTCCTCACTTCAAAAGTTGAGATGCTCATTGATACCATTGTGGGGCACATCGACCTAGAGGATTTGCGTGACAAGTTCAAGGAATGAGAAATGAGTAATTCATACTCTCACCAGGTAAATTCCATTGTGGTCAGGTATGTCACTCTTCCAATTATCATGAAGACTATTGAGACCCTCAACCTAGAGGATTTGCGTGACAAGTTCAAGGAATGAGAAATGAGTAATTCATACTCTCACCAGGTAAATTCCATTGTGGTCAGGTATGTCACTCTTCCAATTATCATGAAGACTATTGAGACCCTCAGCTATAACATTTGTGTCAAAGGCGAGCTAAACCTACACATTGTTGGCCATTGATTTGTTGAAATTTTGCTGAAAATCCCACCGATGGAGAAGGTTGCAGAGCTCTCTCTCAAAAATCACAGACATTTCCGGACGAAGATCCTAATAGCAGGTTGAATTACATGAACAAGAACTGATTGAAGGAAAGGAGTACAAGTATGTTGCCTAAGAAGTTAGCCCACTAATTGCAGTCAATCATTTTGTTAAATAGAATTTGCACATTTCCCTAATGCCAAGACTTTTCATCTTTAGATGTATAGTTACATCTCTGTTATTCTTGGTAGGAGTCAAATAACGATATGGGCTAGGATGAACAATGATTGTATACATGAACAGTTGTTATGGGATTAGTGATACTAAACAATTTTATATGATCTCTTATCTTGCGTATTCACTAGCAAAGAAAATAGCCCTGGATGGTCTGGACACTGAAGGGTGTTTGTCCAAAGGCAAAGCAGTTTACGATTACAATCCTCGGTTGCAAAATAAAGAAACCAAGAACCATTACAGAAGGGTTAATGATGCCTTTCAGTTGAGGATTATTTGTGGACTGGGAAATGATTGTGGTGTCCGTATTACAGAAGAGGCAAAAGAGGTTATTGCAGAATGGGAAAATAGACTTATTCAGCTCCTAACTTTCACATTTATTTGCGTCTATGGTTTCATGCCTTTGGTCCCACATGTTTCCCAGGTATGCCGATGAATTTATCATTCTAGCTAAACATGTTAGGCAGCCTACTCAGATTCATCAAATCATTTCTAATAAACATAAGAAAGGGGTACACTTCCCTATTAAAGTTGGTAAATTTGGTAATAGGGAGTTGTAAAGATATTGTGTGCTAATAAATTGTTTCCTGAGATCGTCAAGACAAACCTCAAAATGTATGAAGCTCATGTTGCATATGATAGAGAGGGAAAATGGAGATTATTATTGGAAATCCTTATGCCACGCCCCATTTCTTGAAGACTGCTGGGAAAACTGTGAGGACATGACTGAGGTGAAAAGAAAAGAGATGAGTTGGATGAAGCTTGAGGAGATAATCATGTACAATGTGTAGAAAGTGTTTGTTGACTTAATTGATGATGATGAAGAACCAATGGAACATCCCACCTTTTGACAGAGCTTTCTTTCAACATCTTTCTGAAGGAGGTTGTTCCCTTGGTGATATCCACAAGGATCTGGGGCTCTAATCAACTCGTGGTATAACAGCAGTACTTTGCAATGTGTGTTTCTGTCCTCGCCATCAGCTTCAGGATCATCTCAACCACACATGGTCATACCATGAGGTTCCAACTCTTTGTTGATGCCACACAGCTTCGATGGTGTCATACTGACTAAATATGTTGGGCAACCTATTGAGGTTCATCGAACCCTTTCTAATCAACATAAGAAAGGGATACATTTCCCTATTAAGATTGGTTTTTATAGTTTCCTAAGATCACCAAGACAAACCTCAAATTGTACGAGGCTCATCTCGTATAGTAAAAATGTAGACTATTATTGAAAATCCTTACACCCACGCCCCATTTCTTATAGACTACTGGGAAAGCTGTGAGGACATGATTGAGATGAAAAGAAGAGAGATGAGTTGGATGAATCTTGAGGAGATATTCATGTACAATGTATTCAAAGTGCATGTTGACTTGGTTGATGACGACGAACCAATGGAATCTCCCACCTTTTCGACAGAGAATTTTTTTTAATATCTTTCTAAAGGAGGTTATTCCTATGGTGATATCTAGGAGAATCTGGGACTGTAATTGAATCGTGGTATAACGACAGTGCTTCGCACCATGTGTTCTATGCTTACCATCAGCTTCAAGATCACCTCGACCACATGTGGTCATACCAAAGGGTTCCAACAGTTCATTGATGCCACACAGCTCCGACAATGTTAGCACCATCCCACGTAGAGGTGCAGTAGCATATCTTGAAAACAACAAAACGAAGGATTTGAACAGCTGCAAAGTGAGAGGTTGCCACTATTTTTACTGGAAAATTATCCCCGCCTTCCAAACTTATATAATAGCATATTCCGTTCATTATTAGAGAAGGGAGATAGAATACGAAGTAGTGTAGAGGATGGATATCTTGTAGCACATCCGACCTCTCCTATCATTGTCTAAAAATATTACATGATACAATCTTGCAACTTAGAGTTTTAGCAAGGTCTTTATTGTCATGTTGTTTCTCTACCTACTAGCACTTTGAATATACATCTCGGCCTCTATTTTTCATATATGCTTCCGCACCATAACATATTTAATCTGTCAAGTGTGTTATCCATCTCGGCCTCTAATTTTCATATACGCTTCCGCACTATAACATATTTAATCTGTCAAGTGTGTTATCCATCAAGTTGTCTCCTGGACCCTGTATCAGCAATAGCAGAGCATACACACTTTGTATCATATATGTGTGGTATTGTAGTTAACATATGAATCCTTCCCTGTTTGTATGCCCACTCATACAATCTCTAACTACAGGAAGCTTGGTCTTGAAACTCGTGACTCTTCACCATACCTTCCTTCACAATCTCAGATAGCAAACAAATCAACTTCAGAGATACCGACTTTATATATGCTTCAAAAAATGATAGATGATGCTTTGCATGGGAAACAAAGAGATTCAAAACAGCACTATGCACTTTAAAGTGTGGGAACAGTAGATCACTTCGACCAACTTCTTAAGAGTGCTTGTATTCCTTCTAAAACATCTACTTCATGTCAACCGTTCAATGGTCAGATGTTGAACAGTGTACAAGTAAATCTAAACATCCCTATTTTATAAGGTGAAATAGATGCAAATGCCCTAGATAATTGGCTGAATCTAATTTGTTCATACCATGCAGTAAATCAATTTTCTGATGAAAAAAAGATAACTTCTGTTCTTTTAAGAGTTTCCTTGTCTGTAAAGAAATGGTAGGATTAGTACTACATTATTCATAAATATGAGAACTTAGAATTTATAGATACCTAGAATGGTTTTGTAGAAGCCCTAAAATCTACCTTTTATCCTGCTGGGAACTATGATGACCAGTATATCAAATTTTCGCAATTGCACCAAAGTTGTGATCAATCTGTTCAAGAATACACAAACATTTTTGCACTTTGGTTTCCAAATTGAATGTTCAAGAGTCAGAGCGAAATTGCCTTTCAAATATAGACCACCAATACATCCAATCTGACGTGGATTTTCTCCAAATCACTTACATAGAATAGGTCTACAATATTGATTGCTAAGTTAAAACAAATGTCAAACAAACGTCTAAGAAAGAAGATTCCAAGACTCGGGACAAGACACGGTCTACAAATTCCAAGCCTGAAACTAAGTAGAATTCTAGGCAAAGAAATGGCCCTTTACGCCTTCACAAAAAGAAGAATATGACGTCCAATGATCATACAAGCAATCTCAAACTGGCAAGGGTGCACAGTTCACAGTACTGGGCCACTTCTTTCGCCAACAATCCGTTTTGACCTTTTTTTAATAACAGCTTTTCACTCAATAATGAAGATAAGGTGCCCACATGCATAAATGCTCATCAGAAGCTCTATGGCTTGCACATCTGGAAACAACACTCTCCCTCTGTGGAGTTTCAACTGCAACCCATATGGGTTGGGTGACAGTAGACTAAGGCAATCATATTATGTCTATGGCTAATTTCATTTCCCCTAAGTGCTCGAGTAATGGTAGGTACCACAAGCATTTACTCTTGCTCCAATCCAAACTCGTAGGTGGCAAAAATATTGTTCTAATCCTAGATATGGGTTAATAACAACCAGTTCAATTCGTCATTGACATCAGAAGTCAGAAGTACATGATTTCTACTGAAACAATTCGAACATAATTGCCACCTACACCTCATCCACAACCATACTCCATTATTGTTCAACTCAAGTTCTGAGAAATGTGTCTATCATCAATGTCACCTAAGTTTACAAAATCAAGCTCTTCCAAGATGCAGTCCTTTGCAATGTAGAACCATTAAGAGGTATGCTATGTTTTACTTGGGCAACCATATCTGATCCACACCACAAAGCCTAGGACCATGTGCGGAGGACAATCCTACACTTGTTGGAGCAACAAGAATTATAAGAGTGCATGCAATGAACCAAACACAATGATGTAGCGGAAGACTTATTTGCAGGAAATGCAACTTCTATTCATTAATGGTGAATAAGGAGATACAGATGGATACAAAACAAATAGCAAGAAAAAGTGAACAGGCTCTTGTATTAGATGGGCAATGTGTCCTTGTTGATTGTCTAGACTACTACAAGAGTGTATAGAACAAATGAGTTGAGAGCTGTTGCAGAACAAAGCAAACTCCTATTTGGTGTCTCAAGTATGTGTGAGAGCATGTGCGTGCTCTACCATAGCTGTGACAATGATATATATGTACAACTGGCAACAATTGTTGGAGAGATGGTTACAATCTTTCCATCTTCTCAATTTGCGTGGCAGTTGGGATCCGACACATGGCATGCCGCGAAGATGCTTTGACATGGTTGGTGCAAAATGTGCCATCCGGCATGTCGCATGGCCACAAAGTGGTGACGGGCGAACACTAAACCTGTAAGCAATGAAAAACTTAGCTAAAATGAAAGACGAGCAATATAAACACAGCAAACCTTTCTCCAAGCTCTCCTTTGCAAACCTCAATGATAAGATTGTTGAAGTATTATACTTGTAGAATCTTTGAATGGTTGGATTGCGGGTGCTCTAAACTATTCTCCAAATGAAGAAGTGGCAATGCTATGAGCAAGTGTAGACACAGGGAAGACTTTTCAATATGCAGATATCAAATAGCAAACCTCATGGCAGAGTTTTTTTTCAAAGCTTGAGATCATTGCAAAGGATATGGCCTGTTTTTTATAGAGGCTATGCAGTGGTTGAAGGTTGTTAATGAGGTTTGAATGCATATTCTTAAAATAACATTGGAGGAGGTTAGAATGAATTCATTATCCATTGAGGGGCAATGAATTTTAGTTGGCAATAAGTTTGCATCTAAGAAGTACGTGCAACTTTGCTTCTTCTTTCTTTCTAGGATTCTAGAAGTGGATTGGGAGTGGAGTGATTAGGATAGTGAAGTGGAGTCTAAGTGGAGGATGAATAGGAAAATAGATTTATTTCTATTTTAAATAACTAATTTAATTAGCTATGAGGTGTGAGTAGGAAATTAACCATTTAATTAAATAAATGTTTAATTAAATTAGCTAAAGGGTATTGAAGTATTATACTTGTAGAATCTTTGAATGGTTGGATTGTGGGTGCTCTAGATTCTCCAAATGAAGAAGTGGCAATGCTATGAGCAAGTTTAGACACGGGGAAGGCTTTTCAATATGCAGATATCAAATAGCAAATTGGCAGAGTTTTGTTGCAAAGCTTCCAGGGATCATTACAAAGGATGTGGCCTATTTTTTATAGAGGCTATGGAGTAGTTGAAGGTTGTTAATGAGCTTTGAATGCAGATTCTTAAAATAACATCAGAGGAGCGGGCGAACACTAAACTTGTAAGCAATGAAAAACTTAGCTAAAATGAAAGACAAGCAATATAAACACAACAAACCTTTCTCCAAGCTCTCCTTTGCAAACCTCAATGATAAGATTGTTGAAGTATTATACTTGTAGAATCTTTGAATGGTCGGATAACAGGTGCTCTAAACTATTCTCCAAATGAAGAAGTGGCAATGCTATGAGCAAGTGTAGACACAGGGAAGACTTTTCAATATGCAGATATCAAATAGCAAATTGGCAGAGTTTTTTTCCAAAGCTTGGGATCATTACAAAGGATATGGCCTGTTTTTTTATAGAGGCTATGCAGTGGTTGAAGGTTGTTAATGAGGTTTGAATGCAAATTCTTAAAATAGCATTGGAGGAGGTTTGAATGAATTCATTATCCATTGCGGGGCAGTAAATTTTCGGTTGGCAATAAGTTTGCATCTAAGAAGGTAGTTGTACGTGCAACTTTGCTTCTTCTTTCTTTCTAGGATTCTAGAAGTGGATTGGGAGTGGAGTGATTAGGATAGTGAAGTGGAGTCTAAGTGGAGGATGAATAGGAAAATAGATTTATTTCTATTTTAAATAACTAATTTAATTAGCTATGAGGTGTGAGTAGGAAATTAACCATTTAATTAAATTAGCTAAAGGGTATTGAAGTATAGTTTAAGCATGCTTAGAATTAATTTAATTAATTCTAAAGGAATGTAGAGGATAATGATCTAGAATACAAATGATAAAGGTAATTAGGAAGGGCTAGAAATAGGTATGTATTTTTAGGGTGTCTACAAAACCAAAATGATCTTGTGTAGATCTGCAAGGACAAATGGCATGCAGAGAAGCAAGGCACAAGTGTGATGACGCATAGAAGAGCTGCAAGGTACTGCATGAAGCCGATGTAGACTACAGATGTAGTGACGTTCGGCATTGCAGAAGTTGCAAATGCAATGTAGTGGAGAGTGGTGGTACAAAAGTTATGAAAACTACAGATTGGTTTGTGCAGGATCACAGAATCCACAAGGGTCACGTAGTGCTAGCACAAGACTACGAGAGTTGCATGGGTTATGAAACAAATGTGCAAATGGTCTCCATTGTGCTAGAAGTTAGCTACGGAAATTGAACTTGAAGTTGTTGAAAGTTGTACTACTTGGCTTGATCAGCATACTTCCAAGCCTTGACTACTCAAAACAGCTCGTGAGTGCCATGGCAGGTGTGTGTGTGTCTATCACTTCGATAATTTTGTCCTTGTCAACAGGGCGCAAGTTCTCAGGATCCAAATCAAAAGGATGTTGTGTAACTGTTGGCTCAAGAAGTGGTTCGAAGTAAAGCTTGAGAAGCTCCACATTAAAGACTAGGTGTATGCCCAAGTATGGAGGCAAATCAAGAACAAAGGCAATTACACGGAGAATGGTGTAAGGATTGTAGCACAGAGGCTTGATTTCCAATGTGGACCTTTGAAGTGCTCCTTCTGAAGATGCAACCAAACTTTATCGCCAATTTAGAATGGATAAAGTATGCGATGTGCATCATGGCACTCTTTGTACTTCTATTGAGAATGAGGGAGAATCTATTGAACCTGCTCGTGAACAAATTATATGTAGCGCAAAAACTTTTTGTCTTTGTCCACTTCCTTTTCTTGTGAGTGTGACTCAGAGTTGGCCGGTGCATGGTAGGAGATGTTTAGAGGTGTTACATGTTGGGAACCCAAAACATGTATAGAATGAACTATGCCCAATAGAAACGTGAATAGCTGTAATGCCCCCAATGGACATATTTTTACCCCTAAACAGATTTTAGGCAATCCCCAATCCTCATATCACAACTTTTAACACAAAGATCAAATTTACTTTTGCAGATCTGAATTATGCTAGAAAATGCAACTTGGGTTAAGTATAAAACCCACCTAAATCAGCCCCTTAACTCAATGTTTCTTATTCCAAACTAAAGTACTGATTTTATAAGGCCCAAACCAGATCAAAAAATACAGATTTCTAATAAAAAGAGGATGGAAATAATTTAATTTAAATCAGCAGACAGGCTGTCATGAACAGATCTGAAAATTGATACTTTACTCCTTCCATAAATTAAGAAAACAAACTATTTTGATTCCCAACATTCACCTCAAGATATAGCAATACAAATCAGATTTTTAAGTACCTCCAAAGCACCCAAATCTGCAAGAAAGTGAGTCGCTCCACCTAGGGCAAATAAGAGATTAACTGCTGCAATCTTGTTCTACAAACCCTTTTACAAACTGTTTTATTCTCTGCTGAAATAACTGAAAAATCCTTTGCAATTACAATGGATAACCCTGAGTAGGAAATCCTCACAAACTAGAGCAAGGGTTTTCGTCCTTCAACTAGGGCTCTTAGAGGGTTTTCGTCCTCTAGAGTGAATCTCTAAGGGTTTTCGTCCTTAGAAGATTGAAGATGCAAACTAAAATGCTCCACATACAAATCTGAATTTAGAATATAAACAAGTGATCCTCTCCTAAGCAAGTCGACTTGCTTATATAGAGAAAATGGCCCAACTATCCTCCCTCATCATCCAATTAGCTCACTTGCCTCATTTAATGTTTTCCACTTACTTTATTTAATATTTTCCCTCGCTTTCATTTAATATTTTCCCAACAACTTTTCCCTCCTAATGCAAGTCGCATTTTTCTAGGGAAAATACATTTGTCCCGTGAGTTTTTACATTTTCTAACCATTTTTTACTGCCCTTAAGGCAAGTCACACTTCTCCTAAATAAATACAATTTATACTAAGTGCTTTATCATGTATTTGCCTTTTTTGTATTTTATTTTATTATTAAGTTCATTAAATTATTATAAGTATTTTTTATAATGTTTACTTTATTTTTTTAAGCACTTTATAATAAAGTAATAGAACTCAAGTCCCCCTTGTGTTCGTTCCTTAGCCATTAGGGAGACAAAATAGGCTAAGGGTCTTCGATTGGGAAGGGGATATTACAATAACTTTGTTGTAGGCATGTTGGATGTAAAGCAAGTTATCATCCCAAGTCCAAGCACGTGCACGGTTGCACATATGCAGAAGATGAACTAGAGTGAATTGACAACTTTTGTTTGTCCATCTATCCGAGGATGAAACACCGTCGATTAAGCCAGTTGCGTACCCATCAATTCCCATAGTGCCTACTAGAAATGACCAACAAAACAAGGATCTCAATCAAATACGATGGATGTTGGAAGTACAAAGTGGACCCATACATGGGTGAAGAACGCACGAGCAATGCCAACTGTGTCAATGCTTTTCCTACAAGATCATGATGGCCATCTTCAAAAACCTATCCCCTACGAGAAACACAGGATTATTTTGGCACTTTGTCAAAGGCAGCCCAGTAATGTAATCCATGTTGATGGATACCCATACCCTGGTTGGAACTAGTGGAGATGTGTAGAGCCCTAGCTTATTGTTCATGAGCTTGGCGATGCAACAAGGAATACAGGACTTGATGTGGTGCTCCTTTCTTGCGGGCATGTGCGGCAAATAAAAGTGTGATTGTAATGTGGCTAGAGTCTTTGTAACGCCAAAGTGTTCTAATATCTTGGCATAATGCACCTCCCAAATTTGTCTAATAAGGTGCACCCTCAGGTACACAAAGATGACCAAGCTTGTAGAGAAGCTTGTCACCCAAATAGAATTCCCGGACCTATCCACTTTGTGCAAGAGTGGTATAGGTGTCAACGAAGTCCTTGCCAGTCAAGGATTGTGATACCCAATTTGAAAAGTTGTGGCCGCACATGTCCAACATTGTGACGAGTGCATGTATTGGCGGTCAACTAAGGCAATTTGTTGCCTTGTTATCCTTTCCCTTATAATGCTTGATCATGAGATGGAGCTATTGAAGGAAAATTATCCACTTCGTGTGTTGCACATTCTCCAACTTGTTTTGTGTTTACAAAAAACTTAGTGGCTTATAATCAAAATGAATAATTGTCTCCTTACCCAAGATGTAGCAGCAACAATTCTTAATTGCTTGCACAACAGCATAGAACTCTTATTGGTAGGTGGAGCACCTCTACAGCGTGTCGTTAAGCATCTCTGAGTAATATGCGACCAGATGTCCATGTTGCATGAGTACCGGGATAGGTGCATAGTCAAATACATCGGAATGAAGTTTGAAAGAGTGAGTTATGCCAGGCATTGCGAGAATAGGCGTTGCACAAAAGATTTGGTTGAAAACCTCAAAAGCGCATTGTTGCACATGAGTCCAACAAACTTGGCCTTGGTGCACATTATCTAGTTGGGGGGCTAGGATATGTGTGAAAAACCAACAACGAACCTACAAAAGAAATTTGCAAGTCCAAGAAAGCTCCACAATTCTTTTAGATTGCGCTGAGTAGGCCAATGTTGAATGCCTTTGATCTTATCCAAATCTAAATGTATTCCGGCACGGTCAGTGATGTAGTGCAGGTATTGAATCTACACTACACCTTGTGTTTGTGCAAAGTATTTAAGATGGACGAGATGCGTTCCACATGTTTCTCACCCTATTGAAGATGAGAATATCGTCCAAGTAGACAATAAAGGAGTTGAGGAAGGGTCAAAATAGATTGTCCATTAAGCACATGAATGTGGCTGGTGTGTTGGTCGGGCGAAAACGCATCACAAACCATTCATATAATCCTTCTCATGTTATGAAAGTTGTTTTCCAAACGTCTTCAGGGTGGACCGGGACTCGATGGTAACCTGACTTCAAGTCAATCTTGGTGAAGTTTTGTTCACCTTGGAGCTGATTCAGGAAGTCAATGTGTGGTAGTGGGTACCAATGCTTCACTGTGATCTTGTTGAGAGGGCGATAATCTATGCAGAGTCACCATGTCCCATCTTTCTTAAGTGCTATAACTATCAAGCTACCATAAGGAGAAGAGTTAGGCATCATCTTTCCCTAATCAAGTAGCTCTTGTATTTGGCACTAGACTTCATCATTCTTCCAAAGTGATCTATGGTACAGGAGCATCTTTGGAAAATGGGATCCTGGAACCAAATCCATGTGGTGCTTTATTGTGCAATGCATTAGAAGGCCTCTCGGTTCTCGGTTTCGCAAAGGATTCATTGTCTTGCTTCAGTAACTTATCGAGTTATTGCTACTGCAAGGATGTTGAAACGATGTGCATTACAAATGCTTGCTTCTTCCCCCTTAGGTGTTTCTAAACAGACTATGAGAAACACAAGCTTTTGTGTTCCACAATAGTCATTACCTAAGTCACAAGGTTCGAGTTCGAGTTCGAGTTCGAGTTCAAGTTCAGCAAAGATTAAATTCAGCAATGATAAAAAAATTGAAAAAAAAAATGATTTAATTCAACTAATAGTAATTTGCATTTTTTAATATAAGTTAAACTATAAGAAACATATGAAATCATTAAAAGGTTACATATAGGAGTCAGTACTCAAACTTAAAAGAAGTTCTAAGTCATCAAGAGCACATGGTTTGGTTGATGTTGTATTATCATCAATAGATGCACCACTCAATTCATTATAAAAAAAGTAAGGCTCAGCTGCATCCGTTGTGTCTTTTGTTGCTTTGTTCATACACAATTGTAAATTATTGCAAATTTAAACAAGAAGTCCCAACTTTCTAGAGAACAACTTGTTCCTCTTTTTTAGAACGGATGTGGTCAAAGTATCTCCGATTCCTCTCACAAGTTGATGAACTTGTTCCCTGGTTCAATATTTGAATGAAAAAGTGTTGTAGTTTAGGAGTCTGTGAGCCATAGGACCTCCACCATTTGTACATAAACATGCCAATTCATGACATTTCATATTTGCCTATTGACATTCCAAACATCCCTTCTCCTATCTTGTATTTTCAACATTGATATTTAATTAGACTTGCATGGTTCAAACCTCTCAATGGCTTCGTAAAGCCCCCCACGAACATCACAATCACTCTATCTATCAATTTGAAATAGATTAGGCTCCACATAACATGCCGTTGCTTGTAAAAGTGTGTGCATCATTTTCTATCTGGAATCAATTGTATCCCTTATCTGCATGTAGTTGTTTTCCACATTATTCGGTGCTTTTTTAATGACTTCCTTGCAATGGTCCGTGCTTTCATAAAACATGTCAAGACAAGGGGTGTCACTATCAACCAACCATGCAAAACACATCAACAATTGGTTCACACACATTTAGAACTTTTGTTGCACTTTTCCAAAAAATGTTGTGTAAAATAATTTGCTCTCTGTTCTTCCCCTTAAGACCTTTAGAAAGCACATAATTTTCCTGTTCATTGGAACAAATAACAAACCTTAGAGCTTCTCTCTTCAACCACTCTTTCGAAGTGATGTAAAATGGAACAACCCTTGTTTCACACAACCTCGGCTCTAATATATTTGTGAGTACTTCTCTACAATTAGCTTCCTAACTGCCACACAATTTATGACACTGTCAGTAACCACTTGAACCACATTCTTCACACCTACATCAAGAATGGATTCCCATAATATTTGAAAAATGTACTCTGAAGTTTTCTTATGGTTCACGGTGTCAATCACCTCCAAGAACACAACATCTTGAGGGCAAACCATCAAAACATTAATCAGTGGTCTTTGACATATATCTGACCATCCATTGCTCCAAGAGGCTTTGACTTCAAATAATTTCTAAGTCATCCTTTCTTTTGACCTCTGCAAAAGAATTGTTTTTAATGCCTCTGAAGTGGGAGGTGTGTAGCCTTTGCCAAACCCTACAACTTTTTGAATTGCATTCCAAAAATGTGGATTCCTAACTACATTGAATGGAATGACATTTGAATAAAACAAATCAACTAATGTATCATCCACATGTTGTTTTTCTATTGGTTTCCGCAAGTTATTCAATGTTCCACTCCTCGTCGATCCACTTGTTGTGGCCTTGGGCATACTAGAAGAGGAAGACACAAAAGATATTGTAATTTATAAGAAAATTAAAATTGTAAGATATAAAGTCTTGACACTTACCAAGGGCATTAGAACTTATAACTAGTGGAAAATTGTCTAGATAATTTTGATAAATAACGATTTATAGATTATCTGAAGTCTTTTACCATGCAATTGTTCTAGACACCACATTCTTACGAATTTAAACCTGAAGTTTTCAATAATCTAGTTCCATATGTGGATTTCTCAAATGCATGTATTCTACTCTTCTTAGACTTTGCATGTAACACATTTTATGACAAACTTCTTTCCATGTTTTTCCTGCATGATATTTAAAAAAAAGAAGTCATTAGTAGTATCTATGTCTCTATGTGACATCCATGGTATTTATGTGTTATTCATTTCATGCAATTTTTTTATTTAATCATTGATAATTTCCAACTTTTCATATTTTCTTTGGAAATAGAGAATAAATTACAACCAAATGTGAATGCAGCATTTGATGTTTTGTATGATTAATCATTATGCTGTTGAATCTAAAATCTGGGTTTTGTCTATGGCCACTCATTTTTTTTCTTGTTTTGTATATGAAGATTGGTAACTTGTTCAATGAAGTTTATATGAATTCGTTCCAATGTGAAATGTAGGGGTTATGTTTTGTGATTATAGTATGACTATGGTGGCTTGATTAGAATCCCTAATGCAAGTTATACTGCAGATAAATGGCTCGTCAGCCCCCCTTTCATTGAAGGGAAGCCCATATTGGATGGCCCCTGAGGTATCAAAAATGTTACTCCCAACTTTAATTTTTATTTTGAATGCAACTTTATACAATCTCTAATGGTTACAACTTAAATTTTAATGCAATAAAATCTTGTGATGTGTAGCTCATAATGCCAAAAAATACTGGCCATGATCTCATAACGCCAAAAAATACTGGCCATGATCTTGCTGTTGACATTTGGAGTTTAGGCTGTACTGTCATTGAGATGGCTATGGGTAAGCCTCCATGGAGTGAATACGAAGGGGTAAGGCAATTCAGCAAAGTATTTTTTTTATAGATTGAATCTTATTGTGCTATTGCATCTTCCAATCATGTTTTCAAGGTTGATTATTTTCATTCACGCATGAGTGTAGAGATAAAAATATCCTCTTTGTTGTAGATGGAATGAATACTAAATGGTTCGTCTGTTTGGTCCTTAACCCTTATATTTTGTTTTTGGTCTCTCATATGTATGGATTATAAATTATATTGGCTTTAGACGATTTGTGAACCTTGTATTTTAATTGCTAGAAATTTAGCCATATGTAGTGATTCACATTTCCAGATACTCGTTCATATATTTTGCTAAAAATAATCTTAATATCCTTCAATATAAAACTTTGTTTGATTTCCGAATCTTGATTTTCTTGCACTAGTTCTGTAGTGGGGATCAGTTTGTGCCATATCTTGTTAAAAATAATCTTGATATCCTCCAATATAAAACTCAGTTTGATTTCTGAATCTTCATTTTCTTGTTCTAGTTTTGTAGTGGGGATCAGTTTGTGACATTTAATGCCATTGGTCACCATCCTAATTTGGGACTTTAAATGATACGTTATTTTTCAGAATTTCATAATCACGTACAATTCTGATATTAATAAAGTGGTTGAAATTGTTTTCAAACTTGTGTTAACTAGTTTCTTGGATGTGTTTGATTCGAATTGGATCATGAATTGTTAGCAAGAGAAGCCAATGAGTCCCTTCTATTCTCAAGAGGATAAAACATGTAACTTGGAAACACTTCCTAGTTACTGATTTCATGGTACGGGGTCTATAGGGGCAAAGTCAGGTCTGAGGTGATTTAAACATTTTAGATGAGAATGCAGTTAGTGGGATCCCTTTCAAAAAATCAAAGTTTTGTAGATGGTTGTAAAACTGCCGGTGTTTACAATTGGTAGTTGCCGATCAATGTGAAAATACCAGGTTTGTGGAGCTTGCCTAAGTCTGTATAGAGACTTAAATCAATTTGCAATCCGAATGATCACGACGAGGTACGCAACCTTCAGGTTGCCCCAAGTGAATCTCCTCTTCCAAATCTTCGGAGGGAAGCAACTGAAATGTGACCATCTTCGTAGTAGGAGCAAATAACTCATAGTCTTTTACCTCATGTTGTGAAAACACTTTCATAAGAAGACACGCCTTTTACTTGTCCAAACTCCAAAGTAACATCAGTTTTACTTTTAGCTGTATCTACCCAATTTGTATCTAATGAGTAATTCTACCAATGCACTTGGTGGTAATTCCACCATCACCCTAGTATGGTTCTCTAACAAGGTGTCATATTTTACCAGCATGGCAGCCTCCCTCTCAGATATGCCTTCTGCTTCAGATTATTGCTGTAGTACAAGTAATGCAAAAAGGTCAGATGTTAGAGCAACATGAACATGCTCTATTGGATCAATAACCTTGTCTCCAGTCCTCTGAAATAGAGCCTTTGATTGAGTGGCTTTTCCTGCCATCTCAGCTTGAGGGGCTTTTCCTGCGATTTCCCTGTGCGCCTCCTGCACATCCTGGATAGAGGAGTCACCCACCACTACTCTTTGATTGGTTCATCCCATAAACATGCTCAAATGAATCTGGGCCAAATCTGGCCTAATGCAATTTTTTCATGAGCTCTTGATTAATTTGATCTGGTTCTGGCATATTTTAATATAAAAAAGATAAAAATGTAAAAAAACTTGTCAGAACTATTGTGACCCTAAAAAATATACAATATGAAGGGCGCATAAGCTAAATAAAGAGCCATGAGTTGGATTTTTGCAAGTTCGAGTTGAAGAGGCACATGTCTTCCTGTTCCTGTCTGCATAATTTGAGTTGTATCATTGGTAGCATGTGTGTGCTCAGATTGACAGCTGCATTTTTTGCCAGAGAAAGACGACGACATTTTTTGCAAGAGATTGACAACAAAAGTCGAATTGTAGGCAAATAACAGAGTGTAGTTGTCTTGTCCTCATTTATTTTGTGTGTCAAGTGTCTGTTGAGCCTGGAGTGGCTTGGGAAAGTAGTGATCTCAGGTAGGCAAAGCTTTTTTAAACTTTAGGGGTTAATAAAAAAATTAAGATTGTATTTAGTAATAGAATTAAATTTTAGGTTACGTTAGTTTTTATATTATTTAGTTTATGAAATTTATATTCTGTTATATAGTTTTTACACTAGAATTTATTTTCAATAGAATAAAATTCTAGGCTAGCATAATAAAGTTAAACTATTTTGGTTACTTTAGTTTTTATATTATTTAGTTCATAGTTTTTTTAATTTAAATAATTTTTGTATTTTTTTTAATTTAAGATTATTAAATATGGTTAGTAAGAATTAACCATATAGTTTTTTCTTTCGTTTATATAGATTTAAGTTTTATTAAAATAAATATAATAAATTAATAGGTCACGTTAATTATTTAATGTATGAAATTTTCTTTATGTTTTTTAGTTTAAACAATTATTTTATTTAAAATTATTAAATATGGTTAATAGAAATTAGCCTTATAGTTTTTAGTTTTTTGCTTATATAGATTTAAAAATTATTAAAATTAGTATAATAAAACTACTAATAAATATTTTTATTTTTATTTTATTTAAATTATTAAATATGGCTTATATAAATAAATTATATTTTTAAATTTTTAGTTTACATAGATTAAAAGTTTATTAAAATTAATAAATTATGATTTATAAAATTAATAAATTGTGATTTATTAGTAATTTTGTTAGTTTTATTTTATAGTTAATCATTTTTTAAAATAGTTTATCAATTTTATTTTATAGTTTAACATGTACAAAATTTATGATATTTATATGTTTAAATATATATCTAAAAGTACTCTTATTGTTGTAGGTTATGGGTAACTTATTAATGTCACTGTGGCAATCCATTTGTTGGAGATGAAATATACTGTCCATTGAGATGCCAATCCCAAACATTTGAAATGCACTCTTTGTAATTAAAATATCATGGGGACTATAACAAGGGTTCAATACCATTATTTGTGGGGGGGTTTAAATGTAAAGATTTACCTAATAATGACAGCAAAAAAAAATGCATAAAAAAGAAAAGAAAAATGGAGCATCATTTAAATATCAATTCCATTGGAGAGGACATATACAACAGCAAATATTATTAGTTTTCAGATTAATGTGCATTGTTAAATCTGTACCAAGAAAACAAGGCAAATATGTTTTCTCATGATCGAACACAGTTTATGTGGTTACACACTCCCTACTAGTCATGTTAGCTAAAATTAGTTGTACACAGTAGGTCCTTACCCCTTAGACAGCAGATAAAAGAAAATTGGGCACTGGCATTCAGGTCCAAAGGAACCGTTCACCACCTGTTCACCCAACATGCACATTGGGTGGAGGTTATCCATATGTGCGCAACCATGAAATAAGATCTACAACATCATGCAGATACCATAAATAACACATAACATAATGATTATGCAAATACTTGGAGCTCCTTTATTATCACATTATGCAATTACAAAAAGCCCTTTCTTTCCAATGGTGGGCAAGGGGGCAGCTGAACATACCAGAGCTGCCTCTTGCCTAATGTTGCTCTCCAAACCCTTGTAGAAAAATAAAAAGAAATTCTCCTCTATCTCTCATGTGTATATAGATACATGACTCACCTATTTACAGTTAATAAATGCATAGCCTCACCTACCAATTTCACAATCATTAAATGCATAGCCTAATCCCAAAGTACAATTACATATATGTGCACATGATATATGGACCCAACCTTATCAACCCACATATGCACATATCATCCCATTAATAGATTGTTGACTAATGACACATACCATATCTATGTGATGCGCTACCCAAAGTACATGACCTATATCACAAAAGGATACCAATGTCCTTTTTCAAAATTACATCAAGAAGCACCACAAAATACATGAATATGTTAACAGTTAAAGACTAGCATATGGTGCCAACAGGTCAAAAACATATTACCACTTGTACGTTCGTTGATTATCATTCAGCTAAAGATGGAGCAGGCATTCATATAGCATTTTGGGTTTTCAGAGTATGCGGATCAATAGATGGTGTTTTAGGATTGGATTCGCGTGTTTTAGCATTTTGAAGACATACATCCGCCAAGGACCTGCCTTTTCCTATCTAACTGAATTGATTGAGCCCTAACAAGAACCAATTATACCACAACATGTTAAGGTATTGACATGAAACTGTTGCTTGCTTACTGCAACAGTTTCAGAGCATCCCAATACAAACCAAAGACCAAAACTTCAAAAAATATAGCGCAAAGTTGCAAACACAGCCCACCAAAGACATTGCAGATAGCACATACAAGCTTCAAATTTGATCATTGGCATAGCCACCTTTCTTCAACAAGGAGCGGCAGTCAATGGTCTTATTTCATCCTTCAAAATTGCAACCTCTCCACCCCCTTCAAAAGCTCTCTCCACATGTTTCTTTGCCTCTTTCTCAACAAATTTTTAAATGGCAAAAACATCCATAATTTTATTGATTTCCATATCTGACCAGAGATAGTTCTTCTTCAATTCTTCCCTGGTCATGTAATCCCCCTGTGGCCTTCTTTGCTTGTCCTCTCTAAAACTATAACGACTTTAGATTAACCTAGAGAAGAGAATCAAAGGTTCAACAACTCTTTCAAGAGAAAAGACCGAACTCCATCCCTCTCTGCCCTCAAACTTTTGGTGAGACATATTGGGCTTTGCTCAATTGCTTTGTTGGCTAATAAATCAGCTGGAGCATTGATTTCCCTGTAGCAGTGTTAGAATGTTGTACTCTCAAATTTATCCACGAACATCCTAGCTTCCCCAATGATATTTTCCAATACCCAGATATGCATTGGTCCATTCTTCATGGCATTAATAATTAACTGAAAATCTCCTTCCACCAAGACTTAAGATAGCCATTCTCCAAGGCAAGCTTCAGACCACTCAGTAGCAGCGTATTTATAGAAGTGGCACCTAGAAATATGCAATTTGACAGTTGGTTCCAACCACCCTGGATTACCTTTCAAAGCTACATAGAGTTTATCTTTGAAACCCAAGGGGAGGGAACTGCCACTTAGCCAGGCTTTTAATTTTTTTTCTGTCTTTTTATCTTGATGTCAAGTGCACTTTGAGAGCAGGTCATCTTTGAAAAAGGACCTATCATACATGTTGAGTTTCCGTTAGTCACCTTTTAAGTGATTCAAACCAACTTTTTGATACCTGCCTCAATCCGCACCGTGCATTGCTGTCAAGGCTGATCATCCTGAAAAAGCCTTCTATTTCTTTCATGCCAAATTGACCAAATAAACAAGGTAGGAACACCTGCGGAAGGGGCTTTAGGACCTTGCTTAAATGAGGCCAGGGTAGAATCAGTTTCCTGAGAGTTGGGGGAGTGACCCAACACTATTCCAGTTTCTTCATCAGCTATCTCCAGACTTCTGCTGCAAATGAGAAGTGTGAAAGAAGGTGGCCAAGGCTTTCTTCTTGACATTTACCCAACACACATCTTGATGGGCTAACATATGCCGTCTGCTTGATTTTGTCTTGGGTTTAATATTGTATTTTGAGCAGCTAACCAAGTAAGGTAGCAGCTTTTGGGAAAGAAAACTTTGATCAGATCAGCTTGTGTGGACAATTAGTATGTACAAGCACTTCTAGATTTTGAGTGATTTTTTTGTATCCATGTGCCACTTTATAAAAACCACATTTTTTTTCGGTCTATCTTAATGTATCTTCTCTTTGATTAAGGGGGATTCTTCTCTCCTTGAGGATAGCAATCAATAGCAACCTATGATATTCATCAAAATATTACTAAGACTTGGGCCGACCAATCCCATCACTGACCTTGTTCCGATACTATTTTACTTCCATCCCCACTCCTCTTTCCAAAATAAATCGTGTTTGTGCAAGCAAATTATCAAAACAGAGAGGAAGGTATCTATTCCAGGAATCTGCCCAGAATTTTCATATTGGAGCCATCTCTAATTTCCCAAGTGAGATATTGATGGATCAAATCCCTATTTTCAGTCAAAATATTCCACATGTGGGAACCCTTAGCTATATTAGGTGCAGCAGTAAAAATTCTCTCCTTCACTGTAGAAGCCAAATATTTATTTCTCAACAATTTTCTCCAGAGTCGTCCCCCCCTCCTCACAAAGCATCCATGAAACTTAGCACCAACAGCCTCATTTTGGACATATAACTCTTAAAAACCAGAACCACCTCCTATTTTAAGAATGGGGTCTTCTTCTCCTCAACCACACCTTGCCATATAAAATTGTATAGAATTTGATTCATTTTCTTGAGGACACCCTTAGTGACCTTCAGAACTGAGAAATATAAATGGTTAGCACTTGAAGAACATATTTTAGTAGTGTCAAGTTCAACCTTCCAGTAAGGCTTAACCACTTCCCTTTCAATGTTGCCGATCTAATCTTAAACTTCTACATCAACTCTTCCCAAAATTTTGCAGCCCCTCCTCCAGTAAAGAGAGGGATCCTCACATATTTGTTTGGAAGGACACCTGTGTCAAAGCCAAGATACTTGAAGAACAGTTTTTACCGTGATCCCAATTTGCCACCTCTTGTTTACATTAAAAAAACTTTGGATTTCTCCACATTGAGATTCTGTCCTGATGCTTTTGACAGGGTATCCAAGACGGACCTTACATACCATGCTTCTGCTCTAGTTGCTATCTCAAACAAAAGGGTTTCATCAACAAATTGAAGGTGCGAAAGTGGGTTAGTAGGGGGCATTTGAAGACCCCTAATCCTCCTTTCAATTTTAGCTGCATTCAGTGATGCACTCTTCCTAGTGGTTCAGCCAAGATAGCAAACAAGGACAGTAGGTCCTCCTGCCTAATCCCTCAGAAAATATTAAAAAATCTTATTGGGTTTCCATTTAAGCAACACCAAAAAAATTGGGCCTGAAATACACCTATTTATCTAGTCAAATCATCTTTTGCTGAACACATCTTTAAAGCACTTTAGTTAAGAAGACCCAGTCTGCTGTCTTATTCTTTAGTGATATCCAACTTCACAACCATCCCTTTACCCTTCCCTACCGTGCGTGAATGTGTGAAATCATGTGTAATTATAATCACATCCAAAATCTGCTTCCCTTTAACAAACCCCCAGCTCCTGGAAAGTGATAAATGGAATAGATTTCTGTTATTGCTTTAGTGATTAACTTGTAACTAGTACTGCACAATGAGATAGGCCTGTCATCTGCAAAAGAAATTGGATTATCCTTTTCCAGAATAGCAGCCAAAAAAGTACAATATGTGTCTAGAAGCATTTTCCTAGATCTTCTTGATTCACTTACAACAATATTTAGCTCATTTCCACACAAATCACCAAGAAAGTTTGGAAGAAACATGCTTGGAAACCATCAAGGCCCAAAGATTTGTCCTTCTTCATTCAGAACAATTGATCTTCTATTCAATCAATCCAAAATGGTACCATTTTAAGCCCATTCCATCTATCTGTAATCAAACTTGGAATACGGCTTAATATTTCTTCTTGCTCCTAACCAGCATCCACATTGTCAGCAGTCAATAGATCTTGAAATAATTTGATCACCTCTTCCTTAATCTTTTCTTACTCCTTGGCACAATTGTTCCATCAGCATCCAGAATAGAATTTAATCTATTCACATTTCTTCTTACCGCAGTAGACTGGTGAAAAAACTTAGCATTCCTACCACACTCTATAATCCATGTTTCCCTTGATTTTTGCCACCAACACATTTCACATCTGCAAAAACATCTTTTAATTTGTCCATGAGTTATTGTTGTCAGCAAATGAAGAATCATCAAGTCCCCCTTCTTGAATCTCCTCAAGCTCCAATTCCAAATCTCCCTTTGATTTTACAATTTTTTGAATTACTTTTCATTTCAATATTTCAAACAGCCCTTAACAAAACTCATTTTCTGTGAGAATTTACACATTCCAGACCCCTTTGTCCTTGGCACATCAATCCACCATTCCTTCATTATGTCCTGCAGAGATGAATCTCTCAACCACGTTATTTCAAATTTGCATGCACAATGAGAAGGGGAGCAATCCAGTTCATCTCCAACCACCGTGGATTTACCAAAAATTTATCCAATTGTTCAGTAATGTTGTGAACACCAGTTCATATATTTGACCAAGAAAAGTTTCCTTGTTTTTGGGACTAAATCCATCAAGCAGCTCACACAAGCTTTGAAACACTCATGTGATTGGGTCTCCCTATTCAAACCACCTATCTTTTGTTGGAGTTTAGGATAGTGTTAAAATCGCCCCTAATTAGGTCTCTTTCTCCTCAGAAACTTTGAAGGACCTGAGAAATTTTGTTCCAAGTTTTAGCTTTTCTAATTGGAATGTTTGGAGTCTTTGGACCACATGAATTAATGATATATCCCTTCATATTCTCCTTTCTACTTAAAATTCCAGAAGCAACCAATTTTCCCCTTTTGCCCATATGCTGCCTTTGATTGTTCTTGGATTCCATAAAGTACATACCCCTCCAGAAGCTTCATTAGCAACCAAGGCAATCACTTTCAAGTTTTTCCTGGTCTCCTTAAATAAATCTATCTTCTAACCAACCTTCTTTTGTTAGGGGTATTCAGGCCCATAACATGCCATGAAAGGAACTTCATGTGGTCTGTGACAGGACCTTCCCCCTCCATTGTGCCAAAACTTCTTATAGAAAAGCTTGTGTACCTGCTGCCACTATTTTTTGAGCATCATCTTGCAAACTCTGCGCCTTAGTTTCCCTACCTATTTCTCTTGGTGGTACGAGGATTTATCTTTAGCAGATTTTGTTGCAAATAAATAATGGTTACCCACATCCTCTGAAATTTCTGCCTCCAATACATCCAAGAAATGCCCCTCTTCTGTCTGTCCCATTATCCCTACATCAGTGCTGTTATCTTATTATACACGACCTCCTTAAAGCACCAAGCCTCTTCTTCTTCCTCGCTATTCATTTCTCCCCTCAAAATATCATGATGACTAATGTCTGACAAAGCTAGGGTTGATTGACTAAGGTAGTCCTCTGATACACTAACACCTCTTTCAGGGGAACTGAACCTGACTTATTCGACCTTCAACATAAGAAGGGGGGAAAGACTCCTTTCCCGTGAGTCTTTGGGAGGAAATTGGTCTTTCGAAAAAACCATAGGCGGTTTCTTTACTACAAATATTATGCCCTTTTCTTGGAAAATTCCTTTTTCTGCCAAATCGAGCACGTATCTATCTTTGATAGGACCCTCTACCTAGGTAAACTTTCAAAGGCGGTTTTCTTTTAATATGTTTTGGGGATGTACCATAGCATCTAAAGTACAAAATCAAGAAATCAAGCTTTTGGACATAATTACCAAAGTCTGGAGGACACGTACCTCTTTCTGGATGGGCACTGATACATCCAAATTAATGCAAATTCTGGCATAAGTAAGAAAAATGAAATATTTAGCTGCCTTGCCAATAGAGACAAATTTCCCAAGAGAATTGGCCACCTTTTTCAGGATTTATTCTTGCTAGAACTCTGGAAATACATTATATCACCTCATCCACGTATGATCAAACACTAAACTGAGTTTAGGAGATCAAAGTCTGGCTCTTGGGTAATTAGGACCAACCCTGAATTACGAAAATCACTAGAAAATAGTCATTTAGGGAGAAGCCTAATCTCCCTTGCCACTTGATGCCCAAGATTATGACAGGTATAGCATCTAAAGGGATTTTTTTCTAAATCAAGTTTTCGGACATAATTACCAAGTCTGGAATGGATACATATACCTCTCTCAGGATAGGCACTGTTGTATCCAAATGAAAAAATGGCCAGAAGCCAAATGGACAACAACACTGCAGATTTGTTTTCAGCAGTCAGTTCAAAAAATAATAGAAAATGGTAGTATGATGGCAGATATCACTGCATTCTTAACGTCTCATTTGGAAAAAAGCCCCATTGAATTTGATGACTGGCATCTCAATTTTATGTGCTTAATGAAACCCTTGAAACATGCCTGATTTAAATAAGCTTGTCTGTATCTTATTTGCTTGCATCCATGAGGATTTAATGAATGAAGGACGGATATTCATCTACTTTAATAGCATTAGTGACTTATTGTGTTATCACTAAAATAGGTAACTTTGTATGCTTATGTGCATTCATGGAAGCATTACTGAAAGTGAAAACATGTTATTGTCCAATAGTCACCCTCCATCTTCATGATTTGTTCAGCCAAGTCTGTTACATAACTTTTTACCCTCTTTTTCACAAGAAACAGCTGTCTCCTCCATCTTTGACTACAAAATGACTACTGATTATTTCAAATGATTCTTCTATCATTGTCTGTTATATTCTTCCTTTACTTCCTTGAGTGTTTGTTTCTCTATGGCTAGGTCTAGTTATTACACCAATACCTTTCCTCACCACAGCTTCTTCTAGCTACATCCTAAGTAGCCGATACGTTTTGGATACGGGAGCGGGTACGGAGTATCCAATACGCAGAAACGGCAAAAAAAATTTGGGCCCGGATACGGCGTAGGATACAGCAGTACAAAATATATATAAAAATTAAAAAATATATAAATTTCAGCCTTCTAAATAGGAATTAAGTTATTAACCACATATTATGCATATGAAAGACAAGATAAAAGACAACTTATAAGATAAATAAGTGAATAACCACAACAAACAAGCTAGAATACCGATAAAACTTAGAAAATTAAAACTTAAAAGCTTAAAAGTTAAATTAAAATACTTAAATCGAACACAATGTGAATGTCATGATATATTAAATTCAATCATAGATCAATATTCAAAGACTAAAGTTCAAACTATCTTTCAATATTCATCAGATTACTTTTCATCAAGAGGATCAACATCAACTACATCATCATCATTATGTGGTTCATTAGAACCACATGGACTTGAACCACTCCCACTAGGGCCACTACCAGTTGCACCCCCTTGTGCATATAGGTCTCGCGGTGCCACAAAACTCTCATCATCATCTAATGCTCCATGGTGGAAAATGGAAATATCCAAGTCAACTATCTCTGGATCAATATCCCAATATTTTGTTGTCCCTTCCTTGCACTCCTGCTTGTGGGATAAAAGGCGCAAGTTGGAATGTATGTATATCAAATCTTCAGCCTTTTTTAGCCCCCAATTTGGTGCGCTTCTATGAGTGGATGAAGCTATATGTACTCCAGTTATGCTCAGAGGAAGATGAACTTGCAACCTATTGAGGCAACGCAAAGTCAATGCAAAATTCAAACTTAAATTTTAAAAAACAAAAAGTTAAAACAAAAAAAGGAAAGAGAATAAAAAAACTTATATGTGCCAAGACCTTGATTGCAAGAGGTTGCAAGTAAACCGATGCATGACCATGGAGGTACCACCACATATGAGCATCCATCTTGTATTTGCTCCAAAGAGCGAAAAGGCTATGACCTGTTTCAGCTATGAAATTGCCAAACTCTACCATAACAGTGTCTTGGGCCTCAAAATCAGGGAAGAACCTAGCCAATGCCGCCATATATCCCTCACTAACTTCCACATCCCTGTATGGTGCTACCCTCCCTGGCAAGGAAAGAATCTCCGTGTTGTAGAATCTAGGAGTCAATGCAAAAGCAAGTAGATGTAGCGGGGTGGTCATTTTGTTCCACCGCTCAATGAAGAATGAATGCACTTGTCTGAAAAATGTTTCCTTAGGATCTTGTTCTTTTGCATTTATGACAGCTTTTATCTTCTCAATCATTGAGTCGATACCGTCATATACCTCTCCTAGACATGGTTGATCCATGTCAGTAAAGCAGATCATGCTCATAATGGCCTCAGTAAAACTCAATAGATAGTCCACTCAATCCCACCAAGTGTCATCTAAGATCATGCTCTTCACTTTTTGAGCCCGTTCAATGTTTGATTGCCTTCATACAAACCAAAGGTTGGAGGTAAACATCCTCATGAGTGCCTCTCGCACCTTCACAAGTCGTCTCAAGGCGATTGTGTGTGATGCAAACCGAGTCTCAGCAACCTAATATAATAAGAATGAGAAACAAAAATTAAAAAGAAAATTGAAAACTTTTGACTACTAATTATACTATATTTTAAAATTTTAAAAATAAAAAAAACTTATATATAAATTTTAAATTAAAGAAAAAAGAAAGGTAGCTTTCTTTACCTTCAATAGCTCTAAAAATGCCGTGTGACTGGTGATGGTTGGTGACAAACATTTAGATCTCTTCAACCTCTGCATACACTTGTTGGATCCACTCTATTTTGCTTGCCATCTTCTTTAGCATTAAATTTAGTGTATGCACGGCACATGGTGTCCAAAAAATATGCCCATACCTTGCCTCAACTAACATCCCCGCGGCTTTGCAATTTTTGGCATTGTCCGTTATGACTTGGAGAACATTTTGAGGCCCCACCGCCTCAATGGATTCGAAGAGGATGTTGACAATGAATTGGACATCCTTCACTTGCCCTTGACAATCAATCGCTCTCAAAAACATTGCCCCTTTAGGGCATACTGCAATCACATTAATTAAAGGGCAGTTTCTTGCATCTTTCCATCCATCAGAAACGATGGACACCTGTTTTGGCCCATGAGTCCCTATTTGGTTGCAAGAAGGTTTCCACAATTTTTTTTGTTTATCCAATAAGGTGGTGCGGATCTTCTCATAGCCAGGTGATTTGTATCCTTTTGGGCCCTCATTGATGACTTTCACCATCTCATGCCAATAAGGTGACCTCATAACATTAAAGAAAGCCCATTAGCATATACACACCTTGCAATGTGTTCATCTGCAATCTCCCTGCTCTCATTCTGAAAGGCCTTTTCCAATGGCCCTTTTGTCCTACTTTTCTTTAGTGCAAGGGAAGCATCTTCATCATCCGTGGAGGTAGGAACCACAAATGGATGTGGCATGGCCACAATTGGGGATCCACTAGGTGATGGGGCAACAGGAGGCCTCGCTGATCAAGATGAACTTCCTTTTTTGGCCAATGGATGACCCGCTCTCATAGCCACATTTGTCTCTGCATCTTCTTGCTCTTTGATATATGCCAAAACTTTTGCTTTTGGCACCCCAACATTATTCCTCCCCTTGCATACTCTTATCCTGTTACCCGTTATCGCACACAAGTGGCTTTTCACCCAACTGTAAGAGTCTTTGAATACTCCATCACAATCATTGCATTTCCAAACAAAACAACCGCCACCTGGAAGTTGTTCAACTATTGTCACATGCCTCCATAGTGGCGGATTTCGGTCAAATTCCTTGACCAAAGATTGCCCAGAAGAAGCAGAACTTGTTGCCATTGTAGAAGTACCTACGAGGTTCAAAACAAACAAAATAAGCAAAGAAAACAATGGCATGTATTGAAAATAAAAAAAATTAAACAGAAAGAGCAAAAAAATGATGAACATAAGCAAAAAAATGAAATGTGTGAAAGATTAAATAACAAAACAAAAAAAGGAAACCAACAAACTTAAAAATTAAAAAAAAAACTTACCTTCACTTAGTTAACCACAAATCCTTCACAAATCTTCCTCCTTTGCAGCTCCTCACACTCCTACAAGCTTAGCAATAGCTCCTCAAAACCTAGACAAGCACAATGCAATTTTGGAGAGCCACAATGTAAGTTCATTTGCTTTATGTTTTGTTTTTGTGTTGCTCTTTTGTTTTATTGTTTAGAGTTAGCTTTTAGGATTTAAATTAAAAGCTTATTATATTTTTTAATGTTGAGGTGCTTTAAAAACATGAAAAAAATTATAAAAAAATCCGTACCCGGCCGTATCCACAAGGCACACGGCGTACCCTGGCCACTCCCATCGCCGCTCCTACTCCCTCCGCTCCATGGGGGGTAAGGGGAGCCGTATCAGTATCTTAGGCTCCATCTATATAGGTTTTTAAATACAAACTTTTGTTTCAGACAATTGTTGCCATGGTGTTTTGGACTCTTCTTCTTTTCCTTCTCCTAACTGTATGGAGTTTAATGTTTATCTTATAGACTCTATTTGTCTGACCAAAGCCTCCTTGAATATAGTAACTATGGGGCTGGCTCCTTGAATCTAGGAGAGATATAAACTACTTGAAGCTAGGCTGCAAACTGACTATGTAACATGACAATGACTTCTTGCATTCAATTCAATGGATAAAGACAATGACTGCACAGCCCAATTCACTCTTCAATTCTAGGGAAACTATGTCTATTTAATAATACCATGTAGTCATGGCTATTAAAAATAATGATACATTTATCTGTTGTAATATTGCACTTTCAGAATATAAATGATGATCATACAAGCAAAAGCATTGACCATAAAGGTTACAAGAGCTTTGAAGATGATCTTAACACCTTCCATGATGTTGCCTACTATTGGTGCTAAAGTACAATTGCATCCATACAGACAAGTGTTTTTTGTAGGTAAGGAACGGCAAGTTGTTACAACTGAAATTCGTTACACACAAAATTATTGATCAAGGATTGAGAGTTACAAAAGATACTGGCAGTTACATAATTTACTATGCTCGCTCCTCCTTTATGGGTATTACAAACAGCCATGAGACTGAGTAAGCGCAACTGAAACTAACCAGTTAGGAGGAAATAGATGGTCCTATATCAGCCAAACTCCTGAGCCACCAAAAGTCAACAAGATGAAGCTCCATTACAAATAAACCATCTTGTGTCAAAATCATGTATTGGTAAATGATGGTCATCAGGTCTAACATTAAATTGCAAAACTGTACCACACTGCCCTCCATTCAATGGGTGAAATTTCTTCGTCAATGTTTATAAAGGGATTTCCATCTACACGCACAACAAATAGTATGAAATAGATCACATGAGGGGGGAACCAACAAGCTGCAAAGAACAAATTTCTAGTGGTCCTCATGATGCAGGAGGATTTATCTTAAGTGTTCTTCAGCTGCAAAAGAAGAGATACTAGAATGAATATGACCTAATTAAACAAACTCCTCATGATCTTAGAATTCCATCTCATCTCTTAGTTTTCTTTCTAGAAACATATACAGTATTATCCATCAAAGACCATGTTTTGAATTCCAAGGGGCCTCTTATAAAACACTCAAGGTCGCTTCTTTTGATGGCATTTTGCATTGTGCCAGTACTTTTCCATGCCTTCCCATTACTATTCGAACAAGAGACACATCTAATGTGATGTTATAAATACATAGGGGGCCTTGATCCATACAATCAAGGCCATAGAATCAGATTGTAGTTTGCACCTTCCCTTGTTTCATTTCATCAATGTCTCAGACAGGTGCAATATCTTTCTCTGCACCGATTGGGAGGTGTCTTATCTTCCCAAATCATGTAGTCTTTTATTTACCCTTGATGAGAATAACATACAAACTTTACTGCTCTCCAGTGATACAACAAGTGGAGGCAATTTATGCTGTTTTCATCTTCATTTCTATGAGTGACACTTCCAAACAAAAATGCAGCATCATCAGTTTACAAAACTTGGTTTACTTCTATTGGACAAAATACACTTTGCAACTTTGAATCCCTAATCAAGTACAGGATTCTGAAACTCAAATGCAGGGTTCTAAAAATTAAACGCATCTCTAGCGATAAATTTTGGCCCCTGAGAACCAAACATCAAAGCCTCTAAAGGTCAAATTGCAAAATCGGATATTGAAAACAGGTTTCAGAAAATCAACATCTGATTTTGAAAAATTCCAATCCTGTGAATAATGAACGACAACATTTTCTATTAAAGATAAAATTACCAATGAAAGGGTAGGATATCTTCTAGTTTTATGGTTATAAGTCTCAAACCTACTTATCATGCATCTTGATGATCAAGGATCCAGTGAGTTCTGTCTTCATTTCTTAAAAATGATGGTTTGGGTGGTTTATGTTCAGCTCAGTAAAATGTTTATCAACTACTTGAGTCTGATACTTCAAATTAATGCTTTGGCAATAGATCACATTTTTATAAAGTATTCATTCACAAAATAAAAATTAAATTCTTCTGAAGTTGTACTTGTGAACCCATACGATCAAGGACAGCGACAACCAAAAATAATGACGAGATGGCATATGCGCTATTAACAAAGGAAGTTTGTTACCATTGTCAGGAAATCAAACACCTAAGTATCCAAAAGTTGCCTGCAAGGTAAGCTCAGTAGACCAGTATCCCATGCATTACAGCAAAGGTCAATACTACTGAAGAACAAGCATCTTGTCTCACAGTCTATTTGTGAAATCCTTCTCTTGGCCTTCATAACAATTATCTGTTTATAATTGAACATATGTACAAGAGAAAAATCTAGATGAAAAATCAGAATTATTTGCATCTCGAATGTTGACACATAGAGGCTCTCTGCCTCAAATATACTTAACCTTATATTGACAATATTATCATTAATTCTTGATAGTTGAAGAGAAAACACAAACTTCCCAGCTTTCAAATAATCTAGTCAAAAGTTGGTTAGCAAAATGTACTCCTCCAGATATAGAAAATCCTTCATTCTTGGAGCATTATGTCTCTACCAAAGCCAAATTTATGTAAAATGAAATATTGACCATATTACATAATTACATTGGCCAAAGAACAGTTAAACTTTATCCAAAAGCAAAACCCCTACTTCCAAAAGTCAATATGATTGAACTGAAATGGAAAAAGAGAAAACAAAAACTTCAAAATATTTTTAGCAAATATACCAAGTTAATAAATTGGTATTAAAAGAAGACTGCTTGTATACAAATACAAATTGTTGGAACTCAAAAGATACCTATCAGTATTGAGTGTTCTGAAAAGCACTCGGAGTACACCTCTTGGAATGTGTAAGGCCTCCATTACCTTTGCTGCAATCAGAACAAAATCCAAACAGTATTAATCTTTGCTGGAAACTCAGTCAAAAAGGACACAGTTGTATTCTCATTCACAATATCCAAAGAGTCAATC